>JAIXND010000767.1:9695914-9757597 GCA_023646645.1 Varanus salvator macromaculatus | reverse complement strand
GGGGGGGAGACGGGCGCGATCATGCTGGCAGGGGGAGATGGCCGAGAGTGTGGTTGCGCTCCTGCAGGAAAGATGGGAGTGATCTCGGCCATCTCTCCCCCCACCCCAGCATGATCACAGCCATCTCCCAGATGACGGCGATTGCAGTCACCACCCAATGCGGAGTTCACAACTTGAGTTAAAAATTTTATGAATTTTTTGTTTGCGACCCAATTTGGTTGTGAACTGAAGCGTTCGTGAGCCGAGGTACCACTGTAATGGGTTGGAGGCATCTGCAATCCGCTGGGGGATGCCATAGCTACAGTGGGACCCTATTTGTGTAATGCCCTCCCTAGAATGACCCACCTGGGGTCTACGTTAGGAATTTTTCATCAAACAATGGGTGGCTTTTTATCCTCCCAGGCATTTTAATGATCTGTTCATTGAAATGCTTTTAGACTTGCTGTAGGTTTGATCTGCTACTAAAAAGCAGAGACATCACCCTGCCAACAAAAGTGCGTATAGTCAAGGCTATGGTTTTCCCAGTTGCAATGTATGGCTGTGAAAGCTGGACAATAAGGAAGGCTGAGCGCAAAAGGATTGAGGCCTTTGAGTTGTGGTGCTGGAGGAGACTCCTGCGAGTCCCTTGGACCGCAAGGCGATCAAACCGGTCAGTCCTAGAGGAGATCAACCCTGACTGCTCTTTAGAAGGCCAGATAGTGAAGATGAAACTCAAATACTTTGGCCACCTAATGAGAAGGAAGGACTCCCTAGAGAAGAGTCTAATGCTGGGAACAATAGATGGCAAAAGAAGAAGGGGACGGCAGAGGATGAGGTGGCTGGATGGAGTCACTGAGGTGGTTGGTGTGAGCTTGAGTGGACTCCGGGGGATGGTGGAGGACAGGAGGGCCTGGAGGAATGTTGTCCATGGGGTCGCGATGGGTCGGACTCGACTTCGCGACTAACAACAACAACAACAACAACAACAGGTTTGATCTTAGTTTGATTCAATTTAGCTTTTATTCTTTGATTGAATGTCTGCATTTTATTGTTTCAGCAACAGCACATCTCAGTTATTCTCCTCTTCTTTTGCTCAAGGGCTGGCTCCAGTGAGCAAAAGCTGAGGATGTGGAGAGGGTCCTGTTTCAGCCATCTTGCAGAGGCCTAGCATACACCAACCACGACATCCATGCCAGCAGACACAGCATGGTACTAACAGTGTTACTAGCAACCTTTGGAGAGTTAGTTTGTTTAGTTTCTGTACAGGCCATCTCTGGCTGGTTCACAAAGCACATAAAACAACACCCAATAAAAGATACATTGTATAAAACACATTAAGGTAAAGTAAAGGCAAAGATTTCCCCTTGACGTTATGTCCAGTCATGCCTGACTCTAGGGGGCGGTGCTCATCTCCGTTTCCTAGCCGAGGGAGCCAGCGTTTGTCCGCAGACAGTCTCCGTGGGCATGTGGCCGGCATGACTAAACACCGAAGTGCACGGAACGCTGCTACCTGCCCACCAAAGTGGTACCTTTTCATCTACTTGCATTTGCATGCTTTCGAACTGCAAGGTTGGCAGGAGCTGGGACGGTGCACGGGAGCTCACCCCGTGTGCAGATTCGAACCGGCAACCTTTCGATCAACCAGCCCAGCAGCACAGCAGTTTAAACCACTGCGCCACCTGCAGTCCCCTGTAAAACACATTAAAACACCATTAAAATTTACAATACAAAATTTTAAACCATATATTAATCAGGTTTATGTATATATGAAGAAGGAGGAGGAGGAATATTCAGACCTGTTAGTAGCTAGCAGCCCCAGTAACTAATTCAGTGCCCTGCAATAGAGGATGGCCTTTACCTGGCACCAAAAAAGTTAAGATTGGCACCCAGTGGACCTCAGTGGGGAGCTCATTCCATAACTGGGGGCCACCACTAAAAAGGCCCTTCTTCTTATTGCCACCAACCAAGCCTCCCTCCTCAGGGGTGGCAGTTGGAGAACAGTCCCAGAACTTCACCATGGTGTTCAGGTAGAAGAAAGTCAGGAGAGGCATTCCATCAGGTGTTGTGGTCCCAAGTTATGTAGGGCTCTGTATGTTAAAACCAGCATTTTGAATTGGTCTCAGAAGGATATAGACAGCCAGTGCAGATGGGCCTGAATTATTTATTTATTTATTTATTAGAAAAATTTCTATGCCGCCCCTTGCCAACTAGCCTCGGGGCGGCTCACAACAAATGTCTTAGTCTTAGTCAATCCTATTAGTTTTATAGGATTGGATCATCTGATCACAGTTCTCGGTCTGGCTGCTGTTTTTTGTACAAGCTGCAGCTTCCAAACAGTCTTCAAGGGCAGTCCCATGTAGAGTGCATTGCGATAATCATAGATCACTGATAGCAGTCTAACTCTGTCCTGGTAGGGATACTGCTAAGCCACCAGCCAAAGCTGGTGGAACGCTTTAAGTTAAAACTTCAAGGCAAATCTTGTGCTTCCCCTGCAAATTATCCCAGGCTCAATCCCGGCATCTTTAGGAGCAGGGCCGAGAAAGCCTCTGGTTCAGAGTCTTAGAGAATCCTTAATAATTAGCTTGGACAATACTGCACTAAATCTTGGGTGCGGAACCGCAGGTCCAGGACCAAAGTCCCTCCTCCAAGATTCCTGGGATGGCCATGCACCATTTCCCGGACCCCTGATCATTTGGGAGCTTCCCAGATTTTGTATATAGATAAATAGGCACGAATCTACATTTAATTTCTTCCACTCCTTCTTTCTTAGAAAAAAATGAGCAGACAAATCTCAGCTTTTTCTCCACCCCATTTATAGAGCCATTTGTAAATGTTGCTGATTTTAACCCCCCAGAAAAGAAATAACTCATTTCTAACTGCATTAAAATGCATCGCAACACAAATAGTGATGCTGCTTAGATGCGCTTGTTTCAAAACTCAGTGGGGTCAAATGTACTTCCATCTTTCTAAGACGCTGGAAGAATATCCATCTTCTTTTGCAACATTTAACAACATGTTGCAATTAGCTGTTGTTTGAATCAGCTCAGAGTCATCTAGAAATGGAACCATTTGGAATTGAGGGCTGGTTGACTGTTGTTTTTCTTTCTTCAGTTTAACAGCATCGTCAGCTTTCACACAGCTTAAGTGATCGCTAATTGGTAGTAAGCACTCTATAAAACAAAAGCCCAAAAGGCACCTGGGTAGTTAGTTGGCAGTTTTTGTATAGTAAGATCATTTTGAGATCCATAAATGAATGCTCCGTAATTCGGAATTGAAGCTTTCACAGCATGATCATGATCTTTCCAAATGAAGATTGAAAATGCTGCTGTGAAATCTGAACATGAAAAAAAATGCTCACTTATGTCATTCTTTTGTGTGCTTGCCTTGTTACTTGGGTGGTGAGCGCCAACCAGAATGAAGCCAAAATGCGGGTGCTGGAGGATATGAGAGAGTTTGCCGTACAAGCCCCCGCAGTCTGCACACTACGTTTTAAATCTCACAGGGGACAAACCCTCTTTCACAAAGCCCTGTGAGGACCGAGTATGAATATTGAAAGAGAAAATTAAAAAAAAATAACATGCTTTGCTTGGAGGAGCCTCTGGTCAAGGACAGAGGCCCGGCTATCTCAAGGACCGTCTACACCCATATATATGCACCCACCTGCTTAGGTCAGCTCAGGAGGCCCTTCTGTGAGAACCATCCCTCAAGGAGGCGAGAAGAGTGAAACGGGGTGAAGGGCCTTTTCCGCTGCTGCTCCCCATCTCTGGAACTCCCTCCCTAGGAAAATTCACCTGGCGCCATCTCTATTTTCCCTTCGGCACCAGGCAAAGACATATCTTTTAAGGATTTTTTTCAACGTTTAGCCTGTATGCCGTGGCACTTTTAAATTGTTTTTTTAGATGTCTAATTTATTATGTTTTAATTGGTTTTTAATGTGTTTTTATTGTTGGTATGTTTTATATTGTAAGCTGCCTAGGAAGGCCTCAGCAATTATAGGCAGCCTATAAATATATGTAAATAAATAAATACATAAGCACAGCCCTCCTCAGCCCCTTGGCTGTTCTCCTGCATCACCCCCAGGGCTCACAGCTCATCCCTTAGACAAATGTTGCCATTTCTCATCAGCCTCCTCTGTCTATCCCATTCCTCTTTCAGTACTGAGCCTGCAGCAGGTATGGAACAGTCTTCCCCAACCTGGTGCACCCCAGATGTTTTGAATGTCCACTCCTGCCCACCACAGCCAGTGTGATCAATGGTCAGGAATGTTGGGGTTGTCATCCAAACCACATGGAGGCTCCCAGGTTGTGGAAGGCTGCTTGAAGGGACACACCAGTCTGGAACCGAGACAAGCCGTTTGTCTCTCTTGTTTCTATATTTCCCAGTAGCCAGAGCAATTCAGTCATTCAACCAAAAAGACTCTTGGAGAAGTTTGCATGCAACATCATCATACCAACACAGTCACCTGCCTGCAGGCTAGCTATCCAGAAGAGACACAACAGACAAGGTAAAATGAGGGAGAAGGGAGAGGGGGAAAGGGGCTTCCCACTCCCATTTCCCTCTGTGCAGCCTGCTGGAATAAAACAAATATATAAGCCTTTTGCCCCCTACTGACCGAAGTATAGTATGACACAATCCACCACCGCATTCAAGTCTGCCCCAGCATCTATTGGCCAATCATGATAATAAAACCATGATAATAAAATAACACAGGTTAATGTTTTACAGTATATTTCGGTACAGCTCATAAAGGGCAAGTAAGAAAAAAGATGTTTCTTTCTTCTGATAAATGAAATTAGGAGAAGTCGAAGGAGAGAAAACCATTTCAAAATGTCTCTCAAATGTTAAATAAGATAAAAGAGATGATTGCACAGCAGAGATTAATAAAAGCAGCATTCTCATTAAGAAAACAATTACAACTTGAAAAGCATTCATATAACACATAGATGGGTTATCAACTGCCAGAGGGAGGGGGACTTTTTTCAGCCATGATGAAAGAAAAAAGTGAGGAAGCTCTGCGAAGGATGAGAAAGAAGCTCATATCTTCCCTTTTAAAAATGATGTCAGTTTAAATGTAGGAGAAAAACTGCACTGCAGAATCATAAGGGAAATGTTGAGATTAGCAGCATTGCTGCCAAGTGCTGCATAAAGACATACAACAGTACAATAGAAGGAGCACTTTGCTGCAGATAAATGGTATTTATGAGCAGATAAACTGGTAGAATGATCCAAGTTCCATCCAAGTCATGGGCTTTTTCAAAGATCACATCCTGAAATCCTCGAGGACAAACCAGCGCTGCCAAAAGTTAGACATCCAAGGCTGCTCTCCTGAATGGGCTTGCTTGGAAATCAATCCCACTGGACCAGGGCAGCCTCCCTCAGCCTTGCAGTCTTTCAGATGGCTTGGACTACAGTTAGAACCACCCCCATGAGTCTGATGGATGGTCCTGCTGAATGGGATGGTGGGAGCTGCAATCTAACTCAGCTGGAGGAAACCTGGTTGAGGATGGCTGGAGAGGAGCAGATTTGGGTCATGCTCTGTCCTGACATGTGCACAATGAGATGGCCATTAAAAGGCAGTGACACTTCAGAAGACGGGGGGTGGGGGAGCACTTCCTGTTCCTTCATCCTGTGCACTGTCTCCAACCCAGCATCCAAGGGAGGAATTTATGTTCTGTTTTAAGCCTGCAATGCATTCTGCACTGGAGATAGAGGGCAGCTTCCAAGCACAGAGTTCCTCCAGGGCAGGTGACACTGAACTGCTCCCTAGGGAAGAAGTCAGATACAGTTATGATTGCACAACTACACAATCTGCTTTGTGATCAGTTGCGCGAGTGCAGTGCACTCTGCTTGCAGCATCGAAAGATTCAGTGGAGCTCTGTTAGCATTATCTGACTTTCTGGAATGGCATCGCTGGATATGGCCCAGGTTGCTGCTTATGAATCACCAAAGAAAAGGAGATGCATAATAAAAAAGGATAAATGAGGACATTGGCATGTACCAATTTATAAACAATTTGCATGTACCAATTTATAGCTAGGCAGGCAGGCAGGCAGGCAGGCAGGCAGGCAGGCAGGCAGACAGACAGACAGACAGACAGACAGACATCCTGTCCTCCATGCTTATGGGCTCCACCACCACAAGAAAAGGGTTCTAGAAAAGGGTTCTAGGAGCAGGAGGACACCAGCAAATCCTGCTCTCTATGTTACACAGACATGCAATACATCTCACCATAACATAGTAGATCAGGTGAGCTGTGTGCCTTATTCTCACCTGCTGTCCAGGTGCTGTTGAGGGGCAGTTTCAAGGCCCAGCTCTTCCCTCAGATGGCCCTTTATCTTTCAACCCAACTTGGACTAGACAGCTCTACACAGAAAGGTTGTCTTCAATCAAAAGATTGTCCTCTGTAAAGGAGGGCACACGGTCCCCCTATCCGAAGAGTGAAGACTAGGTGGAGAAACAGAATAGTCTGTCTCGGTAATAGCCCCCTGCAGTGCACATGGGCATAGACTGGCCAGGTGTCCCCTTGTACAGAGGATGGTCCTCTACTTGAAGGGCTGACAAAGTACTCTCCTGTATTTGATGGTGGCCTCTGTGAAGGGTTGTCCTAACAAGTAGCACAACTTTTTTCCAATATGCATTAAACAACATTTTTAGTACGAACTAAAGCTGTTAAAACAGTTAACATAAAATATTCCATCATGCCTTTACATGCAACATTATGCTGTTGGATTGCACCCTAGATAACATTCCATGCTCGGGCTTGATGTCGAAACAATGATAGAGCTAGTGGCAGGCAGACCTTGGAGAGGGAAATCATTCCATAACCAGGAATCGCCACTAATAAGCCCCATCCTTCATGGTTCTTCTCCAGGTTTCCTCAGAAGTGGCACTCAGAGGAAGGCCTCAGATGCTGATCATAGTGTCTGGGAAGAGTCAGGTAATATTTCCTAATTTTACAGTGCATAGACCCACCTCAGCATCCTCATCATTTTCCCTGATGAGAGCTGAAAGTGATGTTAAAATAAAAATATAATTTGGGCCACGGTCTCAATGTCTTGAGACAAGCTGTGCCAACAATCAAAACATGCTTTGCTGTCTCCACTGAGTTCCTTGTCACTAGTTGCAGAAGGTCTTTCCAAATTAATCAGTTGTTAAGGTGCTCTGAGATCAGAGAGATCAACACTTGATTTCAAGAGCTCATCCAGGGGCTGTTTTCATTGTTCATTAACTGTGACACTCCCGGGCTGTACAAAACAGAGTGTCTTCACATGCACATTCCCCCACTCCCAAGTCTGTTTACAGTTTCATGGTGCTGTGCTTTAGCAGAAGGGTGCTGAAACCCAGGATCCAAATGTGAGTTCTCAGAAGTTCTCAGCAGTCACATTCCAGTGGTGGCAGTGGATAAAAATTAATGGGTGGCAGCGCCCAAACTACCCCCACTACTAGCATGCTGTAGCTTAAAGTTCTTACTCAGGTAAATGAGCTTTAGGAGAGGCATTTGACTTTTGGGGGACTTCAAAATCTGGAAAGCCACCAAAATTGTTAGTGGTTCAGCATGTGGCCTTCTAGAGCAGTGGTGTTCAACCAGCAGTCCACAGGCCAACCAACACTGGTCTGTGGGAGCTTTCCTGCCGGTCCATGGGGAGCCACATCCCACTCGCCGTGAACTAGCACGGGGGCTGGCTGTGCTCCACCACCTCTTCTGCTGGTGCTGCCACTGGGGCCGGGGAGGGAGAGACAGCTCAGTGGGGGCCAGCTGGGAGCCACGCTACGCCAATTTCAGTATTTTGTTCTTTTGTTGGCATTTTGTATTGCCTGGTTTTTGGTTGTTTTGGAGAATTTGCATTTGTTGGCATTGTGTTTGGAAACGAATACACCAAATACTGTATGAAGTGTATGGTGCTTTTCGTTTCTGCCTCGGTGGTCCCCGAGGTGGTTTTCCTGTTTTCGCCGGTCCCCAACTGTGCAGAGGTTGAAACCCACTGCTCTAGAGAACTGCCAGACTAGACCCCAGGAAGGCTGGATTTGCCCCCCACACACACACACACACATGTTTAATGCCTCAATCCAGCAGGACGTTCATCCACTGCTGAGCCCAGATTCTGGGGGATCTGCCATTGTGCCCAGATGCCCAGATCCTGGAAGGGGCAGTGGTAAAACGCTGCAAATAATAAATAAATCACTAAAATGCAAGGACGTTGCTCTCAGCCTTCTTCCATACCTGGTCAGATTAGACGTAGTCTTAGCTGTACACGCCCATTTTGTCATTTGGCCACATTTATTTTAATCTCATCCAGATTTGAAGGAAAAGACCCTTCCTTGTTATTTTGTGACCTCCAAATGGAACTGCCCCAGGCAGGGCAAATGATGCATCTGCAGGCCTGTATTTGGCTAGATGCCCCCGCCCTGCCCCCCCCCTTGCTGCAGCTGCCCCAGGAGGTTAGAATCAGATTTCGGACAGTACAGGTAATTTAAGATGTAATCTTTCCTGTAGCTATGCATTATGGTAAAATCAGCATAACAATACTCAGCCTATTGACCTTGAATCAGCATGACAATAATTCAGCCTGCAAACTTCAAATCAACATAACAATGTAGAGAAGGAGGTTAGCAGGAGCTACTAGCCTTGCTGGCCTACATACATGGATCACTGGGGAGCTTGGACAGACAAAGGTCTTGCACCCATCAGGCTTCAGCAATCCTGTGACAGCCAGTTTGCATCATGTATAAGGACTGCTGGCCTAGATAGACCTGCTCTGATCCAACAGGGCATTTCTTTTGTTCTTATGCTTTCTTTCAATGGATTTGAGCTCTGCTCTTTTCTGCTCTGCTCCTCCTCCTGCCTCTCAGAATGGAGTAATATTCCTTCTGTGCCTTGTGCACATAGTTTGGGGTCACAAAACACCAAGGTCTTTTGCAATGCAAATTTGAGTCACTTAATGCCTCAGGCATGTGCAAAAGGCTGGAATATGGAGACATTGTTCACTGCCTTGCTGGACAATGTCCTAGGAGGACTAGACTACAGGGCTACTTATGTGTAAACTGCACAACAAAATGTGAATCTGTTGGACTCTTTTGGAAGGAAAATCACCCAAGGATATCACAAAGCACAGTAGGTATACGTGAATTTTGGTGCATGGACCACCATCTATGACCCATGCATAAGAGCACTGGCACCATGATGGACCTGGAGTGACATCAGTAAGCAAGAGTATGCCGGGCTGAACAGGTAGGTCAAATAATTGCTTGGAAAAGCAATATTTCAAGGGTTGTCAACAACACAGCTTGTCATATAAGGGGCACATCCCAGGATCTCGGCCATTGTGCCAAGAGATTCTGCAGTTCAGTTCTCTGATCACGTATCCACTTTGGTAAACAGAGGCCAGATACAATAAATGGCAACTGCAGGGATTAATTGTACACTGCAACCACAAGCAAATGCTCCCTGAAAGTGAAGGTCCTTTATCCCAAAGCACAACAAAGAGGAGTTGCCTCCAAAACAGTTCATTACAGTTTCGATTTCCATTCTGAAGTCATATTAATCCAGTTAATTTATCCTTTCCAGTCACTGAAAGTGCTCATTCAGTTGTTCCGCAACATGCAATGGATGGCCCATTAGATTTTCCTGTGCTTTGCTACAGCAATCTATGCTGGTGCTAGCAGGTTTTCAGTAAGGGACTCGTGCTTTTGCACATCACAAAAAATGAACATAGCATATACTGCTGATAAGAATCCATTGCTTTGTTGTAGTTACATGCTGTCAAGACTTCTGCAACTTTCCTTAACCCTACGAATGAATATCCCCCAGGCAGGACTTCTTTCATGGAATCAATCCTCCTCTTATTTGATCTTCTGCCTTTGCCTTTCCCTAGCATGTTTATCTTCTCCAGGGAGTCTTCCCTCCTCATGACGTGCCCAAGGTACAACAGTCTCAATATTATCATTTTTGCTTCCAGGAAAAGTCCTGGCTTGATTGGGTCTAGGCTCTGAAACTGCATATGCTCACAATAAGTTTAGAGTGATGAGCTATGTAGCCTATAAGTGAGCTTTAAGTGCAAAATTATGCTCTTGGAACTGGGACAAAGTAGCTGCCCAAAAATGGGTAGTTCAGCTCTTAGAAATGAAAAGCTCATTACCTCAAGAGGAGATGGAAAGCTGCTTCTGAAGTCAGCCATTAGACTCTGAGGAGGCCTTCCAAAGTCATCAGTGGGAGCTATGACTAAGCCAAAAAGTCCAGGTACATAGACATGTGTGTGCTTAAGATGCCAGAGCTCAAGCTATTGTCAGCTGGAAGATTAAGGCTAGGAAGATATTGATGTGGTTGGACAGAGATGCAGGGAGAAAGAGAAGTGATGAACTAGGATCTCCCAGCTATCAGAGGAGGCTGGTGACTTCCCTGCCAGTGGGGATCCTCACCCATTGCAGCTTGTCTTTGAGCTTTGTAGGAACTCTCCATGATGCTGCACAATGGTGAACCTATTTTGAGGGTTGAAGTCAGTACCATGGATAGTTCCTAGAAGGCTCCACAGCTGCAATGGAGAAGGAGCCCCATTGACTCGGGAGTCACCTGCCTACTCAGTAAGGTTTGGGGTGTGGGCGGTAGGCAGCTGTGATCAGGACACTGGGACCAGGGTGAAGTTGCAGGGTGGAGGCTTCCATGAGGTTTAGAAGGCCAGAGGTTAAGAGGCACTTCTTGGAACAGTCCAAGGTCAGGAGCCAGCCTGACAACAAGGTGTAGGGGAAAGCTCAGGCCAAGAACAGGCCAAGGGTCAAGTACAAGCAAGACAGTCACATTCAGGGGCACGGCACATCAGTGGGGGTGGCCGTAGGTACCTGAAATGGCAGGTCAGGCTGGAGGCAAAGATGGAAGCAGGAATCGGCTGGAGCTGGTCAGGCAGAAGCAAGGGCTTGGTTCAAGGCAAAGCTGGAAGTCGAAGCACAAAGTAGCCAGCAGGGTTGCCATATATGAAATAAAAGAGAAAATGTATCATCAAAAAGGAAGACAAAAGAGAACACAGATGATGCTGGTGCTCATTTCCATGCATGGATGAGCATTTTAAAGTAAGTGTTATAATTTATATAGACATGCAGTGCATCCCACCAAAGCATGAAAACCAACCAGGCAACTTGTGTTCCTTGTTTGGTCTCTTGTTCCAGTGGTGCTGATGGGCTTGGTCCTTCCTTCTGATGGTTCCTTATCTTTAAATTGGACTTGGACTGGGTAGCCCACAAATAGAGAATGCCTTCTGTTATGAACACTCTTTCCTTTCCTTCAGAAGGGGAAAATATCCCAGGCAGGCAGAGTCTTCTTTTTAAAACTTTATTGCAATAAAGGGAACGGAAGGGACTGGTTTCCTTCCCAATTCTTCCGTTCACCTGAGCACATGTTCACACCCTCCTTTTGAACCCTGCTCCCGGCCGCTTGTTCCCTCCTCCTTTCTCCTAATTGGCTAATAGGGTACTGAGAGTTTACACTCCTTCGCCCGCCTACTCCACACTGCCCCAACACCGTCCCTTCTTCCCAATCCAGCCCTGCCCCTGGTGGGCTACAATAGGTTCATTTTGTTCTGCCCAGCTTGTCAATAAGCAATCAGGAAGTATTTAGCCCTCCTGCCTATGTGCCTGTTTCCCCATACTTTGTGCTATCTGATGTTAGTCCCTCCCCTCCTTTGGACTAAGTAATTTTCTTTGTTACCTTTTTAAATTATTATTATTATTTTTTATTTTACAAATTTGTATGCCACACCCTTGCAAAAAAGCCTCAGGGCAGCTAACAACAATAACAAAACAGATAAAAACAATATACACTATTTAAAAACTGGCCCATCTCAGAATCTACCTATAAAAATAGAAATATATAAATATATAAATAAACAGTAATATATAAATACAACAATACAAAAATAAACTTAACAATTAAAATATTTCTTAAATAAAAAGGTCTTTGCCTGGCGCCGAAAAGCAAATAATGACAGCGCCAGGGGAGCCTCTCTGGGGAGCGCATTCCATAAGTCTCTTTTACTCCCTTGTTTCAAATCATCCCTTTCACACCTATCACTTCCAAACAGAGGAGAGTTCTCCTGCAGCCTTTAGAAGCAAAGACTTTGCAAATAACCTGGACCAACAGAAGGACAAACAAGTGGATCCTAGATTAGATCAAACCACAACTTTCTCTGGAAGCAAAAACAATGAAATTATACTATGGACACTATCCTGAGAAGGCAAGACTCTCCAGAGAAGACAATCATGCTGGAGAAAGTCTACTGCAGAATAAGAATAAAGTAAAGGTAAAGGTTTCCCCTTGACGTTACGTCCAGTCATGCCTGACTCTAGGGGGCGGTGCTCATCTCCGTTTCCTAACCGAGGGAGCCGGCGTTTGTCCGCAGACAGTCTCCGTGGGCATGTGGCCGGCATGACTAAACACCGAAGTGCACGGAACACTGTTACCTGCCCACCGAAGTGGTATCTTTTTATCTACTTGCATTTGCAGGCTTCCGAACTGCAAGGTTGGCAGGAGCTGGGGCAGAGCAACGGGAACTCACCCCATTGTGCAGATTCGAACTGGCGACCTTTCGATCTACCAGCCCAGCAGCACAGCGGTTTAAACAACTGCGCCACCTGCAGTCCCAGAATAAGAATAGGAAGACCCAATAAGAGATGGAGGGACTCCATCAAGGGAGCCACAGCCTTGAATTTAAAACAGCTGAGAAGGACTGTCATGGATGGTATCTTCTGGAGAGCTTTCATTTATAGGGTCACCATAAGAGATGACTTGACGGCACATTCCAACAACAACATCACCAGTAAATAATGTACATATGGCCACCCTACAGGCCACGAAGGAAGTGAAGCCCTTCTCTATGGCTGTACAGAAGTTGAGCAGCCTGCTAATGGAAGGTCTGCACAATCTTCTCACCTTTGCCCACCAGCTTCCCTTGGAATGCTTGATGTTTAGGACACTGGTCTACATTTCAAGCAGAGGTAGCAGCTCAAAACCAACCTTTGGATTCAATGGGGAAGAGAGATTCCCTTAAAAACAAAAAGCTCCTGGAACTGCACGATCTGGCCCAACTCCTCAGCCAGAAAACCAAAGGCCACTAAGTTGTAAAGGGTGTTTTGTTCCAGAATGCGAACAATGACAGGGAACCTGTTTCACCCTTCCATGTCAGAAAGAACACCTATAAGTCCTTTGAAAATGGTCCCTCCATTTTGCTTCCTCTTCCCCTCCCTCCTTCTCTATTATCCTTTCATGTTAATGGCTTTTAGACCTGAGGGCAGACCTCGTCTTGTGTTTAATCTGTGTAAGCTGCTCCTTTTTTTGTTCACGTTGACCAGCATGAAAGAAACACCCTTTAAGAGTCCTCTGGAGGTGTACACCCAAAAGAACATTTGCAGTTTATTCTGACATACAGAAAATGCATGCACCGTGTGGGCAGCCCCCAAAGGGTCTACCAAGATGGAGTCTGTACAAGGTGCTTTCATAATCTATCAGAGAGGGATGACTGAACTGGGAGCCCTGCACTGAACAGGGGGCTGGACCCAGTGGCCTTCTGGCCCCTGCCCACGCCGCCGTTCTGTGCATCTATGATTACATACACAGTTTGGGGGATTGTGTAGGCAGTTTGCTAAATGCACATGAGAAAATTGCATGGGGTTGAGACAACACAAAGAGAAGAAACTTCAGGACAAGTTCATCAACAATGAGCATACTTAAGAGTGTGCTCCCAAAGGACAGGCCTTATAAGACAGAGGGATCAGCATTTCTAAGGGATAAGTAGGAAGCAAGACTTCTAACATGTTTTCCTGATCAGACCAGGAATCCCATCTTAAGTCTAAAAACTGTTCTTACAGTGCCAGGCTTTTAGCAGTCTTGACAACAGGCAGAGGTAAAATAAATAAATAAAATGCAAACATGTTTCGCTGTGGAATTTCATGCTGAAGGCTGAGCAATCAGCAGAATTGTTTGCTCATGCATTCAGAATACAAGCCTGTATTTCTAGTTTAAAACCTGCTCAAGCAAAGGTCTCTAAAGGAGACAGGGAAATACACAGCTGTGCAAAGTGCAGCAAGACCTCCGGAAGGTTGGTTCTGCACTACTTACATTTGTTTTTGGAAAACCTGTTTCCCTGAAAGCAGACAGATAATTAAAGTGGGGGTAGGGGGGAAGGAAGTCGCCAGTCATGCTTTGAACAAGGAAAACTAAGGAAAGTAATTAGTGTGGTGAGTGCTGTAATGAGAAGGTCTGTTAAAAAGATTCCTTCTAGGTTTCTTGTTGAGAAGGGACTGCAGAATTAAAACTATTCCGTTTCAAATGGAACTTGTTAACCCACTTAATACTATCAGCATCCTTGTGTGTGCTGCGCACATAGCTGCAGCCCAGGCACTCGAGCAAACATCACTCTTGCCTTTTTCACTGAAGAAGCCATTAAATTTTACAACAGTAGGATTATTCAAGTACAGAAAGAAAAATATATTACCATATAGACGTCTTTTAATCCTCACTGGTTCACTGCACACACACACACCGAGAGAGAGAGACAGAGAGAGATTTTCACAGAGCTGTTTTTGTGGTAGGAGAATGCATGTGGTTAACACTTTGATTTGGCTCCCAAAGCAATTCATCCTGAAAGATTTTCTCTCATACAGATTTCCTATTTTAAAGCGGGGGAGGGAAATAAACTGAGTTCGTATAAACGTGCAGTCCTTATAATCAACTGTGGAGTTATCTATCAAGGGATTTTTTTGTCCTAGAACACACCGGAACGGCGTTCCAGCACCGTTTTTTGACAGATTTGTCCAAGTGATTCTGAATCGCCTTGTTGGGTGTAGCAGGTCGGCGGCAAAAATCATTAACCTAGTGCCTGCGGGCTGCTTGTGTGTTGGCGCTGATTGTGAGGGCACTGCTTGGCTTGGGACGCTGCTCGGCTTGGGATCGGTCATGCGGTCACACGCTGAGTGCTTACTGCCGGTGGCAACCGTTGTGTAAAAGTGTGACCCCAAGACGTGAGTTCTGGCACCTTTTTTTTTTTTTTTTTTTTACAAAAAAAGCACTGTATCTATCTATCTTTCTCTCTGTCTGTCCATCCATCTATCTATCCAATTATATACAGTATATGCACAATATGGGGTACCTATAAGTATGGCCAGTGCTTTTATTTTTATTGATTGATTGATTGATTGATTGATTTATATCCTGCCTTTTTCCTACAAAGGGCTCAAGGCAGCTTACATCTCCTCCTCCTTCTTATCCCCACAACAACCCTGTGAGGTAGGTTGGGCTGAGAGTCTGTGACTGGCCCAAAGTCACCCAGTTGGCTCCATGGCTGAGCAGGGACTAGAACCCAGATCACCTGAGTCCCAGTCCCATCTCTTAACCACCACACCACACTGGCTTTGGTTCAGACAACACAATAACCTACTGTAGTGTACTGTGGGTTGTTGTGGAAACGTGGTTGACCAAGTTGTCTTTTGCACTACTTTTCAAGAGAATATAAAATAGGAAAAGGGCTTTAATCTGATTTGGAAGAAGGGAGTTCATAGAATCATAGAATAGTGGAGTTGGAAGGCGTCAGAGGGTCACTGAGTCTAAGTTCCTGCTCAGTGCAGGCTCCAAGTTAAAACATCCCTCTCAGATGGCTGTCAAGCTGCAAGTTCATGATCCTGTTTCAGTATGTCTGGTGTGTCACCATCCGTCTTGGGGTTGCTGGAGGAATGTTTTGGTGGGAGGGTTAAAAAAAAGTTAGGTAAACTGTGGTTTGTGGATACTTGCATTGAGGAGTCTCATTTTTTTTCTGGTGTGTTTCCCCACTTTTGCAGGTGAGTGGAGAAGTCTGGATCAGATCCAACTTTGGTAAAAATGCTTTTTTCAAAGCTGTATTACATTAACTGGAGAAGCTCTTTTCGAAAGAAAACTAATATTTAGTTTGGCTGGGGAAACGAAGGGAAAATGGATTGCATGAAGAAAATGAACATGTGGTTCTTATTTGATGAAGGATTTCCCACAGGGCTAATATACTAAAACAAATCAGATGTGTTGCAATGCTTAATTCAGCGATTTTGTTCCTAGAACTCAGCCATTGGTCAATAAAATCAATACAATAGGGTTAACCCACCCAGTCCTTGGTGGTTTAGTTGCTAGTAGTAAGAGCTTTAAGCTATATTATGACAGTATCTTTTGCCATTTGGGCCCCGCCCCCTTTGCCTTTAGCTCTGCCCCCATGGCATTCAAACCCACCTGCTCTTACAATGCAGGTGATACAAGATCTTCTCCAAAACAGAATGTGGCCTCTTGCCGGAAAGATGCCCAGCACCTCTGCCTTGGAAGAGGTCACAGGTAAGGGGACCCATAGTTATCAATAAAAAAGAGGAAGTGCATTCCTGAAAAAGCAGGCATACACTTGCATAGCATTTGCATATGCTAATTTATTCAAAGAGATCCAAATGTCTGTGGGAAGGCTGTGACTAGGCGTTCTTTGTAGCTGCTCAGTCGGCTATCCAGGTGCCAAGTGCTGACAGACATTGCCAGGGCCACTACTCCTCTCCCCTCTTGTGGTGGTGGCAGTCCGTTAAGTCGTCTCCAACTCCATAGTGATCCTATGAATGAAAGCCCTTCAAACCATCCTGTCCTTCACAGCCCTGTCCTTCAGTGCCAGTGAGAAAAAAGTGAGAATACAATTTTGCTTCCAAACATGTGGGCCATGTTTAGAAGCAATGTTGCTGGACTTTTCATTTATTGTGCTCCACAGGTAAAAAAAAGGCTTCCAGAGTGGCTTACATACAATCACAGGGCAGGGCAGGGCAAGGCATGAGCTTACAATCTGTAAAGACACAAAACCCAAGATGGGGAAGGAAGAGAAAAATCAAGTAACCTTTCTATTTGGCTGGTAGAATGGATCCACTTCCCCTCTCATCTTTCTCTGTTACAGCTTCTTAGATTGATCCCTTGAGCTTCCATGATGGCCAACTCAAAGCTGGCAGTCTCCAAGGTCAGTTTATTCAAGGTCTAAGTGAGGACTGGCTCACTGTGTCAGAGCTCAGCCTGGTCCCCACCACATCCAAGAATCTGGATTTGGCATTTCTTTCTTTAGCTATGATGTTGCAAGGAGCAATATAATACATGTTCTCATTTCTCCTAAACTTCATATGGCACCATGCTTGTTTGCTCTTTCATGACTGAGCATTAAAAAATAAGCAAGCACTCCTATCATCTCTAATTACAAAAGATTTAGGTGCTAGAAGGTTATGAGTAATGGCTTGGGATCTCCATTGTCATTTATCTGGCTCATTTCCTCCCCGGTCAACAAGGCACTGTATAAATTAACTATTCAGATTGGTTCGCTGGACACTCAGTTCCACTGGGAGCAAGCCATGCCTGAGGCTAATGGGAAGAGCTCTGCAGAAAAGCACCAGTACAGATGACTCTGTACAGATGCTTAGCAGAAAGCAGCTGCTAAAAATAGGTGCTTCATAAGGAGACACCTACCATGAAGCTTCAGCTAGAAAACAGCCCAGATAAAAACTCAGCATGATGCCTGTGGCTGAAAGGGAAGAGCAACAAATGTGAAACCATGAGAAACAGAGTGTCACCATCCTTGAACTGTTTAGGGTAGTCAGTGCCTCTTGTCAATGTGGCTCAAACATAGGTCTAGTTTCAGGGGACAAATCAGGTTGCAGCTTGCCAAAGGATGGGTCAAATAATGGTGTCAAGGTTGTGAGTTTTGTTTCCCACCTGGGTTTTCCTGGCTGCCATCTCCCAGTTTCAGAACGGAAACATGGAGACAGGTAAAGAGCTGCTTGACGTGGTAGCAGCCATATTCTCCAGTTGAGGGCAAGGTGTCTGCAGCCAAGGCCCTCTTGACCACCTCTGTAGTGGGCTCCTGTTGGGAAGAAAGGGTGGACAAGTGAGCAGGTGGAAGAGTCTCTTCCTTCTGCCTTCTACATCTACACCCCTTTAAATTAGAATTGGGCAGGACCAGCTTTCAACCAGAGGGTGCCTTCAAACAGAAGGTCCGTGCAGGCCTTTAGATAGAGAACTGTCCACTCTACAAAATCCTGTACCCATGCATATGAAATTGGGCAGTTCTTGTTCCAGGATCTAGATTCTAACAAAATTGTCTGTGGATCTGCTGTTTATATTGATGTTCATCTTAAAGTGATGCAGTCAAAAGTCAAGATGTTGGAGGAAAAGGCCACAGGTCATGAGACAATGCCAGCATTACAGTGTGATAGCGAAACTCTTTCCAGGACAGCTAATTTGAGTGCCCTTGGACTTCAGTTTACACAGCTGTGCAGGTCCATTTGGCAGAGTTTGGGGATGCCATTTTCTGTGAGTTGTTGGCATTGCCACCAGTGTGATATTAAACAAACCTAGCATGTTCCTGGTCCCACATGGGAGCCCAGAGAAAGGCCTTTTACTGTTCAGTTCCCATGGGCTTCAGCAAAAGACTTCCTGCTGCAGACATCCATACAGGGAGGTTTGGTGGGATTCTGCCAGTGATAAGATCATGTGTTATCCAGATTATTTGAAGGAGCCTTCAGACTTGAGAAGCCAATTTACTAAAGCACAAATCTTGGCAAAACAGATTGGTTTGCACTATCATATCCATTTTCTGGCAACTGTGTTACCTAAAGAAGATTAACTGAAGAAATTTCAGTCCTCCAGAGTGGCAGAATCATTCTCGCTAACATCCATGCAGTTGCTGCCACCTCTGCTGTTGTTACTTAAGAAGCTGGATTTGGCCTTCAGCTAGTCAGCCCTTGGCGGTTAGCTAATGTTTACACAGTTTAAGTAGATAAAGTTCTGGGCATTTGGCCATGTTACATTTCATTCCAGTTTTAATTCCTCCTCCTCCTCCTCTCCCACTTTCTCTCTCTTCTTCCCTTCCATTTTTCCCATAAATAACTTTGGACAGTTTAATGTATTTCTTAATAGAGGCTGTACATACTTAATATATGCTTACAAGCAAAGTAAAATATCTTCGAAAGAACCCATTAATATTGTTCTAATGCACATATCCTCTTCAATTAGCTTCTAGCTCTCTGGAAGTTAAGGCCATGGCAAGTGCAAATGGATGTGCCATGGCTTTCTGGCAGCTAAAGGACTGATCTTACAACATTGCAAAGATAAACCATCACCTCCTCCAATGCAATCGATGCAGGCCTTAGGGATGCTTTTCACCTATGAATGAGTATCTGTAGGTGAATCTTTAGGTCTACCTTTGTTGAAGATTTTTTATAATGTTTAGAAAGTGATAGTCTCTCTCTCTCTCTCCCTCTCTCTCTCTCTGTATGCACATTTCTGCATATATTCAAAAAGGAAATATTCCAATCTCGGTGGTCACATTTTTTTCTTATTTACTGTTTTTTTTTTTGCTGAAATGTTATATTAAAATTATTTTTAAAAGATGTAAACATCTCATTAAGGACTACTTAGCCTACAAAGCCCTGACAAAGGGAGAGTATCACTGTTTGTTGATTTCCAGTTATAGTCCTGATCTATATATATTTCCTATATTCCCAGTTATAGTCACTGCGAGGCCTAAAGGTCCGGATTTCCAAAGTGAAAGTCAGATATGGAGCCATGTTGCAATGGCTTCTGAAGCAGCTGTTTCTCAAACTTGTGAACAGGGGTCCTAAGCAAATCTTATGACTTGTGCACACCAGGGAAATGGCACAATGGGATCCTATCCATGTTTACTTACGAATAAGTCCCACAGCACTGAATGGTCTCCCTTCATAGAGTGGCCATGTATTCTGTATTATGGAATACTGTCCCATGTATCTGTAAATGTCCTGCTCATATAAAGGACCTTTAAATATAAAGGAAGGGAAAGCTGAGCTTTGAAGTCACCCATCCAGGATTAGCACCTGGCAGCAGACTAAACTAAGCAGGTACCACGTATCTCACAACTTTCTCAATCTGAGGAGGTGTTTGGTAGTTAGGTAAAACATTTGCATAGATGCAAGCAAATTTGCATGAGGACATTTTATGCAGATATGCAAGCTCTTTTCTCCTCTTCTTTTGAGTGATACCTTTCTTCTTTGGGGGGAAAAACACCTGATAGGCTGTACTTTCACACCACTTAACAGGCATGTTGAAAAAAGTATGTTGTCAACTGTACGCAGATTTAAGCTGATTAATCCATTGGTTAATATTAATTCACTCAAATCAGGGAGTATGGAACCTTTTCAGCCCAGAAAACTGCATGTGATTATAGCTTGGAATTTGCGCATAAACACAGGGAATCTGGGGGGGGGGGGATATTGTACAGATGGGGCCTTTTCAGCAGTAACCCCTGGAATGAATTGCCATCAAGAATCTACCAGGCCCCATTATTACAACCTTTCAAAAAGCCCTGAAGATTTACTTGTTTACTCTGGCCTTTCCCCTGACGATCTTTCATCAAAGTAACTTTTTGTAGTGCTGATGCGTTTGATTATATGTATTTTATTGGGAGTGCTCCTGCCCAGGAAAGCAGCTAATAAATATTGCTAAGTTAATGTACACACACTTGGATACACATATACACATCCTAGCTCTGCTGATTCATTGCCGTTTCCCCTTTGCTAGCAGTGATAGGGAGGAATGAATTATCATGAAAGAACTGCAAGTTTTACACACAAATATCAGCAACTGAGCAGCACAGTAATGCAGGAACATCAGATAACCATGCATAGATTGCAGCCCTAACTGTATGTCCAGATTGCTTGAGAGGAAAGCCAGCTGAATGTCAGCAATCTTTTCTCAATGAGGGTTTAGTCCTCTTGTGCTTCAAAATTACAGCCATGAAGCAGATTTCTGGGACAGTACCTGGGCAGCAGCCATGAGCCTAACAAAACCTGGGGTATCTGGAGGATTTCAGAGTCCAGCACGCATTACTCCCAGCCACTCCTCACCCCTATCCATTGTAGATACTCATGTTTGATGTGCATAAATACTCTCTGCTAATTAACTCCACTTGTGACCAGCTCCTGTCCTAGGGCAAAGCTAGATAAACACTGCTCTGTTCTGATTATCTGTCTCTGTCAGCCCCGTGGGAACTCAGGAGATACAGGAAGCCATGGAAGTGAGTCACAGAATGTACATCCTTCCTGAGAGCACAGAGGAAGGCGCTTCTCCCTGCCAGAGGTACCACATCCCTGAAGAGCTTTCCTAAAAGCGAAGCTAAGGAAGAGCAAATCATGCAGTCCCAGCTGGAACTGACAAAGTAGGCTCTAGGTTTGAAGAGCTGGTCAACTCCATGACTCTGGCTGCAAGACAAACCTTACAGTGACTGTGTTCCAGTCATGGAAATCTGCTCAGGAAATCCATAATGATCCGTTTCATTCTGTTTCGATGCATGACATCTCCAAGGGAAAGGATCTCTGCAGGACAAGACTCCCTGGAGGTGCCTTCACCAGCCCAGCACCATCTTGATTTGAGAACCTCAGAAGAGCCATGGTGGATTACACCAATGGTCCATCTAGACCAGCATCTAGACACAGTGGCCAACCAGCTGCCCATGAGAAACCCAAAAGCAGGACTTGAGCGCAACAGCATCCTCCACCCATGTTCCCCAGCCAGTGGATTACATAGGCATATTGGCTTGGATTCTTATGTTTGTTCTTGTTGTTGCATATGGCCAAGTAATCTCTAATTTGTGGTGACCATATGGTAGAACACCCTCAAAAATATACTGTCCTTTAGCCCTCACTGCTCCATCCTAATTCTAGGTCATTTATGAATGAATTGAAAAGCACTGGCCCCAATATGGCATCCCAGTGTTTAGTCCATTGGGAGAATATACCATTTACCCCTACTCTCTGTTTCCTATTCTTTCAGCAGGGCTGTGGGATTGCATCCCACATCATCCACAGCCAGAATGGCCATTGAGCATGGTGACTGGGTAGGTGATGGGAAATATATTCTTATGCACCCAGAGGGTGGCTATGTTGGAAACCCAGGGGGACATTTACCAGTTGGCTGGGCCAGTGGTCTGTCTCTGTTCTCTTAAAAAGAAATAGATAAACCACTCAGAGATCAGATATAAGCTCCTGTCGTATTCTTGTAGTTTAGAATGTGAAGTGAAGCTGAATGATGAGAAGGGAGCCAGTGTGGCATGGTGCTTAGAGTGTTGAACTGGGACTTGGTTGGAAGAGCCAGGTCCTCACTCAGCCATGAAGCTCAGTTGGGTGGCTTTGGGTCAGTCGCTCCATCTCAGCACAGCCTACCTCCCAGGACTGCTGTTGTGTGGATAAAGTGAGCGAAGTAAGCCCCCTTGGGCTTCATCTTGGTCGCAAGAGGAAAAGGGACAGAATGGAATAATGAAGAGATTAGCCACCCGGCTCAGCTTCTGTGAACTACTCTTCGTGGCCTCTGCCTATTAGAAAGCTCTCTGGGTGGTTTACAGCAGTGCATAAAAGCAGACAATAAAAATGTAATAAAAACTTCATAAAATCAGAAAAAGCATGAACATTTAAAGCAGTTAAAACAGACAATCGCAAAGAGTGATTCTGCAAAACCCCTGGGATGGGAAATCCCTCTCAAGCCCCTGGGTGGCCCAGCGAGTCTTCAAAGGCCTAAGAGAAGAGGGCCAACCTAAGGGCACAAAAAGAGGTCAAACTTAGCCCCAGCCAGGTCACAGTGGGTGTTGTTCCATAGACTGGGGCCACCACAGAGAAAGCCCTCCGCTTTGTTGCCAGCATCCAAGCCTCTCTCAGAATTGGCACTCAGAGGAAGGCCCCAAAGGTTGGGCATAGTGTCCAAGTAGATCTTTGCTGGAAGAGGTGCTCCAACAGGTATTGTGGCCCTAGGCCATGTAGGGCTTTATAGGTTAAATCCAGCACCTTGAATAGGGACCTGAAGCACACCGGCAGCCAATGCAAGACAGCCAAGACCATTCTTATGTGTTTGGATTTGTGGGTCCTGGTTATTAATCTGACTGCCACTTTCTGCACCAGCTGCAGCTTCCAGGCCATCTCCTAGGGAAGCCCCACTTAGACTGCATTGCAGGAATCTAATTTAGACATTACCAGAGAGTGGATTATTGAAACCAGACTATCCCTGTCTAGCAGGGGCATAGCTGAGCCAGCAGGTGAAGGTACTCTGAACCAACGATGCCACCTGAGCCTCAAGTGACAAAGATGCATCAAGGAGCATCCCCAAGCTATGACCCTCCTCCTTCAAGAGGAATGCAACCCCTTCTAGAATAGGTTGGATTCCCTCTATCGGGTCAAAGGAATCTCCCAGCAACAGCATCTCAGCCTTGTTGGGACTGAGCTTCAGTTTGTTGGTCCTCATCCAGTCCATTGTCACAGCTAGACACTGGTTTAGCAAATCCACAGCCTCACCTGCTGAGGATGAAGAGGAGAAATAGAGCTGCATGTCATCAGCATACTGATGGAAATGCACTAAAACTCCAGATGACCCAATCAATAGTTCCATGTAGATTTTAAACAGCACGGGGAAAGAACAGACCCCAGGGGAGAGATACTCCGTGCTAGGGAATTCACAGGGCTGAACAATATTCCCCAAGCACCACCTTCTGGAGATGGTTCTCCAAGTAGGAGCAGAACCACTGCAATGCAGTGCCACCCACTCCCAACTCATACAATGTCTGCAGCCTCTGACTGTCCTGGTGAAAGTCTTTCCTCTGTTCCCTTTGGCTAAGCCAAGAGAGCTGTAGCCACACTGGGTGTAAAAGGTTCCAGCTGCATCTGCTGAAGAAGGAAAGCACCACCAAGCCCTCCTCCTTCCCGCTCCCCCTTGAATCATCATTATCCCACATAAGTGGCTGGTGGAAGTTCTCTTCTTTGCTAAATGGTCTCTTCTGTCAAGATTACATGGTGAAAGAACATCTGGATTTTGGAGAGCAAAGCTTGAGTTCTGCTTTCCCCATGCTGCCACCCTCCAGATGTCAAAAATTCGCCTTTGATATCTTTGAGCCTGTGTGCAAAAGGGTTGCTGCAACAATTTTGCGTTCTCTTTCCAGACACACACACATCCCACAACTGCCGTCCAGCCAGGAATACATGCACTGATGGACTTCTTAAATGGCTGGTTTTGCATCATTTTCCTCACCTCTGCTTTTCATGTAACTGACTTGGCTCTGCTTACTGGCTGTCTTTCCTGTGTGGCATCCCAGCCCCACTCACCACCACCCCCTGGAAAAACGGCCTCCCTGAAGAGATGCACTGCAGCAAAGACCTGCCAGCTTTAAGTAGTTCCACTCTCCAGTGTCTGAGCTGTCTGAGTCTGTCCTGATCTCCTGTGAATTTTGAACATCTACGTTGCTTGATTTGTTGCTTTTTTGCTGAGTGTGAGCCACCTTGAGCATGCTGGATAGAGAAAGGAGAGACATGCTTCGTACGATGGTTAGTCAGAGGATTACAATGCTATCTTTGGAGAGCAAAAGAGTAGCTGTGGGGTACACAGAGGAGGCAGACAGTACTGGTCTCTTCAAAGCCCAGAAGGGCTGGAAGAGAGCAAGATTTGATCTCTGCTCCCTTGGAGGGCAGGGGCAGTTCTGAGTTAAGTTAACAGGGAGGTATATGTTGGGTGAACATTACAAGAAATTTGTTAATAGCAAGAAGGGTTTGACCATCACCAGGAAGAGAATTTGCAGTCTCTGCTGCTGGATGCCTTCAGTCCAAGGTCGGAGAGCTGAGTGGAGAGCTGCCATATGCAGATTCCATGGATTTCTATCTATTTCCTGCTCCCACCCCAATCCAATTCCATCAATGGATGAAGGAGAGAACAAAAATTGCAGATGGGAAAGTTTAACAAAATCTGTACATGCCTACTGGAGGCAGCTGACTCCTGTGTCCGTGGGGGCTCCCTACACATTGCAGCTTTTATTCTGAGCTTTCCAGAAGCTTTCCATGGCACTGAACACCATCCCCATAATAGGTTCACCACCACAGAGCAGCATGGATAGCTCCTATACAGCTCAGGACAAAAGCTGCAATAGACAAAGAGCTCCACAGACAGAGATGTCACCAGCTCCCATGCAGGCTGGAACACCAGCAGTCACAGATGTTCTGGGTCAAAGCAGGGAGCTGGACTAGATGGCTTGCACCATGGCTGGAGGGCACTGGATTGGGAAAAGCTGCCAGACGTCTTGACATGCAGCTTAGCTGAAATTCAAGAGGGCCCCCAGGAGCATTGTTCATTCAGAGCATGCGCTCTCTAACCGCACCGTGCGCTCCCCCTTGTGCCAATGAGCAAGGCACTGACAGCCTAGGTGCACGGATATTCAGGCTCTTTTTCACTGCTCCTGCATAAGCCACTGGCAGGCCTGATGTGTCTTTAAAGAAATATGAGGAACAGCGAAAGGCCCTGCTCCTTCGGCAAGAGGGCGTCTGTCCAGGCAGATTAGAGGGACATGTATTATGCACAGCACCATCTGAGTGAGCCCGAGCATCATTTGGGGCTGGCTGTTGTCAGGGACGGGGGCTTGCTCAGAGCTCCTGACACTTGCTGGAACTGCCAGGAGCACATGTCTTGGGGAGCTGTCGTGTCCAATTAGCATCAGATCCATTCTCTGAGATTAAACCAAAGGCAATGGACCTTGGAAAGAGGCAGGGAGTGGCACGAGAGAAGATGCGGTCCTCTGGTTTCTTTCTGTAACTTGGATGAATAGACACTACCCCACAGTAGGTGCACATGAGTGGGGAGAGGAAGATGAGCCATGATTTCTTGCACCATTTTTGGACTCAGGGAAATGAACATATTTTCCCATGGACTGTTTATCACTGCCTTTCATAGCTAAAGGCTTTCCATGTCACAAGCCCATTTTTAAATTGTTCAGGAAACTAGAATGGGCATTCATTTCAGAATGAAGGGACCTCTGAAATCCATTGGCTTTCTTTTTCACCTCTTCCAAAACAAATGCACAGGGGAGGGAACAACAGCAGTCCCGTGCACCCCAGCATTTCTTGGGGCTCCATACAGGTGCAGAACTTTATTGGAAGGTAAAAAAAGTGGCAAGACAGATGGAGATTGCAGTTCTGGTTTGCTGTGCCACCAGCCAGCTAAAATGTCTTCTTCTTTACAAAATTTTCTAAGTGTAGAGGCCTAGAACCCAGGTCTCCTGAGAGCATTCAACTTTTTACCTCCCCAGAATCCAACTGGGAGGTGAGGGAAACTATGGCTGCCACTGGGAGGTGCCATTTTGGTAGGGTCTGCCATTTTCCCTCCTCCAAGAATGTTCTAGAATAGTGGAACATTCTGGTAAAATACAACGGCAGCCATGAGATTTGAACAAATGACTTGTAGGAAAGGCCAACTACTCTCCTCTGGGTAAAAGTTACAACATTAGTAACGTTTTAACTTAGGGTAAACGTGAATAAAGGGGTGTTTAATAGAGCTGTATAAAAATCTGCATTGGATGAGGAAAGTAAGAAGGTAGAAGTCGATGCATGGAATTCAGTGCCACAAGATCTAGTAATGGCCATCAGCTTGGACTGCCCTGAAAGAAGATTGGACAGAGGTTGCCTCTGCGTACCAGAAAAATAAGGATGGGGTGGAGTAATTACACTCATGTCTTGTGGACTTCCCATAGACATCTGGTCAACCAGTTGGCAACAGAAAGCTGGACTAGAGAGGCCTTTGGTTGTGCCCAGAAGCTTTGTTTTATGTTCTCCTGCCGCCCTGTGGACTTCCCAGAGACACCTGCTTGGCCTCTGTGGGAACAGAGCCTGGATGAGGTAGACCTCAGGTCCCATGCAGTAGCACTCTCCTGATGTTCTGCACAATGCGCACATGTAACTGCCTTCCAGAGACCGCTGGTCCATCGTGCCCTCGTTCCAATGAGGAATAGCTCTCCAACGACTGAAGCAGAAAGATGTGCTAGCACTTGCTTCCCGAGTTTCTTTTTTAATGGGACATTCCTGAGATGGAACTTGGAATTCCCACCACACAAAGCATGTGCTGCACCGCTGAGCAATGGACCTTCCCAAGAACATGAGATAAAAGTGATCATGTGGGGACATGAGCGGGCCATTGCACCATTTCCTAGGCATTCCTTTTCCCTCAAGGGAAAGTTCGGCTTTGTGCTATGAACGTGGCGCCTCGTGTTTGAGCTGTCAAGTGACTAGAGAAGTCAACTTTGTTTTCAACATTCAAGTGATTGTGGTTGTGGCAACACTCCAAATTACCTTAAATAAAATGTCACAGTACTCTGGAGATCACTAGCAGGGAAGGAGAGAAATATCTCAAAAACTGCCACATTTCTGCACATGGGGATGATGTTTCCCTCGGGTGGAATGCATGTACAACCTCTGAAAGATAAGATTTGAAGCTGCAACAGAGGAAAACTGCACTGTCGGTTTGCTCAGGCAGTGCAGTCCTGCCAGGTTCTGATAATGTGGAATTTATCTTGGAGCAGGGAGGGGAAAGAGGTAAAAATGTTGACTTGTTATAGGGTATCCAGCATCATTTGTGCAAAGGACAGAGATAAGGGATTTGGGGACTGCTTCAAGGAAAGAATGTGATGCAGCTATAAAACGCCTCCAAGAACAAGGAGATCACTGCATGAATGATCTCTGCAGTATTCAGATTGAAAGGCAGGATAATAGGAACATGCTGGCTTGGTTGATTATCAGTTCCGAGCTTCGAAGCAGAGAACGGGTAACATTTTAGCCTCCCAGACATCCACCCTGCCACTTAAGAACATAGGAAGAGCCTCACTGGTTCAGATCAAAGGTTCAGGAAGACCAGCGTCCTGTTTCTCTCTCTCTTTTTAAGTAAGTTTTATTATTATTTTCTACAAATTAAAAAAAAGAAACTAAAAAAATCAATCTTCAAAGACATCAGACCTACTGGGTCAGCCCCCCATTTTTTTTCATAGCAATCCATAGACATATTCAAATCTATGCATAGTCCCGTTTATCTAGCCAATAATAAAAAGAGTTCCAAGTTTGATAGAAGTATGTATCCTCTTTCTCCTTCAGAGACAAAGTCAGTCTGTCCATTTCAGCACAGTCCAGAATCTTTGTAAAAATCAGTTCATCAGCGGGTGATTCTTCACTCCTCCAATGTTGGGCAAATCCAATCCTTACCGCAGTAATTACATGTAGAATCAAATACATTGCTTGTTTATCAACCTCATCAGACACAATGCCTAATAAAAAGACTTCAGGTTTAAATATTAAAGATTTTTGTAACATTTCCTCAAGCCATTTATGATTTTAGCCCAATTTTATTTTTTTTTTGCCTTATCACAAGTCCACCACATATGATAAAAAGTACCAGGTTTATGTTTGCATTTCCAACATCCATTTGACATATTTGGAAACATCTTTGCTAGTCTATTTGACGATAAGTACCATCTATAAAACATTTTATAAAGAATTTCTTTATATGAGGTTGCTAAGGTTACCTTGATATTTCTTTCCCACAACTTTTGCCATTTCTGTAACTCAATATTATATCCAGCCAGCGTCCTGTTTCTCACAAGGGTCAAAGGAGCCAAGGAGCAAGGCATGAAAGCAGTAGCCTTCTAAGGTTGCTCTAAGGTTCTAAGAAGGTTCTAAGGAGAGCCATCATGGCTAATAACTTGCCCCCAAGATCATAATAGCTTACCCTACACAAATGTCTCTGAAACCTCTTTGAAAGCCATCCAAAGGGGTGGCCATCATGACATCAGGTGTAAGCAAATTCCATAGTTTGTGCTGCATGAAGAAGCCCTTCCATGGATCACCTCTGACTTTCTCCCCACACCTCTCTGTTTCATGGAACAACCCCTTTGGGTTCAAGTATGATGGGAGAAGGAGAAAAATGGCTAGAGTCAGGGGTCAGACTAGGTGGCCCGGGAGGCCCCTTCTGACTCGTTCTGTTTCTATGTCTCCTTTGCCATTTTCCACATCGTGCCTAATTATGCACACCTCTAGCATGTCTCCCCTTCTTTGCCTTTTTTCTAACTCAGTGTAGGGCTGTCACTCTATCTCCTCCCAGAAGTGGTGCAATTGGGCTCAGCAGCCACCTGTGTCCAGTCTCTCCTGAAGCAGAGAGCTTGCTGGTGGCTGAACACATCAGCATCTTTGGCCCCAACTTACTCTGTAGGGCTGTTGTGAGCATAATCTAATAAGGATTGCTTCAAGAATGAGTGGAAAAGAGGTGTGATATGTAGAGCTAGGCTAAGACTGGGTTCTGACCAAGAAAGCCCTTGTTCTCACAAGAACTCACCTGAAGGCCTGGTCACATGTCACAGCCCACCCCATCAGTGACATAAGAAGAACATAAGAAGGTGGTGGTGAGGTGTTTGTTCATGTTCTGTTCTGTTGTGTTTTACATTTCAGGAGTCTGCACTGTCTGTGGGACCTTGGCTACTAGACTTAGGCTCTCTACAGTGGCTGTACTCATGTGCAGGCAAACCATCTTTGAGCCTTACATTAACAAGTCTTGGATTTTTCCATGTCCCCTGCCTTACTTCTGCTCTGATACAGTTGTGAGGAGACTGGAAGCTGGAACTTCCATTTTCATGGTTTGTCACTATGTCTGAATTCAGGAACATCGTGGTTTGTTTTAACTATGGTTTGTCCAAACAAGCCAGCTTCAAACCATGATTAATGATGATGGCTTGTTTGGTAAACCATAGTTACCACTAACTGCATGTCAGGATCAGGGCCTGAGCGACCCTGCAAGTGCCTGCAGAACCAGGAGCACCCTAGCAGGCTCTTGCAGGGAGCACCTGAAGAGCAATTATGCAGTGCACCTGGAGGTCCTGAAGACCAGCATGAAAGGCTTTCTGGCACTGCTGTTCTTTGCCACAGTAATGCAAGTTGTCCTGGTGACTCCTTGTATTCTGGCTCATACATCTCTTGAGTCCTGCTCCAGTTGTCCCTGCCTTACTCCAGTCTACTCCTGCTTGCTCCAGTCGCTTCTGCTCTGGTTAGTCCCTTGCCTTGTTGTAGCCTGTGCCTGCCTTGCTCCTATTTGATCCTGCATGCCCTAATCTGCTCCAGCCCTGCTCCTGTGTGTTCTTGCTTGCTCCAGTTGTTCCTGCCCTGCTCCAGCTCCCTCTTGTCTGGACCACCTTTTTGTGACCGCTTCCCTGGCTTCAGACCACTGGACTGTTTCTGGACGGTGCATTCTCTCTCACCTGAATAATATTGGACTGCCTGTCACATTGACCCTGACCCTGGACTGCTGACCACACCACCAGCCCCAACTAAGCTTCAGGATGTGACTTCACACCAGCTTCCAGCATTCTGCCTGTCCCAGCCAGTACCCATGTTCCAGCTCTTACACCACATTTCCTAATTTGGATATCACAAAGTGGGTTTAACTGAGAAATTAAGCAAATGTTTCACATCAGAACCATGATGGTAGAGCTTGACATTCCTGAATATAAATGCCAGAAAGACTCATTCTGATGACTACCAGGTTTATTTAACCAGATTACATACAGCTTTCCAACAACACTGCTTCTTGAAGTCCAAAAAAATTGAAAGCAGGGAGAGGTTGTGGGCTAAAGGCATGGATGCACAACCTTTGTCAGCTTGAGGGACAAATTCCATTTTGAATAAGCTTTCAGGGGGATCATTCCAAGGATAGGTGGAGCCAAGGCAAAAGGGTCCTGAACTAAGAACGCACTGAAAATACCACTATATTATAACTAATTAAGCCTTAGAAGAGGAACTTCAACCTTTTGGAATGGGTTAAAACCTGCACAGGAAAGCAGGTGGACCAAAGGGATGAACATATGGGGAGTTCTGGAAGGCCAGACTGGGATCCTAGGAATCTGCATTTGTTCCCTGTTCCACACCCCTGAATATATGGACAAAGCACCATTTACTCAACATCCCTGGGTCCGACAAAGGGCATTACAATTATTTCTGAGAAAAAGCATGTCAGCTGCTTTGAACTCATGGGAAAAAGAGTGATACCCATTTCAAAACTGAATTGCATTTGCATGTTCAGCTCAAACCTTCTGCAGCCCTGCAAGGAAATGCACTGAATGTGAAGTGAAGAATCTGAGGATGGAGATGGCTTTCAGATTCCCTTTCTGAATAACAGCAATGCACCCATGTGGAAAATTTGCTGTGTTTGGCATCAAACTGCACAAAAGAAAGCTGAAGCCTAGAAATAACAACACAACAGGAAAACAATTAGCCCAGCATCCACTGAAGCAGAAGACTCCAGCCAGTTTGAACTTTGCTTGCTGCTTGGGAAGCATATCTTGGAGCAGTTGCAGGTATTTTGGCATGCTTTCGATCACCAAGACAGGTGGCATCTTGGCCTCAGCAGCCCAGAGGCCAGATAAAGCCAACACATATCGCTTTGGGCACAGGTTTCATTTTATTTGATGCCAAATAAATAAAAGTACAGATTTGTACGATGCTGCCTGAAGTGCACTGTTTTGGAAAATCTTTAGAAGATCTGTTTGCACACCAGGCAGAGCCAAAATTCCTGTTTCTGGCTGTTCCCAGGGCTGGCTCAACTCTATCAGTACTATTAATTTATTCAAAAGAATGCTTCCTTTGCCATAATTAGACTGTCCTTCTCAGGGCTGTTTGCACCATGAAAGACAAATAGAAACAAAAGGTGGTATAGAATTATTCTCAAGAAATGTTGATTTTCAAAGGCCTGGGAAAATGTAAAAGAGGTCTTGTAGTCAAAATGGCAACACCAAAAAATACTAGGAGAATCCCCCTGGGGCGAGCACTTCATTCACAGCTGGGGTGCCAACACTAATTTATTTATTGAGTTACAAATTTGTATGCCGCCCCCTTGCGATTAAGCCTCGGGGCGGCTCATAACAATAAATAAACCACAACAAACCAACCCAACTATTTAAAACTTACATTAAATGGAGTCCTTTCTTCAATATTATTATCATCTTGCATTTATACTGCACTGTTCCTCCTTGTGCAAGAAACCCAAGATGGCTTACAAGCTTCTCCTCCTCTCCATTTTATCCTCACATCAACAATCCTGTAGGTTAAGTTAGGCTTAGAGCCTGTGACTGGCCCAAAGTCACACAGTGAACTTCATGGCCAAGTGTGGACTAGAACTTGGACATCTTGAGTCCCAGCCCAGAACTCTAACCATTACACCACACTGTCTGTCCACCCAAACACATGTCACCCGGTGAGGACATCCCACTTTTGAATCCTATTTTTCTTTCAAACTGAAGTTCAATGAGTGTTTCAAAAGTTTAAAAACCTAGAAAAAAATCAGAGTAAACTCACATTAAAATTCAAGAGAGATGAACATTAAAAAATGAAGCCAACAACTATCCTGGAGAAAGTTTTGCTAACCATTACTTCCTGGTATTGAAAAGAAATTAAAAAAGGTGTTTGAGGAATGTTTTTGGAGAGGGCATGTATCACTTTTACTTACTTACTTATTAACTAACTTACTTACTTACTTACTTAAAGCATCTTTATCCCACTCATCAGCCAAAGAGCATCCCATAATGGCTTAGAAGTAAATGTAAAAAGAGTCCATCCTTGCCTAAAAAGACACAGCACACAAGGAAAGGAGAATTGGAGCGGGGGAGGAAAGACATTAAATCTTTCTGATAGTCTGGTTGAATGGGCTGCCACTCTCATCTCCTTGAGTACAGCCTCCCAGAATGGTTTTGATGCTTAAAGAGAAGGAGCCTTCATGGGTTAATCTTGGGCAGGACTGATGGAATGGCTGTCTCCTCCTTTCACTTTCCTAACTTCTGTGGCCCAAGCATCTGCAAGAGCCTCACTGATGATTTCAGTATAGCGTGTTTCTACACTAGCTGTTTAGCCCAGAAATGTGGACATCGTTTGTCTGATCGGTTTTTATGAAAAATGCATGGAGATCATGTTGCAATGGCAGAACTGCAATCATTAGAAAGAAAGAAAGAGGGGGAAATGGAATGAGCAGTTATCCTGGCTACAAGGAGGAAACTGGTAATTAATCCTGCTCCCTGCAGGGAACAAGGACTCACTAATTAAGGACCCATCCAGGACCAGGAGACTGAACAGGAAGCATTTTAAATTTACAGATCAATATGATTAAGTGATTTTTTTCCAGTGGCACCTATTCAATTTGGCCTGTTTTGTTTCTTCCTGTAGGATCAAAAGTGAACAGGATTTTAAAATAGGAACACCTCTCTTTGTGCAGATGGGTGAGGGGTTTACTGTTATGAGCATTTGCATACCGCCTTATTTGCTTTAGAAAGCCCTCAAAATGGTGCAGAACAAGACATTCAGGTCCAAGGCCCAGCCCAGCCCACTAAGGAGCCCAAAGCCTTCTCCCTGTCCCCTGGTCCACCACCAGGCCCTCACTCACCAGGCGTTTATTGGTTTCCTGACTTTCGCGCAAGGTTCCCCACCCCCTATTCTGAGAGGCAGAAAAACCTCTCCAAAAGCGCAGTGGCGGGCATTAAGAGATACAAGTTAAAATCTATGGGTGTCTCTGGTCCTGCCCATTTCTTCCTATCACTGTGCACCACTGGAAGGGGACCCCTGGGCTTTTCCAAACCAGAATCCATCCCCCGGGCATAAGAGGATTCGTGCCGCTGCCCAGAAGCATCGTTGGGCTCTTGAAACATTCAGGGAGCAGCCTTTGCATGGGCTTCAGTGGAAGGGCTGCTCTCCCTCCTCCCTGCTTAAGCGGTGCATAGAAGGCAGTTTTCCCCTTCCCTGCCCAGTGGCGAGTCCCCTGGAACTGTCCCCCCATAAGCTTAGGAAGGGCACCAAAGACTTTTTTCCCCGAGCATAATTGCAATGCAGAGGGGAGGGTTAACCCTTCTCTTCCCAGCAGCAATCTCCCGTGGAAATTGCACTCCCCCCCACCACACGTCACCATTAAGGATGCAACGCTGTGAGGATGGCAAGCCCTTGAACTTAGGGGCTTCCTCTGCAGAGTGGGAGGAGTGGATGCCGTGATCTGTACCTTCCTGTCCCCCCACCACCCCATATTTTGTGCTGGGGGGGCTTTTTGCCCCCCTGGCTGGATCATTTTAGAGGGAGATTCTGGACGGCATGCATCTTGGCCTCTCTGGGCTCAGCCCCCCCCAAAAAAAGCCCCCACCTTACCCCCGGTGCCTCTTTCTGAATCTTTCAGGGCTGGCTGACATTCCTTCCATGCCAGCAGCAATGGGGATGGTGAATGGGTCCTGGACTCCCCACTCTGAGGTCACAGCTCTGCCCCCAAGACTGCAGCCCTCTCTCTGGCTCCAAACTGGGGATCCCAAGTATTGTATGGCCATAGGGGGAAAACCTTCCACTGGGAAAAGGCCCCTTCCTTTGACACCAAAGGATGCCAGGTCTCTGGGGAATACTTTCCAGGTTGGGTCCACATGGGCCCCTTTCTTGCTGTACCTTTACAACCATTAAAAGAAGAACAGACCCAAAAGAAAAAGAGTAAAGCTTTAAAACAGCCACATAGAAACATAGAAACAGAGCGAGTCAGAAGGGGCCTCCTGGGCCATCTAGTCTGACCTCCAGTGCCTGCCGGCTCCGCTCACGACATGCCCACCATGTGCATGTCCAGCCTATCTTTGAACACCCTCACCGATGGGGCCTCAACGACCTCTCGTGGAAGCCCATTCCACACCCTCAGGGTCCTAACTGTCAGAAAGTGCTTCCTGGCATCCAAATTGAACCTTGGTCCCCTGAGCTTTGCTCCGTTGGAGCGTCCTGCCTTGCTCTGCAGGGGAGAACAGGTCTCTACCCACCTCCGTGTGACACCCCTCACATACCTGTATGTCGCCAACAGATTCCCTCAGAGTCTCCTCTTCTCCAGGCTGAAGGAACCCAGTTCCCTCAGTCTTGCCTCATAGCCCATCCCCTGTAAACTGGCCACCAACCTTGTGGCCCTATGCTGCACTGACTCCAACCTGGCTATAACCTTTCTGTAATGAGGGGCCCAAAACTGAGCACAATACTCCAGTTGCAGGCACACCAGAGTCGTATAGTAATACCTCTCTTGATCTAGAAGCCACACTTCTGGCTATGCAACCAAGTGTGACGTTCGCCCTCTTGACCACTGCATCACACTGCTGACTCATGTTTAGCCTGCGGTCAACCAGTAATTTAAAAGGCCACATAATTTAAAAGGCTCTATTTGAAAGGATCACATTCATCAAACCCTTGAAAACAGCAAGTCACAAGCGTTTGTGTGGTACAGTGGCCAAAAGTGTTGAACTGGAGACTCAGGAGACCTGGCTATGAATCCCCACTTAGCCATGAAGCTCACTGAGTGACTTTGGGCCAGTCATGGGATCTCAGCCTAACCTACCTCACAGGGTTGTTGTGAGGATAAAATGGAGAGAAGGGGAAGCTTGTAAGCTGCCCTGGGTACCTTGGGCTAATAAAGCATTTAGTTTAGCTTTTTGGTACACTAGTGCTCACATCCCACTTGTGGGCTTCCCAGTGGCATTGAGTTGCCCCAAAGAAAAAACGGTGATGCACTTCTATGGCAGAGCTTCTCTTCTTAGATGTTCCCCTCTAGCCCCAGAAGAAGCTGGAGCTTTCTGGAAACATCCCCAGCTAGCGAAGTGGGGACGAGGTCTACATCTCCATGTGTCTGGATCTGTAAGTGTGGGAGCAGTATCAGAAGGATGGACACCGGGGGCGGTATCAGAAGGATGGATGCGAGCATCCCTGTATTTGTACGATGGAAGAGAAAACAAAAGCATTTGAGGAGCCTGGACAGCTGTGAGCGGGACCACCAGAGGCTAGCTGTGGGGGCCGAGAACAAAAGAATCCTCTATGGCAGGCAACTCTTTTAGAACCACCTCAGTTAATTACTTGAAGATTCAGCTGAGAAGGTCGTCTGCCGCATACCTCCTCATGACAGCCAGGAGTTACGTTCTGCTCACCTCCTCGCTGAAAATCACTACCCAGACACAATTTGCTTGAACCCTTCCTGCTGGGGCCAGGGGAATTGGTGGAGCTTTTTGCAGATTGAAATTCATCTCATTCTTTTTGCCTGATGTCTCCAAGGAAACAGGGTGCCTATGTATAACAAGATCACATTTTTCCCACTCTTGCCTTCTCTTCCTGCACCTTGCCATTGTTTTCCTCATGCAGCTGAAACATTCCAAAGCTCTCAGGAGTTTCAGATCCCCTTGTTTCAGGTGGAGGGCCTTGCGAGAACTGAGTTCGAATCCTGTATGGATCATAAGACTTGCTGAGTGGCCTTTGGCCTATGGGCTCAGAGGGGGAGAGAGAGAAGGTTTTCCCTGTCACTTTTTGAGCTCCTTGGAAAGCCAACAATCTATGAACACTTGAAGGTTTTACAATTTGCTGATGGGTGCTCGACTTGCAGGTAGTCACAGAAGAGTGTTTAATGTGGCCAGACACCAAACTATTCAGAGTGGTTAAAACCAAAAGGGATTGTGAAAACTCCAAAGGGATCGCTCTAAGCTTGGTAAGAATGCGGATCAAAATGGCAGGTGTAGTTCAATGTGAGCAAGTGGACAGTAATGCGCACTGGCGCAAAAAATCCCAACTTCAAGTACAGGCTGATGGGTTCAGTGACTGAGCACGAAAGGGATCTTGGGGTCCTAGTGGACGGCCCCATGGAAATGTTGACCCGGTGCACAGCTGCTGTTGAAAGGGCAAAGTCCATGTTAGGCATAGCTAGGAAAGAGTGGCTTAATAACCCTGGAAGCACTCGTGGAATCCTGGTGTAAGAAGGAAGGGGAGGAGGAAGGGCAAAGGCACAAGGGTTGGCTCCCGGTCTAGGAAACCTGATAGAACACAGAAGAACCACAGAATAGTAGAGCTGGAAGGGGCCATGAAGGCCATCGAGTCAAGCCCTGCTGTAGCAGGACACCAAGTCACCCCGCCCCACTCAGATGGCTGTCGAGTTATTTTTGAGTGTCTCCACTGTGGGAGAGCCCACCACGTATCTAGGCAGCTGGTTTATTTATTATTTATTCATTTGGGATTCTTGTATGCCGTCCCATTCGCATAAGCCTCGGGGTGGCTTCCAACAAATAAATAACAATACAAATATATAAAAACTGGAAACATCCGGGCAATCATTTAAAACCAATAAATAAACAATTAATTAAAATAACATTTAAATAAAAAGGTCTTGGCCTGGAGCCGAAAAACAAATAATGACGGCACCAGGCGGGCCTCTCTGGGGAGTGCATTCCATAGGTGGGGCGCCACCGCAGAAAAGGGCCTCCTCCGTGTATTCACCCTCCTAATATCTTTCACAGAGGGTTCCCGGAGGAGGCCTCTGCCGCCGATCTCAGGGGGCAGGAGGGCAAGTATGGACGCAGGCGCTCCTTTTGGTAACCAGGTCCCAAGCCGTTAAGAGCTTTATAGGTAATTATACTTTACAGGCTTTATGTGGTTCTACTGCCGTATTGCTCTGACAGTAGGAAGCTTTTCCTGATGAACAAACCTGAATCACCCTCAGGTTTTGAGGATTGCATGGCTGTTCTCCAGCCATTAAAGGACTATTTTCCTGCTTTGGAAAACAAAGAAGCATATTTTATCTGCTGTATGCTTACTTGCTTTGCGGCCAAGGTTGGTCCCCACAAGGATTAGATGAATTCTGTCCATGTAGATCTAAGGAGGAGTTTAGTTTGAATTTTAATTTTAATTCAAATTGTAATTTTATTTCACACTTACCCAATCGTTTGCTAAGGTCAAAACTTGCATTTCTCCAGTTTTAACAAAGATTTTCTGCAATCAAAAAATACTTGCAAAATGTATGTGTTAGTGAAAACAATGGCTAAAATGCATTTTATTAGGGAAATTCTTGCAAAATGTATGGCTTTTAGGCAAACCTGCATACAAAACACGTGGATTGAGAGACGTGTGCACAAAAATAGTTATGAATTTGAATGAGCAGTTTAAAAAAAAAAATCAAAGTTCAGAATGAACCAAGCTTCAGACTAGAGAAACCAGAAAAAGAGAGATGGTGAAATATACACAGCCGTCTCATCTGCTCCGTCTTGCATCGCTCCAAATGGTTCCAGGTTCATTCCAGCCACCACATGTGAATTTGACCCTGGTGATGCAATAGCTCTTGCATTTGAACCCTGTGATGAGTATCCCCTGGCTCTGAGATCAGCAGTCCTTGTAATTTTTTGGCTCACAAGATTTTACAGAGCAAGGCTGTTCTCCTTCACAAGTGATGAAGTGGCACTTCTCAACACTGGGGGGAAGAAGCAGTGGAGGGGAACAAACCAATGGCCCATAGGACAGGAAGTCCAGAAAGGATTAAAAGGATGGGGTGGGGGATTTATGGTGCCCTGATCACTGGCCGTCTCCATGCCAAGGATGAGAATTTTATGAGCAACACAAGGTGTTTCTTTTCGATCTAATTTCTGGAGGACAGCCTGGATGTTCAAATTGCCCTATAAGTCTCCATTAGAGGACCGGAATGCCAGCTCTCCCTTTCAGAACTCAGATATATAATTTATAAGCAGCCTACTCGTACAGGCAAGGATGAGAAAGCTGAAAAACAATGAAATATATTCAGAATACAGAATACTGCAGTCTTCTAAAGATTGGCCAGGTCTGACTTGAAGGCTAAGATGAGCTATTAAGATTGTTTCAACCTGATGTAATAGAATATGAGACAGACAGACTAGTCATCCATCCACTTTGTATTTGACTACCCCAGAAGTTTCTCAGACTTCGGAGTGCTGAGTGAGCCACCTCTTGTTTCTTTGCTAAATTAAAAATGGATTCGGGTTTAAAAGCACACTTCACTCTCGCATAAGAAGGGCTTACTTGCTGAGGGTATAAAAATGGTATGCCCACACCAGAGCTTTAATCTCAGAGCAGTGATTCATGCAGAAATGAAATGGGCTCCTTCTATGAGGTAAATCCACTTTTATGACAGCTTTGATCAGATGATTCATGATAAAGCAGAGACATGGCTAGGGCTGTGCTTGCTAACACCCCTGCCCCCATCACAGCTCCATTCACTATAGCCATTTTGGTGTGGGGAGCAGGTGATGCTCAGAAAGCTGAGTTCACCCAAGTGCTTCAAAGTGTTAGCCATGGTAGATTTCCCAGAATGCTCTGCTCTGAGTGGTGTTTTGAGTGGTAGGCTGGGAGCAATGGTGGCCTCGATGCCCATCCCTCCCCCAATACTCCTTGAGGTAGGGGATTCTGGGAACACTTACATGGCTCCTGCTAGACCAACATACCTTCGAAACATTCTGGTTACATCTCTTCCAAATTGTGCCTCCGACCCATCAGTTCAAACTCTTTTGCTGACCATCACAGCTCTAAAACCCAGATTTGGATCAGACTTTGGAAGTTCACCCCAGGAAGAGTGATAGAATTATGTATCAGCAACGAATATTTGGGAAGGAAGGCCATACAGTTACTTAAAGAAGTTGGGTGGCTTATTTGGTCTTACTAGAGTACTTCTAATTATTCAAGGTCCATTGGTTATTTGTCACAGCATGGTGACCATTTCCTCGAAGCAATTCCTGGACTATGCTAATAGGTGGTGGTTCTCTCAGTTCTTCCCATCTTTCAATCTTTTAACTGAAAATGCTGGAATAGATCAAGGCATGCTTGAGAAATCAGCACAGCGTAAAATCATTCTTGAACTTTATGGATCTGCACACTGTGAAATGAAGAATAATTTAGACTGTCTTTTCTCTGGGGTTTACATACTGCTTCAGATCCTAAGAGGCAGTGCTCCGAACTCCATGGTCAATAATCATGGTCAATCACACATACGTGTGAATTATTTACTCACACATATGTGTTGCAGGTAGGCGAACAAAGCATGCTTTGCAGCTTTTAGAATCATAGATTTGGAAGGAATCTTCCCATGCTGTCTCCCCCCATGCTCGAAGCCGGCCCTGCTGCTACAGTTAGATTTGGCTGGAACGATCTAGTCAAAGCCATGGAGAAAAAAGCCACTGCAGTCGGCCAGTCTGAAGGAAAAGAAAGCGAGAGATGCAAATATTCAAGGGAATTCAAAGTTGTTCCAAAATGGAAAAAAATGGGAGGGGGAATGAGAAGGAGGAGGAGGTTTGAGAGGGGAACTAAATTAGACATGGGGAAACTAATCTGGGTCAAGGAAAGAGACAAAATGTAGGACTATAGAGATCTATTAATTATCAATGTTGTATGCATACCATAATTATATACATTTTAGGGGATCTGTACATCAGCCTTGCCCAGCTGGGGGCCTTCAGATATTTAGGACGGCACGTTCCATCACTCCCAGCTAGGATTGCTGGAATTGTAGTATCCCCCCCTCCCACACACACACACACACACACAGGTTGTTGGAGAAGACAGCTCAGTACGGAGAGGTCATAGCAATTTACAAACTAGAAATGGATGGACTTTAACTTGCAAACTGGAAGAAAAACCTTCTTAAGGCCTGCAGCTTGTGCATGAAGGCGTGGAGTGAGGGCAGTCCCAGAGTGTGGGGCGTGACCCCATGTTGCATCCACCCGCAAAACCTATTTGGTACCATTCAGGAAATATGGCTGGTGCAGAACGGGAAGGCCAAGAGGCTCGGTGGGCACCCAGCCAAGAATGCAGCGCATGGTTTTGAAGCCACTGCACTGGTACCTGTTAGCTACCAAGCCAAGTTCTAGATTGGCACAGAAAGCCCTGGATAAGTGGGAACCAAACTACACCTTATTTATTATATTTATATATTGCCTTTTCCTTGCAAGTGACTCAAAGCAGTTTTACAAGATGTTTCTCCCATCCCATCCCATCTCAATGTTTTACTTGGATGTCTATCCACTGCAATCTAGATAAAATGCAGGCAAAAGGTTGTGGGACGGTGGTGGAGAAGGCTGCCGGGAGGGTTGGAGCAGACCCTTTTTGTTTGCATCCACAGACGTCATCTCATGCTCACACTGGTCCTGCAACATGAGCTGAGCTGCACAACTGGACACTTTCCTGCTAGGAGTCGCAGCTCAAAGAGGTGGCCATGCAAGAGGGGTGCTGTGAGCAAGTGTGCCAGGCAGTATTCCTGGCAGCCAACCTTCTTGCTGCTGCCAGCACAGGCCATGGAAGAGGGGTGCTGCTTGCACAGACGTGGGCTCAATCCCTGGTGAGCTCCCTGTGAACGCGGGTACCCTCACCAGGAGCTCGGGGTCAGGGCTGCTGCAAAGTGGACTGGAGTCCAGGACGCCAAGTCCTGGGAATCTGACAGGTTCCCACCCCCAAGCAGGTTTCTTGTACATCCTTAATTGAGACCCCCCCCCCCTTGGCCATCAAGTTTGAGGGTTTCTCTGCATCAAGGGTGGGGAAAAACACAACCGCACAGTAAAGCGCTGCTCAGGGCAATCATGCTAAGGAAAATCAGAGGGAAAAGAAGAGAAAGTTCAGCGATGAGATTGATCAATTCCATCAAGCAAGCCAGTCTTGACTTTACAAGAGCTGAGCAGGGCTGTCAAAACCAGGCTATTTTGGAGGGCTTTCATTCACAGGGTCACTGTAAGTCGGAGACAACTTGACAGCACATCACAACAAAGACTTCTCATCTTAAACATCATCTTGAGATCTCAAGAACACTTCAGAACAGAAGTGTTCAGTCTGACCGGAAAAGTATGTTGAGTTATTATTTCACATGGCCCCAACAACTGGTTACAGCAAAAGCAATGACCAGAAATCAATTACATTCTTCCAGAAGTGTTTTGTGTCGAATTAGAGATTACGAGAAAATCAGGGTTGGCAAAAGCTGTAAACATCTTGCAAGGATTCAATATCCTTGATTCCAAATTACTCTTCCTTCCTTTCTCTGTGGGTGCTTCAGTGCCAGCAGAAAACTCTCATTTAGCACCATCGCCATGCTATTCCAAGGACATCCTTATTAGAGAAGACTCAAAGGCAGCTTCTCACAATGGCTACTTGATTATATTATGTGTATTCACACAGCTGGACTTGTCTGTTTCTTTGACTAGAAACTCCACTTGTTTCACTGCAGGATGTTGAAGAAAGTGGACTGTTCACACATAACAAGAGAGGGTTTGATGGAGGATGAGGTAGAAGTAGGTAGGAGTTTTGCTCTTGTCTGATTCCCTTTAAAATCTAAGCTCATGAAGAATGACCCTGTTTATTTGGCCTGTGAAATGAGCAGTGAAGGTGTTCAGGAGTTCAGATTCTGACCCAGAAAATCTGAATTGCAGTGATATGACTGCTAGAAATGAGCAATTTGAAACATTGCAAGATTTGGGGATTGGCAGGAGAATGGGAATGCAACCACTGGGAGAAAGGCTGTCTAGTCCATTCTTCCCCATCTTGATGCCCTCCAGATGTGTTGGTATCGAAACACCATGTGTGCAGTGGTGCAGTGGTACCTATAGAAGCGCAGGGACTCATCACAGAATCTTGGAAGAGTAGAGTTGGAAGGGGCCAGTGGGCCCAACCCTCTGCTCATCACAGGACTCAAAATTAAATCATCACTCTCAGGTGCATCTTGAATGCCTTTAGTATGGGAGAGCCCACAACCTCCCGAGGTTATGGGTTCCATTGCCATACTGCTCCATCAGTCAGGAAGTTCTTCCGGATATTCAGCCTGGCTTCCTGCAATTTGGTTTAATCCTTTCTGGACTTTCTGTCCTTTGGTGCATTGGTTCCCCGCCCGCCCCCCCACCCACTGCTTCTTTCTCCCAGCTGCTGCCTGGTGTTGATGAGGGCCACTTCATCACTCGTGAAGTAGGGCAGCCTCCCTCTGTAAAGCCCGGTGCCCGTGGTATTGTGAGCCAGAGAATTACAGGGAGTGTTGTTCTCAGCACCAGGGGTCCCTCTGCTGCCTGTCTTCCCCCTGGGAGGCTGTCCCCATAGCCATGCCCCTAAAATGCAAGCAGCCTTGTTGATCAAACAAGTGCTAGGGCACACATTTCCACCAGAAACAGGTCTTTGATAAAGTGAATATGTCTCAAAAAGCAATTCCTCATAGGGGCCACCCTCTGTGTAAGATCAGGCCAGAGTCTTGTGCCCCCTGGATTTTTTTCCCCATGCTCAGCTCTGAGCCAGAGGTGAGCCAAGCCAAGAGCCAGTCTGTGACTCCTTGGGAGCATTGGCAGCTTCTTTCTGCAAAGTGTGTCACTCTTTGCACAAAGTCTGCAAGGTGTGCAAAGTCTGCACATCAGATGTGGAGAGGCAGGACTTGTGCAACAGGCACATGGGTGGCATGTACACAAGCTGGCCTCATGGACTTGCTTGGAGTCGGTTCCTTCCAGATGCCCACATGAGTGCTCCATGCAAGGTGGACTTAAGGTAGGGAGGAGGGGGGCACTGTCCAGGGAGCCAAGCTGAGGGAATCTGATGGACTCCCATGCCAAAACAGATTCATTGCTAATGATACGGTCCCTGGAAGAACATCTCGGAGATGATAGGATCGTGTGGATTTCTTCTTCTGAGCTCATCCATGGCACCCCAACCTTGCAAGGGGGAGTTGGGGGTTTGGCACCCTGCCCCTTGCCTCTTACAGCTGGGGCACAAAAACTGTGCCAGCTGCTCTCCAAGGTCAGAAAAGCAACCCCAGAGGAGGAAGAAATGGGGCATTCTGGTGGCAGAGGTTGGGGAACGGTAAAGGTAAAGAAGGCTGAGCTTCTTCCCACCTGCTTCCCTCCATATTTGAACCCCCCCCCCCCATTAGATGGGCTGAAAACCCTCTAGCAAAACCGGCAGGATGGGAGCATGCAGGGTGGGTTTTGCCTCCACTGCCCCTCCTGGCTGCTTTGGATAACCAATGCCTTCAAGGTCAGGGGCTTCTGATCACCAAAGGTGCTGTTGGTAGGACTCTACCAGGCATTGCCCAAGCCGCCTCCATGCCTTTACATCAGAACAGGAAAATTCATAGAGCTGCTGAGAAAAGTCCTTTTTATAGGACGTGCAGCTCAGCTCAGTGAGAACAGGGGATTGGGGAGGATCTTCACTCTGCTGTAAAAAGTTGCTGGTGTTGAGCCCCTGCAGGTCTTGGGCTAAACTGCAACATTTCTTTTATCTGATTGTGTGCGCCTATTGTTACAGGGATATTGGGCTCCTTCTAATTCTGGTTTGCTTTGAAAACCCAGTAACTTTGCATCATGGCATTATTCCGGAAGCTAATATCAGAGCCAACTCTTCCTAACAAGGGCTATGAAAGCAGCAGATGCGGAGTGTAATCCTGTGTGTGTCTACTCAGAAGTGAACTCGGTGGAGTTTCATTGGGCTTTCCTCCCAGGTAATTGAGTCCAGGATGGCAGGCTTATTCACTGAACAATTTATCTCACCTATCAGGTGCCAGGCATCCCTGCTGTGGCTCAAAACAGGCTGCAAAGTTAGAGAAATACTTGCAGTATTAAAAGCTTCGCCTGTTTCTGCCCCCCAGGTTCTGGCTGGTCCTTAATTCAGATAAAAGGGAATAAATTACACACTGGGCTCCCTGGTGGCCCAGAAAGAGTGGAGAACAGGTGTGCAGCCAGGAGGTTCAGCTATTAGATTTTTCCTCTAGATGATAACCCCATGTGTCATGATGTTGAAATTTGCCTGGACTGCCTGATAGTTCACATCTTTGGGTGGAAAAGAAAAAATCAGTTGGAGAAAACTTAGAGTGTGATCCCATCAACCATATTAGCAGCTGTGTGGTTAGAGGGAATTGCCACAAATGTTAGAGATCTTGAGGGCTCCTTCAATCCAGACTGGATGAGTGAAAGTTTTATCTGGTGCAACACCATTTCGATACAATTAGTAGCATGCAAACAAGGAGATTACCCCGAAAATTATTTAGTTCAGGATTGGATTCCGAATCAGGACTCTATGAGACCAAAGTTCTGCACCTAGAAAAAAACAAAAATCAAAAGTATTCATACAAGATGGGAAATACTTGGCTCAACAAATACTGCAAGTGAGAAGGATCTTGGAATTGTTGTAGATCACAAACTGACTATGAGCCAGCAGTTTGATACGGCTGCAAAAACGGCAAATGCCATTTTGGGGTGCATTAATAGCAGTGGTTTAAACTGCTGTGCTGCTGGGCTGGTTGATCGAAAGGTCACCGGTTCGAATCTGCACAATGGAATGAGTTCCCATTGCTCCGTCCCAGCTCCTGCCAGCCTTGCAATTCGAAAGCATGCAAATGCAAGTAGATAAAAAGATACCACTTCGGTGGGCAGGTAGCAACGTTCCTTGCACCTTGGTGTTTAGTCATCCCGGCCACATGACCACAGAGACTGTCTGCGGACAAACGCTGGCTCCCTCGGCCAGGAAACAGAGATGAGCACCACCCCCTAGAGTCAGGCATGGCTGGACGTAAAGTCAAGGGGAAACCTTTACCTTTACCTTAATAGAAGAATCACTTCCAGGGCCTGTAAAGTAGCAGTTCCCCTTTACTCAGCAATGGTTGGGCTTCATCTGGAGTCCTGTGTCCAGTTTGGGGCACCACAATTAAGAAAGATGCAGACAAGCTGGAGATTGTTCAGAGGAGGGCAACAAGTATGATCCAGCAATTCAAGTCAAATCCTTATGAGGAAAGATTGAGCAAACTGGGCATGTTCAGCCTCAAGAGAAGAATGGTGAGGGGAAATGTGGTAGCACGAAATAAGTCCTTGAAAGGCTGTCACAAAGAGGAAGGACAGGATCTCTTCTCAATCATCCCAAAGTGCAGGATGGGCTTGTGTTGCAGGAAGCCAGGTTCCTGCAGAGTATCAGGAACAGCTTCATGAATGTTAGAGCAGTTTGGCAATGGAACCAAGGACTGAGGGAGGTTGTGGGTAGGCAATGGCTTTGTGGGGATCAACTGCATGGGGTGACCATGCAATAATGGTAGGCAGCATGAGCATTATCTTTTCAAAGCTCTTAACTTTTACGAATATAACACTGTAAATACGTTGCTGAGGTTTTTATGATGTGTATCTTTTTCGTAAGTGCGGTCCTGCCATTTGGAGTGCATTTGTTGGATGTCTGGTTGGAACCCTACCCTATTCCCTATCCTATCTCTAACCCATCATTGCCACCCTGGTTTCCACTTGCCCACCATCCTGCAGTCGCCAAAAAATTTACGACCACTTACCATGTTTGCTCCCTTTGGGCTATTTAGGGTGCGGAAATATCCCTAATGGTTTTTTCTAAAGATCTTTTGGTGCTTCTACAACCCTGAGGCATGGGAAACAGTCAAGGTTTTTCTACTCAAGGCATTTTTCTGGCCTCGACTTTCCCTACTTACAATTACTTATGGGTTCTTTGGATGACAGGGGATCAGCAGGGGAGGCCCTTCTCCAGGAGCCCTCCATGAAGGACATTAGGAGGGTGAGTACCCAGAGGAGGGCCTTCTCTGCAGTGGCGCCCCACCTATGGAATGTGCTCCCCAGAGAGGTCCACCTGGCGCCGTTGTCATTTGTTTTCTAGCGCCAGGCCAAGACCTTTTTATTTAAACGATACTTTAATTGTTAATCTGTTGTTTTATTTGTGGTTTTAAATTATGGCCGAGAAACTCCAAATTTTTCATGTTATTCTATTCTTTGTTTATTTATTTTCTTTGTAAGCTGCCCCGAGGCTTCAGCGATGGGAGCGGCATAAAAATGTTATAAATAAATAAAGACATTGTGACCCACTGGGTTTGCTTCTGTGTCTATCCAGCACTTATTTTCCACAAGATTTTTTTAGTGCATTGAAAAGACAGCACTTAATTGTAAAATTGAAAGAAAGTCTGATTTCCTCTTTTGTATTCCAAGATGCCACAGTGCCTCCTAGAGGTTAAGTAGTGGAAAAGCAGGAAACACATGCTCCATGCGTATTCTTTGCATCTCACTTCAGCAACAAAATCAAAAATAGATGTAGTGGACTAACAGCCTCATATAGATTTAAAAAGATAAGTGTGGCATCTGGTACAGATATGAGTCAAAATGAAGCTTGGGGTGGAATTTGAAGAACCTGAGTGAGTTCAAGATAAGCTGATTCACACATCCCTAGCCCTGACAATCTGATTCTTGTAGGGTCTCTGTAGGAAGGCTTGCCTAGTGGTAATCCTACTGCCTTTTGACTCCAAATGAAGACCTCCCAGCAGAGCAATCTTGTGTACCCAAAGGGACGATGCAAAGGGTCAATGGCAGCCCTGCCCTTGCCAACTCACTAAAGCCAGGAGGGTGATGGATGACACCTCCTTTCCATCTCCTCCTTCTTTCCATCTTGCTTGGACTCCCAGGGAATGGAAAGAACTCTGTCTGCTCCAGCAATGGTGTAGCATCAGGCACGTCTCCTGGCTGCATTGTGGCAAGCCAGGGGGGAGATCTGTTGCCACCCTGATCACGCCTGGATTTCTTCCCCTGTGACAGTACAGACTTCTGCAGGCTTTCCAGGGGACCCCGGTGCTGTCCATTTTGTCCTGCTGGTGGACAAGCCTTGCCCTGGAGGTGCAGCACTTCTCCCTCTTCCAGAGGCCCATCAGCCATCTTCCCAAGCAACTCAAGATCCCTTATTTAGCCAGACATTTAAGGATATAAAGATCCATATAGTGGTATGCAAGGGAGAGGTTGTAGCTCAGGGGAAGAGCGTGTGATTGGCTCCCCAGCTCAATACCTGGCATCTTCACATTGGGCTACGAAACCCTGGAAATTGACTACCAGTCCGTGATGACAATACTGGGCTAGATGGAGCAAGAGCTTCCCATGTTCCCGTCAGTGGTGGCTGGTAGCTGCAGTGGACAGTGGAGCAAAAAGAGGAGGAGCCAAGAGATAACCAGAGGCAGAGCAGTCATAAGCAGATAAGGAAAACCTGACGGATCAGACTAAAGGTTTGTCTAGACCAGGAGTCAGCAACCTGTGGCTCCGGAGCCGCATGTGGCTCTTTCATCCCTCTGCTGAGGCTCCCTGTCACTCAAAATATGCGTCACAATCGCCAATGTGTGACACCCGCCGGCACACGGTTTATTGAGCTTTTTGACCCCCAGTAAGCCAACCATGGATAAATCCAAGAAAAGAAAAGTTTCAGAAGAAAACAGAACATTTAATGGTATGTGGGCAGATTCATTTGCTTTCATTGCTGACGAGACTGGTTTACCAGCCTGGTTTTTTTAGGTAAAAAACGATATCTGCAGTGTTATCTTCATTTTAGATGTCAAAAGGGTTTTGTGGCTCCTGGTGTTTTCTTTTCTGTGGGAAACGGGTCCAAATGGCTCTTTGAGTGTTGAAGGCTCCGACCCCTGACCTAGACCAACATTTCATTCACCGTGGCCAACCAGCTGCCCACAGGATCCCTCAAGCAGGACAGCAGTGTAACAGCTACCTTTTGCCCAAGTTGCCCTGCTACTGGGGTACAGAGGCACACTGCCCCTAATGTTGGAGGAGGAACATAGCCATCAAGAGAAGTAGCTTTGGATAGCCTCCTCGTCCTCCATGACTTTGCCGAATCCCCCTTTAAGCCTGCCCATACCGCTGCTCCCAACTGCTTCTTGTAGCAGTGAACACCATGGTCCTCTGCATACCCAACCTGAACTATAGTAAGAGGAAAATAAGATGCATGAGTTTACACGCACTCAGCTGAGTCAGACAGGGCATGTTGGAAGGCTCTCATCTACAGGCTTGCCTTAAGTCAGAGGTGATTGATTGATTGATTGATTGATTTAAAACTTTTCTATGCCATCCCCCATGCAAAGCTTCTCAGGCTGGCTCACAATCAACACATTAAAACAATCAATAAAATCACATACATTAAAACAATCCAAGCGATAAAAGCAACAAACGTGAGGGCACAGAATGGCAACAAGATGCACGCCTCTTAAGATCTGGAACGCGAGGGACTGGCAGAATTAACGCAGCCACAAAAATCAAAACAATGTTATTCTCAAAGCCACATAGAAAATATGTCTCTGGAACCCAGTAGCGAAGTAGCGGCAGCGTTGAACACCCATCCCCTTGCTTCTAATAATACCAGTTGCTGGAAGCATCACAACAATACAATTCTTTTTAAAACACACACAGTGGCACCCTTTTGGAGCGACGTTTTTCTGTGCCAGCCACAGCCTGCATTGCACAGGGAAATAAAGAGAATCAAGTGATGTTAAGCTCACGAGTGGAAAGCAGTGTTCGGGCAGGCAGGGTGGGTGGCATCTGCTCAGCCCAGACAGCGAGCCCCGTGTACCAGTGAAACACGTGTGCGCACACAGCCACGTGGAGCAAAGATAATCCCAGCAGCATTGCTGCAGCCCTGGCACAAAAACCTATCACATGCAGATATCAGAAGGAAAAATCCCTTGATGTTGTCAAGAGACAGGAAAAATTGCCTGAGCACTATATATATATATATATATATATATATATATATATATATATATATATTAAAGCAAGGATGCTTACACAAAGAGTGTGAAGGGAATCGCCAGGTGACTCAATCACGAGTAGTCAAAAATATACAAAGTCCAAGCAACTGCAACAGATTTTATTAATACATCCAATGAAGAAACATTGTATGTGTGTATATGTATGTATAAAATATATCCAGTGATATATTATCAGAGAGAAGGAGAGAAAGAGAGAGAGAGAGAGAGAGAGAGAGAGAGAGAGAGAGAGAGAGAATGAAGAAACATTGTATGTGTGTATATATATGTATAAAATATATCCAGTGATATATTATCAGAGAGAAGGAGAGAGAGAGAGAGAGAGAGAGAGAGAGCACCTCAAAACCGAGTAAGGCTTTCCAGGTAAAGTGAGTAAGCCCTATTTAACTGAATAAGACTTACTTCTGAGTAAAAAGGAGGACAGCCCACTCTATTAAGCAGGTTTCTTCCTGTGTCAAAATAGTTAAAATGCATGTCTAGCATTTTGGTGTTTGTTTCAAAGAATGTACTGGTGCAAGGTACATATTCAAGTTTATGAACATGTCGGTTTTCATGGGATGGGATGGGAAGAAAAGACAAAATGAGAGAGAAAAACCAGCACCAAAAAATAGGGACAGCGTTTCCTCTCTTGGGGGTCATCGCTCCCCAAATTCAGAAAGGGGAGACCAAAAGGTGTTACAATAGATGAAGAACTTCTCTCCAGGAAAGAGGTTCATGCTGTGCAAAACACCCAACCGGGCACTGGGGATGAAGGAGCAAAGATCACGGGCTTCTTCAGAAGGGGGGGTTGTTTTTAATTCCAGCCTTTAAGAGAGGAGAAATGTAGCTCAGACTCCCACACCAGCCTCTGTGATTCTGATTTAAAATGTTAAAAAGTGAATATTAAGGACCACCACAAAATGTTTTAATTTGGAGTCCTGCATTGAGCAAAGGGTTGGGCATGAAAGCCTTTTTGTCCCCTCCCAACTCTACCATTCCATGGTTCTTTTGAAAAGATTTTTAAAAATCCAGAGTAGAAAAGGGGGGATTTAGCTCCTAGTTCCAAAAGCCTGCCTAGTTTTATATTAATTAGGGTTAAAATATGACCCACACTGTTTAAAGACAGAGGAGTGACACTAGGCAAAAATGCACACATGAAGAAAGAAAGAAGGAAAGAAATGATTAAGAGAAAGTTAGAAAGAGACAGAAAGAGGAGACGGGCTTGGAGTTCATGTAATGAAGGAGTCTCCGTTGCATCAAAGAGATCTATTCAAATGAGAAAAATATTAAAGCTCCCCATCCATCCCAGATGGCAAGCAGCTTTGAGAAGGGACAATGGGCAGGAAAAAACTTGCAAGTTTCAACTCAGTAATTTTTCTAATGAGTGGAGAATTTATTTATTTATTTATTAAAACATTTATATGGAGAAATTGTGGAGAAAGTGAGCACAGGGCAAAACATAAGCACAAAGTAGTCTTTTTTTAATTACTGGGCTGGGCTTAGGATCAACTCACACATGTTAGAAAGGGAATTGTGAGAAGCTGCTGCAAACTAGGAATTGCAAGCACACAATAAATGTTCTGTGCAGAGAATTCCTTCTCGCTGGAATTCCCTTGACGAGCCGGTGTGTTTGGTCCCATCCAGTTAACACCTCTATCTGCCTCCATCTCCCTCCCTGGCCCCATGCCTTCCAACTGCCTCAACACTCCTGAAATGTTGGAACAGAACCAAGCAAATCTATCCCTGACCAAAAGAGAAAGAAAGAAATATTCTGAGAATGGACAGTCGCTTGAATCATAACATTGCCTTGACTGCAACAATAAAAATGGAGTTTGTTGCTGCTGCCTGAGGCAAAACACATTACCTTGGAATAAGTGCTGTTGTGTTGTTAAAACAAGATAATCTATTTTAACAATAAAATACTAGAATGAGCATCTGGAAGCAAGAACAGGCCAGCATGATCACCCCGTCTATAAGATGCTTTCAAAATTAAGAAGGAAGGAGTACACCCACTGGCTCCAAGATATTTTAAAATGGGTTCTCCTTTCTGTCTCTCTTGCCACATCAGGGCATTTGAGAGCCAGTGTGGGGTGGTGGTGAGCGTGCTGGACTGGCAACCCAGGAGATCCAGGTTCAAGTCCCCACTCAGCCATGAAGGTCATGGGGTGACTTTGGGCCAGTCTCACGCTCAGCCTAACCTACCTCACAGGGTTGTTGTTATGAGGGTAAAATGGCACTATCGAAGCCACCTTGGGTTCCTCACAGGAGGAAAAAAGGAGGACTAGAAAAGCAATGTAATAACAATTACTTCATTTTTATTGTGATGTTTTCTGTTTTAAAAAGCAGCCCAAAGAGGTTTACTCAAACAACAGAATGGCTAGAATAACCTTAATGTAAGACTTTTATTTTTTTTTTTTTTTTAATGCATGGTTCCTGGTCATGCATTCATTTCCCTGTTGCACCAAAGCAATGGTGGGAGAAAATAACTTGGAGCCAGAAAAACACATTGGGAGTGTGACTAAATAAGTGACATAGGATGCCAATTCACTTGAACTTACCTTCCAGGAACTTTTGTTTTGGAGTGGGTGAGTGTTTATGCAGTGGGATTAATCAGCCCCCTCCTTTCCTCTCCTCTCCTCTCCTCTCCTCTCCTCTCCTCTCCTCTCCTCTCCCCTTCCCTTCCCTTCCCTTCTCTTTTTTCATCTCTGTGGAATCTGGCAGCAAGCCAGCTGTTTTGGAGATTTTGTGTTACTTACTCTGACGAAAATGAAATATTGAGAAGCTGGGAATTGCTAAGGTGTGAGAAACACCACTGTCTGCAGAAAGCTCTAGTAGTATTCAAATATTTACTAGCTCTTGTCTTCCATTCCAACTTGGAATGTTAATAATAAAAACTAATAAAGGGTAGAAGAAAGAGAGAGAGAGAGAATTTCCCTACCCTTCATTGGACCTGCAAGGTACAAGGAGCATGGTGTGTGTATGTGTGTGTGGAGGGGAGGGGAGGGGAGGGGAGGGGAGGGGAGGGGGGAGATATCACTCAAAGCCCAAGGAAAAAAGGTTAATTGCTGTTTATCTTCCTAGGTCTGGATGAAAAGACTTAGGGAAGCCTCCTCTGAAAGGAGAGAGACGCAGCCTCCCACACAGGTTTTGCACTGCTCATTTCCAAAGCACTGGGAGTTAGCAAGGGTGGAGAAAATATTCCATCTATGTGATCCATCTTATTCCCTGGATCCCTTCATTTCAAAGACCATCATCTTTACTAGAGATGCCCATTTCAACTCACAGAGCAAAGGGCGGGAGAAAAACAATTCAGGTTTTAATGAGAATTTTGAGAAGAGGTGCAAGGAAGACCACACCTTTCAGGCGAGTGACTGCTGCTTTCACTGTGCGAAGGTCAGACAGAGGGATGGACGGATGGACGGATGGAGATTAATGCTTCATATGGTAAACTGGGGGAAAGCTCAGTTAAATTTACCTGTCCTGCTATGTTTTAGCTATTGGAGTACAGTGACTGGGTCAATTACAGTTAATGTCCAGCAATATGACAATCCTGCCACTGGATGGGAGCTATTAGGAGCTGGCAAAGAGGGCAGACCAGAATGTTCAGAATGGGGAAAACCAATCAGAGAAGCAACGTCCCTTCCCACCTGAACATGATGTAATCCATGTCGCCATGCATGCCTGCGAAAAGGGGCCAAAACAGTTTGACTCAGACAGACTAAGAAAGAGGCAGAAGGCTCATGTTGCACTCTGGGAAGCTGAACACATCTTTTTGGGGGGCCAGGGTGACGTCCTGAGGGACCTCGCTAGGGATCTGGTGTAGAGCCATGATAGAGAAGACTTTGGGAGTTGCACAGGGCTACTAAAGCCAGCGTGCCATTCCTACAATGGCCACATGATCGCTTCCTGTCGGGAGCACACGGGTTGGATACAAGTGCAACAGCCCCACCCTCCCACCCATCTTCCCCAGAAACTGGTGTACATAAGCATCCGGCCTCTGATCCTGGAGGTAACACAAAACCACAGCCATGGATAGCCCCCTCCCGCATGCATCTGTCCAATTCCTTTATAAAGCCATCCAGATTGGTGGCCATCACCACTTCCTGTGCCAGTGAATTCCATAGTTCGACTATCAGCGGTGTAAAGCAGGCCTTCCCTTTATCTGTCCCAAACCTCCCACCAGCCAGCTGCATGGGATGACCCCACTGGGGTCTAGTGTTATGGCAGAGGAGGAAAGTGTGTCATGGCGAAGTCAGCTGGTGTAGGCCTTCCTGCGTGTGCCCGACAGGCTGCACCCCTCAACTTTACTCTGTACAGGCACAGCCTCCCTCTCTTCCTTTGGGTCTGCTCATCCTTGACACAGAGATGCCAAGTTGGCAGCCCTCGTATGAGCACAGCATTGCAACTGCTTATCGAACAGGAGGAGGAGGAGAGCAGAGCATCAGCACCTTCCTGCCCATATTCCCCAGCAACTAGTTTGCATTGGCGTGCTGACTCTGCTACTGGAGGCAGCAAAGAACCATCAGGACGAGCAGCCATTGCTAGCCTCCTCCTCCATGACCTCTGGCCTTCCTTTGATCTGAATCTCCCACCTGTCACATCCTTGCAATTCGCACCTTGAGGTCTGGTATTATACTGCTGTTCCTGTCATCTGCCATCAGGTCATCTCCAACTTTGTGAATCCAACAATGCCCATCCTTGACAGCCCTGCTCAGCCCTTGTACACTCAAGGCTCTGGCTTCCTGATGGAGTCAGTGCATCTCATGTGTGGTCATCTTCTTCTTCTACCTTCAACTTTCCCTGGGATGATTGTTCTCCAGTAAGTTGTGCCTTCTCATGATGTTCCCAAGCTTCACTTTTGCCTCCAGGACAAGTTCTCACTTGATTTAATCCAGCACAGCTTGTTTGTCTTCCTGTCGGTCCAGGTTCTTCCCAAAGGTCTCCTCTAGCACCGTATTTCCAGCACCATCCACTTTCTTCACTGACCAGCTCTCCCACAATGTTGCCCATTGGCCTGCTCCTCTGGAGGGGGAAGAGCCTTCCACACAGAGGACCCCAGATTCAATCTCTAGCTTCTGCAGGAAGGGCTACAAAAATCCTGCATGAATCCTGGAGAGCCACTATCCTGACAGACATGGACCAGCACTGACTTGGTACAAGGTGGTGTCCTGGGTTCCTGTGTTTCTAGGTGCTAAGACTCCCCAACATGCAGAATGTGAAGTGTGATTGTCGCTGTCTGGATGAGGGGAAGCACAGCTCTGCTTTTTGCAACCAGAGGGGCAGGGAGGGGAGAGAATTGGGAACAGCGATGTGGAAATAATAGCTTTAATGAGAACCGAGTAGCAATCCATAAGACCATTTCATTCTTGAATAAATTTCACATCTCTTGAAACTTGACAATGGACATTAGACAAGGCATCAAGCTGGGTGGTGACTGGAGCAGTCTGCATTTTCTCACACTTGGATCAAGGGTGACCCACATTGCTCAGGAGACGAGAAATGCAAAGGGAAAGGAAGAGCAAAGGAATAAGGTGAAGGGGAATGCTTCTTGGCTCGGCAAGGCAGAGCTTGCTTTTCTTTTCTTTTTCCTTTCAGCAGCTAGGGGATTCATAAAATAAAAAAGCTTTCTTCTGTCTCTTTCTTCCAGCAAGCGTTCTGTCTTGCTATTTCTGTGCATTGCTTCATTCATTTTTAGAGCACCTGGTTGCACACCATCATTGATCATGGCTAGCAACAAATCTATTCTTAAAATATTTCTCCCCTGCACCCCAAGATGTGCTGTATATCAGCACCCTGCAGTTACTCTGTCCGTTTTTGTGCACTGGAAAGCAAAAAGTTGGAAAATCAGATATTGCCCCCTTCTGTTATTTCCAACATATTGCAATGAAGCTGGCAAACATACAATGTTAGCAATCAGGAAGGCAGACTCAAAGCAGTCCCATTTCAGGGTTTATTTCCTAGCCTAGACATGTGCCTCACTCAAACTCCATTCTGAAGAAGCTTTTGGTGGCCTGTTTTGCAATGGTGGAATGAGCTGCAGGCCAGAGTTGGGTGGGTCCAAAAAGCACCAGTCAATACTAGCTAAATCTTTTAGCTTTACATTCTTTTTGCCAGTTACTAGCCCTTCAGCACTGGTGCGGTTCAGGACTCACAGAATGAGCTATAGCTGGGGGGAAAGGGAGCGACCAGGGAAGAGGGTGCACCACTTGAGAACCCTGGAGGACCCTACATAGTCGCTGGATCTGAGATTCATAGAACTATAGAGTTGGAAAGGCCAGAGGGCTTTATACATCAGTGTGAGCACCTTGAAGCAGGCCTGGACTTCAACTGATAACCAGTAGAGAGTTCATATGCTCATACTGGCCTGTCCCAGTTAACAGACGATCAGCCTGGTTCTATTCCAACTGAAGTTTCTAGACCATTTTCAAGGGGAGCCCCACATAAGGTGCATTGCAGTGGTGCAAACATGAGGTCACCAGTGCATGGATTACCATTTCCTGGTGCTGCCTGTCCAGCTGGTAAATCAGCCACAGTTGATAAAAGGTGTTCCTGCCACAGATGCCACCTGGATCTCCAGGGACAATTCTGGGTCAGCAGCACCCCCAAGCTGCACACTCTGTCTTTCAAGGGGACTGCAACCTTGTCCAGAACAGGGCAGGTGACCTCCCCGTGGACTGAGGCTCCACCCTCCAACAGCAGCTCCGTCTCAAAAGGTTTTAGTTTCAATTTATCGGCAGTTTAAAGTAATAATAATAGGATCATACATTCAAGACATCCATTCAGATTCGAACCAGACCCGACCCAGCTTAGCTTCCAAGATAAAGCAGGATCAGACACTTCAGGCAATACAGTTGGCTGTCCATTTGTACCTCGAAGGCCTCCAGTGTGGGGAGCCCACAACCTCCCTGTGTCCTTGATTCCATTGTCATACTGATGTAACAGTCAGGAAATGCTTCCTGGTGTCCAGCCGGAAGCTGATTTCCTGTAATTTGAGCCCATTATTCCATGTCTTGCACTCTGGAATGATCTTTATGACAGTTTCCAGCCACTTGTCGAGTGCTATCCCATCTCCCCTCAGTCTTCTCTTCTCCAGGCTAAACATGCCCAGTTCTTTCCATCTTCCCTCCCGGGGCTTCATTTCCATTCCTCGGATCATCCTTGTTGCCCTCCTCTGAACCCTTTCCAAGTTGTCTGCATCTTTCTTCAGCTGTGGTGCCCAGAACTGGACACAGGACTCCAGATGACGCCTGACCAGTGCTGAGTAAAGGGAAACTAGTGCTTCGTGTGATTCAGAAGTAATATTTCTATTAATGCTGCCTAAAATAGCATTTGCCCTTTTAGCAGCCAGCGAAGTCATGGGCTTTTCACCCCTGTGTAAGAATGAATGGTCACTGAGATCACAGATTATTTTGGGGATCTACATCCCAATATACCTTCTGTCCTCTCCTGGAATAAAAGTTAGTGGGATCATAGTTGGCATTACTCTTTTTATTTTTTCCTCTCACTCCCATTCCTCCAGATACACCTTTCAGGTTTGTCTTCATGGAGGTTTCCTAAGTAGGTCATTATTTACAGAAGTCAGTGTTCAAAGGGCTGAGCAGGCGAAATCAAAGCAAATGCATTGGAAGATTGAGTCTCTGCAGAAGTACTGCTCTGCCTTACCTCTTTCATGACAGCAGAGCATCTTGCTAACTCTCAAGCCAAGTAATTTTCTCAGTGATTCCATAACACCAAGCATTTGATGATGAGGTTATAGGCGTCCTTAAGCGAAGTCATATGGGTTCCATAGCCCGTCAGAGGAAATGGCAGCAAACGAGGAGAGGGCATGGAGGGCAAAGCAGCTGACAGGTGGTTTTCGTGCCAGATTTTCAAGGTTGTGCTGAAATGCATATCTAGGACTGGGATGAAACACTGATGATGATGTAGAAATGAACTGCAGACAACCTGTGACTTTCAGAGGAGGCCTGTTCTCCCCTGCAGAGGAAGGCAGGACAAGCTCCAGTGGAGCAAAGCTCAGGGAGCCAAGGTTCAACTTGGATGCCAGGAAGCACTTCCTGACAGTCAGGACCCCGAGGGCATGGAATGGGCTTCCACGGGAGGTCGTTGAGGCCCCATCGGTGAGGGTGTTCAAAGACAGGCTGGACATGCACATGGTGGGCATGTCATGAGCGGAGCCGGCTGGTGCCAGAGGTCAGACTAGATGGCATGGGAGGCCCCTTCCGACTCGTTCTGTTTCTATGTTTCTATGTTTCAGAGTTCCTTGCCTTTGGCCGGAATAAATGGGCACCATTTCCTGAAACCTTCGGGTCAGTTAGCCTACTAACAGACAAAAGAGAGGGATTAGGGATTTTTTCTCTCTCATTTTTTGAGGTAATCCCCAGTGAGAGGCCAATGGATTAGAGTCAGACATGATAACCCACATTCAAGAGTGAGGTTGAGTGGCTGAAACATGGATTTTGGTTGAAATGGTAGTTACCATGTTGTCTGAATCCAGCCAAGATAACAAACCATGGTGAGCAACTCATAGTCCTCAAGCCACTAGAGAACCGTGAGTTCTTTACATGGGTCACTCATGATAATAAGCCATGGCTTTTAGTGCAGCTGAATTCAGACAACACAATAACTCACACTTCAGCAGCACTGCACAGCTCAACAGTAATCCACACTTAACCTATACACAACCCCTGGGAATGGATTATCCTGCATATATACAACTTGCAACTATCTCAAGCAAATTTGCCGATGACACCAAATGATTTAGGGTGCTTAAAAAGCGTTTTGTCCAAGCCATTTCTGAGGAATACCGAAAGGATCTCTCCAAACTGGGAGAATGAGGTTCATAATATCAAAAGCAGTTCAGCATAAGCCAGTGAAAAGTAGAAATATGAAGGCAAAAATAAACAATTTATATATCCCCAAATTCCCAACTTGAAGTATAAGCTGATGACCTCTGAGCTAGAGGAAACTGACCATGAAAGAAATCTTGGAGCTGTGGTGCACATCTCAGTGAAAATGTGGACTCAGAAAAGCCAGACTACATGTTGGACATAATTAGGAAAGAAACTGGAAACTGACATGCCAAAATCATACTGCCCTTACTCAAATCTTTGGAGAGATCCCACTCAGAAATCTGTACATTTCTGGTCACTGTGCCTAAAAGGATATTGTAGAGTTGAAAATACTGCAGAAGAGGGCAACAAACATGATCAGAGCACTAAAGCAACCGCCCTACAAGGAAAGGTTAAAGTGGCTGGCATTATTTAGTTTAGGGGAAAAGCAGAGGTATTTTTTCTTCCTCTCTAAATACTAGAACCTGGGCTCATGCCACGAAGGGGACTGGTGGGCGATTCTAGGCAGATGAAGGAAGATCATCATCCTCTCCCCACTTCAATGAAAAAGCCCCAGTGTTGCCTATGGGGAGCTTTGAAAAGGTCTTGCTGCTTTGGTGAAGGGTCTTTGTGTGTGGGGGAGGGGGATCAGTATTGGTGAGGAGTGTGTTAGACCCTCCAAGCATCAAGCACCTGAAAATGCCCCTTTCCCACAATGCAACTGGGATTCTACAAGCCTCCCTTGGCACTTGCGGTTATGATTACTGCATTGCATTTATATCCCACCTTTCTCCTGCTCACGAGGAAGCTGATGTGACTTCCATAGCTCCATTTTGTACTCACAAGGATAACCCTGTGAGATAGTTTAGGCCGTGAGTGAACAACTGGGCCAAGTCACCCCATGAGTCTCATGGGGACTAGAACCAAGATCTTCTGGATCCCCAGTCCAGCCCTCTAAGCGATGCTCCAGGCTGGCTGTCAGCAGAGGGTCTTCTGAAGGCCTATTAGAGGAGGGGTCCTTCCCCTCCACAAGCACTGTGCATATTGTTGAGATGCAGTCAAATGCCACACTCGCTCCCATGAGTTGCTCAGTACGTTGTATCATGCAGAATTTGGATTTTAGCATTATTACGGGCTCATCTCTTGCTCACAGCACAGCCCGAGGCATTCACCTTGTAGTTATTTTCAGAGTTAATTCAAATTAACTCCTGGGATCTGTCCTGGATGAAGCTTTCTTTTCTTTCTTTCTTTTTTTAATGTTTGCCCAGTGCTTCTGCTGTTTCTCAGAATCTGAGTGAAAGCTTCCAACTCATCCCTTGAGACACAGTTACCTCTTTGATCATTTCTTCCTTCCACATCCACAGCACTGTAGAAGTATAGGTGATACTCCCTCCGCAATCCAAAGATTTCTCAATGCCTCTTGTGTGAAATTAGTGGTCCACACAGCACAATCAAATCAACCCTTTGGGTCTTGTGAAGGCCTCTTTGGGACTTCGTACCAGGGAACCATTAGACCCTGGAGAAATCACTCTGAAAGCAACATTTCTAAAGAGCTGTGAGGATTAATTAGGGGTAGAAGAGATTTCAAGCAAGATGTGCTAATTTTTTAAAAAAGGTTTCTTGGATGTGTGCCCCAGATTTTCTCAGTGGGGTTTGTGAGTACTACCAGAAGGCCGAGATGTAGCTGAAAGTGTGGGGCACGAGCAAAGAAAGACCCATCTTATTCCGTTTTCCAGGAATCATGTTGCAATTAAACAGATGGGCCCATGTTGGAAAAAAGGAAGCAAGCGGTTAACAGTTTCCAGGCATGCTGTGGTCCAGTTTGAGATGCAGAGCATCAGGCTCATCCAAAAAACAGCAGAGTGGATGTCTCCGAGCATAGGAGAGTGTCTGAATTGAATGAGATTTGAATTGGAAAACATTGGTTGTGCTCCTCTGGGAAGCACAGGGACAAGTAAATAAGGCAAGATCACCTAGGTGCTTTAGCCTAATTTTTCAATTTTTCTCTTCAAATGATATGTTTGGACCTCTGCCAAGAGCAGTCTCTGCCTGCCTGGAAGCCCATTGAATGAGGAGGAAGAAGGCGAGAGGGAGAGAGGCACACACAGAAGGAAGGGATGCTGGAAGAGAGAGAAAGGGAGAGACTCAGAGAGCGGCAGCAGGGGATGACAGACAAGCACAGAGCAGGGCAGAGAAGAGCAGAGCGGAGTGGACAAGAGGGAGGGAGAGAGGCAGGCAGGCAGGCAGGGCAATGTCAGAGAGAGAGAAAGAGAGGAGGAGATCTTGCAAAGAGGAAAGAGGAGAGGAAGAAGGAGATGGGGATATCAGAAGCAGCGAGAGAAGATGTTTCAGAAAAAGAGGAGTCTGTAAAAGAGAGAAGGGGTTTGAGACAAGGGGAAAGGAAAGAAAAAGAGGCATCAGACAGAGACAGGAGTGTCAGAAGAGAGAGAAAAGGTGTTTCAGAAAAAAAGAAGGCAAGATGTCCACTCAAGAGAGAAAGGGAGTAGCACAGCAGGAGGGAGGCAGGGAGGGAGAGAGGATGGGTGTCCCACCTGTTTTTGTCTTTTTCCCAAAAAGTGCATGGCCCCTGACAGGTGGCCCCCAGGGAAATGCAGCCCTCATCGACGGAATCAAGGGAACACCTTCCCAGACCTCAACGTTCATCATAAATAGGATGCAGCTTCCATGGAGTGGAGCGAGGCCCCCACTGCTCTTTCTGAGGGGTAGTGACGGCCTCATGTTCGCCATCATGGCTGCACAAGGGCTGCACAACCTTGTGGGCTGCAGAACCCCCACAGGGGATCTCCTCTGTCTGGGCCAGAGCAGGCGCCAGGCTTGGGGAACCCTGAGCCAAGCGAGCCTTCAGGCACCCCTTCCCATGCCAGTGGCTCCCAAGAGCTCACCTGGTCATCATGGAGGCTTTGGTTAGGGCCACTGCAACAAGCCTCTGCATCCCGATGCTGCTCAACAGCGCCCTCTAGAGAGCCTTGTAGGCTGGTACCCTGTAGGCAGCCGAACCTACTTTGCAGGGTTGTTGTGAGGATAAAAAAGGAGAGGAGAAAGACCATCTAAGCCAACTTGGGTTCTTTAGAGGAGGAAAAAAGATGGATAGTAATGTGATAATGAAAAAATTAAATTAAGAGCTGACAGGTTCAAATGGCTGTCTCTTTTGAGATGTGCATTCAGAGTCTTTAGAAAGGTGGAACCAACTTAGTAATTTTCCGATTAGCTGGACCACTGACATCAGAAATGCAGTCTATCATCATGGGGCAAAATAAGAATCAGTCTATGCTAAGAGAGAGACCAGCCTTTACTGACTTCAGATTCCTATAAAAGTAAGAGTTCATTTGCTCCCAGCAAGTGTTCCATTTAACACCCAACTCTCTCAGACCATCCTCTCTGCAGTGAAGTCAGCGTATGCTCTGGGATCCAAGAGTCAAACTCTTGGATTTACTCTTTGATTTTATTTGGAGTGATATTTGTCTTCCCTTGTCTGCCCAGTTTTCACTCCCCCCCCCCCCCCCAGTGTAAACCTTTTCTTTCTCTCTCTCTTGTTCACTATTTGGAGCTTTGGCTGGGTGGTTTCAAAGGGAATTCTTGCTAAACTCTTCTTCTTATGAAGGGCCCCGTGGTTGCAAAATTACTAGTTCCATGAGCTTTTGTAGAGTTCCTTCCTTCCTTCCTTCCTTCCTTCCTTCCTTCCTTCCTTCCTTC
>JAIXND010000767.1:9679329-9695904 GCA_023646645.1 Varanus salvator macromaculatus | reverse complement strand
TTCCTTCCTTCCTTCCTTCCTTCCTTCCTTCCTTCCTTCCTTCCTTCCTCTCTTTCTCTTTGACTTTCGAAAAGAAAACCGAACCACCTTTCTTTTGATTATTATTATTTTTTACCTGGGTGGAAGGCAGACATCCTTGGCAACAGAGTTCAGAAATCTCTGTGACAGCCAAGAGTCGGTCAGAAAGTTCAAACTAAAGAGGTAGCAATCATTCAGAGATGATTTGGGGGCAAGGGGAAATCTTGTAAAGCCCCCTAGAATATAGTCTGAAGGCACATGTAGCTACCACCATGTTGAAACTAAGCAAGACTGGGGCTGGCCTGAGCTTGGAGGGGAGACCACCAGGGAGCTGCATGTAGCTATGTTGAGTCTGGTTTCTGCATTCTGGAGCAATTTTGCTTCATTTGGCATTCTTGGATTCTTTGTTTTTTATTTTTTAATTATTTTAAAGCCCGTGGTGTACTGGAGTTGGCCAGCCAGGCAAGGACTGCAATTCCCCTTTTAAAAAATGGGCAGAAACTCTCATCCTCTCCTTTTTAAAATTACTGCTGGGAAATGTATTGGAGGAACAAGTAAGATGGACTTTTTAAAGGCAGCTGCATAACCAGCTGAGTTTAAGCTCTCTTTCAGCAGTGTTTCCAAAAATAGGTTTTGCTGCGGCAGATTTATGTCAGTTTCACCACTATTACATTTCTAATTGATTCTATCACCATGCAACTTTTTCACATTAATTTTACTGCGTTGAGTCCCATCACCCATGAAAAATTGAGATTTCTGAGTAAGAAGTGGGTGTTAAGGCAGTTAAACTTGTCATCAGTCATACACCTCAGCAGTTTTTATAACGATCACTATATAATTGTTCTATTAGCATAGGAGTTACACTTACATGCATTTGTTAAATATCTTCCTTGTGGCCTGACAGCGCTTGTCCGTGCTGGAAGGGAACAGCATGGTGGGTATTTGTAGACATATGTTTTCCGGCCTCTCATACAGTTGGTTGGAACACTGTGTTTCTCCTCCGTGTAGTAGCATGGTCACACTAGATTATGTTTGACCGAGAGACTGAAATCAGGAACCTGACTTCAAAAGAGGGAGTAGGAGATATTGAATCTCTGATGCACTGGCTTTCTCCCTCTTTTCCTGCAGCCCCTTCTTTGATGTGAGTGAGGCAGCAACTAGTTGCTGAATCAACAGGAGAAAAGCCTTCTTAGATCAGGAGCAGATCTCCAATGTTTGGACTCCCACTTCCATAAGTCCTTGGCAGCATGACCAATGCTGTAAAAGGAATGCTGTAAACTAAAGCCCAAAACATCTCGAGGTCTTTCTTCTGATCACCCCTACCTTCGGCAACCCTATTCAATGCCACACAGCTATGAAGGGAGCATTCCACCCATTGACTCAGTAAAGGGTTCCACATCTCCAAACCCATATAATGCAAATTATTTGCTAAGTGGGCATCCCATTGGCTAGTTATTGGTTAGCAATGGAGAAGGAATTTTTCTGATTCAGAGTGGGCAGCATGTTGCCCGCACAGTTTTCCTGTATTGTTGGTTCTACTAGGAATATGGCTAGGCAACCAGATGCCCAGCAGATCTTCTGGACTACAGTTCTCATGATCTCTTGCAGGTTGGGCTTCTGAGAAATGTAGCCTGAGACATCTGGAGGGCTTCAAGTTGCCTGCTTCAGAAATAGGAATAATGATTGTGATAGTAATTCATGTTGGAACAGACACAAGGTGTCTTGCTCAGAAAGCAGACAAGACCTAACAATCAGACCATTTGGTGGTAAACTTGGCTGGGCAGCTGATAGAGCACCCTCTTCTCCCTGGGAGAGCTCCAAAACAGGAGGAAAGGGGAAGGGGCAAGAGCACCAGAAAGAGGAGAAGGTAGCAACAATGATGGCTGGCCTTCAGCATGAAGAGCAAGGACCTGAACAGCATGCGGCTGTGTTGGGTACAAGAGATGGGAATAGAAGAGAAGATGGGATGGGATGGGATGGGAAGCGCTAAACCAGGATGTGAAGAGAATGACATATTCCTGCTACCTGTTCCAGATGGTGCTGTGAGAATGGGTATGGAGCATGGTCCGAAGGGACACAAGGTATCCACCATATTGAACTTAAACAAGTTTGGGGCTGGCCTGAGCTTTGAGGGGAGAGCGCTTTGGAACCAGATGTAGCCATCTGGAGTTCCATGATGGGAGGAAGGTGGGATATAAATATAATCAATAAATGGGGCTTTAGGGCAGGTGTCCAGGCTTTCATTCAGCAGAATGAGCAGAGTGGTTCCCCAAGGTGGCAGAACTGATTCACCAAACTCTGAAATAAGTGAAGGAATGCCATCTTAAGGAGGTGGGTATAAGAGTATTCAGTCCAGAGTCTAAAATGACCTAATCATACCCTTGGTTGTTCCTAGACTTATGAACACAGATTTATGATATATCTTATATATAAATATCAGTAATGTAAATTGGCCCATAGTATAGCGGTGGTGTACTTTTAGAATATTTCCTTTGGATACTTGGGTAAAGTCTTTTCCAGGTACTCCGTTTCCAAATGCCAACGTCAATATAAACTTTGAAAAGCATGCCAGAGCTGATAGCCAAATTTCCTTTCACTCTCCCTGGGAGAAAACATGGGAATGACAGAGGAACATTGAGCTGAATGCAATTTGCTGACTCAAAATGTCTTTTGGAAAAGAGGAATATGAAAGACACCATTCAGTTGCCAATAATTAACTATAGCTATTAAATGTTTCATTCAACAAACTTGGATCCTTGTGATTCTTTGGCTGGTGCTTATTTCACTGCACCTAATCATTTTGACTGATTGAGTCTTACATTTATATCATACCTTTTTCCTTCTTACAAAGAGCTTAACAGAGCTCACATGGGCACCCTCCTCCTCTCCATTTTATCCTCACAACAACCCTGTGAGGTAGGTTAGGCTGAGAGTTGGTGATTGGCCCAATGTCCTCCAGCAACCCTTATGGTTGAGTGGGGATGAAATCCCAGATCACTCAAGTCCCAAGCTTGCATTCAAATAATTATGCTAACCAGTTCTTCACCATAATGTAAAATATCCATAAAACTGAAAACAACAGAGATTCTTGACCAGGCCTTTTTTTCATTCTGTTGACAATAGAATGTAGTTCCTCAAACATCACACATGTCTTTAGATACTTTCTTGTTGCCTTGTAGGCCACTTTGATCACTACTCCATCCTCTTAACCAAGCCTGTTTGGCCACCCTCTGCAATTTCCTTATGACATCTTCTGAATACATTTCTCCTCAACACCTACCAGCATTGAGAGATCAAGGTTGACCTCTTGTTGAGGTGAACGTTCTCCTGGAATTGGCTTCTGACTTCATGCAGGGATGTGACTCACTACATGACACTCTGTTCAGAGAGCTGTCAGAAGGAAGTTTTTTGAAGGGAATCTTCTGTTTGAGGTGTTCATAGAATAGTCGAGTTGGAAGGGGCCAAGAAGGCCATAGGGTCCAACCCCCTGCCACTGCAGGGCACCAATTTACATCACCCCACTCAGGTGGCTGTCCAATTTCTTTTTGAGTGTCTCTAGTATGGGAGAGTTCACCACCTCTCCAGGCAACTGGTTCCACTGTCGTCTTGCTCTGACAGTGAGGAAACTTACCCTGATATCTAAGCCTGAATTTGGGTTGCCGCAACTTGGATTGATTAATCCGAGTCGTACACTCTGATATCAGCGAAAAGAGATCTTGACCTTATTCTTTGTGACAGCCTCTCAGGTACTTATAAAGGGATATCATGCCCCCCTCAGTCTTCTCTTCTCCAGGATGAACACATCCAGGTCTTCCTGTCTTTCCTCATAAGGCAATGTTTCCAAACCCTGGATCATTGTAGTTGCCATCCTCTGGACACTTTCTAATTTTTCTGCATCTTTCTTAAATCTTGGTGCCCAGACCTAGACATAGAATTCCAGATGATTGCGTTGACTGTCCCAAGTCAAGATTAAGGGTAATGTACCACAAGAAAGGGGAGGAATGGGGACCTTGAAGCTGTCCCACTAGTCAGCAACTGGGCAGTAGATCCACGGGCTAGTTGGCCGTAGTTTTCCTCAACTGTGTGTTGCATAAATTACCATGTGCAATTATTTGTGTCCTCTTTTTGGGTGGTCCCTAGTGGCCAGCCTAATCTGACTGGGTTTCTATGTTGCCACCTAAAGACCATGACACTAATACAGAGTAAATTGGTGAGCTCTACCAAAAACCAAGTAGATAACAGTGGTGCTTCTGGAAGAAAATTGCTTTGCATGCTGGATTTCACATGTGCAGAACTTCAAACTCTGGGGCCAAATCTAGTCTTCTAGGTGGTCCCAGAGCTCCAGAAGTCCTGATCCCCCCTTTCTCTCTAAACATCTGTAGTTCCCCAGCTTTTGTGTAAGTATTTTTTCCTCCCCATTCTAAAAGATGGAATGTTTCTCCTAAGTTTGGCTTACCAGTAGTGAGATTGTTAAGCTAAAATATGCTTGCATTTTGGAGCGCAGCCGCTTTCCTTTTAGCCCCACTCCCGTTGGCTGTTAGCCCCACCCACAACTGGGATGACACATGCCATGAAATCGGATTTACGGTGACTCTGTGAATGAAAGATTTCCCAATATCTTGTCCTTCCCAGCCCTGCTCAGCTCTTGTAAACTCAAGGCTGTGGCTTCCTTAATGAGGTCCATTTTTCTTGTGTATGGTCCTTCCTTTGTTCTTCTGCCTTCAACTTCCTTAGCATGATTGTCTTCTCTGGTGAGATGTCCCCAAGATCTTCTCCAGAGTGGAAGTGAAACCTCAGGCTGAAATGGGTTTGACATTGTTGTTGGACTTGAAGAACTCGGAGTAGAAATCTTTGGAAATGGAGGTATAGAATTGCACTACCTAAACAGGCATAAGGATATGTGAGGTTGTAGGAAGCGTGGGACTTGGTTGGACAGCTTTCTGGGGGTGGGGGAGGGAATGATTAGCTAAGGCTTAGCTATGGACTTCCATGGCTACCATTCAGGATTTAGACCATTGGTGAGTCTCAGTGGAAATGAAATTTATCATGCAAAGAGAGTATCCTACCCCTTATACACAGAAAGAGCATGAAACATCCTGCTTTAACAGTTTAATGGAACATGACATTCCATTATATCCATGGACATTGAATAGATCATCACACTAGATACCCATTGATGTATTCTCCTCCTAGACAGATGTCACAGGTGAATTGGCAAATCAGTTTAATCAATGAATTCCTCCAGAATGTGGACAGTAATCTTATCTCTTTACATCTGATGCAATTTAAAAGCCGCGATCTCACCTATCCTTTCTCTGTAGCCAGGTTCCCCCTTGACACATTTCCCATCCATAAGGTTAGAACTTCACTGCTGCTTCATTTAAGGCCTCAGCACCTTCTCTTTCTGCATGCGATCAACCAAGGACAGCCGTGGAAAAAAGGCTGGGGTATGTACACACCGTTTCCCCGTATTTCCATTGTAAGTGAACGATCGTACATTCATTCACTCATTCATTCATTCCTTTAAAGATTCTTCATCAGAGTGTTGCCAGCCAAACATGCAGTGCAGTATTGTAAAGGGAGTGCACAATTAGCACCATGGCAACCTCAGGGCTTTGCAAGGACATTGGAAAATGGAGCTCGCAAATGAACAGCCTCTGCATTTCCTTGACATTGCATTTCTTTTCCTAAGCCCAGAGTACAAATGACCCTGTGGATATATAATTCCTGCTAGAAGAATCCTGGGTTTAAGACTAAGGCCTACCGTTTGGAATTAGAAGTCAAATTTACCATCAGACAACATGATCCAGAGAAAGTTGAAAGAGCCTCGATCATTTGAAATCCCTTCTGTGGCTCAGTGATCAGTTGCTTTAACTTATAATACCAAAGATGCCCATAGAAATTCCATGTCATTTGGCTCCATTCTCTATACGATATTGGTGTTGCCTATTCTCACCCCAGCAAAAGAGTTGCTATGGAGACTTGTAACTAGAGCTAACTTCTAAAGCTGACCAGGATCCTCTGAACTTGCTGGATAATTCTGCTAAAATACATTAAATGCGTCTTCATTTCAGTTTATAAGGTCTGATTTTTTTTTTTAATTCTTTTATTTTGACACTGTCATGAATGACCTTTGAGGCAAGGTTTATCTTTAACTTTTCTTGTTTAACATCTTGTTTCTTGTCTAACATCACTGAAATTAGTTTGCCATGGACTAGAGTTCCAGGATGCTACAGAGGTTCACTATAGGATTTGAAAAAGACAAAAAACAGGATCCTTCTTCTGACGCTTTTCATGCATCCTTCCAGACTCTGGAAGTGTAGGATTGCGCCACAGCATCAACCCTCCATGTTATGGATCACTAACATCACTGTGTCCATAGCATGTAGATTTCAAAGGCATCCACAACCATATAGCCCAATGCATGTAGGTGATCGTAAATTTTGTGCAATTGGGACATCTTATTCCATGGAGCATGAACAGCTGTGAGCACACAGGAGCTCCCTTTCAGACATCTGGGCTCTACCAGTGAGAGTTACAGGCAAAAGGGCGTGCACTTTTGAGCCATTTACTCTCTCTCTCTCTCTCTCTCTCACACACACACACACACACTTGGCAACATAGTAGAACATGTAGCTGGGTCTTAACATTTTAAATCGTTCTACATGTTTTAACCCTTCCTGTAAGATGCTTGTGTATCTTCTAGAAAAAGATGGAAGAAGGAGAAGGAGGAGAAGGAGGAGGAGAAGATAGTATTGAAGTATATTGGACACCATAAAGTTGTTTTTAATAAGGGTTTCTCCAGATTGGCCAATTCTTAAAGGTGTAATATCTCCAGCACTTCACTCACTGACATGTTTTGGAAATGCCCAAAGGGTGGAGGACTTGGCAATGTTTTCAGTTTTTGAATGGATGGTTTTAGGTATAAAAGGATAAATACATGAACAGCTCGGCTGCCCTTGTAGAAGTTTATGCATAGGGGCCCTTGGTGTGTGATAAGACTACCATCTCCAAAACAAAACCCATGCGCAGGGGTGGCAAAACTACCCATCTACAATTGGAAGGGAGGTGTCTGCTTATCCCCCAACTATCTCATGTTTTATGTCCTCATGTACTCATTAATTTTGACTACCTAGAAATGCTCTCAGATTCCCTGTACAGGTGCATTGTTTTGATTGGCACGTTCCTCATCGTACATCTTCTTGGAATCCATGACCATCTTCACTTACTTCTCAGTCGTTTGTCTCCTCTCAGCCATTGTGAATGCCATGCTTGCAATTTGCAAAGCAATGGGCATCAGGCAAGGGCATTCCCTGTACCCCATGGCTCAGTAGCTGTGCAGTACAAGCTTGCTGCACAGTCTTTTTCTCAGAGTCTGAATAGAATCATGGAAGGGTAGAGCTGGAAGGGGCCAGAGGGCCATTGGGTCCAACCCCTGCCCAGTGCAGGACACCAAGGTAGGATTGGCAAATCCTTTCAGAGCCAACTTTCAAACACTTGTCACAACCTTGAGTTCAGGGGTTGTTCAATGATCTCACATTTATCTCAAGTTTGAGGTCTTCGTGCACACAGGTCAAGGGCTCTTTCAAACAGGATTGGGATCTTTTGGGAGAAATTCTAGTAGGTTTTCCCAACAGCCCTCAGACTAGGTCACCATTGTGAGACCAAGCAGTGACTGGGCTTTCAAGACTATTTGAGGTAGCGTGGAGCTGTTTGAGGTTACCACCTGGACATGGCCCATTAACCCTTTCAGTGCCAGATTAACAGAATTCAACCCATCCTTATTCTGCCTCTTCTGTTCCCAAAGATCACTGCTGGAATCTAACACAAATAGAACACCAGCATCCCTGCACAATCAAGAGCTTGGGTTAAGCAGAAGGTCCTACTCACCATCAACCCTCTATTAGATCTGCCTCTCACCCAAGCCCTCCAAAGGTTTTGGACTTCAACTACCAGTGGACACCTCCCAGTTTGGCCATGTTGGCATGGAACAATGAGAGATCAACTCCAACACATTTTGAGTGCTTCCAATGGAAGAAGGCTGTATTTGACCATGGCAATCAATGGGACTACTTTGGGTGGGGATGATGCGAGTGCCAAGCTCGGGATGGTGGGGACAGGACCAGTTCACCCCTTACACAGTTTTTTATGTCCTATTAAGGCACAAGTGCCAAATAGATCTCCTGTCTACCCATTATTATATCTCTCTCAAGACTGTCCTCCATCTGCTGGGAACATGGGAGGTACGTAACCCTTTTCCTTCCTCTTTGCTAACCCAAGAGCACTCTTCTCTCTTTCCCCCAGCTGTATTTCCACCTGCAGAGAACATTTTCCAAATGGAATTATGCACAACTAAAGTGATTCCATCTGTTGTCCTTCTTCAACTAACACATTAAATTCCCCAAAGCCGTCCCCTCACCATATGATCACTCAGGTTGGGGTGCACAGTTTGCTTTCTTAAGTGTGCTTGGAATTAGAATAAAAATCAGGTAATCGTCCTCAAACCATAAATTTGGAGAATGACCCTTCCCCTGAACATATCAGTAAAATGCCACATTTGCTTACGTTAGTCCCACAATTATGTCCAATTAAGGTTTCAAATTCAGCTGTTCAATTGCTTATGGTAACAGATGTTCTTTAAATTGCTAGGATGTGGCATGTAAAAGCACTTAAAAGTATAGGATATTATCTCAATTAGTGTGGAGTTGCACATGCTTTACTGGCAGTGCTAAAAGAGTTTTTCAGGACTTTCACCAACCAAACTTTGTTTTCTGCATTGGAGCAATCAGGGTCCGGAAGATCGTGAAAGGCATGCACCACTGTCTTTTTAATACAAAGGAAAACAGACAGTGGAAAGAGTGATTTGGTCTGTTGAATACTTTGAATATGTATAGACCTGATCTGGATGCAGCAATTGGGGAATTCTCCCCTAGAGACCACACAAACCTGTCTTAATTGGGCCAACTAGTTCATGATTATCAACATCAAGAAAGAGATTTTATGATAGTGGTGGACAGTCTGATGAAAATGTAATCTAGCCCACAGCTGCATTGAAAAGGGCAGATTCCATGACAAATAGAATTAGGAAATGAACCTGCCAAAATCATACCCCCCTTGTCCATACCTGTGGGGTGGTCACACTTGGAATACTGTCTATAATTCCAGTCATCACACCTAACAGAGGATATTGTAGAGCTGGAAAAATTCACAAAAGGGCAACTGAAATGATCAAGGGGCTGAAGCAATTCTTCTACAAGGAATTGTTACAAACAGCTGGGAAAGTTTATCTTAGAAAAACTTGCCCACCCACCCCTTGAGATCAGCGGGTGAGGTCCTTCTCTGAGAACCATCCATGAAGGAAATTAGGAGGGTGAGTACCCGGAGGAGGGCTTTCTCTGCAGTGGCACCCAATCTATGGAATGCGCTCCCCAGAGAGGTCCGCCTGGCGCCGTCGTTATTTGCTTTTCGGCGCCAGGCAAAGACCTTTTTATTTAAACGTTATTTTAACTGTTAATACTATTTATCTATTTTAATTTTCTGGCCAGGGCGACTCAAATTATATTTAATTATACTGTATTATTTATTTATGAATGTGAGCTGCCCCGAGGCTTTGGCGAAGGGGCGGCATAGAAGTCTTCTAAATAAATAAATAAATAAATAAATAGGGAAGAGAGGTTAGATGTGTACAAAATCATTCATGATGTGGAGAAAGTAGATAGGGAGGCATTTTTCTCCCTGTCTTGTAATAGTAGAAACCAAGGTCATCCTATGAAGGAGCTTGGTAAAAGATTCAGGATAGATCAAAGAAAGGACTTCTTTTCACAGCGCATAGTTCAACTATGGAATTCACTTTTGCAAGAAGTAGTGATGGCCACCAATTTGGATGGTTTTAAAAGGGGATGATTAGATGATTCCACAGAGGAGAAGCCTATCGGCAGCTACTAGTCCTGATGGTTCTATGCCACCTCCAATATCAGAGGCTAACCCAGAGAACTGTTGCTGGGGAAAATGGATAGGAGAATGTAGTTGCATTAATGGGTTCCTTGTGGGCAGCTGTTTGGCCACTGTGTGAACAGAACGCTGGACTAGCTCGACCCTGACTGAGGTCCAACATGGCACCTCTTATGTTCATACCAAGGGTAGGTAGAAGATAGATCTCCAGATGCTCCTGCCAATGTGGCCACTTGTCAGGAATGCTATAAATGAAGTCCAAAACATCTGGAGATCTATACTAGCTTTGCCTAAACCAAGCTCTCCACTCCTCCAAGATATGAAACTGCAACCTCTCCATCATCCCCAAGCATGGTTGAGAATGTTGGAAGTTGTGCTCCAAAGATCTGGAGGACATCAGGTTGGAGAAGGCTGACCTACACTGACTAACAGTCGATCTTCAGGATTTCCCTGACTTGAGTTGCCCAAACCAGGGAGCTGAACTGAGCTACATCTCACCACCACTTACAAAAGAAAATAGAAAAACTAGAAACTAAAGGTATTTTTTTTCTACATGACAGCTATTGATTTCCTGCTCCCTGCATCACTGACTGTGAGGAGGCAGTTCAAGCTGGGATGCCAGCAGTAGCACCACTCCAGGCCATGTTGCAAGGATGCCAGGCCACCGCATCCCCAAACAGCTCTTCTGTGGTGAGCTGTCTCAAGGAAAGCGATCGCACGGGGGACAGAAGAAGCGATACAAAGACACACTGAAAGCCTCTCTCAAGTCCCTGGTTATTGACACCACCTCCTGGGAGACCTGGCACAAGACCGATCGACAAGGCTGCCAAACGTCTGAAGCCAGAAGGACAACCATAGCACAAGAGAAGCGAGCACTCCGTAAAGCCAGAGTTGCAAACGTTGCAACAGTGGTGCCCACACAGGTCTGCCCGACATGTGGCAGAACATTCCGTGCCTGTAATTGGTCTTATCAGCCACCTGCGGACACACCATGGACAACTCACAACCCGTTAGATGACAAGGTCCTCATCGAAAACAATGGACGAACATCATTATCTCCCTGGGATCTCCCTTCTCCTGGAAATGAGGTGGTGCAAGAAAGCCATCCTGTACTGCTATCCTTTACAAAGCTCCTGAAACCATGGTTCTCAGCCTACGAAATCCAATGCTAGCCTCTGTGACAGCCTGTCTCAGGCCCAGTTCCATGGCCTGTGTGCTGCTGGCCTGCAGAATATAAAGGATCTGGGTAAATGAACTCTAGCAGGGTGATGCAATGAGAACTGCTCTTCTTCAGCCTCATGTGGTTACCACATGCTTGTTCATCAGTAGACTCAGGGCCTCTGCTGGAATGGGGGACCTTGGCAGATGCCCAACCATGCTGACCTTTGGCAGCGATGTTTGCTCCTGTCTACATCCTGGGCTTGATGGAGATGTGATCCATCTTCTGTAGCTGATGGGTTTGGTTTCCTTTCTGGTTTTTGCTAGCCAGGGAGCTCCATCCTGGGATGTGTCCTGCACAAATGACCACGTGTTCCTTCTCTCCTTCTTTCTTCGCATCCTCAGGAAGAAAGCCCTCCATGGACTCCTGTTGCTTGCCTTGGTCACCACTCACTCCAACTGGTCATTGCCCCCTGGGCTCAGAGCAGAGTATGTGCTTTCCATGCTGAGCATCCCAGACCTGATCCCTGGTATTTCCAGTTAGAGGAGCACGATAGCTTCATGACTGTGGAGAGCTTGAAAACAGAATCCCCCTTTTCCTTGGAGCTGAACTTTATTTCAGAGAAGCTCTTGGATGAGTGCAGGGACATGAGGCCAAAGGCGTATGGCAGCGCTAGTCTAAATGGACAATGATCTGGCCCAGTACCAGGCCCTTTCCTATGTTTCAGAGCTACAAGCCAAGATTGTATTCATCATCAGCTCCAAGAGGATGGCTGGAACAACAGTGACTCCCACCTAGATGGGGGGCATCAGTGGAGCATCTCTTCTCAGTTTGCAGCCAGAACACATGTGCTGCAATCTAAAAGTTGTGAAATGATCGTTTCAGTTTGCCTTTCAGAGAGGGAAGACGAAGGGAAGACAACTTCTGCAGTGATAAAGGATATATTCTCTTATTGTTTGCTTTCCATCTTGTTCTCTTTGTCCGCTTTAAAGGCAAATGGCCACCGAAAAGGGGAAACAGCAGAAAGCAGGGACAAAAGAAAAGATTTCCACAGAGGAATTTATTTAGGCTTGCTCACCCTTCCTCCCTCCAGTTCTTATTTTTTTAAAAATGACACTGCTGAAATGTTTTGCATACACCTGCTATAAATGCAACCCAGAATTATCCTTATATTTTCTGGTCTCCCAACCACCATGTCCCTCACCAAATATGAAAGCAAATCCTAAACTCTTGAAATTAGTCCCAAGAAAGGGATAAATTAGATTTATAAAAAGAATATATTAGATTTAAAGATAATATGAGATATGATATGATATGACATAATATAATATGGGCTTTAATGTGCAATGAGCCATGCCTGAGAAAGACCCTCTTCCAAACCCTGGGAAACCATTACCCAGTGTTACTACTAGACCAGGTTCCCATAGTATCCCTTGCAGATGCTTTAGACAACACCTGTGCCAGCATCAGCCACAATGACCTGTGGTCAGAGATGATGGGAACTGCAGTCCAAATAATCTCTAGAGACAAAGCTTGGGCTCAACACAAGACTGTGCTAGACAGACTTCCCCTCCACCCCCGTTCACAGCCTCTTTGCGCCCATTTCAGAGACGCTCTGGGTGGGGTGGGGAATGCAGCAGTAGGTGGCCCAGGAAGCAAAAGGGACCACGTATGTTATACTAATGTTATTTGCTTAAAGCATTTACTGCTAGTAACTAAGCTTTTGCGAATGGGGGAAATCCTACATAAAGATAGGAGCACGACTATATGACCATGTTGAAGGAAAACAGAATGGTTGGCCTGGAAGGGCAGATTCAGCTTCTGGGCCTAAAGCTGCATATGTCAACTGTCTATTATATCTTACTCTGTTCCTAAAAAGATGGAATGTGACAAACACCTGTTTGAATGGATTTCATTTTTCATTTTTTCATTGATTACTTTTCTATGATGCCCAATGGCCAAAGCCCTCTGGGCACTTTACTGCATTTAAAACCTTAACAATACATTATAAAACACATATATTAATACACACACACACACACAGTGTGGTGTAGTGGTTAGAGCCTGGGACTGGGACTCAAGCAATCTGGGTTCTAGTCCCCGCTCAGCCCTGGAGCCAACTGGGTGACTTTGGGCCAGTCACAGACTCTCAGCCCAACGTACCTCACAGGGTTGTTGTTGTGGGGATAAGATGGAGGAGGAGATGTAAGCTGCCTTGAGCCCTTTGTAGGAAAAAGGCAGGATATAAATAGAAAAATAAATAAATAAATAAATAAATACACATATATACATACACACATAAGAGAGAGAGAGAGAGTTCTAAAAACAATTTTTAACAATGAACAAAAGATTGTTGTTGTTGTTAGTTGCGAAGTTGGATCTGACTCATCGCAACCCCATGGACAACATTCCTCCAGGCCTTCCTGTCCTCCACCTTCCCCTGGAGTCCACTCAAGCTCACACCAACGACCTCATTAAAACCTCATCATATGCAATGAACTTCCTGAGAGAAGAAGGTGTCCCCCAGAGTAACAATGTCAGATCCAGGATAGCGTCAATCACTCTGTCACTGGGAGACCAACACCACGAAGGCCTTCTCCCTCATTGCCCTCAAAGGAGCCACCTGAGAAAGGATCTTAGATAATGAAATGTAGCTTCATACCAGGAAAACGGACATAGCTGGTTCTATAAAATGGTTCCAAATCGCAGAATCATGGAGCAGCAGTGTTGGAGAGGGCCAGAAGGCCCTTGGGTCCAGCCCTCTGCTCAGTGCAGCACTCCAAATTAAACCCGAAGGCCAGCAGGTTCTGCACCCCAGGATTAGAGAGTCAGATTCTCCCTTCATGCATTTAAAGAACACATGCAAGAGGCGCCAGCCATGGAGCCCTCCCTGCCCACCAGGATGTGACCAGGAACATGCCCTTGTCAGCCCATTTGACACACATCAGAAAAGCTCCTGTGCGCATAGGAGAGCATGTATTTTGAGTTTCTCCATGCAGGGGCAGGATCCAGGCCCAGTCAGGACCCCCATATACCTTGGTTTGCATGGAGAAACAGGGAATTCAGCCTCACAAGTCCCACTGTGCAGCAGCAGCGGGAGGAGGAGGAAGGGGAGCAGGGGAGAGCCTCTTCTGCACGACTGCTAAAGCATTCAGACCTACTGCCAACATGGACTGTCGCATGTTTTTCTTTAGCTCAAGAAAATTGTAGGTTACCATACCAGAATAATATGGACTTCAACACAAAAATGTTTACCAAAATAATGTAAAATGCAAAATCTCTCTCATTTGCTCTTCTCTGCACTCCCAAACACACACACAGAGTCTTCACTTATTTCCACTCCTAAGGGCCTCCATCAGTCAAGAGTTCCCTCCCCATTATGAAGGTTTTATTTTTGCTGCTGCCCCAAATACCTATTTATAAATAACTAACCCAAGTTTGACTCACCTAGTTCCGTTACATCTCATTAGAAGCTGCATCTGGGCTCTGTGACTTACCCATGATGGTTGCAAAGTATCAAAATGCTCCCACAAAATGCAAGCATCTTAAAAGTGAGTGGGTCACTGAGAATGTGCAGAGGTGGCATTATCTAGAAAGAAATAACTCCCCCCACCACCTTTTTTTTCTTTTGTTCTTTTGCTTTGTTCTTGCTTGTTTGGGTTCTAATAATGCATTGCAAAATGCTGAGTTTCTTTTGACAGTTTAACAGGGTCGTGCTACATAGACATCATAGAATCCACCCTGGAAAGGATCTCAAAAGTCACCCAGCCCAATGCCCTGCAGTTACAGGAAATCTGCCACTACAGCAACCTCATTAGGTCACCATCTCATATCTGCTTCACACTCTCCAATTAACATTTCTTGCAAGAAAGTCTGTTGCACTGTAGAACTGCTCGTCCCTTCTAGAAGCATTTCCCAATGTCTAGACAATAGCTCTTTTCTTGTCATTTGCACCAGGTGTTTTGGGTCCTACCCTCTGGAGCTAGAGAAAACAAACGTCCTCCATCATCTGTGTGACAGCCCTTGAAATATTCGGAGACGTCTATCGTATCACCTCTTCATCATCTCTTCTCTGCATAGACTACGTAGCTCTTTCAACCTGTCCTCCTAGGACGCTTTCCTTTTGTTCTCCTCTTGGGCATGCTTCTGTTTGTACACATAATATGTTCCAGGTTGTGCAGTTTATATTTAAAAAGTAATTAAAAAAAAGGAAACTGACTGTTTCCCAAATAATGCACTGTGATATAAATGCTAGTAGGATACAAGATAGAAGAACATACATAATTAAAGACTCCTGAATCCAAACTGGGTAGTGGGATATGTATTGCATCTCTGTATAAATTATTTTGTCCTTACCTGCTTCTGATCAGCCCCTGTTGCGAATAGGTTCCAAGTACCACACCCAGAAGTGCCTGCTTGCTGCTTCCTTGTAGGGTGGGGTAAGCACCCTGTGGCCCTCCAGAAGTTTGGCTTCCAGTTCCCATCCTGCCTCACTAGGCTGGCTGGACTAGCTGCCCACCAGACTGTAGAATTTACTGCTCTTACTTCATCTTCTTTACTGGGATAAGAGGAGGTGACATGCGCTTCACCACACTGCCTCTGATCCTGGTACCATGGATACATTTGTCCTTTGTGGATGTGTTCACTTCTCCTTTACAGGTAACTTGGCGGCCTCCACAGCATCTCATGGAAAGGAATTCTGAGGTTTAACTTTGCATGGCATGATGGTCTACCTTCTGGCAATTGTATGGTGTGAACGTGCTAAGGATACTGAGTCCAGTTCTGGTCATGGCACCTAAAAAGGATGTTGTAGAGTTGGAGAAGGAGCAGAGAAGGGCCACTACAATGATCAAGAGGCTGGAGTAACTCCCCTATGAGGAAAGGCTTCGACATTTGAGATGGTTCAGCTGTTCAGTTGGTTCGGAAAAGGGCAAGTCAGGGGAGACATGACAGAGGTGTTCGGGCATGGTGTGAAAGAAGTAGAGAGAGACACATCATCCTCCCTTTTTCATAATACCAGAACCCAGAGGAGACTTCCTTAAAATTAGGAATTCACTTCCACAAGGTGTAGCAATGGGCTTTAAAAGAGGATTAGGTCAAGTTCATGGAGGAGAAGCCTATCCAAGGCTAACCTTGGTGGTTCTGTGGTACTTGTGGTATCAGAGGCAGCATGCCTGTGTACATCAGTTGCTGGGGAACATGGGCAGGAGGGTGCTGTCGCACTCATGTTTTCCTGCAGGCAACTTATTGGCTGCTGGGTGGACAGAAAGGTAGACTAAATGAATCCTTGGTCTGATCCATCACAGCTCCTCCTATGTTCCTGATTGCAATATTCCTGTACTTGCTGTGGTCACAATAGTGCTATGGTTGAATTGAATGCAAAATATGAAACAGTCCCTTCCCTTCCCTTCCCTTCCCTTCCCTTCCCTTCCCTTCCCTTCCCTTCC
>JAIXND010000767.1:9591854-9679319 GCA_023646645.1 Varanus salvator macromaculatus | reverse complement strand
CCCTTCCCTTCCCTTCCCTTCCCTTCCCTTCCCTTCCCTTCCCTTCCAACAAGATTAGCAAACTGTCTTGTGTTTGTTTTTTACTCTAACATACCAAGACTTTGGAAGCAGGTGCAAAGCATGTATTGGTGGGGAAGTACAGAGAGAAATTTTACTTGTGCTTCACAATAGACATAGTACACAGAAGCATCTAAAGACACCCACCCACCTGGTTGTCTGCCAAGGAAAATGATGTGTGTCTCATCCCAGCTTCATCTCTCTGAACAAAGTGCGTCTGTTGTCCTTCTTTTCCAAGGCTTTCTGCACAAGAGATAATTTGCAGTTTTACCTGGCCGTCACCTCAGCCTTCAGAGTATCCTGCCTCTCCTTTGACAAGGTCTGTTTGACAATGGGAGAAAGTCATCCTTCGTTTAATAAATCAAACCAGGAAGGAAGAACATGTGTACTTGGTGAGGTGTCCCTAATCACTGTGGCACACAAAATAAGGTATTCAGTGCAGCAGAAACACATTCACATAAATGACCTTGGCTTCGTGCTTGGACTCATTTTTCATGTAGTATCACCAGGCAAGCAGTGGATAGAATTTCAATTAGGACTGAGCATGAATAGCATCAGAAAGATAGAACTCCCCAGGCAAAACCCTGTGGTAAGGAATGGTCCACTCCCCCACAAATAGCTTTTCCAGTATAACATGTGGCAGCCTTCCCTTCCAGATGTGTTGGACTACAAATCCCAGAATCCCCCTACCAGCATAGTTCTGGGAGCTGTAGCCCAACACTTCTGGAAGGCAGACATAAGGAATGGTTTGCTTGTTTCCTAAACCCAGTGATATTGGTAGCATGAACCTTTTGGGGTGTTCACTCACTTTGAACTGGTCTCAAAATGGACCATGATTGAATGTATTCAAGCTATTAAAACATAGGAAGCTTTCCCATACTGAGTCAGATGATCCAGCCGGAGTTTTTCCCAGCCCTACCTGGAGGTGCCACAGGTGGAAGCTAGAAACTTCCACAAGCACTGCAGATGCTCAGCTGCTAAGCTGCAACCCTCCTCCATGGTCCACTGTACTCATTGCAGAATTCAGCTGAGACCTGGTCCAGGCTCAGTTCCATGATTCCAGGGACCTTTGGCAATGTGTCCTGTGGCAGGCACCTTCCTGTAACGCTGGACCCCTTACCTGATTGGCATAGGCCAGGAGCTGCCATTTTCAGCAGTGACCTCTAGGGCAGTGATGGTGAACCTTTTAGAGACCAAGTGCCCAAACTGTGACCCAAAACCCACTTATTTATCGCAAAGTGCCAACACTGCAATAAAAGTTGGAAACTGAGGTTTTAGTTTAGAAAAAACAACTCACAGCCAGTCCAAGCAAATATATATATATATATTCTTGGCAGTGCACTTACCTGCCGTGCAAAAGCTCAGACAAGTCATGGCTAATGAGTCATGGCATGTGATATCATCACCTGGCACCACTACTCCTTTCCGAGCATGCGCATGGCCCCTATGTGCGCTGTTATCCAATACTTGGCTGCTGGGCCGATGCTGGGGTGACTTGGCTCGCATGCCAATGGAGAGAGCTCTGCATGCCCGCTGTGGCACATGTGCCATAGGTTCACTACCACTGGCCTAACCCTACCCTGGTGCACTCTGCGAACCCTAATATAGGGCTAAAATACCATTGAAAGGGGCAATTTTGAAAAAGCATTCCTTGAGTAGCTTTTTCTTCACAGCTCATCTTTTCTGCCCATTCTAAACACATTCCAACCATACCAGGACACCTTTTTCTATCCCTAACCCAGTGATGGTAAACCTTTTAGAGACCGAGTGTCCAAACTGCACTCTAAAACCCACTTATTTATCACAAAGTGCCAACACTGCAATAAAACCTGAAAACAGCCAGTCCAAGCAAATATATATATATAGATATTCTTGGTAGCACACTGACCAGCCATGTGAAAGCTCAGACAAGTGGTGGCTAATGTGCCACGGCTCGTGATGTCATCACCTGGCACCACTACTCCTTTCCAAGCATGCGCATGGCTCCTGTGTCTGCTGTTATCCAATGCTCAGCTGCTGGGGCGATGCTGGGGCGACTTGGCTCGCATGCCAACAGAGAGGGTCTGCGTTCCCTCTGTGGCATGCGTGCCATAAGTTCGCCACCACTACTCTAGAGCATAGTATCGAAAATGTTACTGGCAGCACACAACAGCCCCAGTAGGGCTTCCCACTGAATTCCCAGAGTCCCCCAGAGTGAGGCTGCATTACCCTCATGTTGCAGTCAGTGTAGGAGATTTAAGTGCTAATAGCTGCCCAATGTTGATTAGAGAACCCAGGGAAGATACTTGCTGGATACAGTAGGACTTGCTGGAGCATTGGGGATCTGGCAGCTGCCTCAGGATAGACCTGCTCAGGGACAACCTTGGAGAGCCATAAAGTGGTGGGTAAGCAGGGAAAAGTGAGGTGCAGCAGTACTGAGGTGGAAGGGGAGCGTGCCCATTCTCCCATCGGCAGTAGTGCAGTGGAACCAGGACTCGCAGGAGCAAGGCCAGCATTTGCTTAGCAGGGATGCTGACATCTTCCACCCCACCCAGAATTCCTTCTGAGCTTAGCTGCAATTCCATGCTAGCTGGGAGAAAATGATTTGCTTCAAACAACAACTCCTGTATTGTTTCTTGGCATAATAGGAAGCATTTTGTGGCTTGAATGGGCAAGTAACAGCCATTAGCTTTACAAAAGAGTGGCTCACCGCAGATGCAAACACTTATCGCAGATCTGTTGATAACTATCAGCACTGCTACCTGCCAGTTTGGATTCTCTCTGGGGACATGGCAAGCACCCACACTTCAAAATGTTCTACCACACAACTGCCCTTTCTATCATGACAGAGCATAGGAAGCATGAGACTGCCAGGCCAGGCCTGGCTTATCTATTCCAGGACACTCTTACAGTGGGTAACCAAACATTCCTTAGAAAACCAAAAGGTACCATGTTGGAACACCTCCTAGCTACTCATTTGGAATAGCTCTCATGACCAATAGCTCTGGTGAACAACCCCCAGTTCACAACCTAGCAACAGACCATGGATGCTTTTCATGGATTATTCATGATTAATAAGCCAGGGCTCCTTAGCATGGCTGGGTTCAGACATGAGAATCTACATGTCATCGACAACCTGTGGTTCAACAACAAGCTACCCTCAATTCATATTTAACCTTCAAGTGGGAGTTACCGAGTTGTTTGAACCTGGCCACTGTGGTAGGACTGACACTACATCCTCCCTGATGGGGGAAGCTCAGCCCACTACAATTAATTTCTCTGTTATCTCTGATTTCTGATTGCCCGCAGTAGATCCCTGAGGGTGGGGTATTCCTCACAGAGGGAGCCAAAATTTCTGCAGCTTAGATGGGAATGAGCTTCTCCTCTATTGCAGAAGGTTCTCCTCCTCTGCTCTACAGTAAGTCCAGAAAAGCCAGTGCATGCAATATCCTATAGCTGGCTTAGAGAAGGCTTTCAAATTTTGTGGCTCTCCACACTTTGGACCGGTTTTCCTGCACCTGTAATGTGCATTGGCAAAAGTAATCATTGAATACAGCAAAGGATTTTCTATTTCTATTTTTAGGTTTGCTGGTTGGTTGGTCCATAAATGTAACAGGCATGAGCCTCCCTAGTGGTGACAGAATCATGGAAGACAAAGAGTTAAATCCCCCCACCTCCCATAGTAGCATTTCAATTTGGATTGGGGGACCCTGTAGTTACTTCCAAGGAAGTAAGAAACAGAGGCAGCTTGGTTTTCAGATAATAAGTGGACCAGGAAGTGTGGTTTTCCTCATCCGCAGTGCTGCTCTACTCAACTGAAAACCCAGTTGCTGAATGCTGACAGCAATGCCTGCAAAATGGAGCCCCAGCAAACAAGGAGTGGGGAGCGCATCATCGCCAGGTTTGCACAGGCCAAATGGCCATGACGGTGGGTGTCCTTGATGCTCCTGGGCCCAGAAGCTCTTCATCAGCTTTCCACTCCTCCACCTTACAGAAGTCTGGCATTGACAGGCAGGCAGGCAGGCAAGTGGGCAGGGGAGTGAGACCTCCTTCAGACAGCAGGAAGCAGGGGCAGGTGTGGCAAGACAAAGACCAGTTATGGAGTTGGCACTGGGCCACCGGGAGCTGTTCTACCTGGTGCCACCAGGCCTTGGAAGGAGAACCCCAAGATTTTCAGAAGTGCAGAAGCTAAGGGAGCAAAACTCCCACAGCCAATGAGAGCCTGCTCAGCAGCCGCCGAAGGGAATGCTTTGCTCAAACTCCTCCTAGCTTAAAGGATCCCAGAGAGCTCCAGAGAAGCATCAAGGATGCCTTTGTTGCAGGACCTTCTTGGAGAAGATTTCCATGTAATCTATTACATTTCCAAACCACTCAATAGCCAAAGGTTTCCAGATGATTTGCATAGATTAAAACCCTAAAATGCAATATAAAATGTAATATGAGACTATTTGCATACAAAAATATAAGCAAATGCGCATAATCAACAATAAAAATCCCAGAATCTTGCAGAAATTTTTCTCATATGCTGTTATGTGCCCGGGAGAAGGAGGGAGTCTTGGCAATGTTGCTGCCAGATGGAGCACCCCGGGGAAGGCCACATACACATGGAAGTGACCTTTGCAACCCACGTCACAGCTAGGAATGCGCAGATTTTGTTAAATCTGTTCTATGTTGCTCAGGTTGCCAGCCATCTTTCATCTTGCCTCTGAATCAATAGCATCAGGAATGGCAGTACGTGCATGGGAGTATTGGCATGTGTGGAAGTGGAGAATTCTCCACAAAAGTCTTCCAAGCCCCTTCTCTGCCACTTTGCCAGCATTGCTTCAGGCTATACCTTGAATTTCTATGGCAGATACACACAAAGAATGTTTAGGGTTGGATGAATTGAGGCAGATAATGTCTTGCGCTCCACTGACCAGGCACAGAAAAGACTTTGAGATGTGGTGGGAAAATAAAGAGCAAGTCCCTTTGACATTAATTGACATCAACTGGCAGGGTCCTTTTCAGAAGGACATGTGGGAGATCAAAAGAAAACCCTGAGCATGCTTTCCTGAAGTTGCAGACCATTTCTGAGCCTGTGCACATTACTTACATGGAATCCGTTCTCACTGAACTGAGCTAGTGCACATCAGATTGTGGTCTAATTTAATCAGCATAGTAAAAGTTGTTTATTTATTTAATTAATTAATACCCCGTCCTATTGCTTCAAGCGCTCAGGATGGCTTACAAGATATAACTGATAGGGCTAGGAGAAATTCCTAGCAGCCTTCTGGAATTCCACATTTCACAGGTCTGAAGTTTATTGTGTTTGGATAGGTGGCTGTGGCCCTGCAGAGAATCATCATCATCATCATCATCATCATCATCATCATCACCGCAGTTGTTGCTAATAATAATAGACTACCTTCTTTGCTAAATTTTAAATTGTCGCACCCTGCTGGGAATTTAAAAGCATAACAACTCAGGGAAGATCCTATGGCCACCAGACATTGCTCCAAACCCTAGGACAGTTGGCATTCTCAGCCCCCACATCTTAGGTAGCATTCCAACCTCAGAGTGGGGATCAGATTAGCCCCACTGAACCCCACCTCCTCTCAGTCATCACAGAAAGAACCACACTGGCTGCTCTCCGAGGTGCAGAAAGAGACTTGTGCTTGGACTTGTGGGGTGGGGAAAGAGAGGAGGGAAGGGAGCAGGTTGAGGGGGCTGAAGCAGCAGCCCTCCATCTCCTCCTCTGCACACCAACTCTAGATGGCCAAAACCATCCAGCTAAAAAAGAGGGAGGAAGGTTTGCCTCCACCTTCCTCTTCCTCTTGCCTCCTCCCACTCTGCTTTGAATGCCCCAAAGCCTCCATATTCAGGGACTTACATGGTTGGGGTTCTGGTTGGGATCAGGGTTAGGGGAAATCTTTAAAGAATGACAACAAGAACATTCAGAGCCATGAACAATAGCAGAGCATTCCTAGGAGAGCATCCCTGTGACTATGGGATATTTTGGGTTCCCCCTACCAAGTCAAGATCTTGAGTGGTGGGGGTTTGGCCTCAGCTCACTTCCCCTCCCCTTATAGCTGTTTTGGAAATAGGCACTCTAGCTGAGCTTGGAGGAACCTTCTGGAGGTTGGAAAGGGTGCACTCCAATCCATGGGCAAGTCCAAAGAAAGGCTGAATAAGTCCAAGTCCAAAGTAGGCCTGATTCCTATCACCTCTCTGCCACCCAACCACAGCCACACCAAGCGCTGGTAAGTTAACTAGACAGCTGGGGAACAAGGCGGAGGCAGGGAACAAGGGAGGAAAAGTATCGCCACCACTCTCCCATTCTGGGAACTGTCTGGACAGCGATAGGGTTTCTGGAAGCCTCCTAGGGGGCCAGAATCTTTCTGTCTTGCATTTATTCATTTTATTCATTTATTTGGGATTCTTGTATGCCGCCCCATTCGCATAAGCCTCGGGGCGGCTTCCAACAAATAAATAACAATACAATACATAAAAAACTGGAAACATCCAGGCAATAATTTAAAACCAATAAATAAGTTAGTAATTAATTAAAATAACATTTAAATGAAAAGGTCTTGGCCTGGCGCTGAAAAACAAATAACGATGGCGCCAGGCGGACCTCTCTGGGGAGCGCATTCCATAGGTGGGGTGCCACCACAGAAAAGGCCCTCCTCCGTGAACTCACCCTCCTAATATCTTTCCTGGAGGGTTCCCGGAGGAGGCCTCTGCTGCCGATCTCAGGGATCAGGAGGGCAAGTATGGATGCAGGTGCTCCTTTTGGTAACCAGGTCCCAAGCCGTTAAGAGCTTTATAGGTAATTATACTTTATAGGCTTTATATGGTTCTACTGCTGTATTGCTCTGACAGTAGGAAGCTTTTCCTGATGAACAAACCTGAATCACCCTCAGGTTTTGAGGATCGCATGGCTGTTCTCCAGCCATTAAAGGACTATTTTCCTGCTTTGGAAAACAAAAAAGCATATTTTATCTCCTGTATGCTTACTTGCTGGGGCGCTGCCGCAGAGAAAACCTACATCCTACCATGACATTTAAAATTCATCTCCACATCCACTCTAAAAGACCATGGTATTCTTAGTGGAATGCATCCCCCAATTTGGAGAAAACTCCAAATTTTGTGGAGAAAGACATTGGAGAAAACTCTGTCATATGTGCATGATGCCTGGGATGAAAGACTACCCAAGGCATTCTGCAGATCTCGGTCACCAGGTGGGTTTCTTCTGAGAAAGATAATCCCTTACCTAGCCAGATTCTAAGCCATTTGGGGTGCCATCAGTGAGGCTGCCAAGAACCTTCCAAATCAGAAGGCTATGAGGGTGGCCTCCATGCATCACTTGCTTTCCAAAACAGCCAGCTGCTTTCACTGTTTGAATGTTTTTCCCCCTCCTTGCCAGAAGGAGAGGCTGACACACCATCCGGATTCATTGCACCCCCATCTGCAGACAGTCTTGCATCTTTGGGCTCCAGCCAGTACAGAAAGAGCCATGCAGGATTTGGGGTGGGGAGGTATATATGGTCAGAGCCCCAGTTCCTAGGCTGGAACTGGAGCACTGAGCTATCCAATGGTGCCCCAGACAATGATGGGAGGTCATCAGATAGTGCCTGCAGGGCTTCAGAACATGAAACCAAGACCTTGAATGGATCCTGGAAAGCCACCCAGAGAATCTATCTGGATTAGTGGGTGGCAAACAAATTCAAATAATTAATAAATAATAGGTAACTGCAGGCTTTTCAGAGCAGGTGTCCCATGAACCTAATACTTTGAGCTCACAGGAGGTCTCCATTCTTCCACTGAATAAATTCTCACTGTACGCCCAACTATAACGGCCGTGAAAGCTGGACAGTGAAGAACACTGTAAGGAAGGAAATGGATGCATTCAAAACATGGTGCTGGAGGAGAGCTTTGCAAATATCCTGGACCAACCGAAAGACAAAAAAGGGGGTCCTAGATCAAATCAAGCCAGAACTTCCCCTAAAAGCAAAAATGACAAAATTGAGGCTGTCTTATTTCAGACACATCATGAGAAGGCAAAACTCCTTGGAGAAGACCATCATGGTATAGCAAGGCAAAGGCAAAAGTAGAAGAGAAGAACCAGATATGAGGTGGATGGACTCCATCAAGGTAGCCACAGCCTTGAATTTAGAACAGCTAATCAGGGATGCCATGCATGGGCCATCTTGGATGGCTTTCCATCACAAGTCAAAAATGGCTTGATGGCATGAAGAACAGAAAACACCATCTATTGACACCCATCAATATCCACTTAAAGATCTCCCAGTCTTGCTATTTCCCCACCTGTTTGAGCTTGTTTTGGAATGAACAGCTGCTTGACACATTCTCTGAAAAACAAAAGAAGGCTTTTCTTCTCGATTATATGGTCCAGCTAATCAGGGATCAAGATGAAGTTATAAAATCAAGTAACTATTTAGATATGCATTTGCATTATGACAGCATTGCATGGCCAGATCAGAATGAGAGTAACACTTTCAGGCTTCACTCGAACAAATGTGAGTTAGGAGCCTTCATCAGATTTAACTGAATCCCAAATTCAGGACTGAATAGGCTGCTTCAGACAAATTTAGGAGACACCCAAATCAGAGTGAAATCCCTCAAAAGTGGACTGAATAGAATATACAGAGGTTGTGTTTCAAAAATATACAATATAAGTATATATGCACAGTCTTAAAACAAAAGCACAGACACATCAAACTATAAAAGGTTGCTTCTGAACCCATTGAAATAAAACTTACCAAGTTCAATTCCCTCAAGAAGAGCAACTATCTTCCTAAATTTCATCCAATTAGGCCAAGGATTTAGAAAGTTATTGGAAGGTCCCTTTCCTGAAGAATGCCAGTTGTAAAAACTTGTTGAAAAATGACACCTGCACCCATTTGTCTGAAATATGGGAAATATTATCTCCACAGAAGGGGAAGAAAATCTCTTACAAATATGACAAGCATAAATACATCATTACTCTTTCTTTATTCCCTACTAAGCCAACGGGATATCTGGGCTTCAGAAGCCAAGGCTTGGATTTAGAAATGTCAAAGTGGATTTCCTCTAAATGGATCTGAGCCAAAATGGGGCTCTTTTCCCAATCACCAAAAAGGTCTTAGCCAAATCTTGTAAGTGATGCTCACTTTTAGGGAGAATATTTGCTGCCAATTCTGCAAGATTCCAGATGTGAGATCTTACGGCCTGTAAGAACAGGCACGAAGAGATGTGAGCAAAAATATCCTGGGATTTGGGGCTTCCACTCCCCTTCCTTTGGCCCTAGACAGAAGAGAGCAAATCCAGCAAATGTTACTGGCTGCCTCCTTTTTGCATCACTGCATCCACTTTACACTAGGGCATAACTCAGTTCTCAGGATTTATAGGAATGGTATTAAATTCTCAAACTGGCTAGAAGACAGAGATAGTAATTTTCCTCTCTACTTAGCATCAAAGTCGGAAGCGAGATAGATAGTTAAGGGTGCCAGAGAGATTCATGTGTGCTTTGGAGCATCTCCCAGGTGAATCTGCCAACTAGATAGGAGCAGGTCTAGGGCTCAATCATTGCTTCTTATCATCTAAAAAATAAAAGGAAGATGATTACAGACGGTAATGAGGAAGAGAAGGGGAAAGCCTGCCGCCTGCCATTTTGAGTTATTTGCTGAAAAGTGCCAGCAAGACAAAGGGAAATTCAAAATGAAATATTGTAGCAGTGATACATAGAAGGGGAAGGTGCATTTGGATTTCCGCACAGCAGCCTTTTGTAAATGCATCATGAGCGTGTTTAGGTCACTCTCAAAGCCATTCTCGCAGGATTTCACCACCACCGAAGGCAACACGGTTAGGTCTGTTAGTTAATCTGCGTGCTGCCTGCCCTGGTCTGGGTCATGTGTATGTGATGAATTTGAGAACTAAGCTGAAAGTTGAGAGAGGAACATTTTTGATGCCAAAAAAGCTTTCTCCTCCAGATCGCCTGTTTGTTACTCCGAATGTTCTCCCAACCTTGCCTTCTTCACACTGCTTTGTTCCATTGCATTCCTAATTATTCTTCCTCCCACTGGATGCTTTTGGGACAGCTTTTGTTGTCACTGTTGCTTTTGAAAGAGGGTCATTCTACATATTGGCTGCACGATCCAGTCAATCAGATCTGACTATTTGACAACACCACAAAATGCAACCACAAGAAATCTAATCTTCCTACCCTGACAGTGAGACTATTTTTATTCCATTCCATAGATACACGTGCCCAGTGGGTAGTATTCACCTCCTCTCTTTGATGTCTTCCCTTTTCAAATATGTGTTAAGGCTCAATCGTTTCCCCATCACTGCTCATGTGTAATTTGAATTGTATTATTTCTCCAGAGTCCCCCGCCCCCCACATTTGGTCTGGATCCAAATTCTATAGGGTCAGGGAGATTTAGACTTCTGTTTCCCAAGCAGCAGCTCTCCACACCGCTTGTCACCACTTTCTTGAAACCAAGGGTGGTTTCATAAGCAGTTTGTCATTGTTCTTGCATTCATCTGAAGGAATCAAAGTCATAAACTGCACTGCATAGTCCTTAGGGCAGAGGACCTAAACTTCAGAGCCATGGCGCAAACCCCAACCAGGGACCCCAAACTGGTCTCCCAGGTGTTGCCAATCACAGCAGCCCAAAAGTAGTTGGCCAAAGGAAGGCCACGTATTGAATTTCCTGTCTCAGAAGGAGGGGGGATAAGAACAAAATGAACTTTGTGTAACCCACAGCTAAGAAGCTAGCCTGACCTCGCATACAGTAATCAAAGGGATGGTTGAAACTGGTTATAGCCGTCATGGAAGTTGCAAATGTGCCGGGAGTAAGAACATGGCAAGCCTGTGTGACTCTTGAGCAGATAAGAAATAGTCATGGGAAATGTCCCATCCTTGACAGAAGAAAGGGCTCTTTGAAGCTAACAGCAGGGGAGGGGGTACATACATTGATGTATTAGTGCATTAGATGTGTATTAGGTGACCTAATCACTTACGTAGGGTATAAAATGCATGGACTGGGGTGCAACTTTCAAGACACTGTTTTGGGCTGTGCGTTCCCTTTCCTCTCCCTTTATTCTATAGTGCACTAGAATAAAGCCAGTTTGACTCTAAGTCTCATATCAGGATCCTTTCGACTCAGGGCTGGTGTCCACTCGGGTTTGCCCTAGCTGAGTTCAGTAACACAGGGTCCCAGAGACAGCTGTGCCCCTCTGCTTGTACATGCAGCCCCTAGCATTTATTTGAGGGGTTCAGGGTAGCTCTCTAGCTGCCCACGTTGAGCTCTGGATCATCTATACAGACAAAGGGGATGTGGTTGCCTAGCAACAGGCGCCATCCTGTGAACCCTCCTCTAGAACAGTTCTTCTCCCACTCAGTCCTCTTCCCCTGTTGAGGCAACTGAGAAAGATGCCAAGCAGGCTGGTGGAGAAGCCTTTGAACCGCGGCCCAGAGCACAGGCTGAGAAGCCGGCTTCGTTAGCGAGATGAAACACAGCGGCTGGCACTCTGACAGGGCTGGTGTCAAAATGCTCCGTCTGTTTTCCACTGGAGGTTCATTTGTGTCAATCACTGCTGAAGTTTACCTGGAAATTCATCTCTGAAGTGACTGCATGAATGACAAAGAATGGACCTTTTAAAATAGGGAGCTCTTGTCCTACACCTGTCTTGCTTCACAGGGATGCCCTCCAGTTGCTTTGGACTACAAATTGGCTGCTAAATTGGACACAAAGAGTGCTCATCAATGAGACCGTCTCAAACTGGAGGGAGCTAACTAGTGGGGTGCTGCAGGGTTGAGTCCAGGATCCAGTGCTCTACAGCATCTTTACTCATGGTTTAGATGAGGAAGTACAAGGAAAGATAATCAAATTTGTGGGTCATACAAAACTGGGTGGAATAGCAACCACCCTAGAAGACAGAATGAAGATCCAGGGAATCTTGATAAGCTTGAATGCTGGGTTGAAAGCAACAGAATGAGATCAATAGGAACAAGTGCCAAGTCCTCCAGCTAGGAAAAAGAAACCAAATTCATTGATACAAGATGGGAAATACGTGGCTCAACAGAACTGAAAAAGATAAGGATCTTGGAGTAATTGTGGACAACAGGCTAAATATGAGCCAGCAATTTGATGCAGCTGCAAAAAGGGTAAATGCTATTTTGGAATGCATTAATAGAAGTATCACTTCCAAAACAAGAGAAGTAGTACATCCCCGATACTCCTCAATAGTCAGAGCTCATCTGGAATAGTGCTTCCAGTTATGGGCACCAGGATTTAAGAAAGATGCAGGAAAAGTAGAAAGGGTCCAGAGGAGGACAACACAAATGATCCAGGGTTTGGAAACACTGCCCTGTGAGGAGAGAACTGAAGAGAAGACTGAAGAGGCCATGGTATCGCTCTCTAAGTTTCTCAAAGGCTGTCACAAAGAGGAAGGTCAAGATCTCTTCTTGCTAAAACCAGAGTGTAGGACACAGATCGAACACACAAAGGGATACCCTCCAGGAATTTAAACTATCTATGTTGTTGGCCATCGCCATGTCTTCCGGAAGCAAATCTTTGTGTGAAGACATGCTTCTTTTTCTCTGTGCTGAATTTCCACTATTCAGCTTCACTTGATGATTACAGATTCTCATGTGATGAGGAATCCGTGGGGAAAAATAAATTATCTTGATTCGCTTGCTCCCTCAGTTTAAAAGCCTCTATCATGTTGCCTTTAGTTTTTTTCTGAAGGAAAAGGGGCCCAGAAGTTGAAACTCTTCTTTGTAAAGGAGATGTTGCAGTGCTCTGATCATTTCAGATGCCCATATTTGAATCATTCAGTGAAAACAATTCAGTGAATTATTCACTGCAGTGAACAGAAATGTACCCAGTATTCCAACTGCAGCCACACCAAAGATTTGCACAACACATCACAAAACTGGCAGCTTTATTTTCAGTCACGTTCCATACAACCCCCAGCATGAAATTTGCCTCTTTTCACAGCCTCTTCACATAGAATGGAGTACCCTTCTGACTATCTAGCCCAAGGGTTGGCAACCTTCAACACTCAAAGAGCCATTTGGACCCGTTTCCCCCAAAAAAGAAAACACCAGGAGCCACAAAACCCTTTTGACCTCTCAAATGAAGATAACACTGCATATATCTTTTTTTACCTTTACGCTATGTATAAAAAACTATAGTGTGTTGCATTTATGAGATTGACGAATGATTCTTTTATATAATCTCCATCTGTGAATGGCTTCCCGTGCCTGACTCTTTCCTGAGTGGCCACAAAACTAGCATATGTAGTTGAATTTGCAGACTTAATCCACTTCTTGAAATGACTTTTGCTCAGATCAGCCTTCCACATCAGTTTGCAAATGGCTTTTTTTCTCTCATCTCCAGCCGGATATTTTTCAGCAAAGGCTGTGTGTTTATTCTGGAAATGTCTTGCAACATTTGACTTTTTGCTGTTTGCCAATTTCTCACCACATATTAAGCATTCTGGTAAACCAGTCTCATCAGCACTGAAAGCAAATGAATCTGCCCACATACCATTAAGCATTCTGTTTTCTTCTGAAACTTTTCTTTTCTTGGATTTATTCATGGTTGGCCTACCGGGGGTCGAAAAGCTCAATAAACCGCGTGCCGGCAGGTATCGCACATTGGCGGTTCTGACACATATTTTGAGCAACAGGGAGCCACAGCAGAGGGATGAAAGAGCCACACGTGGCTCCGGAGCTGTGGGTTGCTGACCCCTGGTCTAGCCAGACCACGCCCAAGCTGGGATTTTTTCTGCCATGTACATTGCTCTACATTTGTAATGAACCACATTTGCCAGTTTGCTGCCACTTACACATAGCCAAACCAGAGGCGTCGCATCACCAAAAAGAGGACAATGCCGTAACATTGGTCTATGCAAATGTACATGGCTAGGTGCAAATTTAGAAATAACAACCATGCTCTAAATGCAAGCACCATACCAGTAACATGTGTGCCTATTTATTTATTTAAAACTTTTATATGCCGTCCTCTCTGTGTGGCATCTCAGGATGGCTTACAACATTAAAATCAAAAACAAATAACAATTGATGCAAATATAAAGCAATATACAACCAATAAAAATAAATTAAGTCAAGAGCGACTGATTAAAACTATTAAAATACTAATTTTTAAAATGACACTTAAATACAAAGGTTTCGGCCTGGTGCTGAAAAGAATATAAGCTCCTTTTTAGAATATAGATGTCCTTTTCACCTCCTGGGTGTGGGGGGGGGGGTTTCTCGGTGCAGGGCCTCTCTCACAGATCTTAAGGGGCGTGAGGGCATATAAGGAAGGAGATGTTCCTTCAGGGGTCCTGGCCCCAAGCCGCTTAGGGATTTATAGGTCAAAACCAGCACCTTGAATTGGGCCCAGACTTCAACTGGAGTCTGCTTATGCTGCTGTCTTGGTGCTGATCACCTTCGGGACAATGTCTTCCCTCCTTCTTTACGGTTCTTTGACTTTAAGCCTTGGACAGGACAAGTCATCAAATCAAGGATGCAAAATGGTAATGCACCATTAGTGTCATCATAGAATCATAGAGTTGGAAGGGGCAAGAGGGCCCCCTGCTCAGTGCAGGACTCCAGGTTAAACCATCCCTCAGATGGCTGTCCAGTTGCAAACATGGGTTACCTTGCTGTTCACCCTTAGCTCCAGAACATTTATGAAGATTGATGGTCCCAGTACAAATCCTTGGTGGAGCCTCCTCATCCATTTGCTTGTTTGCTGCATAAAGCATGGCTCTATTTCACACAGAAATCTGTGAGCTGGCTTTGCTTGTAGTATTACAAGCTGGTATCAGAAAAGAACTGGAAAACCAGACTCTGGGAAGCCAAAGATTCCCATTGGAGTTTTGTCCCTGCATCAGATTCCTCGAATGGCCCTCCCACGGCTGTTGGCCATCTCAGGAGCTTATTATGAAGGATGTTGTCTGCAGGTTTCAAAAGCTCAAGTATGCAACATCTATCAGCATCTTTTTGTCCTCGTGCTTGCTAAGCATCTCAAAGAACTCCAAAAAATTAGGGAGCTGTTACAAAGACTGGTATTCCTATTTTTTCTACTTCCTTATGCATGTTTTGTTGGGAAATGTGGAGAAGACACATCTCAGTAAGTCCTGGCATAGCATCTGCTACGATTCCCACTTGCTTCTTTCTGTGCTCTTGTGCCATAAACACACCCACAAAAGAACATGTGCCTTAAGACATGCATTCGGGTGGATGGTCCTTAACTTGGCTTTAGTGGCCCTTCCTCTTAACAAGTCTCTTCTTGCTCAAGTGATTTTACCAACTTCTCCGTTTTCATTAGGAGAGTGCCTTGCTGTCATTACTCCTTCTAATCTAATTTTCAAAGTCAATTATGATTCCATTATCTGTATGATTATACCGTGCTCTAGATGCATATAACATTTTAATCTGCAAGTTTCAGGCCTTGAAATGTAATTGCTTCCCATTATTTTGTATTTACTTGGAAATGAAACGATGAGACTTAGCACACTGCAAATATCTCAATCATGAAATCAGCTTTATTAAAACAAATGAGATGAAATGATTGGTCTGAAATAGGCCAAGGAATTCTCTGCCCTCCCTGATCTCAGAACAGCGACAATGAAAATGTTAAGAATACACCCAGCAGCCTCCCTCAACCTGGCACTTTCCGGATGCCTTGGACTATACGTCCCATCATCCCCAGCCAGCATGGGCAGGGATGATGGCGGTTCTAGTTCTGGAGGGCACCAGGTTAGCGAAAGCAGGCCATGTGAAACTCACTCAACCTGCCAGACCATTGGAGTTTCTATTCTGTCTTCTCCGGCTGGCCAGCTTCCTTCCTCATTCCTACCAATGCTACCCAGGATGGTTTTCCGGTTGGAGAGGCCAGTGCACCCTTTCTTCCAGCAGAATTAGCCAGCAGCAGCACTGCTATTTGAGGGACAAATTTAGTAAGAAAATGCATTTCCCAATAATAAAGTATAGCTGGAGTCTGCTAAGCCAGGGTCCTGCATGTCCACTGAGATACTGAATTCTTCCATGTAGTTTAGAAAGTTGTGTGAATACCTAGAGTGTAACTAGCAAAACGATTCTTGCAGGGCTTGTCAGTGCCTTGTGCAGCTAGCTGGAAAGCACCAGACTCTTGCCCACAGGGAAATTAAATTACAACAGCAAACCGGACAACCTCCAGGAACCTACAGCAAAAGCGACAACGAGCACCACCGGTACTCCAAAACAGCCCTACTGGACAAACCTTGTGTTTTAGAGGCAGAGTGTCACATCCAAAGGGCCCATCTGACCCAAAACACCTTAGCCTTATCTTAATCCTTATCTAAAGGATTACCTGACCCTGTGAACGGAAGCAAATTGCAAATTAGTGTTGGAAAGGTAAGATGCTAACCCTTTTGAAGAGTTGTGTAATGTAGGTAGCCTGCAGCTGCACAAAGCTGCAGCCAAAAGGATTCCTTCTGGGAGAGGCCCAGAGCCTAGGGGGAATATCACAGGGCCAAAGGCTGCAGACTTGCATTCCAAGTGCAGCTCGAACGATGATAGGCTCACGTAAGAGTGCAATTCGAGGATGTGCAATGGCATGCAGCCCTTGGAGAGAACCACAGCTCTGCCCTGGTGCTGTGACCTCTTACCAGTGCTGTGGCTGCTGGTTTATTCTGCCAGGAAAGCAGTTGCATGAGGAAGCTACCCCTGCATGCACCATGCCATGAGCCCTCCTTTCCCTCAGGCCCCAAAGCATCCTTTGCAATTCAGATCCTTATTGCCTTCACTGCTAGCAAGACAATTTAACTCTGAACAGACTTCTGCCAAGCTGAAAGCTAAGCCTCTGCTCATGTAAAGAGTTAAACCCTAACTGGAATCTTCTCCCCAGACCCTCAATGACACTGCAACTCCACCCTCCACTCCAGCAAGATCTAGCAAGCCTTCCAACTTTGTAGCTTATCTCCCCCAATGCCTCATTGCAGGATCAAGGACAGGGTCAGGCACCTGGTCCCCCACCTCTCCTGAAATCCCTCCCATCTCTTCCAAAACAGGCCACATGTCAAGGTTGGCCCGGGAAACTGCAGGAAGCGACCTTGAAGGAGCTTCAGAGGTTTCTGGTACCCTCTGTCCTGCCTCCAACTGCTCCATGTCCCTGAGAAGTCAGCCAAGAGTAACTGCCTGGCCCACTGGCACCACACTTTTGCGTAATCTTGGTGACGATCACGGCAGACTTTAAAGCCTCTTCTCTCTTTCTCCCCACAGCCATCTTTTCTCTGCATGCGCAGGGGGCAGGTGAATGAGTGTACACACATGTCGTGGCTCCACCCATCAGGCTAGTGGACTTGGAGGGGTTCCACGGGGACCAGTGCACATCCAAACAGCCCCAACTTGCCCATCTCTGGTATAATGGAGCATGTGGTGCTCGCCCCTCTCAGGAAGTGCAACTGAAGTTCCTTGCATTTCGATCTCTTTTGAAGCCCACAGGACTCCATCTCAGGGTATGCCTGGGAAAGAGCGGAGGAACACTAGCCGCTTCCTCTCTCTGTGGGCTGCCTAGATCTGGTTCCATGAATCTGGCGTGGGGTCCTCGTTGCATGATGAATCACATGACCCAATAGCAGCCATTGCCGTTCTTTTTTATTTATTTTTATTTTTTTACCACAACAGGTAGACCCTACTCACAGAGCAAAGACCAGTTTTATATCACTTTGCTGAAGTTATTTTTATTATTTATTTGAAGCATTTGCATCCTGCCTCCAGCTGAAAAGGCTCCCTGACAGATTTGCTTGCAGTCAGTGACACGATGCCTGACGGTTTCCATCTAAAAAGACATGGCACAGAAGGAAGGGGGGATGGGGAGGGAAGAGGTAGAACATGTTATCTTTCAGCAGCTCATCTCTGTGTAGCCTCCTGGCAGCCACAGCAGAGGGAGAAGGAGCTCTCGGCTGCTTGCGCTGAGGGTCTGCAAGTGGGGGTCCTTCTCTTTGAGATCTGCTAAGAAGGATGCGGTGGCACAGCGGTTTAAACTGCTGAGCTGCTGGGCCTTCTCTCCCACATCATGGAATCAAGAGTCATTCCAGGCTTGGCTGGCTCCTGGCCCTCCCGTTCCATGCCCTTTCCTTTCAGTTTAGACCCTGGCTATGCTCAGAGTCCACCACCAGCCTTGAGATAAGCCATTCCCCTTCCCCATTCCAAAGTCTGGGAATGCCAGTCCCCAGCGCCCTGCCTCCTCCTCATCAGACCAGCCGGATCTGCCTGACCTCGGAACGCCTGCCAAGAACAGCCATCCTTTTCCTGCTCTGGCCTGTGGAAGAGGCCGACTCCAGCCCTGCCAACTCCTGGAGCTTCCTGCTCATCCCCCACGGAAGCAGGGCAGTAACTCCATGGCCAAACACCTGCACTGCACGCCAAAGGTTGAGATTCCCGTCAGGGCAGTACTAGCTACTGCAAAGCTGCAGAAGACAAGCCTTGCGCACACACAAAAACCCTTTGTTTGCATATGCTAATCTGCAAAGCCTGCCTGCCTTTAACAGACCCTGCCTAAGGACACCCCTATCGGTAAAAACAGGGTGCTAGGCAGGAGAGAGAAGGGCATCCGCTTTCAGGAAAAAGCTCAGGCAGAAAGATTTAAGGGCAAGGGAGTGGGGGCAGATGAGGCACATTTGGGGAAAAATCTAGGGGAATCAGATGCGCAAAGACATTAGGGCCCCTGCATCTTTATTTCAGCCAGTGTCCATGGGCAACACGATGGTGGGCAGGAGCTTCTCAGAGATGGAGGGATCCAGATGAAAGTCTGAGGGCAACCCTCCCAACACTGCCTCTGATTCTGGGGTCTCCAGTTACAGCCAGCAAATCTTCTGCCTTAAAGCCGCCAGTCTGCATCAGCCATACCAGCAAGGTGATGCGAGCGAACGGAAGACCACTCCCTGTGTCCCTCAGGTGTTGCCTGCAAATGCCGGTGGCAAGGACTTGGGGAAAGAGTGTTAACTCAATATTCATCAGAGAAACTCTTAAGGCTACAAATTGTTCAAAAGGAAGGGAGGGAAAGTGGTTTAATTAGAGATCTTCAAGTTCATCCTGAGTCTGGATGTTCCAAAGTATGTCGACAGAGATCCTGGAGGAGGGTGAGATTGCTCCATAATTCACCGCTTGCTCCTTTTTGTGCCACATCTAAATAACAGACTTAGCAAAAAGGATCATATCACCATTTGACAAAATAAAAGCATCATAATTCAGTGCTGCTAAGTTGTTCTCAAGAGAGCCATGCATTACAGCTGGAAGGCTGCACCTATGAAAAATGACCTTTTTTCCTTTTAAGAGCAAGCTCAGAACGACTTGTATAGAATTTTAACTAGGAGTAAGTTTCCTGTCTGGAAATGTATTAAGGACCTTTTGTTTCCTTACGAGCTGGTGGGGTTCGCTCTTCGATGACAAGTTTGCTCCAGTCCATGCTTGATTCAGGGATAAATCACAGGGACATCTTTGAAGCAGGAGATTCATTTGCAGATGACTTTTCTGCCTTGGGTTTCATGTGGAACAATTATGTCATGGATGTAAGACTCACGCTCATATTTACTTGATCACAAATCACAATATAATGGCAATTCAGACTGAAATGGGGAGAGATGATAATGATGAAACTCTTGCTGCAGCAGCTGCTGTGCACTCTGGAACTGTGTGACTTGTGAGTTGCAGTGAATATCTAACAATATGTGTATACCTGCTAAGTCTTCTACGTCGTCTTCAACAGCCCACCTCTGGGTACCCTCACCAAAGGCAGCTGGGCAGGTGGATACAGGGCAGGGCCTTCTCTGTGTTGGCACCCCACCCATGGGATTTATTTATTTATTTATTTATTTATTAAAAGATTTGTATGCCATCCCCTTGCTGTATAGTGTCAGGATGGCTCAAAGAAATAAATAAATATAATACAAATACAGTTAAAACCCGGAAACACCCTGACTGCACAATTAAAACCTATAAATATTAAACATTGTTAAAATATTGGTTGAATAAAAAGGTCTTAGCCTGGCACCGAAAAACAAAAAATGACGGCTCCAGGTGGACCTCTCTGGGGAGTGCATTCTCCCCAAATATACTCCCCAAAGATGATCCTTTCATTATCTTTTCAGCACCATGCATTTAGACACATTTTAAATCTTTGGGCAGTTTCAATTTTTTTTACGTTATAATGGCTTTTCTATCTGTTCCCACACTGTTCATTGTTTTAAATGATTGTGTAATTTATTCTTTTCCATAGTAGTGTTGCATTTTATCTTATTAACTGTGTTTTTAAAAGGGCATGTTAGTGCTTTAACTGGTTGTACACCACCTAAAGGACATGAGTTATTGGGCTAAGTAGAAATGTTGTACACAAATAACAAGTGCATTAAAATATTGAGCAGTATTAAATAAAAAACAAAATTAAGTGTCAATGTTTGTTACTGTAAGCCTACTCTGTGTGCGCATATTTCTTTGGGAATTATGGACTAAAGGCCATATCTGCAAATGCTTAGGAGAGATCTAAAGAGTGGACCAAGGCATGAGAAGCAAACAACAGACCTGCTGCAGCTGATTCGGGGACACACAACTTTCTACTGATCCTGTGGCCCATTTTCTGCAGTATTTTCATCACTAGCAGCAGCAACTCTGCGCGGTTTCAGGCAGGGTTCCTTCCCAGCCCTGCTTGGAGCTTTGGCCCAGCTTGTGCTTTTCTCTGAAGTGCTAAACCCCAGGAGCAAGTTGGTAAATAGAACCTTCTCAACAGTAATCAGTTATTTCACTGTGATATCATTTTAGGATAACTGGCACCACCCAGCTCATATTCTCTACTGTGATTTACACATAAGTAGCCCTACTGACTTGCCCTTCTAGGACATAGTTTCAAAGTGCCTAGTCTACAAAGCCTCCAAATTCCAGCTTCCTGCCTTTTACTTTTTTCCCCAGAAACTGAACCAAGCCTATTCAGGGCTGGGTGTTGCTTCAGTGCCAGGGTCCAGCTACTGAAATGCCTGCAAAGGAGGGGGTCCATGCAGCACCCATTTCTGCCATGCGCAACCATCCCGCACATGATGAGGACACTGGTTCCAGATGCTTGGGCACCTCAGTCCCCTCATTGCAGAACTCAGCCAGGAATGCCACAGCCACTCGAGCAGAAGATGGATCAAGCCAAAGTCTTGAGCAAGGTTCAATGCGCTGATCACCCACCCCCATGCACAGCAAACTGTGGAGTGAGTTTAGAAAATGGCTGTGGACTCAAAGGAGACCACTTCTGCAATTCAAAGTGCCTATTCCCAGAGTCTCCGCCACATTCGTCCACTCCACGCCCTTCTGCAACACCCGCATGCATCTCCCACTTCCGCTGCATCTCCAGCCCTCCATGGGTATCAATCGCCTCCCAGCCCCCTGCCACATCTCCTCGACCACCTCATCCCCCTCCATCAGCACTTCTGCTCTTGGAAGAGCCACGTTGCTTGTGGAAAGAGGCCAGCTTAATTTGTGATCAAGAGGAGATTTGTGATCAAGAGGAGAGCGAGCCAAGCCCAAACATTGCTCTGATGTAGCTTTGCTCAGAAGCAGGTCCTGTGGGAGGGGGTCCTCCCCAGAGATCACCTGTGATCTACGCCTGCTGAGATCATCTCTGCCCTCTTGAAAATGTGCTCCTCTATTCTACACTGAAAGAAAAGCATTAGAATGTTAACCTCAATTTAACAAACGTGTTCCAGCATCTGCAGTATCCAGTTTATATCTGTTTCACCCAAGGTGACCTATGTTGTTTTTATGCCAAAATGGGGAGAACATAGAAGCAAGGGGGGGGGGGGAGATCTGGCATGACATTTGATGTTAGAAGTGAACTGATATCAATGCCGTATTATGCTCGTTATTCCTTCTTTCAACTTTCCCTTTCCCAGCACAGGAAAAAGCAAATAGACCTTCTTAATCCTGCCAGGAATTACAGTCTGTATTAAGAAGGATGTTTCAGCCTGCAAAGACAATCTGCCACAGCAACCTTTGAAGGAAAACTGGCAGTGACCCAATTCTGACTAGGGCTATGTGAAAGTCTCCACCCTACCATGGCAGAGGAATTGGGGCAAGGCTCAGGCGACCATTTCACCAAATTTCCCCAGAGAAAGGAAACGCTCTTCAACGGGCTCTCACAGGTAGGGATTTCCACCATCAGGGGTGCAACACGGATTCTTTTCTTTACCTGACAACGACAGCAACTGCATTGGCAGGCGGATTCCATTTTGCATCCTTCATACCTACCATTTTTTCAGGGCATTGTTGGAAGGAGAGCAGAGGATAAAAAATCAACAGAAAATCTTCTGCTACTATTGCTTCTTTCCTGAAAGCCTGTAATTAGTGTGAGGGGGCAGTATTGTGGCTGGATCCTGAATCCCAAGGAAAAGATGGAGCCCAGATCTTGCCATTTCCTGGGAATTTTCTCCACCTATGAAAGAGCCTTCCATTTTTCTCAGGGCATGTTGAATGTCTCCTGGAGACGTTTTAGGCTTACTTAAGCACAGCAAAGGGATGCAGTGGCACAATGGGTTAAACTGCAGGGGCCGCTGGGCTGGTTGATCGAAAGGTCGCCGGTTCGAATCCACAGACAGGGTGAGTTCTGGTTGCTCCGTCCCAGCTCCTGCCAACCTTGCAGTTCGAAAGCCTGCAAATGCAAGTAGATAAATAGGTACCACTTCGGTGGGCAGGTAACAGCGTTCCGTGCACTTTGGTGTTTAGTCATGCCGGCCACACAACCACAGAGACTGTCTGCGAACAAACCCTGGCTCCCTCGGCTAGGAAACGGAGATGAGCACCACCCCCAAGAGTCAGACATGACTGGACTTTAATGTCATGGGGAAACCTTTACCTTTTTAACCACGGCAAGGTGGCCAAACATGCTCTTTGTGCATGTTTTATTTTTCTACTTGCCATGGCTGTGTAGCCTCCCAGACTGTCTGCGCTTCTTGAACTGAAAAAGGCCCGTGACAGGGACTGCTGATGAAACCTGACAGCCTTCTCTTACTTTTTCTTTCTCTCTATTCTGGCACTCTGAACAGCCCCAAGTGGCTACACTTAGCCACTTTTTAACTTCCCATAATGCCCTCAACCTAGTGTCATCCTGGAGCACTGTGGGAAACTGACAGGGTAGCTGGAGCCAGGCACCCAGGGGTGCTTGGAGCACTCCAGCTGTGCCTGGACCCTCCCCATTTTGCATGGGCAACCAGAGAAGATTTTATCCTAGGCACCCTGCAACACAAAGCATGCCCCGCTCTTTCAGGATGTGCTAACATGACCAAGATGTGGAATGAGGAGAAGAATGCAAGGCTGCTTGTGTTGGAATGTATGGGCAAAGCTGCACTTTCTTTCTAGTTGTGCTCCATCTTAAAACACCCTTCCTAGGACCCTGCCAACGATGCATGCCATTAATTTTGATTAATCACTTAGAAGGATTTCCTTCACCCACAGCAGTGCGCTCACGCGCTATGGACAGCAAGAGGCCTTCTCATTTGCCCACCAGTTAGGCGGATGAGGACCTGAGACGGGACCTTCTCTGCAGTGGCCCCACCCCTCTGGAATACCGGCACAGGCTTTCAAGACGGCATTGGAAACCTATTATTTTACCTCACCTTTTCTCAATAGGATACAGCTGCTGCTGCTGCCTTCATTGCTGTTTTAAATGTTGCCATCATGTTCTTACTATTTTCTTGTGTTTTTACAGCTTTAGATATTGTGTAAATTGTGTGTGCATTTATTGTTTCCCCTGCCTTGGGAGGGAGAGCCAGTGTGGTGTAGTGGTTAAGAGCGTGGGACTGGGACTCAGGCAATCTCGGTTCTAGTCCCCACTCGGCCATGGAGCCAACTGGGTGACTCTGGGCCAGTCACAGACTCTCAGCCCAGCCTACCTCACAGGGTTGTTGTTGTGGGGATAAGATGGAGGAGGAGATGTAAGCTGCCTTGAGCCCTTTGTAGGAAAAAGGCAGGATATAAATCCATAAATAAATAAATAAATAAAATTCTGTCCTAAAAGGCATCCCAGAAATATTTAAATAAATACCTTGAGACAGCAAGTCAAAAAGGTATGATGTGACCATACCTTGTAAATCAGGATAATGTTCGAACTTCCTGCTATTTTTGTGGGTGGTTGTTTGTAATGGACTGGTGCTCATATTCCTGCATTTCAATGTTTCAAAGAATTATTACTGCACACCGGGTCCTGCAGGTTCAGAAATCATTCAAGCAGGCTTGGAAATGTGTATGCACAGAAGAGTGTTGAGCTTCTCATCCTGACAGCCACATTCGATTCCAGAAAAGTTCTCAAGAGCAAGCCTAATCAAGAATATTTGCATTTTTGGAGGGGATATGGGTATAATTGAAGTACATCATATACTGTTAATTGTTCCAATATGTGAAGTGAAATGGAAGTATCAATTGGTCTCCTGGGGAGCAGTGCATGGTGTTTATTGTTAATTTAGATGTTAATATTATTGATATATCTTGAGGAATATGTATTTGTATTTCAATTGTATTTATGTTCTGTTTTAAAAAATTAAAAAGAGCGGGGAGAAAGGTTCTCAAGAGCTGATGGGAAAAGGGGGGAGACCAGTGCCAGGCAGGTGGGAACATAAATACCAACATACATATGTTCTTGTGCCAGTCGCTCAGAGCAGACTTAAATATTTGTCGGAATCACACATAACAGGGCCCAGGAATGTGAAAAGCAAGCTATCTTGCAATCACTGGACTTTTTCCCAGGTCCAGTCCTGGCCAGGAAGCAAGCTTAGCTGTGGACTTGATCTTTGTGGACTTTGTGAACACTCGAACGCAAGCAGCTTCTTTGTGCAAAGTACACAAATTGCATAATTCTTTGCACAACATATATGAAGTATGTGATTCTCTGTTAAATAAGCAAAGCCCATAAGTTATAGGTGCTGAGCAGAATTTCACTTGAGCTATTCACTTATGTTTCACTCCAGCCAGAAGACCACCCAAAGGCTTGACATGAAGCAAATTTAGGGAAGGAAGAGGCTGAGCCAGAGCCCGGAGAGCTGAACTGAGGAGATCCAATCACTTCCAGCCCCAAACAGGATTGCTCACACTTCCGTAGGAAGCCCGCAATTATATCCAGTGCAGCCCAAAGTTTTCAGTAACAGCATCTGCATCAGGCTGTAGCCTGAAATTTTTAAGGAGCTATCCGTGGTGCTGAACCTGCTTTGGAGAGAGGGCTCATCACCGTAGGCGCTTCCTTTAAAGTTACACAGAGCCGATCCACAACAGCCGGCAGCCTCCACAGCTTATATCTTTCTGACATCAGGCAAAGATATTTCGTCTCGCCCTGGCAATCTCCAGAATCTCATTTCTGCCATTTCGATTTGCCCATCGACAGCTGCGATGGCTGTTTACATATTTCAGATTGCATTTTCTGATCAGTGCTGATTCCATTACTGATGTTTTTATTGTGAAATGATTTCATTCTTTTCTCCTGTAATCCAGCCAGATAAAATTTGTTTACTGGAAGGATCAAAAATATTGGGCTCTATGACACCTATTTCCCTGCGCATATAACTGTGTCAAAGCACGTTTCTCTCTACTATTAACAATGGGATTAAATAAAGAGCAAAACCAGATCCCATTCATTTGCTTCTACAGAAGTCCTCTCGCTCGATCCCTTCAACAGATCCCTTTCTAAGCCTGGCACTGGCTTCCTCACCATCAGTTCAGCAATGGCATCCTGAGCACTTAATTCAGTGTGACGCCATGGCACTGAATTAAACCATGTGTCAGAAATGGCAGCAAGCTGATCGTCACTCAGAGGACTGGAGGCGTCTGATGGAAGATGGAGATGCCTCCAATGGAGTCAAGCATGACCTCTGCCCTTCTTGCACCCTTAAAACGCACAGAGCACTGCCAAGTGCTTCACCCCTGATCACAACGGAGAGACACTCCTGCGCATGGCCACTGCTCCCCTCCCTTGGAACAATCCCCTGTCCACCAGCACTAGGTTCAAAGTCACACTTGCCAGTTTGGAGTCACACCTGGCATGGGAAAACTGTGGCAGCTACAAAGGCAGAAGGAAGGTACTCCAAATGCCCGATCCCAGCTCTGGCATTGGTGCACTTTCCCACATTTCGCTATGAATTTTCCTGTGGCCATTTAGAGATTGTCTAGCAGCCATAAGATTAAACCCTTAAGTAATGCAATAGACTTTTGGAACTTAGCATGCTATTTTTCCAATTTAGACAGGGGCGACTGGGCAAATCCATCATTTCTAGCTGCATATTTTTGTATGTAGGACAGATGCTTAAATAATAGTATTAGTGTTGGCATTTCTATTATTAAATACCCGCCCAAGCAGCTCACTGTGCAGAATGCTCTCATTTTGTTCTAACACAGCTAATTGGCTTTATCAGTTCTCACAACATCTTATACAATGCACATCCTAAAGTGTGATGTACAATTTAGTTTATACCTCACGGTAATAGGCCTGTAATGTCCAGGTACAGTATCTCACGCTTCATCCTCTAAGCAGTATCTCAAGAAAGATGTTCACTGATAAAAATAATGCTCTATATCTAATTCCATGATGGGATCCAGGGCTGCTCCATACCAAGTTGCTCTCATACCAATCAATTCTGGCCAAAGCAACATTCAGGGTGGGATTTGTGGTTTTTGTGGTCCATTATTCCCATTGATGGACCCTTTCCACGTCCTCAGATGCACAAGACATAAGGTCCATCTAGTCCAGCTGTCCTTTATACTAGGTGGCAAGCTGCTGCCCTTAAGATCCCTCCAGCAGGATGGGGACAAGACCCCTGCTTGCCCAAGCTCCTCAGCAGCTGGTGCATGCAGGCAGCCCGCCTCTGGTGAAGGAAGAAGCACTCAGCCAACAAGATCTTGTGCAAACATTTTTTTTCTGAAACTCATTGCACTCCTAATCAGTTCTTCCTGGCTGATTTTAATCCAAACTGGTTCAAAGGTGCTTTCTAATTCACACACATACAACTTTCAATCAGTCCCTTTTTCTGCAAGAGCTCATTGGTTATTTTACTTTGTTTTCCTTATTCTTGCATCTGTATCCCACCTTCAGCTGATGCTGGAGGTCAGACTAGATGGCCCAGGAGACCCCTTCTGACTTGCTCTGTTTCTATGTTTCTATGGTTTTTTTCTTCTTGCAAGGAACCCAAGGCAGCTGACATGTTCCTCCTCCTCTCCATTTCATCCTTATAACAATCCAGTAGTGCATTTATTTATTTATTTATTTAATCATTCATTCCCTTCCCACCCTTTTTTCTTTTCAAGGAACTCAAACCAGCTTACATAATTCTGCTCCTCCTCTCATTCTTACTCTGACAAAAACCCTCTGAAGTTGTTGTTGTTAGTCGCAAAGTCGTGTCTGACCCATTGCGACCCCATGGACAACCTTCCTCCAGGCCTTCCTGTCCTCCACCATCCCTGGAGTCCACCTAAGCTCACACCGACTGCTTCAGTGACTCCATCCAGCCACCTCATCCTCTGCCGTCCCCTTCTTCTTTTGCCCTCAATCTTTCCCAGCATTAGGGTCTTCTCCAGGGAATCCTTCCTTCTCATTAGGTGGCCAAAGTATTTGAGTTTCATCTTCAGTATCTGGCTTTCTAAAGAGCAGTCAGGGTTGATCTCCTCTAGGACTGACTGGTTTGATCGCCTTGCGGTCCAAGGGACTCACCGGAGTCTCCTCCAGCACCACAATTCAAAGGCCTCTGAAGTAGGTGAGACTGACAGCCTGTGACTGGCCCAAAGTCACCCAGTGAGCTCCATGGCTGGATGGGGACTAGAACTCAGATCCATTTAGTCACAGTCCCACATTCTTTAACCACTACACCATACTGTCAGTCTCAGATTGGCCTGAAAGGGAGTGACCGGCACACACCCAGTCCTTGGCTTCAGGGTCTGTCAGTCCTAGTCCAACCATCTGATGAACTGCTACACTACACTGGCTCATGGAATTAAATGCCGCCCAGTTTAAGGACATGAAAGCAAGTGAGCTTGCATTTCCTTCCTCTCTCTCTCTCTCTCTCTCTCTCTCTTCAAAGACTACCAACCTGCTGCCAGCAGTTGTCTCAAGATAAAATCTCCAGCCATGCCCAGTCAAATCAGGAAGTGGGAGGGGTGTGTGAGTCCTAAAATATCTTCTTTTCTCACAAGATGTTCCCTATCTATGAGATAGCTTCTCAGCAAATGGATTGCCACGGTGGGTAAATGAAACCACAATCAGATGAAGGTTGTGCTGCCCTTGCGGAAGAACAAAGCGATCAAGATACAGGCTGTTTATGCAACTTAGATCTCCCTTAAGGGTAAAGGAGTGAAAGGCCATGAAGTTGGATGGGCCAAAGCGGGCATTATGCTACCATTTCCCAAACTAGCAAACATTTCCCAAACATCTTCCAGATCTTTTGAACTGCAATTCTCAACACAGAGCTGAGATAGGAACATGTACAGCAAAAGCCACACTCATCAATGTTCTCCAGCTTCGACCTTGACGTTCATCCCATCTTGTGTCAGTGTCAGATTGTGGACTTTGAATTGTCCTTTCCATGAGAAAACCTATGTGCATTTTTTATTTATTTATTTAAACATTTATATGCCGCCCCGTCGCAAAACATTTTCATGCTTATTTTCCCAAATGTATATACTGTATCTGTTGTGCACATTTCTGAACCGTATGTATCTCTTCCCACTGATTATGCATTGTTCAAATGTGTGCATTTCCCATCTCTCTCTCTCTTTCTCTCACACACACACATCCCACTGGCACACTGTCAAACACATTGGGGTTGATCTACAAATTATCCTACAAGCTCAGAAATGGATGGGTTTGGACTGCAGAACTCAACTGAGTCTTTGCTTAGTCCGGGAGGTGCATGCTGGAGAAATCCTGAAGAAATGCACTGAAGGAGATTTCTCATCTATCCTAGCTGGGGATCACGCTGAGCACCGCTGATGGCCTCCCTGGGCACTGCGCACTCCTAACCTCCCAAGAAGGTTACAGAGTGGATTGTCTGTGATTCAGCTTGACAGAAAGTCTCAGCCAAGCAGGTGCATTGGAGGTGCCCCTGAAATTAAGGAATGTGCCAGGAGCCCAGGGGGATAACGTGATCAGTTCGGCCTGTACTTGCTTATCCTCATTGCAACCCCAGTGTGCACGCCACAAACCCAGCCCTCATGGAATATCTGGGGATGGCCTGACTGGGCCATGATGCCAACAGCGTCAGAGAACTCCAGTGTATCTTTCCTCTAATTAAGGAGAACGCGCTTGAGCCACACTGAAGAAGAAAGGGCCTAGGAAAACCCTGCCATATGTCAGGAGAGAACATAGATTCTTATCCTTCTTGGCAGCATGGATGGATTGGCTGAGCCCAAAGGCAAATAGCTGTGGTGCTCCATGGTGTGAACTGATTCTTGAATGAAGTGGCCGCAGTCAAATGGCGCACATCCATTTATTTTCCTCCCTGGGAGAGTCCTATCTTACAGCAGGCTTGGCTATTCTCCATTTCGCCCAGTGTGTTCTACTCTGACCAGTAATATCTCTCCAGAGCCTTGGGATGATAGTATTTTCCATCAGCCTGTAATGGACTGGCAGCTTAAAAACAACAACTGGAATTAGGGACCCTCAGCCCTAAAATCCCCTAAAGATCATTTGCTCTTTCACTGACCTATGGCCCTTTCCACTAAAGCAGAGCTGGAGAACCACTTTGAGCCTGGAGACCCATTCCAATCCAGAAAGGCTCTTGGGACTAGGTTGGACCAAAGGCAAAAGGGTGGCACCAAGCTAGGCATGCACAAGCCCAACATATTTGGGCGTGAAACTCTGTAATGATGCTTTAAGAGAGACATTGCATTTTTAAAAATGTAAGGACAGCCCAAAAGTTAGGACGTTGCGAAATGATTGGTGGCTGAGGAAAAAGAAAGGGGATCAGCTCTTGACTCCAGAAGTTCTTGATTTGACCCACTAGACCTGAGCTTGCATACCACACTCCTGTCTCAACCCATTGTCCTTCACTTTGCTGCTTGTTCTGCTCCTTATATGTACCTTCTGCTGCAGACACACCTGTCCACGGTGTTGCTTCCTGTGAATCTACTGATTGATGCAGCCATGGTCAAGCTGTTGCCTTCCAGGCTACAGCTCCAAGAACCTCCCTACTGGTACTTGGGGATCATGAAATTTAATAATCTGAAACCTCATAAGGGCACTGGTTCTCCTAACTTGAATCGAAGCTACTTAGCTTTCACGCAGGACCAGAGGGACCAGAGCATGGGGTCCTCCGGGTGTCTTTGGGCTGCAGCTTCCTAAGAAGGCTGCACCCAGTCCAGTATCCCTTTCACACAGTGGCCACGAGCTGCCCACAGGAAACCCACCAGCAGGGTATGGACACAACAGGACCTCTTGCTCATGTACTGGTGCAAATACTGCCTAATGGAGGTAGCATGCAGAGATCAGAACTAGCAGCCACAGATCTCCTCCTCCTCCAGGAGTTTGTCCAGCCCCCTTTTAAAGCTGTCCAAACTGGTGGCCATCTTGATATCTCATGGTGTTGAATTCCATGGTTTAACTGTGTGTTCTGCGGAAACAATCCTTCCTTTGCTTTCTCCTGCTTCTTCACTTTCTTCCTCTGCTACTGTCTCCTCTTGCCCTTCTTCCAGTTTCACCTTTGAAGAAAATAAGAAAACTATTGCCTGTAACATTAGTTATCTGCTAGAATCCTTTGTTTCCCATTTGTATAATTCTGGACATTTGCCACCACTCAGAGAAGAGGGAGCTGCACCTGAACCCCTTCATTAGTGCATCTTCCTTTTCCTGGTATACAGTAAGGAGACTTTTCTTCATTATGTTCTTTTGGCACAATTCCCCAACTGACTACATCAAGCAGGAAAAACTCAACTCATTCTCATATGGTGGGAAGGTTGCAGATGGTACCCAAGCTTCTCACTGATGATACAGAAGGGCCTTAAGGGGCTTCCCAACCTATCTCAACAGCACCATCTAACTGTTGACTATGAAAAGGGACATGACCTTCATGATGTTTAGCTTCATCAAGGGACTTGTTGCTGTAAATGGAAAACTTGATGGCCCAAAGCAAGAAGGGTGTTCCACAGTACAATGCCTAGAATCTCTCTTTATACAAACAGCAGTCAAAGAGTTCAGACGTAGAAATGAGAATGTCAACAGGTAGCGTCCTCATCAAATTATCAGTGCCAAGAACAACATTAACCTGTCAAGAAATGCTATTTGTTCCATTGAAATGCGACCCCATAAAAATTGGGACTAAACTCCAGCATGGGGTATGAGTAACAATGCGTATCCATTAGGAAAGTCTATGAGTCCTTATGGATGCCGGGGCTGGTGGCAAAGAGGAGTCGTTAAGCTAGGCAAGCTGCAGAGTGATGCAGTACAGGATAGTTCCCAGGAAAAGAACATCTGGCATGATTCCTGCAAGTGCATGCCAAAAAAAATTTAACGGATTAAATCCTGCCCCCATTGATTCCATAAAAATCAGATTTTGGAAGGGACATCAATCTAATGTCGTTGTCTCCTGGCAATTTTTCTAAAACTCCAAGGAGGCATCTGCAGTCCTTAAAATGCACAACTGTGACATTCAAGAAAACACTTACCACAGCAGAAGTACCAACGAACTGCCTGGCAGTCCACCAGGAGCAATGAAATTGTCCCCGATCCACTGGAGAGTTAGTTGGAACAGAAATGGTCCATTATGGTTTTGATGAGCAAGTGTGGACATTGGGAATTTTAGGGGGTGAAGACAGGAAACGCATGAGGCACTGGACCGGAAGCGTTAGGGCAACATCCTATGGTTGCTAGACAGACTTGGGACATCCATAGGAAAATTTGGAGTCCCAGCTCTGACCTTGGAAATTCACCACAGGGTTGCAGCTGGGACTCTGAATTTGGAGTGCCCTCCCTCCATCCTTACAGCCAGCACCAAGAGGACCCTGACACCTGTAGCTCCAAGGTCACAAGAGTCACCTCAGAGATGGATTTGCTCAGTGGGGAGGGAAGGAGTCAGGCTCTGACAATATGTGCAGGATCCTGGTGGCACCTCCGCCTCTTCTCCTCACATTCTGGGGCAAAACGTTCACACCGCTGATTTTGTCTGTCTTGGTGCTTTGCAGAGTCAGAGAATCATGGAAGCCAGCTCCCCTCCACAGGATGCCCTTCATCCTCCAAGTCTGGGGAAAGGTGTGGGGGTGGGGGGAGGTGTCCACAGACAGCTTCATGAAATCTCGCTGCCCATGACTTATACAATCTGTTCTGCATTTCCTTATCATGTTTGAGGGATCTGGGGAGATTCAGGGGTGTTCCTCAGCTGCAGAAGGCCCTGCATTCAGCACCCAGCATTTGCTAGTGACCAGAGACTAGGCAGCAGGTAGGAGAAAGATGATGTTGCTCGCCAGGCAGCAAGAGGTTGATGTATAAGGCAGCTTCACATGTTCAGATGAAGCCTCTGCATTTCCCTGCAGAGAGAACAGCTCTGACATTTTCATAAGCTAGTGCCCATTCCAAACGAAATAAAGCAGGGGTGTTGAATCTGGCATTGATTCTTAAACACTGAGCAACTCTGCCTCTCTACAATTTCACAGGGTGGCACACCACACGGCGTTCTCACATTGCGTAGGAAAATAAGGCCAAGTACCATCTAGCACAATAAGCCCTGCCAAGGCCCGTCTCTTCATTTTTGAAGATCATCTTTAAGCAGATGAATTGCATCCTTTATCCCTGCTCCCACCTACCCAAAATAAAGAAATAATTTTAGCAGGTATGCTGTAGATGACGTCTTGAATGAGAAAAATAAGATTTCTGTTAACTTTGTCTACAGAGAAAGCTTAGTGTCATTAAGAGACGAACGTAATGCTAATCTGATAGATTTATGGCAAGTGGGCAGATACTGTTGGCAATATGCAGTGAATTTAAAGCTGAGTACTCACCAGGAAAGCTCAGACAGAGATGATACAGCATGTGGATTGGTGTAGATTTTACCATCTGGATGGGCCAGCTTGCCTGGCGTGATTATCAGAGACCGTACGGGAATAAAGCGAGCTCCATGCATTTTGAGCTGCATTTTGATTGCACCTAATGGGAAGGGTCAAGCACAACCTCTACCAGTAGGGAAGTACCGTATTTTTTGCTCTATAAGACTCACTTTTTCCCCCCTCAAAAATAAGGGGAAATGTCTGCGTCTTATAGAGCGAATATGTGTGTGCAGTAAGTCTGTCAGATGTGCAGCCCATGGGGAAGTGATGGGGAATGTGCCTGTGATTATGTGCCCATTTCATTCAGGATATTTTTTTTTCTTGTTTTCCTCCTCTAAAAACTAGGTGTGTCTTATGGTCAGGTGCATCTTATAGAGCGAAAAATACAGTAAGTGATGGCATCTGGAGAAAACTCAGATCTTTGTAGACAATAACAAGTAGAACTGGACGGTGCCGGTGCCAGGCTAGTCAAGCCTTCTCTGTGTTTACCAGGGCTTTGAAGTCCACCAGCTGGACGTACGTGCAAAATACAGTGCCTCAGATCACACACGGGAACAACAAATCATGTCTTAATTAACCCAAGATGTGATGCAAACCATATCCCGAATTACCTGGAAGTAAGCCACATTGAACTCAGTGGGACTTACTTCTGAGTAGGAGCGCCTAGGATTGCACTGTAAAAGAGCTATGCCTGAGCTGCTGCATAAATAGCATTTATTAGACTCCACATATACAGAATCTGCCACGGTTGTAGAAGCCCTTGATTTTGCCCCACTGAAAAGCAGTACCTTTCTCTCCTTAAAGAACCCAGCCTGGAGAACATTTGGTACAAACCTAATTTACGTAGGAGGTACTCTTCCACTGATGCTTGCCAAAACATCCATTGTTGCAGCCCAGGAAGGTTACTTGGTGCAATAATTCAGACATAAATATCTCTCTCACCTTGTCTTTCTAGAGCATTGTCATTGCTCACCATTTCTTAGAAGGGCAAAGCTGGAGATTTCCTTTACTACTGAATCACTGTGCAAATAGTCTCTGCTCACTCAGGGCTACAACATCGCAGAGCACAAGCCTCTGGGTTCAGCTTTGGTCTTCTGCAGAGGAGACCCAGGGATGCAGGTGGTGCAGTGGCTTAAACCGCTGTGCTGCTGGGTTGGTAGATCGAAAGGTCGCCAGTTTGAATCTGCACAACAGGGTGAGTTCCTGTTGCGCCGTCCCAGCTCCTGCCAACCTTGCAGTTCGAAAGCATGCAAGTAGATGAAAAGGTACCACTTTGGTGGGCAGGTAACAGCGTTCCGTGCACTTTGGTGTCTAGTCATGCCGGCCACATGCCCACGGAGACTGTCTGCGAACAAACGCTGGCTCCCTTGGCTAGGAAACGGAGACCCACTGAAATCATTACAATTAAATATGAGCTCACAGCAAAATATGCACATTCCATCATAAGTGTGAAAATTTCATTTTTCCAAAAATGCACACTTTTTAAAGTCCCCCTTTAAAAAAAAAAAAGCATTTTTTCAAACAATTTGCAAAGATTTTTGCAGACATCTGCAAATGTTTTTGGAGAGCCTGTTTTTCTGCTCACATTCACATTTGGGTTTGCAAATGGTACAAGTCTGCATGGTCTACAAATATAAGCAAAGCCCACGTACATCCCCAGTCCAAAATTACCTACTCTATCACTATTGCCAGCAGAGTGGGAGAGGTTTTCTATTCTTTCCATATGGATCTAGCACTAAGCAAGGCTGTATATAGGTAGCCAGGAGATGCCCGTTTTCTACTGGCACTACTGGGGCACTGCTAATGGAAGATGATCTATTTAGGGATGACGATTCTTATGAAGATGCTAAGGTTGTTTCAGAAAAGGGAATTTCTTCTAGAAAAATTAGACCGACATTTCCAAAGGGTTAACACCATATACATTTCCCAGCACTCTTGAATGATAAGGACTAGAAACTTTGCTTTGCACGCACTACCAGATTCTGCCTTCACCTTCTGCCTCATGACAGAACTGCAGCATACATAGCACTTCCCTTTAGTTGAGTCCTCTTCTTGCAACTATTCTCCATCTGCCAACAAGCTGCCAACATGCTCCAACACCCTCTCCAAAGTCTTGCTTTTGGTGGACAGTTAGCAGCAAAACATACACAAACATGATTTGTTACCAGAGTGTAAGAGCCGAAACATGGAATTACCTCCATCCCTGTGTCTGTCTGTGTCTGTCTGTCTGTCTGTCTGTCTGTCTGTCTGTCTGTCTCTCTCTCTCTCTCTCTGTGTGTGTGTGTGTGTGAGAGAGAGAGAGAGAGAGAAGATGGTCCAGCGAGATAACTAAAGGAACAAAACTGCAGGAAAAAACAGATTCTTCCTGGAGAAATTCTGACATCTGCTGGAGCAGCTTGAGTAAAATCCAGGCAGTTTACATGAATAGGCTGGAGAGGTTTGTACAGTTCTGGTGCTTTCCTGCCAGTGCAACTTACCATGACTATGAAAGTACTCCCGGTGGTGGAAAGTATGCATTTGATGTGCAAAGTAAGTCTAAAAGGTCTTCAGTTCCTTTTCTTCTTTTTAAAGAAAAAAAAAAACACGTTGAAACAGGCTCAGTTACTGATGTAGAACCAATTACTGAAATCTGCCTGACATTTGTCTAAGACCCTCTGAAAGAGTTCTGGAGAATTGAAAAGCAGACACAACCTATTATAGTGCTTTGGTTGATTCTAAGAAAGGTAATGCCCAAGTGAAGATTTCGGATTTCTTTTCCCGGGACCAGTGTGCCTACCTTTGGTTTTGATGACCCTTGGAAAGGATTGCATTTTGCCTTCCCAGGTGGACTCTACCTTCGAATGAAGACTCTACATGATTGCATTTCAAGCATGACTTTCTTTCTAACCTAAAGCATCATCCACCATGTCCAGCTTTCCTGCTATCGAGACTTCCACTATTCTCTATCTTCCTCCAAGGTTCAATTTGGATGCCAGGAAGCACTTCCTGACAGTTAGGACCCCGAGGGTGTGGAATGAGCTTCCACGGGAGGTCGTTGAGGCCCCATCAGTGAGGGTGCTCAAGGATAGGCTGGACATGCACATGGTGGGCATGTCATGAGCGGAGCTGGCTGGAGCCGGGGGTCAGACTAGATGGCCCAGGAGGTCCCTTCTGACTCGCTCTGTTTCTATGTTTCTACCATCTTTCCACCCAGGAGCCTGAGCATTTGCCTAAGACCTTTTTATTCAAACAATATTTTAACAATGTTTAATATTTATAGGTTTTAATTGTGCAGCCAGGGTGTTTCCGGGTTTTAACTGTATTTGTATTGTATTTATTTATTTGTGTGAACCGTCCCGAGGCTATATAGCAAGGGGACGGCATATAAAAACTTTAAATAAATAAATAAATAATAAAATAAAGCAAAAGACAGATCTTACTTACAAGCATCATTTATGTTTTCAGAAAGGAGGGGCAGCCATTGCTTCTTTGTCCCAGAATGACTTAGTGACTTACCATATTTTTTGCTCTATAAGACTCACTTTTTCCCCCCTCAAAAGTAAGGGGAAATGTCTGTGCGTCTTATAGAGCGAATATGTGTGTGCAGTAAGTCTGTCAGATGTGCAGCCCATGGGGAAGTGATGGGGAATGTGCCTGTGATTATGTGCCCATTTGATTCAGAATATTTTTTTTCTTGTTTTCCTCAAAACAAAAAGCAAATAAAACCCCAAGTTGAAGTATTAGCTGGTGGACTCTGAGGTGGTGGTGACTGACCAAGGAAGGAAACTTGGGGCTTTGGTGAACAGCTCGATTGAAATACCAACATGGCTGCTATGAAAACAGGCAAATTTCATGTTAGGCATAATTAGGAAAGGCGCTGAAAACAGCATTTCCAGTGTCATCCTGCACTCATAAAAATCTATGGTGTGACCACACTTGTGTGTGCTTCTGGTCACAGCACCTAGAAGAATGCTTTAGAGTTGGGATAAGCATAGCAAAAGGCAAGGGAATTTGTCAAGGGCTGGAGAAACATTGTCAAGGCTACGAGGAATGGTTACAACTTCTGGGATTGCTTAACTCTGAAAAAAATGTAAGTAAGAGGCCATGCACTAGAAGTGTACACAGATATGTAGGTAAGGTGATTTTCCTTCTCTGTCTCCAATAAATGCCCAGAGAGCTTCAACTGCTGGGTGCTATAGAAATTTACAAAATACTGGAAGCCCACTGTGTCCCATGAAACTGCCCACTGTGTCCCATGAAACTGAATGGTGGGAGATTCAGGACAGATAAAAGGAAGGGCTTCTTTTGCACAGTGCATTGTTAGACTCTGGAATTCACTCCCATGAGAAGCAGTGATGGCCAGCAACTGAGGCAACTTTAAAAGGGGATTGGGCAAGTTTGTGGAAGAGAAGCAATCAGTGGCTACTCCTGGTGCTACTGGTGGCTGTGTGCTACTTCTGGCATCAGGGACAGGTTGCCTCTGTACCCCGGTTCCTGGGAAGCAGCTGCAGGAGGTTGCTGGGGTATTCATGACCTGCTTCCAGGATCTTGCAGGCAGATGGCTGGCCACTGTGGTGAACCAAATGGCTTTGCACAGGGTCAAGATGTGACTCTGCAGCACAGAGTTTGGCCCAGGCCTGATCAAGCTCACGCGTGAGGGATGTGGGGGGGTTGCATCTCCACGTAAATCCGCAGAGAAGCAGACTGAGTGTGCTTATTGGTAAGACCTCCAGCTTCGGGCGTGTTCTAATGAACACTTTGAAGAGGGCATTGCGGGTGGACAAAGCAGAGCTGTGCAAAGATTAAATATGCTGGCAAACCTAACTGCAGTTTAGTTCACTGTGCATTCATTTTATGTTTCCTTCCTGTGCAAGACTGCTGACAGCTCCATCCAGGCACTGCCTCAGTGCTCAGCTCTTCAGCCTTGCCAGCGTCATTTACTGTTTGAGCAGTGCTGCAAACACAGCGGACCTACAAAGCTTTCTCCTTAGTACTTTTGCTTTTCCCCAATATATCTTGAGGAGCGCAAGCTTAAACAGTAAACCAGAATTCATTCATTAGGGCACATGCCAGCCGTTGTAAAACACTTTCAAGGACCATGGTTCTCAGTTAGAGAGCTGAACACTTGCTTAATTCTTCCTCATAAAAAGTGTGAGCTTAACTGTGGCTAGAGTATGCTCTTAGTTTTTAAACTTGTATCCTGTGTCATCAAAGCACAGTAAAATGTGCAGCCTATATACAAACCATGTACAGTGAAAAGGGTGTACAATTCCCAAATTGGGACATGCTGGGCATTGTAGGCTGTTTTTCTGCTGAAACTTCTATAACCCAAGTTTTGAGCCAAAACTAAGCAAGAATCAGAATGAAACCCAATAGCAAAGATGTCAGTATGAAGTGCATCACAGCATGAACCATGGAAGCGCAACCTACAGCTTTGCTGCGTTTCACTGAAGCAGCCCCAGCTGAGCCTGCCCTCAGGAAAGCTGAGATTCAGCTCTGAGACGGAAATCCTCATCGCATCCCGTGATCAAGTACTGGGCCCCTGCATGGGCCGAACTCGGAGCTTTGGGTTTGTGGCTGCTGATGGGGAGCCGTTTCTTGCAACTGCGAAGCAGTGAGGACGTCAGGCTCAGAGCGCAACCCCCAAAGCCACATGCAAATAGCCCTTGCATTCTATGGGTGGCTGGTGAGTGGCAGCAACACATTCTCCCGCAGGGTCATCTGGAAAGACATCCCATTGTGTTCACTGAAGCTCATACCGAAGTTGGTTTATCTCATTTCACAGAAGGGGTCCCAGATCTGAGATTTGGCTTTGCGTATGCAGATCATGCCTGCCGGGCTGCTTCAGTTCCATGCCTCTCTTCGTTTCTCACTGCAGTCTTGCTTTTGTCTTACTTTAGAGCACGGCTGTACCAGAGGCTCTTTTCCACCCACCCTCCTGCCAGGGCCTCCACTCCCTCCCCTTCCCCTACTGCACTGCTAAAATAGCAGGCAACAAATGCAGTATATATGTATGTATGTATGTATGTATGTATGTATGTATGTAGGCTTTTATATCCCATTAATCAGCACAGCGCTTTCGTATGGTTTACATCCCTCTGCCAGAAGAACTGAGAAAACATGGAAACAGACTTCTCAATTAATCAGTTGGGTTTGGCACAAAAGGGACAGGAAGGGCCATGCTGCTCAGTCCTGCTCCACAGGTCAGGGAAGGGACTTAATATACTACTGGGCAGAGTGCAGTAAGCCCTTTGAAAGCTGCAGCTAGCTTAATGGTTTCATGTGCAACGCTAAACAATATAGACCCTCCTAGTAGCATCATTCATTCCATTCCCTTTTGGGATAAATGGGCTGCTGGAAAAAGCCAGAAAAGATCCTGGCTTCTGACATTTGTAAATGCACAGAAGGGCGCTCTTTGCCAGCCTGGCACATGGGCAGGTCTGTCCCCTCTAAGCCTCTGCAACTTTTCTTCCAGGAAAGGAGGAAGGCAGGAGGCAAACTGTGGGGGCTGCCCAGCCCGGCTTGAGAGGAAGTGTCTGGCAGGAGCCAGTGGGAGAGGCTGCCGGAGGATTCACCTGCGCAGCTGAAGATGGATGCATCCATTTCCAGAGAGGTCACGGGGAGCCCCAAGCATCTGCTCTTTACTATCTCTGCATCATTTATTTCTGCTGCCCATAAATCAGCTCACTCCGAGCCTCTCCATTTAACCAAATAGAGGCACCGCTAGGAGTTGAAGCAGGAAATGAAGCCAGCCAGGTGGGGCCTGGGACAGAGATGATTGCTTGGTGCCTAGCAAGAGAGGGAGGACCCTGCTGGATCCAACCACCTGCACCAAAAGGTCCCATGAGTAACGCCTCAGCAACTCCCAAAGGTCAACCAGGTGCAGCCAGGAACCCAGAAGGTAACCCTCCTCCAAAAACACTGTTTGTTGCTTTTCTCCAACTTGAGGTCTGCCTCTGCTTCTTAACCTGAAGGTTACACCAAGCCCTGATCCAAGCCAGTGATCTCCCGCCCATTTCCACCCTCCCATGTGCTGCAGGGAATGTACCATGAAATGCTACGGCAGCGTGTTCTTCAAGGAGAGGGCATTTGCCCATAAAGTAGGCCACCCCATGGGGCTTTCCCCAGAGCCTTGGAATAATGCATAGTGGAGTCACTGGAAGTCACTGTCACAAGGAATTCCCAAATCAGGCAATGAGCAGAAGCCCTGTGCTAACATGAGTCCCACCCTACCCTGCTTTCTAGCCAAGCCTTTCAGATCACGGACTTCATTGGCACCTCCTGGCCTCCCAGGGCGAAGTAGAGGCACATGGCTGCTCAGGAGAGCCCCACCAGCTGCTGTCTTCTGTGGCTCTCAGAGGAGCAGGAAAAGAGCAGTGCTTTCCAACATCCTGCTGGCAGGGGTAGAGGGAATGCATAATTACCACTCCTCCCACTGTGCCGCCTGAAGTCAGCACAAGTCACCCTACTTCATGGGCAGGCTGGCCCTGAACTGAACATAGCCTGCCACCATGCCAGAGAGTCCAACGTGGTCCTGTCTTCCCAGCTGGCAGCCGGAACCAGCATCCAAAATGGTGGCAGGAGGCCACCTGTCGTCTGCTGCAGAGCCAAGTCCAAAGCACTCCCTACTAGCCCCCCTCCTCTGCCAGGGGTCCTGGGTGGGTTGACCTGTCCCTTGTGTTCCAGGCAGTTTCAGCAGCAACTCCCCACCATGTTCCGAAGTGATGCCAACTTGAAGGCACTGTGGGAAGCTAAGATGAGGACTCCAAGCTGCCCACCACTGGGGGCACAGGCGAAGCAGCAGCTTTGAGAAGGCAAACAGCAGGGAGTGGAGACCCCTGCTGGGTGCTGGACCTAGACACAAGGCAAGGATGGTCACGCCTGCGCCAGTGGGACAGCTTTGTTTAATTTGCTTTGTTTTCTCTATTTCATTTCTGCACTGCTATATAACCACAGCTCTTCAGGCAGTTTGCAACAGTCCACAGTTTATAGGAGCTACCTACATCACTCCATCATGTGGTCTTTTGCTAATGATTTGTATTGCCTCTATTGATTAGGCATCAGCATTCCAGGGGCTCCAGTGGAGGACTTTCACATCCCCAGGGACTGCCTGCACACATAACATCTACGCTAGCACTGCCCTTGGATCCCATCCCTAGAGCTTGGTTTTGTTGGCAGTGATTTGGAACAGCGTTCCAGGTGAAGTACACCATTCGGTGGGGATGGAGGTGGGATGCAAAATGTGTGTACATGTTTGACAACCTAAATGTGCAAAATTTCATGCAAGGCCTTTGCTTGGTTTATTGATAGTTCTGCCTCTGCAGGGGTCCTGCAGTGTCTTTTAATTTGCATTCTGCAGCAAAGGAAGCCGTAAAATTGCATCTGGAAGCCATTTCACTAGAGATGAAAACGGGGGATCCTCAGAGGCAGATGAGACGACAGCATAAAAAGGAGAGGAAAAACCATCAGTGATTGGGAGAAAGAGGGCAGAGCAAGTGGAACACACACACACACACACACACACCCTGGGAAGCATTTTCTTCTGATTTGCACTTCTTCGCTTCATTTCTTGTTATTTTGAACAAAAACAGTCTAGAGCTGCAATAAGTGCATCTGAGGACTAATCTAATTCAGGGCTCAGACTGACCAGGTTGCACCAGCGGTGGTGGCCTCAGCCTGGAGACAGGTGATGCTTTGTTAAAAAAAAAGAATCCGGGGAAGTTTGGGAACAGCCTAACTGTCCATGGTGTCCACTGGGGCAGAGAGAAGATGCATCATCATCATCTACCAAAGCAGCAGTCTGCCTCTGTTCATCTTATATCAGGTCGCAAACTAGGCTTGGTTCCATCAGAGACCCTGTAGTGAAAAGGAACATATCATCCCACTGAGTGGCCTATTGGATTACTTATACAAGTATTTGTTAGATTCATGCTCCACTTTTCCCCCACGATGCTCAAAGCAGAGAGCATGGTTTTCTCTCCTGCTCATGTCCATCTATCGATCCTCACCACAGCCCTGTGAAATCGGGTGGGCTAAGGGGAAGGCACTGGCCCAAGGTATCAAATGAGAGCTCAAGGGCCAAGGGGCTTGAACTGGGCTCTGCAAGGGTCCCAGCTCAACCCTTTAAGCATTACACACCACAGAAGTCCAACAAAGAAAATTCAGGGAACATTTCTCTAACTTTGAATAGTGCAACAGGCTCCCTTTTGATACAATCACACACACACACAATCCCCCAATGGAGAAAACTTTTAGTGGTGCTGAAAAGTATTGCACATTTATTCCCTTTTGTATCAGCCGTGGGAGAGTCATCCAGAGAAATACTCCATTATATCACTTGCAGTCCCCAAAGAAGCTGTTGTCTGTGTCCAGTGCTCACTGGTTTTATGTCTAAACAGAAAGGCATTCCTTCGCTAATATAATATTACTTCAATTGCATGCAGGGATGAATGTTTCATAATGTTTCACGTTGCAGCACTTACTCTGCCCAGCAGGGCTTATCTGTAGAACCTGTAGGATTACTATCTTCCTACATGGTTTGGGACCACAGTATCTGATGCAGCACCTCTCCTAATTGTCATCTGCCTGGACACTCCAATCGCCACTTCCAAGGGAGGCTCAGGTAGTGGCAACAAGGAGAAGGGACTTTTCAGTGGTGGCTCCCAGTTATAGAACAACCTCCCCACCTGGAGTCAAGTTGAATATTCTTTCAGCATGTGGTTAAGACTGTCCTCTATCACAGGGAATTTCATTAGTTGTTTTAAAGCCATGTTAGCTGCTTAAACAGGTTGCTTGCCTGATTCATACAGACCATTGTAATTCTTTTGGATGTGTTTTAATTTGGTTTTGAATGTTGTGTGATAACCCTTTTCTGATGCTTTTAATGTTGCTTGTATTTTCATATTGTATTTTATGTGATGTAAACCACCCAGAAAGCTTTGGAGCAGTATACAAAATTAAATACTAATTATTAATAACAGCAGCAACAACAAAAGACCATCTCTTTGACTCACAAGTGCATTCTGATGTAGAATGAAGTAGGTCAATTCTTATCAGCTCCCCCATCCAGATGTTTTCAGTACTATAACTCAGTCAAATCATGAAAAAAGGAGACTTTATTATGAATCAGCCCACTATTTGATAAAAGCAGCAGTCACTGCGAAAGGAAGGTGTCAGGGTGACTGTGGTCTTCCTGGTTGAGGGTTGGAAAAGGATATCAGCAATTAACACTCCACCTTGTACTAAGGCTGTCAAATCATCAGCACCCACCCCCCCCGGCCCCAACCCGTAAGCTCTCAGACTGAGACAGCTGTGTCCCTCCCCAGGTAATTCTGGTAGAGCGACCAGGTGTCCTAGTTTACAAAGGTCCTTCTTCTTTTTGAAGGGTTGCCCAGTTTCAGTCTGATTTAAAGATAACCCAAAGAGGGAAGAGTTGCCCATCCACCAGGATAGTGCAAATACGGGTCTCCATCTTCCCCACAACAGTGAGGTGTAACACATTTCCTTTTAAATTATAGCAATGATTCCTAAAGATGAATTTATACATACAAAATAAGCTATAGCATTTTGGTTCCCTCTTTTGCCCACCTTTCTTGCAATGCATGTCCACTTTTTAGGTTATATAGAAACATAGAAACAGAGCGAGTCAGAAGGGGTCTCCCAGGTCATCTAGTCTGACCCCCGGCTCCAGCCAGCTCCACTCACGACATGCCCACTATGTGCATGTCCAGCCTATCCTTGAGCACCCTCACTGATGGGGCCTCAACGACCTCCCGTGGAAGCCCATTCCATGCCCTCAGGGTCCTGACTGTCAGGAAGTGCTTCCTGGCATCCAAATGGAACCTTGGCTCCCTGAGCTTGGCTCCATTGGAACGTGTCCTGCCCTCCTCTGCAGGGGAGAACAGGTCTCTACCCACCCCCGTGTGACTCCCCCTCACGTACCTGTATGTCGCCAACAGATCCCCTCTGAGTCTCCTCTTCTCCAGGCTGAAGAGACCCAATTCCCTCAGTCTCGCCTCATACGGCATCCCCTGCAAACCGGCCACCAGCCTTGTGGCCCTACGCTGCACTGACTCCAACCTGGCTATAGCCTTCCTGTAATGTGGGGCCCAGAACTGAACACAGTACTCCAGTTGCGGGCGCACCAGTTGCATATGAAGCTGGCTGTCCTTTCCTGGGACCGTATAAAACAAAGAACTTGTGAAATACCTAGGAAGCCATGGTAGACAGATGGTGGAGTCTATTTTCCTTGGCAGGCTGGAAATTCAATCTGCCTATACTACAGCCACACAGTGGTCTCCTCCAAATGGCAGGAAGCTGTTTAGCTGCTTACCTCAACTGGGAAAGGGAGTACTAGGTCCAGGCAGCTGGCCTTTCAGAAGTCCTTCCTAGGAGTTGCAGGTTGGCAGAACTGCCAGGTAGGGGGAAATTGATGGGCCCTCGAGCCCATGGGGATGCAGAGGCGGCCACATCAGTGCGATGATGCTGCCTGTTACTATTTCAGATTAGACGATGGTGTTCTGCAGTGAGTGCCTTGTGAAAGGATGAAAGGTTTTCCTTAGCAAGGGCAAATTTGCACTAGTCACTTTGGAGACCACGTTGGTTGTCTAGCCCTCCTGCTGGAGGAAACAGCTGTGGATTACATGTGCAAGGAAACAAGACAGCTGCCTCGGATGCTGAAAACATAGCCCAAAACAAATATAGCAGGCAGCCTGGAAAAATTATCTCTAAAACTGAGAGAATGAATCAGTAATGAAACACCGATCAAGTAGATTTGTATATTGTTTAATATCTCCAGAAAACCAGCACGTTCCCCAGCACAGTTTAAATATAAGGGACTGGGAAGGATTAATGGCTTGGCATGTAGCTGTTTTGATAATTGCTAATAAATAATGTTCAATGCATCTCTCCTAAATTGGTAAAAGCAGGAGGAAAACACACCACATTGCAAAATTTATGCTTAAGCAGGATCCTCTGTCATGGTGTAAGTATTTATGCTTTTAACTTAATAGTTTTTTTTTTTTTTTTAAGTCTTGCATTCTGCAATTCTCTTGCTTCTTAAAATCTGTCATCAGTTCATTTTTCTCACAAATTATGGGCACACTTACATGAGACTGAATAGATTCTGCAACTTCTGATTAGATTTGTCACCCACTATTTTTGCTTCATTTCCCTGCACTATTAATTCATGTGCTTGGACAGTTGCCTGACCAATTTCCAGAGCAAAATTGATTCTCAGTATTTCTTTTCTTTCCATTTGAAGCTGCCAGAAGCTTGTTTACATGACATGGTTGGTGTATCCCTGATGTTGAGTTTTTATTTGCTTTTTTTTTTTTCTGAAAAATCAAGGCAAAGAAAACCTTATATTTGTTTGTTTGTTTCTTCATTTGCTTGCTTGTTTTAAAAAAGACATGTTCTAGCAAAATTCAAACATATCTCAGTCTCATTTATTTTTCTAGGAGAAAGGTAAGCACGTGCTTTGAAGCCAGAGGGTAGATCCCAATGGAATCAGAGTGATTTCTGTGCTGCGAATCTGAGAATGGAAATCAAAACTGGACAAAAGCAGTCTAGCTAATGGAGAATACAGTGAAATTACCTGTGACTTGGATCCAGGAAGTGGCAAAGAAGAAATATTCAAGATTCTTCAAACAGCTCACCACAATTGCAATGTTGCAAGAATGGGAAAGTGATACAAAATAGGCAGCTACTTAACGTAAGAGTTGCATAAATGATTCCCAAATTTGTGCAAACTTCCAAAAAGGCACAATTTTTTCCAGTAGAACATGGGTGATGCAAAATATGTGCATTTTTAAAGATCCATTTTGTAAATGTGAAGGTATATTTGGGAATTTATACACCTTTTTCAAGAAAATTTGCTTCTGTTTGCATTTGGGATTGCAAATGACATTTTCACATATTTCAGAACTGAAATCCAGTTCTCCTGTACTCTTACTTGGAAACGAGAGTTCTATTAATTCAGCATAAATTGCTGTGCACCTTTTTATATGAGGAATCTACAACACTGATAGTTCTTCTATCTATCTACACTGATAGTTCTTCACGTGTGCTGAAACTTTGAAAGTTACCTTTTACTGAAAAGGATCTTTGGGCTCCATCGAGCCCAAGACTGTCACTGACTGTCTGCAGCTCACCAGGCTTTCAGGATGAAGTTCCCTCTGCCTTACCAGGGGAGCTGAGGCTCAAAGGTCAGACCTGTGCATGCACAGTAGTGCTTTAGCACTGAGCAACAGCCCCTCCATGTACCTTGGTTTGCTCTCTTCAGATGCAGATAAGCACCATAGGCTGGCTTCCAAAAATGATCTCCTTTCAGTGCCATTGCTGTTGAGGGACTTATTCTGTACAAGCTGTTTGGTCCTGAAGGACTTCCTGTTTCCACATCACTAATCTGGGATTGACCTTCATCACTTCCTCCGCTCAGGCATATTCCTGAGGGGCTCATCCACATCCCATTCAAGTCAAGAGCAGAAATCCCATTGATTTTAATGGATGCCAGTTGTACTCTTCGTCTTTTAAACTGCAAAGGCCCAAGTGTATCAGATTGTGTTTTTATTGGAACATTAAGGGAAAGTTCCTGTGGAAACAAACAGGCTCCCAATGTGAGCATTGTACAGCCTGGATAACAGAGGCAAGAGTGAGTAGCAACAGCATCACAGGTGACACTGACCAGTGGTATGCTTTGAATACAGAAGAGCATCACTACTGATGTGAAGGTGTCCTGGAATCCATCTCTGCTGTGCTTGAAGGATCCTTTCTCACACTTGGTCTTGGTCCAAGAAGCCAGCCTAGCCAGATTAAGTCCACAAATGCTCCGGAATATTTGCTCTGGATTCTTTCTTTCTTTATTTCCACATTTATATGCTGCCCCCAATTGCAACCAGCCTCGGGGCGGCTTACAATATAATGTAACTATTTAAAGCTATAAAAACTATTAAAACTGGCCCATCTCGAGATATAAATTTAAAATACATTAAATACAATAATAAATAATAATAAATACAAACTTAATTTAACAATTAAAATAACTTTTAAATAAAAAGGTCTTCACCTGGCGCTGAAAAGCAAATAAAGACAGTGCCTGGCAAGCCTCTCTGGGGAGCGCATTCCATAGGTGAGGCGCCACCACAGAGAAGGCCCTCCTCCGAGTACTCACCCTCCTTATTTCATTCACGGAGGGTTCCTGGAGGAGAGCATCTGCTGCTGATCGTAAGGGGCAGGAGGGCATATATGGCTGCAGACGCTCCTTTAGGTAACCAAGACCTAAGCTGTTCAGAACCAACACCTTGAATCAGGCCCAGACTTCAATAGGGAGCCAGTGAAGCTGATGGAGAACTGGGGTAATATGAGAACCACGCCCAGTCCCCATCAGCACCCTGGCAGCTCTGTTTTGCACCAATTGAAGTATCCGGACCGTCTTCAAAGGTAGTCCCACGTAGAGCGCATTGCAGAAATCTAACCGGGAAGTCACCAGCGCATGGGTCACTGTTGCCAGGCAGTCGAACTCCAGGAAGGGACGCAGCTGATGGATCAGCTGAAGCAGATGGAAAGTGCTCCTCGCCACTGCTGACACTTGAGCTTCCAAGGTCAGCTCCGGCTCGAGGAGCACTCCCAGGCTCTTTGTGAGGAATGGCAAGCCTGCAAGCCATGTGTGCAGAAGGGTGGTGTGTGGCATATGTGTGAATGGCCTGCTTGGTTATCCCTGCACAGCGGTTGGGCTCGCTTCCTGCCAGATGCCAGAAGGCTCAGTGTGAGGTGGGCTGCGGGCAAAGAGAAAGTGGTAGAGTCCGGGGAACTGAGCCAAGGAAATTGGACAGATTCCCACCTCCAGGTGCAGTGGCACAGAGGCTTAATGATGTTAGGTATGCCTACCAGGAATGGCCAACACTCCAGCGGTTCAATTCCTGCACCGTGGGATGGAGCGAGCTACCATCACTTGCCTCTCGCTTCTGCCCAGCCAACAGTTTGAAAGTTTGCAAAATGCTAGAAGATAAATAGGTTTGAGGGCCAGGCCATGTGCAATATCAGGGAAGGGCAGAATACTGGGTCCAGAGTGCACACTCAAGCTGGTTCAGAACGTACCATGGGCCAGAGGCTGGGGCAAGTCAGCAGGTCCAGGCCAAAGGCACAGAGGAGAGCAGTCCGAGTTTGCACACACAGAGAGAGAGGGAGAGAGGGGGAGTCAGAGCACAGTCCCAGGGTTGGTTTACTGAAGAGACGTTGCTGAAGTAAGGCAGGATCTACTTAGAGGAAAGACAGAAAGAACAGAAAAGGGCATGGGCTGGATCGAGGCAGAAACAAACTGGAGCAAGACAGGTATGAACTGGAGCAGGGCTTGAACAAGGCAGGAACAACTGGGAGCAAAGCATAGCAATGTAGAGGCCAGAACACAAATGCCTCCTTGCATTGCTGCGGCCAAGAGCAGCGGTGCCAGGAAGACTTTTCTACTGGTCTCCAGGGCCTCCAGCTGCACTGCACAGCTGCTCCTCAGCTGTTCCTGCAAGGGCCTGCAGAGGTGTTGCTGGTTCTGAAGGCACTTGCAAGGTCACTCAGGCCCTGACCCTGAGGATAGGTAGCACTTCAGTGGGAAAAAGGGCTGCATTCGTGAGGAAAAAAATGGGAGCCGATACGGAACTTGCCCAAATGTGAAGCGAGGCACAACTGGAGCAATCGATGGAAGAAACCCAGACAAGCTGACAACACAGCCAATCTGCATGTGTGTGAAGCTAGTTCACCCCCTGCGGTGCACACTGGATAAGCACACAAGGGTTAACTGAACGAACAAGCTCTTTGCAGGCAGCCAAACATCTACTCTGTGTAACAGTGTAGACTCCTGGCTAATTTTACCACTAAATGCTAAATAAATTTATATGCTAAATAAATAAATCCCGCCTGCAAACCAGATTCCTCTCACATGGCAAGTCACTGCTTCAGTCCATTGCTTTGCCCATTGGACATTCCCCAAGCTCTAGGGACCAACTCCAAGTCCTCAGAGCAAAGCCGAGGGGATATTCCCATGCAGCTCTCATCCATCGCAGCTTTTGTTTTGAGCTTCAAAGTTGCTATGCGTGTGCTCCATGATGGTGAGCCTATTTTGGAGACGGGAATGCAAAGGCCCAATAAACCCTCTGGGTTCAACTCCTGCTCAGTGCAGAACTCCAGGTGAAGGCCTCCTTAAAGATGGCTGTCAAGTCTCCAGGGTTGGAGAGTCCACAGCTTCCACAGTTCCATGGCTGGACTGCTCTAAAACTCAGGAATGTTTCCCAATGGCTTGCTGGAATCTGGTTTCCTGTAGCTTAAGCCTACAATTCCACATCTTGCAATCTGGGACAACTGAGAAGAGTTGTGTCACACAGTACTTGAAGAGTGCTATTGCATCTCCCCTCAGTCTTCTCTTCTCAAAGCTAAATATGTTTCCAGTCTCTCCTCACAGGGCTTTGTTTCCAGTCCCCTGATCATCTTTCTTGCCCACCTCTGAACCTTTTCCAGTCTGTCCGCATCTTTCTTAAACTGTGGTGCCCAGAACTGGATGAGCACTCATTTCAGCACCCTGGACAGCTCCCATAAAACTCAGAATAAATGCTGCAACAGATGAGCCCCATTAACCTCAGGTCACCAGGCTTCCTGAGAAATATTTATTTGTTTGTTTGTTTGTTTTATTGGATTTTTATCCCTCCTCATTAGCCTGGTAGGTTCCCTGAGAGGGTTACACAGTTGTAAAATATACAATAGAAGAGTGGTATTAAAATTGACAAATAATACTGCAGTAAAATCCAGCAATCAAAAAACCGACCACCATTATAAAACTTCACAAAAACTCACATTTTTAACCAACCAAGACATAATAAAAGACACAGTAGCTGATTAGAAAGGAAGATGTAAGATATTAAAACCATTACAATTATCTTAACAATTGAAATATAGGGTGGATAAAAAGGTCTTCTCCTCCAGCTGGAAAGAGTAAAGAGCAGGTGCCTGGTGAGCAGTTTCAGAACTGGGATGCCGCTGCTGCACTAGCTGATCCAACCATCTGTATCACTCATTCTCAATCTGGCATCCTCCACATGGGTTGGATGACACTTCCTTCCATTTCAGATCTGCAACATGGCTTCGTATTAGACCCGCTTGCATGAAGTTCTAAAAAGCTGTAACATGTGGTCATTATGTCACAAATACCTACCCACACAAGTGTGCTTCAAATTGATGGGTTTGTAGTTGTACGAGCAGGTATGGGGTTTCCGTTATTCCGCTGTTCACTCCCAGGTCTTTGAGGACTTCTTCAAACAGGCTTGCCAAGTGCAGTCTGCATGCATTGAGGTCAATGGGAACTCTGAGGTCAATTGGGAACATTGGGGCCAGTGCATTGAGGTCAATGGGAACTTTCCCATGTTGCGAGGAACAGTCCAAGGATTTCTCCCAGTGGTATTTTGTGGTCTCATCTATAGGAATGGCAGATTATCGATTTTCAGCACCTGAAGCTTGATAGATCTCAAAACAATTCAAAAGTACATTATTTAACCAGGAGCTTTGTTAGTAAAAAATAGATGTTGCCTCTTTAGCATGGAATGTGTGTGTGATTTTTAATCAAGTTGTGAACGTACCTTTGAAAACTGGCTGGTCAGGGCAATTTGTCTGCAGAGGGTTATTTCCAATGAAAAGAATTATCCTGATGGAAGATGTATTTTCATCCAAGAGAACATCTGTTGTAACAGATGGCTTTTCATGAGTAATACTTTTCAAAAAGTGTATAGAGAGACAAGAGGGACCAAATTACTTGGACATTTGGTTTCTCTTGCCCATGGGAGATTCTAGTTTCTCAACCCTGAGTGTGGACTGCCAAAGTTTTCTATGCACCCATGAGGACTAGCAACTTGATTTAAAAAAGTAAAATACCTACAATAAAATGGAGTTGCTCTGGATAGCCAAAATGATGCCAAGTCATGACCCTGAGAAATAAATGTGGAGTGATAGACTTACTGAAAGAGTACACCCTCATCAAATTGTATTTGATAGCCATTAGCAAGGAGGTGGTTGAGGCCCCATCAGTGAGGGTGTTTAAAGATAGGCTGGACATGCACATGGCGGACATGTCATGAGTGGAGCAGGCTGGAGCCGGGGCTCAGACTAGATGTCCCGGGAGATGGCCCCTTCTGACTCGCTATGTTTCTATGTTTCTATGGATTGGGAACTTGTGGACAACATTCCTCCAGGCCTTCCTGTCCTCCACCATCCCCCGGAGTCCACCCAAGCCCACACCCACCGCCCCAGTTACCCCGTCTAGCCACCTCAGCCTCTGCTGTCCCTTCTCCTTTTGCCGTCAATTGTTCCCAGCATTAGGCTCTTCTCCAGGAAGTCCTTCCTTCTCATTAGATGGCCAAAGTATTTGAGTTTCATCTTCAGGATCTGGCCTTCTAAAGAGCAGTCAGGGTTAAGATTCGATCTCTTTGCAGTCCAAGGGACTCTCAGGAGTCTTCCCAACTCAGCAAGCAGGAAAAGAGGGTTTGAATGCCACATCTCTGTGCACTGAGAGGAATTGCTGCCGGGGGGACGGGATGAGTGTGGCTCCCAACCTGGCATGCATATGGCCCTTGGCCCAAAACTCTTGCCAGTCTCTGGTTCGCTCTTTGCTGGATTCAAACTGCCCCCTGGTGGACCTCAGCCCCTTTCACATGCACACTCAACACAAATAGTGCTAGATGAAGCCTGCTTTTGTGCTTGTTTGTGAGTGTGACCTTAGCTTCCTCCACCTAAGTGTGTCTGACTTCTGACAGCATAATCCTTCTGCAACCCATGAAGAATTCACACCCAGTGCTACCTTCACGCAAGATGGTCGATTGCATCACTGAAACATTCACTGTTCCTGACAACACTTAAGCCATCACACAATAAAACACAACTCTTCCATTGCACAACAAACAAAAATGGGTCATTACAATAAAAACTGTCACTGGGCTGCTGATAAGGCCTTCAAGGAACTCTGTGCTTTTAATCCAAGTGCAGCAGTTGCTAAGAAACCGGCTTCAATCTATAATTGTAGTTTATCCAGGCGCCAGTGTCTTGTCACAGAGAAAGAAAAGTTTCCTTAGGAACACAAGCACAGACATCCTGCTTAATCTTGCTCAGAAATGATAACATATTGGAGGGGAGATAATACTCAATCCTGTAATGGTACCAAGGGTACACAGAGCATAGAAATGGACCCAATTTGTATATGATAAGATCAGTTCTCCACAGTCAGTATGCACACCCCTTCCATAGGGATGTGGGACAAATTTGCTAATGATTCCAGTGAGCTTGACTTTCTAAGAATTTGACCTGTGAGTCCCATAAAGGTAAAGGTAAAGGTAAAGGTTTCCCCTTGACGTTACATCCAGTCATGCCTGACTCTAGGGGGCGGTGCTCATCTCCGTTTCCTGGTCGAGGGAGCCAGCGTTTGTCCGCAGACAGTCTCCATGGACATGTGGCCGGCATGACTAAACACCGAGGTGCACGGAAAGCGCTGCAGTAGCTTTTACCTGAGACAGGCTGGATTCCACAAAGTCACAGACCAGTTTTTCATTGTGAGACCAGAGAATTTTTGCTAATGTGCATTATTACTAATGCATATTAGCACGTGTTGTTATTGCTGCTAGTTGTGACGTCACATCCAACCCATCGCAACCCCATGGACAACATTCCTCCAGGCCCTCCTGTCCTCCACCATCTCCCAGAGTCCACTTACGCTCACACCAACTGCTTCAGTGACTCCATCCAGCCACCTCATCCTGTGCCGCCCTCTTCTTCTTTTGCCATCAATTGTTCCCAGCATTAGGCTCTTCTCCAGGGAGTCCTTCCTTCTCATTAGATGGCCAAAGTATTTGATCATTTCATCTTCAGTATCTAAGGTGCACTTTTTCACTTGCACAAATTTATATGCATTAGTGCTCATTTGCATTAATCAATGCTTCTTACTGCATTCCTACTAATGTGGATTAGCAAATGCAGAATGAATTTCTGTTTTAAAAATCCAATTCCATCAGAGAGGAATGATGGATGATCAAACAAAACACAGCTGAGCATCCACAAAGCACAGAGAGAATGGATTCAGCCAAATCCTTACATCCCTATATTCCTGTGAGTCTGGGCAGTCACAATGATGTATGGCTGGATACAATGCTACACCCATAATTGGAAGACCTCTGCTCAAATCTGTTCCACCATGAAGCTCACTGAGTATTCCAGGTGTGGAGCAGATAAACAACAGGAGAAGGTTGTGCATTGACCAGACTTCTTGGTGAGAAAGTAATGTAGCCCTGCAATTAATTAATAAAAGTAACTGTTGATCACCACCTGCCAATTAACTGATTGTATTTGAATAAATTACCACATTTCACACTTTATAGCTAAAGTTGCTGGCATGAAATTGAGTACTGCTAGACTTAATCGGTTTTACTTCTGAGTGGACATGTTGGCGCAACATTGGTGGGGAACTTTTTGTAATATGTGTATATTTCAATTTTAGTACCATAGCCATAAACTCCCAGGCCATGTATACTGTGGGAGATGTTGGGTAGGCTTGAATTATGGAAGAAGAACTTTAGCATCCTGTTCTAGCTGGTGTGAGATAAGAATCAGTGCTGGAATTCCCTCAGGGAAGATGTCAGTTATACAATTATTCTGCTTTATACTCCTTCAGTGGGTTACAAAGTTTAAAATGTACAATAAAATACAACTAAAATAACAATTAATAAAATTGAACAATGCAAAAGCACACCATTGTAAAAATTTCACAGAGCCATAGGTTATCCAAAACCAACATGACAGACACAACAGATAACAGCCAGATATTAAATATTAAAACCATCAAAATCATTCTAACAATCAAAATAGCAGGAAAATAAAAAGGTCTTTGTCTAGCTCCAAAAAGAATACAAATAGGGTGCCAAGTGAACCTCTCTGGGGGAGCTGGTTCCAAAGTTGGGGTGCCATTCCCTTCCCTTAAAGAGAGTAAGCAAAACAATGACCCCTTGACTGGAGACACCTGCAAATTACTTCTTCCATAGCACCTGGCAAGCACAGACAAAAGGCTCACCTCTTACCCAGAGAAACAAGAGCGACTGCCATCAAGAAGCCATTAAGACCAGCATAAGCCTGGGGGACTCGCCTTCTATCAAGAGTTAAGGCCACCAAGAACCAATCTGGCACCATTCCAACCATTAGCCTAAGGTTGGGAAACTGCTCTTTCCCATAGCCATGCATTCAGAAAGAAATAGTACAAAAATAAGGGACTTAGAAAGAAGACTTCTCTCCTCTGTCTCCTCCATAAACATGCTCTGAACTCAAGCTCTGTAGCTGCAGGACAGGTAATGGGCCCTGATCCTGTTAGACAAGAAGCTCTTTCTCTCTTATACAGAGGAAGATTGGGATGCAACAGGGATACTTGCCGTCTGAACAACATCAGATTAGAAGTTTGTGCCTGCACTACATTTTTCTGATGAATAAACTTCCCTTTCCTTTCTAAATGCTGTGTGTGTTGGTATGAATGCAAACCCAGGGCTGCTTCTCTCTGGCTGGCTGTGCTAAACCCATCAAAAGCTCCCAAACCTTTTGAGGCAGTCTGGAGGGCAAGCACCTCCTTTCAAGGTGTGTTGCTCCCCAAGACTACCTGGTATAACATTTTTTTCAGTCCAGAGGCCAGATTCCAAATCATGAAAAGAGTGGGTCTGATCAAAATGTGATCCACTTTTTAGGGTTGGAATCAGTGCAGCAAAGGGCCACAAGGATGGTGGCTGGTTTGCAGGGTAAGTCCTATGAAGAGAGACTGAGGGAGCCGGGTCTTTTCAGCCTTGAGAGGAGGAGACTCAGAAGGGACCTGTTAGCTACATACAGGTGTGTGTGTGGGGGGGGGTGTGCCACACAGAGGTGGATCATGGCCTTTTTTCCCCTGTGGAGGAGGGCAGGATGCATTCCAATGGAGCCAACCAAGGTTCAGTTTGGATGCCAGGAAGTACTTCCTGATGGCTAGATCCCCTCGGGTGGAATGGGCTTCCACAAGAGGTGGTTGAAGCCCCAACAGTGAGAGTGTTTAAGGATGGGCTGGATATGCACATGGTAGGCATGTCATGAGTGGAGCCAGCTAGAACTGGGGGTCAGACTAGATGGCCCAAGAGGTCCCTTCTGACTCGCTCTGTTTCTATGTTTCTAAGTAGGCAGACCCGCTATCTTCATGTCTGCTTGGAAGGTACAGGACTGGCTCACTTGATAGAACTTTTAAAAGCTTCCCAAATAGCAAGGCACTGCGTGACCACTTAGAAGTAAATCCTTTGAGTTCAGCTTCTCTCTCAGCCTCACGCAGTTCTAATCTAAAGGCCCAAATGGGGATTTAATAAGAAGTCTGGAGAATGATCACTTTGCTCACAGAGTGGACATCTGGTATATTACGTGTTTTTCTCTTATACCTCGGTTCTTGCTGACAGGTTAATCTTGAAAGGAGCTTCTAGCAGGTTTCTGCCATTTAATTCCAGCTTGTTCGGGGCTTTTTGTTTTGCTCATGCAATTGCAGAAGGAATGGTATTAAACTGAACCATAAGAACTGCTGTTGTTACCCATAACTTTACTGCAACCAAACACACTAGCTCACACAAGGGCAAAGGGACTGATTTTTCCTCCAAACCCCCTTTGGATGCAACTTCCACACCCTCTTCTCATAGGAATCAATTTTCCCAGATGCAGGATGGGCCACGGTGGGAAAGGAGAGGAAGGAAAGACCAATTTTGTGGGTGGAGTTCCATTCAATTCACTGAAGCTGAGATCCAAGCTCCTGTGATGAATCATAGCTCCAGGGTGAGAAAAACTCAAATAACACACAGGAGAGAAACAGAGCTCTGGGCGATCTGTCTTTGGTGTGACTAAAGAGTATTTGGCCTTTGAGAAAAATGCCTTTCAGAAGCACATTCCACTCTTTTGCCTCCTTATTATCTCAGAGCATTTGTGAGGAATATTGCCACAGCTGGAGGATGCCAATTAAAATAAGAGTGCATATCGACTGAGCAAGCTGATGTGACTGCATAATTCCAAGCAGGTTTTGCTGGTGAATTGAGAATAGCATGCGGAGTGAAAAAGCTTCCCCAGATGTATCCAGCGCTTCAGGTGAATGTAATTTTCCAAGAGGTTCAGAGGGACTGGAGGGGTTTGGGCAAGGATGGATTTCTCACCTCTAGAGTCATCCAGTGACTTCTGGAAGCCTCCCAAATGGTAGCCCAAAAGGCCTCGTGGTACATGCACTGAAAGAATGCCGAGTTGCAATCATATCATTTCCTCAAGCATGACAGATCTAGGAAGCTGTGGGAATGTCCTCGGGCTGTGCTGGGTGTCCGCACTTGTTTGTTGAGGCCTCTATTGTGATGCTCAAGGTATGATGGGGAGGAAGGTCACTAAGTCCTTCTTAGAGGGATGTTTGGAGAGTTCTGCCCCCAATAAGGTGAAGGCTTGTTATGAAAGAATGGGTGCTTATCTGCTCATGTCCCTGCGTGATAGACTCAGAAATTCTTTGCTGCTGATGCAGCAAGAATGTGGCCCTCGGGGCTGCAGAAGTCCTGCCAGGAAGCTTCCTTGGGCTACTCCAAGGGAAAGGGCAGGCCTCCCAACCCTTCTCCAGAAGAATCTCCACTGTTACCTGTGGTGTGAGATCAGCGATGTCAGCAAGGATACAGGCAGTGAGTGGCTGGTCCTGGTGGGATGTCCTTAAGCATAGCTTCTCCATGGGGTCGATGCACTCTGCATGGAGCTGGAGAGTTGGCCAGGGCCGAGAGGAGCAATCACTTTTCCCAGGGCTGGTGAAGTCCCTCAGTTTAGCATCCACCACCTGAAGCAAACTCCCTCCCTCTCTCCCTCCCTCTCATGGTACTAGGCCCCACTGGAATTAGCCTATGGAGCAGAAAGGTAGGAAAACCAGGAAAGATAAAAGGAAGGGCTTGTTCACACAGCACAGATGTCTTGTGGAAGTGAATCCCATAGTCGCCACCATGAAGGCCACCGACTTGGATGCCTTTAAAGAGGGAGTGGTCAAATTCATGGAGGTTAATGCCTGCAATCCTGTTGGCAAACCTGCTCAAGTATCGGACAGTATGTCTGTGTACACCACTGTGTGGAACACAGTGGGATGGTGGCGTGACCAGAAGAGCAATCCTTTTGTTTCTGAATTCTGGAGCCGAGTGCTGGTCTGGATGTAGCCAAGCCGGCCCTCAACATGCACAGGAGGGTGGGAAGGTTTCCAGAAGTACAAAGTATTTTCTGAGTGGAGAATCCTGAGAAGGGAGGCAGTCCTAAAATATCCCAGGGAGGACTGAACTTCCTTAGACATCATGCGACATGGTCTGAAGGCAACCAAGATCACAAATGGGCTGGAATGCAGGGCCTCAGCTCTTGGGAGGTCCTGAGTCCCATGTTCCCTGTCGGACCCACAGTGCCAATGCCTCTCTGCACACATGTTCACACAGAAAGTACTCACCACAGACAACAGCCTTGCCCTTCCTCTTTACCATGGGCATGTCCAGTGGTTAACAGATCGGAAGCTGAAAGGTTCCTCTCCTTGACTTCTGGCCCACCAGAGGGGAAGTCTACAGGTCCCTGGAGTGTGGCAGCCACTGGCCTCACCCTTCCCCTTGACAGCACATGAGCAGGGATTGGTCAGTAGCCATAGGAGTACGGCTGTCAAACCCAGATGGGGCAAAGCTAGTCGTCATCCCTGGAGGGCTTTGTGAGCACCAAGGTATGGCCCTTCGGATGCCGGATGTGGACTCCAGCCTACAAAAGGAGTTTGGTACAGTCAGATACTGGAGAAAGGTGAATGAGAGCTGATTGCTGTTGCCCAACATCTGGCATGAATCAGATGGAAGAGATTTGGTCTCCCTTCTTCCAGCACGCAGGGCTAGAACCATCCGGATCTCAAGCACTGCATCCAAACTGTAAGAAAAATAATGACTCCATCTTATTCTTTGATCGCCTAGGCTGATGCCCTTTGACCTTTTGATCAAACTCTTCCCTAATACAGTTGCCTATATTTTTCTGCCTCATGCACCAAAATAGCACACGCTCACAGGTGTACAAACTGTGTGGGTAAATGTTCCATTAGGTATAGAGTTCCTACCTTGGCCATTTCACTGTAGCTGTTTGGTTGCAAACTAAGAACGATACTGAGTGAATTCCTTTGTTTCTTGTGTGATCTAAATTTATGATTAGGTTTTTCCATATAGTTTTTTGTCTTGATTTGATTTACTTTGTTTCAAAAAAAAATGTCAAAGGGGGGAAAAAGAAGTAAATGTCATCTCAGCATTCAAGAGCACTCAAGAAACATCTCATGATGGGACTTCTTTCTCTGAAGCTACCTCTCTCTTGAGAAATTCTACATCAACACCAAGACACTGAATATTAAGCCTGGGAGTAAAATCTGGTTGATGAGGGGTCCCAGCCCAGCCCTCTGGCATTCACCAGAAGGCCACAGCCACTTCCGCAGACTGGGACCAACTTCTTTAACCCATCCTTGGGTGGCCACCTTGTGCATTTCTCCCAGTTCTAAAAGGCTGAAGGCCTCTGCTAAGAAAGTACTAGAGGAAGAGTTTCAAGCCACAATATTTGGAGTAATCTCGGTCGCACTCCCTTTCCCTTCAGCCTCACACTGCACTGGAATGTGGCCCTCAAGGGGTTTTTCAAACTGTACTTCAGCCCTCAGGCTGAGCGAGGTTCAACATCCCCTTACCTGGAGAAACTTCCAATGACGGAGCTCCCTTTTTCCCTTTCTCTGGAAAAGTTCTGGCAACAGTTGCTCTGATGTTGCGGCCCCACATGATAAACATGGCCTTACCAAGGATGAGGGAGCATGAAGTATCTTTTATGAAAGACATTTCTGCCCTTTCCTGACCGTCATTTTCATTTCTTTCTCTTTCTATTTTTAACCTGCATGCTGACAGATTCTGAACGAAGAAGCAATGCTGACAAATAGTCATTTCAAGATGCCACATTTCTCATTTATGAGATGACCCCAGAAGCCGGTGGTTTTCTCGTTTTTCCAAGAGATAACAAATAATATGGACTTTTTATTGTTCAGCGGAGAAGCCAGAAATTGGAATGATGTAGCCAGGCATCTCGTCTGACCTTTGCCAATGCAATTTCCATTATAGCTACAAAATGTTTTCTCCCATTTAGTGCTGCAAGATTTAAATGACCCAAATAATTGGATGACATCAGGGGAAGAAAGTGGTTTGCTGCTTACATCTAGCTTGTTCTTGTTGTTTGTTTGTTTGTTTGTTTGTTGCTGTACTGCCCAGTAGCTGAGGCTTTCTGGGTGATGGGCACCACGCAAAAACAGATGACACAAGAAGTCCAAATATAATACAATACAGCGTAACATTGCAATAGGCAGCATTTAAAAGTATTTAATCTAAACCAATTTCAGAAGAAAGTGAGCATGTTGAAACAAGTGCCAAATGTGGAATGGAATGCTTGGCACAGGGGGAAGACTTCTTCTTCTTGTTGTTGTTAGTCACAAAGTCATGCCTGACCCACCGTGACCCCATGGACAACATTCCCCCAGGCTGTCCTGTGCTCCACCATCCCTTGGAGTCCACCCAAGCCCACCCCGACCACCCCAGTGGCCCCATCCAGCCACCTCATCCTCTGCCATCCCTTTCTCCTTTTGCTGTCAATTGTTCCCAGCATCAGGATCTTTTCCAATGAGTCCCTCCCTCACTGGGGGGGAGGGGGGACAGTCTTACCAGGCACCAAAAAGTTGGCAGTTTGGATGCCAGGTAGCCTCCATAGGGAGCTCATTCTGCACTGGGGGAGGCATTCTGGGAATTTCTTCCTACTCATTGCCTCCCCGGAGTACCCAGAGGAGGGCTTTCTCTGCGGTGGCGTCCCAATTATGGAATGCGCTCCCCAGAGAGGTCTGCCTGGTGCCGTCATTATTTGTTTTTCGGCACCAGGCAAAGACCTTTTTATTTAAATCATATTTTAACTGTTAAATAATTGCATGTGTTTGGGTGGGATTTTAAAGGTTTCGCCAAGATGCACCGGGAGGGGGGGAAGGCATAATTAAATTTTAATTGAATTTTATATGGTTTATATGTTTACATTACTTTTGATTGTAAGCCGCCCCGAGGCTTTATTGAGATGGGGCGGCATAGAAATGTTTTAATAAATCAATCAATCAATCAATCAATCAATCAATAAGAAGGCCTCAGATGTAGAATTGTCCAAGTCTTCCGAGTTAGGGATGTGCAAGGAATCTACCTGGGGGTGGGAATCCGTTGGATTCCCAGGGCTAAACTCCCTGGACTCCATTACACTTAGCAGAGGACCTCGATCTGAGTTCCTGGCCAGGATACTCAGCCAAGAATCTAGTCCCCTGCATCGCACAAGCGTCTTCTCTCTTCTCTACCAGGTGTAGCAGTCCAAACAGCCGCTCATGGGTTTGAGGTTCTGCCCCCCTGGTGCAAACCAACCAGCCCCGTGTGACCTCAGAACCTAATGGGGACAAAGGGCTTTTCCTTGTAACAGAGAAAAGTGTCTCGTCATGAGCTCGTCGCATTTAAAAATCCTGTTATTTGTCAAGAAGGGGAAGGTCAGAAAATACCTGACCTTCCCCAGATAATACATATAAACTCAGGTCTCAGGTCTCCAAAGGAGGAGCAAAAGTTTTCAAGCCTAAAATTCTGAAATCTAAGTCAAGTAAGCAAAATTCAAGCCCATGGTTTAAACACGGGCTTATTACACGAACAAGCATCATAGAGTCGAATCCAAACTCCCATTTGTGGCAGAGTTTTTGACCCAACAAGCATTCCTTCTACAAGCAGGAGAGGCAATTTTTGTTGTTTTCCCTCCCTCCCTCCCCCCATTTCAGTCTCCAAGGATCTGTGTGCCTCTACGTGAATCAGCAAAGGAAATACTTTTTAAAATATTTATTCTCTATTATGAAATGTCCTCCAGATAACCCAAACCCTTGTGTCCCACAAACAGAGAGCCAAACATGGGAGGAACTCTAGACCAAAGACTGAGTGTTTGGGTTGCAGGCAGAATGTCCCCAGTTCCACCCCGGCATCTCTATAAAATAGCAGGTGATAAGAAGGGTTTCTGGCAGAGGTACGAGAGGGATGCTGCCTGTCAGAGTCTGGCCTACAGGACTGGCCCAAAATATGTGGCTGCCTGAGGCAAAGGAGAAAGTACAACCTGTCCTGCTCTGTATACAAAAGCCAATTTGACCAGTCAATGCATTTTCTCCATTGCTGATGGAGGGACAGCAAGGGAGCTGGCAGGGCAGGGCAGGGCAGGGCAGAACGCAGCTCTCTCCACCCCCTGCTGGCACTTGCCGCATCTGCTGCCTGAGGCAAATGTCTCACATTATCCAATGAAAGGGCCGGCCCTGCTTGACTAGACAGACCAACAGGAAGGCCAGAAAGGAAGATACTCATAAGAGGAAAGGAAGGGAATAATTTGCCAAAAGCCAGTGCAGTACAATAGATAAAGTACTGGACTGGGACTTGGGAGATCCAGGTTCTAATCCTGCATTTTTCCCAAGACAATAGTCCCCCTCCACTACAATTTATACTTACCACAACAACCCTGTAAAGGTTAAAAGAATGAGTGAGTGGCCCAAAGTCATCCAGTGAGTTCCATGACCAAGTGAAGACTACAACTCAGATCACTCCAGTCCCCAGCCTAACCACTAGGCAACACTGCCCCTTTCTTCAGAGTAAAACAAGGAGAGGAAATGATTATGCAACCGTTATACTCACACTACCTCCACGGAACTTTCTGAATCTCTCTGCTGACATTTCCCCCTCCAAACAGTACAACAATATCTGCAAATAACCATTTTGCTAAAATGTTCGGATCATTGCCAACATCAGCAAAAACACACGTGGCATCTGGGTGAAGAGTGAAGTGCAGCTTTGCAACAGGAAAACATTCTTGAAAGGATTTATTATCCTGGAAAATAGTTACTGCATAAAGCAGAAGCCAGAACAATGCGCATATGGGTTCTACCGTTTAGACCCAGAGGCTGGTGAGTGATTGCCACCAGACGGGCCAAAATTCTCCCTAGCGACTCCAAATATTGTAGGGAAATCAGCAGATGATGAAAGGGCAAATATCAAAATGGTAGCTGGCCAGAATTGAACAAACAAGGAAATTCTCCTACGGCCAAGGATCATTATCACAACCTACAAACTAGAACTCTTACATGGATTAATTTCTTACAGCACAGATGTTAGATGCTATCTAAACCCCAGTTCTGACCTCAGAAACTTGTTTTGTGATCTGGGCTGGAACTCTGAACTTGGAACACGCTTCCCTGTGGGAAGAACTGCACCCAGGGCAATTCCAAGGTCTCAAAAACAACCTCAGAGATGGGCTTTGGGGGCATTCTGGGCTTGGAAGGAGACAAGTCCCTCGTTCTACAATGTCTCCTGACAGTGTCATCGTCTGATACACCACACTTAGATGTCCAAAACTAAGTTTTTTTTGCAAGGGAAATGGAACATGGAGGGGGCTACCCGGGGCCCCCACAATAATATTCATTTTTCGAATTGTGCCTGATGCGCTGTAGGTTACGGACACCTAGATTGGACTGTCCCCTTAATCTCTTGTCCTATTCATCCTCATACCCTTTTCTATGAAGCTTTAGTCCTTGAATGTTTATCCCCAACTAAAACAAATCCTAGGGATGAGCAATGCACCCTCCCCCAACACACACCCATCACACGTTCCCTTCAGTCTTATTTGAAGAATGGCAAAATCGTTCTAGAAGATTCCATCAGCCAAACATAGTAGCCTTGACCAGGGCAAGACAAGCATAATGTACATATCACAGAGTTACTCTCAGAACCTCACTGTGTGACTCTGTGTTATTCTGGATGCCAATCCGGACACAAATAATGCACCAACTGGTATTTCACACTTCAGTGGTCTCTACTGTATGATCACAGACACGGAACAGTTCATCTGCGTAACAAGCAACAGCAGCCGGAGAAACGTTGCTAGAACAAACCTCAGTAGAAATTGCCTTCTAACCAGCTTTCAGAATCACTGGATCAAAGAAAAATATAAATCAGAGCATGCAAAACTGAAGCCCTGAAGCATTGGATCTTTGTGTGACGTCTTCCTGGATATCAGGCAGAGGTGTAGCCCTATTAATTCACCAAATGAGTCAAGAGCCCTGCCGCAGTTTATAATTTAAGGTATTTATCTCCTGATGGTTGACAGATCAGATGGATTTTTTCCCCTTTCTGGTGGGGAGGGAGAAGGATAATCCTTTCGGATATTGAAGCAAGCAACCTCTCTATCCATCCTACAGAGAATATGAATAACTAAGACCTAGGGTGGCCTGTGTGCATTTCAGTAGGATCGGGAACACCTAGGTTAGGTTCAAACGACATGGCAAGACATGGTGAGCCTTGGGATTCAATTCACCTTGGGATTGAATTTCCAAATGTACAGTGGCTGATGGGATGGATGCATGCCAACAGTGGGAGGACCAAGTAAGGAGGATCGAAACCATGATAACATAGAAACCACTTGATCATCTGTCAAGATCATGGTAAAGAACCATGAACCATGGCAACTACACAGGGTTGGTTCTTGCATTGTGTACATGCAGCTCTAGAATTTGGTTGTGGGAGAACTTCAGACTGGGCCAAAAGCATGCATGTGCTTCCCCAGAAAGCAGGCACCATGTAATGCATAAATGCTGGACCTTGCAGATCCAGACTCAACCAGGCTCCTCCTCAGTCCGCTGAGTATCCCAGATGGCCACGCCCCCTTCTGCAAGCCCCACCGTTCTGTCTCCAAATACCAATTATTGATCGGTGATTTCCCAGCATTTCGCAGGCTTTCTTCCCATAGTAAACACTGGGAACATCTCTCCTAAAACATCATTACTGGAAGTAAGAGCCATCAGCTAAAATATGGTGGTAACATTGCCCCCCAAGCTCTGAAATGTACCCCCTCTGAAATGGAGGGCTCGATACATCTTTTCAAAGATGCCACAAATGCACCGGTCACCTCCTTGGAAGCAAGAGCAGAGCTGTCGCTGTTGGCATCGGATCTGGTGTGCTTTGCACCAGTTTCATCAGCCACCGCTTGGTTTTCAGAGCCAGGTCAAGATTCTGGCGTTTACCTTTAAAACTGTGCGTCCCTCAAACTCAAACATAGCTTTCAAACTCTGCACAGCTCAGACTTGCAGCTCTCCCTGTGTGGGTCCAGTTGCGGCTTGCCATCCAAGCAGCTGAGTGAGGTATCTTTACCGCAAATGCAAACACTGACAGGTTGGAGCAGAGCTTTTACTCTGGTTGTTCCAGGGCTGTGGACTCGGGCACAGAAATTGCTGCCGCTCCTGTGAGCTGCTGGTCCATGTTTTGCTTAGGGCCCGATCTGAGAGCTGGTGTGGCATGGAGAGGAAAGTGTTGGACCCAGGACCCAGGAGAGTTCTAGCCCACTCAGCCATGAAGCTCACTGGGCAATTTTGAGCCACTCACAGGCTCTCAGTCTAACCTCCCTCACCAGGTTGTCGGTGGGAGGCAAAATAGAGAGGAGGAGAACCTTGCAACTCTGGGTTCCCTTCAAGAGGAAGGAAGACAGGGTATAATAATCATGTAATAAGAATAATCTTAATGCCCTCACAACTGATGCTTGCAAATCTCCAAACTCCAAATCTCCAAGGCAGGGCCTTGAAGCCAGCATCTGATCACAACGGGCATTCTAGTCCATCTTGATTTAGAGATGGCAAGGAGGAGAGGAGGCAGTTGGGGCACTAGCACTGGGACAGACCCTCTAGCACCCATGGAATTCCTCTGGCACTTGGCCCTGTCCTGCAAAGCCAGGTGAGCCAAGAGGGAGTCTGCGAACACTCACGGATGCTCAGTTGCACAGCCAGCAACCTTCCCGTCAGGAGTGACCGCAGGATGCAGAAGAGGGGCGCTGCAAGCGGGGTGCCAGCTGCCATTTCTGGAGACCGGTCTCCTTCCCCAGCCACTGCTGCCAGCGCCGGTGGCGTGGGCATGCACGGAAGAGATGCGTTGCTTGCACAGCACATGGGCTCACTTCCCGGCAAGCACGCTGCAAGCACAGGGTGCACTCAGCAGGAAATCGGATCTGGGCCCCGCAAAGTGTATCTGAGCCCAGGGAATCCCACCCCTGAATGGACACCTCACACATCGCACCAAGCACCCCTCCGTGCAAGTCTGGAGGCTCCCCCTCCTGCTCCACCCATGCCCCTCATCCCCCCCCCCCAGGGGCCCTGTTGTGACAGGTGTGGGAAACAGGCATGGTTCTTTCCACAGAGGCTGCAAGTGGGTGGCATACAAGCCTCCAGAGCCCAAGGGCTGAGACGATGCAAAACGATCCTGTAGTCCCGGGAGGGCCACTGGATTGTACCCTTCGGCCACTTAGCTTTGATTGCTGGCTTTTATGGTTATTGTCCTTCTGAATGCTGCCTTTTCTTTCCCTGCTTTCAAATCATCAGCTCCCACCTCTTATTCTTCCTCATTAGGAGAATCAATGGTATTTGTAATGCTGAACTTCACAATGGGGAAGAGTTTTCAGTCATTAACCTTCCTTAGCATCACACTCTCATGTGATTTCCTGTCTGAACATCAACAAATGCGCTTTTACGTCCTAAAGCAAGCAAACAAAACCATCTTCTTCAACCCATCATGCAGAATCTTAAGCTTTTCCACTCAAGTGAAAGCAAGCTAACTTTTTCTTTGGCATGGTCAAACACTCAGCCTGAAGGCCACAATACTGCAACTGGCCTTCCTTCTCTTCCAGTCACCTCTTGAGGGTCTCCCAGCCCCCCAGGAAAGATTTGGGGCCACTTCAGGGGAAGGGAGGTCTCTTCCACTAATGCTTTCCATTCCAGCAGTGAGTGACCAGTGTTGGATCCAACCGGTAAAGGAAACCAAGTTTTCATGTAGATGCTATGGTAGAAAGCATCTATTTAATTTTATTTGAAGTATTTCTTGGCTGCTTCACCGGGCAGAAGCAGCCCCAAGGTGGTATCCAAGAGTTTTTTCAGAATCCTACCATACTGAAGTAATAAAAACACAGTGAAACAGTTGGAACACCATAAAAACAACAATAAAAACTGTAAAGTAGAAATAAATCAAGTCTGCATGAAAATAGCTATCGAGGGAGGGAGGGAGGGAGGGATGGAGACCAGTGTGGTGTAGTTGTTAAGAGCACTGGTATGGAACTCCAGTGATCTGTGTTCTAGTCCATGCTCAGTCATGCAGCCAACTGGGTGATTCTGGATCAGTCACAGATTCTCAGACCGGCCTACCTCACAGGGTTGTTGTGGGAATAAGACTGCTAGAAGGCGAATGATGTAAGCTGCTTTGAGTTCTTTAAAACTGGAAAAGTAGGATACAAATCTAAGAAGGAAGGAAGGAAGGAAGGAAGGAAGGAAGGAAGGAAGGAAGGAAGGAAGGAAGGAAAGGACCAAAGACAAATACTTTAGAACAAGGAATAATGGGATAAAATGACTGAAAGGCGGATTGAAGCTGATCACCAGGAAAAACTTTCTCCCCATGCAGGCAGCCAGACAAGAAGGCCAACTGCAAGCAGAAGAGGTGGGCCCTTCATCAGTGGAGGTCTTCCAGAAATAGTTCAAGGTGGATTCCTGCCCTGAAACCTTCTTCACTGAACTTGGCCATCCAAATGGTCCCTTCCTGGGCTATGATTGTATGATGAAGAAAGAAAATGCTTACTGGGGATGAGATCTAGAACCATTAAATGAAAACGGAGCTTTCCGTGAGATGCAATGAAACCAAAGAAGCTAGAAAGACATGTAGGCCATTGTCACGGTCAAGGGGGCATGAGAAGCTTGGAGGTGTGGTTCAAATATTGTGGGGTTATCTTTTGCCTCACCGAGTTTTCCCAGTTCCTGCTTGCAGGAAGCCTCCATTCCCCATTCCTGGAGAAGAGGCATCTTGAACGGCAGGGAGGAGGCGAGGATCCACTCTGTGCCACTGCCCCATGCTCAGAGCAGGGTGCAGGGCGAGGAAGGATCCACCCCTGCAAGCCGGAAGGGCTCCCTTGGGCAGGAGTGGGAGGAGACCAGGCTGGCTGACTCAAGGGTCAGGCCCAGGCCACTCACCCTGCAGCACTGAGCAGACATCGGTCCAGCGGAGTGACGCTCACTCCCCCATCCTTCCCGCTGCTCTCCAGCGCATGCACCTTGTCTGCACAGTGGAGACAAGATGCAGGCTGAGGCAGGCCAAAGTCAGCGCATGATTGCAGCTGCCAGGCAGAGGAAATGCATCCCGTGATTACCCAGGGGGATGAAAGAGAAGGCAGTGGGGAAGGCAACTCAGTCATCTGCCAACTATTGCTTGGGCATGTTCTGCCAGCCCTCCATGAGCTTTCCACGCACCCCCAAGCCTTCCGGCCCCACCCTGTGCAGAGAGACAGCGATATCCTAGCCAGGTGCAGAAGCAATTTATTTGCTTTCCTCAGAGCTGCAGAAGGCTTTGCATGTGCTGCAGAATAAGCGTCAAGGCTGTATGGCATTTTAAGCACCTCTAAAACCTCTCCAAGCACTTTGCACCCTGATCAGAATTTGTAATAATGCTTTCAAAGGTGAACTCCCAGGACTTGTCAGGTATTCTGCAACAGGAAAGTGGCGGCATCCTCAAAAACATATGGACACAGTCAGCATGAATTAGTGCCTTGGCTTCGGCAAGCAAAAGAATCCATCAAACCTCACCAATGAACGAATCCAGCCATGAGATCCCTTAGTTACCTGCTGCTGACCAAAGCAAGTGAAGTCTCGTGTTCCACCTAGTGGTAAACGAGGATGACAACTATGTCACTGATGTCATTTTCCTGCTCCATATCCTATTTCTGAATTAGTCAAGCGGTGTCTATGAAATAGCTGGAGGAAGTTTTCTTGGGTTCACTGTTTGATAAGATCATACCAAAATTCTCAAATTTCTTTATCAGTGGAAGGCGAAATATTTTAAGGTTTAAAAATTGATATGTCAGAGAAATTGGAATGGCAGGTGTGCCCATTCAAGCCCAGAGCTTCTGTTGTTTAGCTCTTAAAATTCTGCTTTTCGATCCCCGTGTATTCACCTGTGTTTACTAACTGTGGAATGCCACCTCTGGTCCAAATGGAAGGAAATTTCAGTTTGCTTCATTTTGGATCTGAATTTAGCAACATCTGCAGGTTTCTTCCTATAGGAGACTGGAAGCACGTGAGAATGAGATTACTGAGGTGGGATGGAAACTGGTCCTCTGCAGCAGCAGGGGCTGCACCTGATGGCCTTCTTGGCCCCTTCCCACTCTATCACTCTATGAAGAAGGAAATGAAACCAAGCGATTTGTACAGCCATAGAAGGAGCCCTTTGCACTGTGTGCACCGATTGCACCCAAGAGTTGCATGGCGGGGAGGGAAAGACTTGCAAGCACCAACACTGCGTGCATGATTGGGAACACTGCCCAAAAGCCCAGTCTCCATCTATGCAGGAGCACACGCGTGTGCATGGATCGCACAAAGCACAAGACCCCTGAAGACAGAAGCCAGGGCAGAGGTCTGCCTTCCCTCCCCTGTGCCTGATGGTACAGCCCACAGCTCCAAGTACAGGCATCCAAATGAGAGGCTAAATGCTTCAGGTTATGGCCCTGGTTCAAGTCGGTTGATAACCTGGCAAGTTGCTTATCCCTCCCTCCATTCCCAAGAACATCCTCTCACCAGCAGCCATTCCAAGCTGGATACGCTGAGGGAATTGAAATGGAGAAGAAGCGCTGTTCCATCAGTCCTCTGGAAAGCCTTGGGGTTTTTTTTTTTTTTTACCTCTGCCCTCCAGCTTCCTTTTTCCTTGTGTGTTGTGCCTTTCTTTAGATTGAAAGCTTCTGGGCCGGGACAGTGTTCTTTTAGTTGTTATTTGCAAGCTTTTGCTTTCCTTTTTCTTTTCTCTTAGTTTTTGTTTCAGGAACAGGCAAAAACATGGTGGTTAGATTGCTAGACTGGGGGTGTGGGAAGTCCAGGTCCTCAGCCATGCAGCCATGGAGCTCATGGGGTGACTTTGGGCCAGTCACTCACTTTCAGTCCAGCCTACCTCACAGGGATGTTGTGGTGAGCATAACATGGAGCTATGTTCTTCACAGGAGAAAAGCAGTCAGGAGATGAACGGACTGGGAGGAGCCATTTTTGACCTCACAACGTCCTTTCCCTGACCCAGCTGCATGCTGTATTGCAGCCAAATTCAAGCATCTTTCTTTGGTCCCCACTTCTTTCCTGAGTGGGGAAAATGAGGACAAGGACCTGCCACCACCCCGTAGCTCTTCACAAACTGCAGCATAACCTTTGAAGCAAGACTCCTCCTTCCCATGCATCTGCAGAAGTGTCTAAATGCTTCAGCCAACTTCCTTAGATTCAAGGGCTCTCTGTTGCCAGATCTCATCCTTAATACCTAGACAGCGGGAGGAGGGCGCTTGAGCCTGCTTGTTCTCATACGCTCCTTATTCCGTCCCTAAAGCAGCATGGGAGGCTGCTGCTCTGGCATCCTGTCTCCTCCAGCTGCCCCAGCACATCTGTCTGGCAAGTCCACCATCCAGGCAGGCAAGAGAAATGGGCTGCGTCCACGTTAAGCCTACTTGCAGCAGCCCCATTGACATGAACAGCACTGGACTCAACCTTGGCTCACTAAAGTCCCATGCATTGGGATGGGGCTACCATGTTGCTGCTGCTGTTGTGCACCGTCAAGTCGCCCCCAGCTTATGGGGACCTTATGAATGAATGCACTCCAAAATGAGCTCTCCCATGTTCAAGGCTTTGGCTTCCTTGATGGAGGTCCTCCTTCTCTTATTGGGTCTTCCTTTTCTTCTTCTGCATTAGACTTTCTCTAGCCTGATTGTCTTCTCCAGAGAGTCTTGCCTTCTCATAAGGTGCCCAAAATAGGACAGCTTCAGTTTTGTCATTTTTGTTTCCAAGGAAAGCTCTGGCTTGATTCAATCTAGGACCCCCTTGTCTGTCTTTTTGTCAGTCCAGGGAATTTGCAAAGCTCTCCTCCAGCACCATGATTCGAACGCATCCATCCTCTTCCTGTTGACTATCTTTGCTGACCAGTTTTCGTACCCATGCATGGTGATGGGGAATGCCATAGCCTGGATGATCTTGACTTGGCCTCTAGTGAAACATTCTTCCATTGGATGATCCTTTCTAGTTCCTTCATTGGTACCCTTCCAAACCTCAGCCTTCTTCAAAGTTCTTGGCTGCACTCTCCCTTTGAACTGATGACTGAGCTAAAGCATGTGTGATCTTTCACAATTGCAATTTCTTCACAATCGAAACACAAATCTAACTGTAAACCCTCCAGGCAAAATGGCACCCTTTCCTTAATGTCCTTTGATAGTTAGCACCAGGAGGCCTCTGCCTGGAGGAACCCTCCCTGTGTATTATGGTTTGCTGATTATATGAAGCTTGTCTTTCCAAGATAGTCACAATTATGAGAAATAGAGAGTCCAGAGGAAGCAGAGGGACTTCCATTGTGAGAAAGAAATATAAACCATTATTGCTTAAGACTATAATAATGAGAACAACAACATAAAGTATGGCTGGAAGTATATCCTTCATCTTGAAAAGTAACTTTAATTCAATGTTCCGCCAAATTACTGACTCTTCTCGAATTAAATAGCAGTAAAATGTAGCAATGCATGTAGCTTTAGTGAAAGGCCAGCGCAGAAGAGAGTGCTGGAAAAATTCTCATTAAAGGGAAACCAAGTGCAAATAGTTAAGACCAGACCAAGTTGCTATCCCTGAAGGTCAGAATAGATTTCATTTTTTGCCAGACTGAATATAATAAGAAATATATCTTTGGAAATAAATAAATGCTGCTCAGCACTCTGCTACATCTCCATGCATGAAAAAGAGGAGAGAAGGGACAGCTGAGGCTTGAAGGATTGTCCCAAAGCACAGAGCTAAAATCTAGTAGCCGGATGCGGTTGACAAGACAGAAAGGAACAGGAGAAATGGGTGGAAAACCGCAAGAGAGCTATGAAAATATTCCTGTTAGAGAACACTGGCCACTAGGATGGAAACATTTTCTTAAAAAGTTGTAAAATTGAGTGTCTGAGTCTCCCATTAATTGGCCAGCAGATGCTGCTGTTGTTATTTCAGCAGGAACTTCCTTAAACTGGTAGTGATTCACTGAACAGTACATTATACCAGCCTTACCCAAATTGTGGTCTTACAGATGTTTTGGACTGCAACTCCCATCAGCCCCATATCCACCAGCTTGAAGCAGGCTAATCAACACTGTCTGTGGCTGTGCTCTCCAGTGCTTCAAGGAGGGCTCTTTCCTCGTCCAGCCTAGGGATGCCCAGAGGGAACCTGAGACCTTCCGCATGCTGACCACGTGCCCCACCACTAAGCTGGGCCCCTCCGCTTAAACAAAAAGCCTGTCATACCCTAATCAGACCATTGCTCTATGGAATAGCCTTGCTTGACCATCTCACAGTGGCCCCACCCATTTTCAGATGGGACTTTTCCCGTCCTACCTGGCATGACCTTCTCCATCCACTACACACAAATACACACTTCCCCCTCCAAGAGATTCCTAACATGGGTTGCTGATGTCTTCCTCCAATGGAAAGAACCAGGCAAGTTGAGCCTCAAGAAGAGAAGGCTGAAGGGAGCTGTGACAGGAGTCTTCAAGTCCTTGAAAGGCTGTCACAAAAAGGAAGGCCGGGATCTCTTCTTGGTCATCCCAGAGTGCAGGACATAGAACGATGGGCTCAAGGAAGCCAGATTCTGGCTAAATATCAGCCAAATATCAGCATTGTGACAATGGAACCAGTGAACTGGGACGGTTGCGGGCTCTCTCACATTGGAGGCATTCAAGAGACAGTTGGATAGCCACCCATCAGGCAATCCCAATTCTACGGTTCTCTGATTCTATGGTCCAGAATGTGAGGACCATCTTGAGCAAGGCACTCCTCATGCAGGGGAGGGAATGCTGCTTCTCAGGCCATACCTGACAAGTGTGTGTTGGCCTAAAACTTACTTGTGTGCTTCTTGCCTCAGCTCCAAATGCACATTTACACAAACTCAGCTGATGGTTTTGTGAGCAAAACACCAACATTAGATCTCATATGAAGTTGCTAAAGTTTCTTTAACTAAGTGAGGGCCCGGTTGTCACTGATTACAACCTGCAAAGAAGAAGGAAGTTACGGTCTTCTGCCAAGAGAATGCTCTCATATTGCCTGCAAGCCTCTGAACTTGGAAGTTTATTAGCATCGAGTGCAAAAGTGCCTGCATTTTGATGGATCCCAGTTCATGAGCGCTGCCAGGGCCCCCCAGGATTGCTGAATAAGAGGCTGAATTGGATTGTGCAGATGTTACGATGAATGGAGTGTGTATGGGCAGAGGGGAGATACCTGCTCCTAAACTCCACCCCATCCTACAGAGAATATGAATAACTCCCCAAGGGTGGCATGTGTGCCTTTCAATGAGATTGGGGAAACCTAGGCTGGGTTCGAACAACATGGCAAGACATGGTGGGCTTTCACACCATCCAGGGGATGGGGGAGGACAGGAGAGCCTGGAGGAATGTTGTCCATGGGGTCATGATGAGTTGGCCATGACTTTGCAACTAACAACAAAAGGTCTATGGTATTGTCTGAACCCAGTTGTGGCATTTCACCATAGTAAGTTTGGTCCTTAGAAACTACAATAAAAACAATGGTTTGTTCTATGGTCTCTCTGTGCCACCATGGCTTGTTGTGTTGTCTGGACCCAGAATCGTGGTTTCCACAGTATGCAACTACTGCAGAGTTCTCTGGGAAGAGCAGCAATTGCAGCAGCCACTCCAGACATCCAGCTTGTATGTGTGTAGAAACATAGAAACAGAGTGAGTCAGAAGGGGTCTCCCAGGCCATCCAGTCTGACCCCCAGCTCCAGCCACTCATGACATGCCTGCCATGTGTATGTCCAGCCTATCTGTAAACACCCTCACCATTGGGCCTTCAACCACTTCCTGTGGAAGAGGCAGGTGACATAGGCAAGGAATGATGCACCTTGGAATTGAATTTCCTCATGCACAGTGTCTGATGGGATGCATGCCAACCGTAGGAGGACTGAGTGGGAGGGAGAGAAACCCATGGACCATCTGCCAGGTTGATATTGGTGAGAACAAAAACCATAAACTGTAAACCAGGTAACCATGAGGGGGCATTTGTCATGTTGTGTGAATGCTGTCATCTTTTTTTTTTTGGTGGGGGGGCATGCAGGGAAGCACTCCCTTAGAGGGGTACTTATGAAAATGGAACTATACTCTTGCTTAGTACATATTGCAGGTCAATTTGGTTTATAAATCTCTGGTAAAATGCATCGCTGAAGATTTGGTCTGCCTGATTAGATTTCTCCCCTGAAGCTCCTTAATAATTTTACAGCCACATCTGAATGAACCTGTGCCCTGAATTAGCCAATCTGCAGGGTGACACTTTGTTTTGGTTTTCAAGTTGGACAGGATTTAGATAGACAGTTAAGAAAGAAATTAAATGCTGGACATTCAAGTATCGGCCCTTCAGGTTGGCCATGAATCGTTCCAAAGAGCAGTATTCTTCTTTCCCTTGGCCTATTCTTCTGTAGCCAAGCATGGAAAATGAGAAATGTGAGATAACAAATTCACCGCGACATTGTGGTCTATCTGAAATTACCCCTGTCCTTACCAGTAATGAGAATAACCGCTGCCGAATGGGCCTCCGGAGACCCTCTAATGATTTACTGGAGGGTCATTGGGAAACTGCGGTGTGGTGGTTGAGGCATCCCTAGTAATTCCCAGATTCTAACCAGCTGCAATTAAGCTCTTTAATATGCATGAGGAATGGAGGAAGGCTGGTCAGTGGGGACTTCCTGAATGTCCTAGATTCAGACTTCAGCATCATTCTTCCGATGAGTAATCACCACGGAGTGGATCACTGTTTCCCCTTAATGGGACAAGAAAAGGATGTGGAGCTGCTATCACAACATGCCATCAAAACAAATATCTTTTTGGGGTTCACGTTTGCTTTCAGCGCCAATGCCCAGGGTCTATCATTTAGTCCCCAAGGTAGCTCAGATAGGGCAGCTTCAGGAGGACCAGGGACCAGTCCCTCTCCAAGGACCGCTGCTCGTGTCCTGTTTGGCAGCAGCAACCAAAAGATTGTGAAAATCAGTACTGTAGTGGTTGAATCTGGTCTCTGCAGCATTTCATAAGCATCTTGCTGGAACCCAGGAGAGCCACGTTCTACTCTGAAGCTCACTGGGTGAATTTGGCCAGTCATTCATTCTCAGCTTAGCCCACCTAACAGAGTGGTTGCTGTCAAGACAAAATGGAGTGAAGAAAGATTATGAAGGCAGCCTCGAATTCCCTACAATTTGAACAATGCTGTTGTTCTTATTCCTGTTTCAAGGAGGGATGGGGAACCTCGTTCAGTCTCCAGAGGATCCCTGATGGACAGGTCTGCATTATATAGAGAGAGGATCCCGTGGTGGGGGGAGCAAAGGCAGCAAGGGTGGAGCCAAAGCAGCAAAAGTACCCACACATTTCAGCTTAAAGGCCTTGATGCCAATAAATAGAAGCATCAAGGAAAGGCATTTCAGTCTTTCTGAACAGGGAAAAACTGCACAAAAATTAGGAATCTTGGAAGCCCTCTGTAGTTCAGGGAAAGGGGCTAGGGGTCCTCGGCTAATTGAGGTGCATTGGCGTCCTGAAAATGATGCCATAGAAGCATCTGGTACTCAAGGCTGAAGCACCAGGAAGGCCAGATGTGGCCCCTGGTGCAAGATTCCCCATCCTTCCTCTGGTGGGAACAAGCATCAGTGCGGTGGGAAGCTGAGCACTTGCGACAACAACCCAGATACTCACCCAGTGTAGCACTTTCAGGATAGGACAAGTCAGAGAGCATTGGCTGTTGGGTGGTATAGAAATGCAACCATGAAAGAGGAGCACCTGTCCGCGATCTCTGCTGGCTTGTCCCATTCTGGAAGCACTAACTCGGGTTAGTTTCTGACTGTGAGACCAAGTGATGGATCCTCCTCATGCTAGGGTCTGTTTCCGCCAGCAATGCAGCAATCCGCTTCCGATTCAACGAAGCGACTGCATGTGCAGTCAAAAAGAAACTGAGGGACTGGGCGTGAGCCACCTCACTTTTATCCACACCTCCAAAGGGACAGGGCAGGGCTCCGACCCACTCCATGATGCTGAGCTTTGGAAGTTTCTCCGATCCGGGCCTTGCACCGTGCAGCAAAGCCCATACGTGTGTGATGCACAGAGACCACGAAGAACTGTAGTTGTTCACCATGCTTTGTTGTCTTGGGTGGTTTGGGACAACATGATAACCCACAATTCAAACACAACCTGTGGTTCAACCACAGCACATTTTGTGTAGAACTCAGCCATGATCAGTTTGGAGAACGTCAACTGTGTCAGTGGGGTCATGGCAAAATATGGTGTAAGAAATCCGACCAATGCTCTCTTCTAGTATTCAGCTTCTGCCTTCTTACCAGCCTCCTCTTTTAATTGAAGGGAGAAAGGGCCAGCGGTGTTGGCTAAATGACCAGAAATGTTGTATCCGGCTCCCCCGTTTCCTACAGTTACATATTCGCTTCTCCTGGTCGACTGCAAACGGCAAGCTACAGGAAAGCTAGTTTTGTTGCAGGTGCTTCGGTTTGGTTTTTTTATGGCAGAGTCAACCAGGGCTGTGCTTGCGTTTGAACAGAGCTTTACTTTTATCATCCAAAATGAAAAGGGAAAAAAGTTAATGAGTTCTTCAATAACAGCCTACAATTTAATTACTTTTGAAATGATTGAAAGTAAATAAAACAGGAAACCTAATTAAGTTTAGCCAGGGAACAGAATTCAGTCAGCTCTCAGCTCAGATGTTCATCTTCATTCCTTGGTTTGCTTCAAAGCCAGGGGAACCGGCGACGAAGTGTGCAGAACATGAGACATATTCCCTCCAAGGTCTGCCATCACCTGTCGCTGGCCATACCAAGCTCCAGTCTCACCTCAGGCTCTGGCTTTGGGCCTGTGGCAAAATAGCAAGTGTTGTGCATGTGTGCAACACAATGTAGGCACCCATGTCAAGGTGCAAATTCCCAAAAATTGTAACTTGTTTTAACACCTGAAGCAGAAACTCCCCCTGCCTGGCAGGAAAAATACTATAATAGTAATTTAAATAAGCAACAATTTGCCACCCTGCCATGGCATTCAAAACCAGCTTGTAAGAGTCACCACCTCACTCAGCCTAATAGTAGGGCTGAGCTTGTGAGGTTGGCTTCTTTGTTTTTAGGAGGTATTGATTTTAACTGAGCTAGTTGCCAGCACCACTGCTATGGCAGCAAGCGCAAATTGTTGATTATACAATGGGCAGATTCACATGATGGAAGAAGCCATTGTAAAATCCTGCTGTTGTAGATCTGTTGGATCATCTGGATCCAATTCTGGAATTCCTGTATGTTAGGCTTACTTTTCTGAACCTGCAGAGAGAATCCAAAGTCAGTTATAAGGTTTCCACTTTTTACCATGGCTTCTACAGTTATCCAGACCTGGCATAGCCAGTTCACCACTGTTGGTAAGGAAACACCAAAGAGTCCCCTGGCAAGAGTGCCTGAAGAAGTGGCCATTTCTAGCCTTTGGTTTCTACTGCCCTCAGCTTCCTAGCAACAGGTGTGTCATCACTCACTTTATTCCCATTGGCCAAGTGATTCAACTGTCTTCCTGTTCCCATTTGAAGACAGGCACACAGGATGAAAATACACAGGGAAGAATTACAAATTATGGCAATTGTTTATTTTCATTTAAGAAAAATTTCTGTGGGAACAGGAGAGGCAAATAAATTCAGGAGGTGGGAAGGGAACCAGAGCAGAGCAATCAGAAGGAGGTTGCTGCTTTCCATGAGCAAGACAAGGGAAGGGACAAGGATTTTGCTCATGGATGCTGCTGGGATGCAGGGTGAGACCAGGAGGAGGGCCCAGAAAGCATGGAAACTGTGCACATAATCATCTGACCAGTAAGTCTGGGCCAAAATCCACACACCATGGAGCCAGCATAAGGTAGCTTCCATGTTATGCAAACCTAGTCAGTGCCTTGCAAACGGTTTCTTTCCTCTCTCCTAAAACGACTGCTAATTCGTTTAAATAAACATGGGGAAGCAAACTTCAAGAGATGCAGTTCTCTTTCTGGTTTTGCTTTATGCAGAAATGGAGATTCCTTGGTCACCAGAAGCATGGTGAACTCGGGCAAGCTATTGCAACCCTTGGGAAAAGCAGGACAGGGACTTCCTGACCATTGGCTCAAATCCCCAAAATGACCCAGCGGCGTACTTTATACTACGTCAAACTTACCAGCTGCACAGATCTCTGTTTCTGGCAAGGTTAATATATGTATGAAGGAGGTTCTGAAGTGCCCCCTGTTTAAGGGCATGTTGCACGTTTGCACCTTTGCTACTGCCCACGATGACCAGTCTCTCCCATGTTCAGGCCAGCCCTGCTGCTTGGACAGAGAACTTGGCAACAACAGAGAAGGCATTCAGTGCTCCTCTAATGCTTCCTCGTTGCAGCTAAGGGCTAACGTGGATGCAGGGCAGGTGAAAATTAAGTGAGAGCACAGAAGAAAGGTCAGTCAAATGTCACAGCAAAATGAGGAGGCTACATAAAGCCATCAATGCATTAAATGAAAGTGGATGTGTACACGGTGGAAACACTAATGGAGCTGAAGTACAAGGGTCTCATGGGAGCGGAGCGGCGAGGGGGGAGGGCTCCACGTCCACCAGCAGCTGCCACTGCAGCAACCTCCAAGGCACTCAAGTAAAACTGCTTAATTTGAAAATAAATAGAAAATAGCTTTTAAATCAACCCCATTCAAAAGTTCAGACCTTGACTCATAGTGGATTATGATGCTGGAGCTGTTTCCAGAGGGATGGCCCCGTGTGCCATCCCTCAAAGAGCTTTCTCCAGCAATTTTGTTGATTCCTCCTTCAAGGACAGAAGGAAAAGTGAGAAACCAGGGAAGCAGCAGTGAGCTGGGCCCCCCGGGATCCACTGGTCTTGTATTCATACCTCAGGTTCCTTTAATGCTTGAAGCTCTCTCTTCCCCTCTTCTTCCCCATTCCATGTTTGGTAACTGCCATCATGACCACAGGAAGAAAACGGAGTTTGCTTTTGTTGTAAAGATGGAATAAAGTAATTTTGGAATAACATTCATTTTGTTTTAGAAAAGGAGACTATATAGGTCAAGTTTTTTTCTTTTTAATGAGAAAAACTGGACCTGCCTGGCTTGACTTAAAAAATGTTTCTAAAAATAAGAAGGAAGCAAAGCAACTGCAGTGAGTGGTTTCAGACAAGGTGGGATCCAGGTTGCCTATGGGATCCTATAAATGGATTCACGTAAATGGAGAAACGAATAAAAGGAGCACAGAGGTTGGGAGCCTGGAAGCACCGGAGGCCTGAAACAGGGCCCATGCTTCCTCTTGGAAGATCCATCAGCGACAAGTGCTTTCCCAAACTCACTGGAAGGAAAGGAGTCTCCTTTATTTATTCCATTTTTACACTATCCAACAGTGAAGGCTCTCTGGGCAGTTAACAAATGTTTTTGAAAAGGAAAAATTTAAAACACATATGCAAACACCCGTGAATTGCAAGTGAATCAGCAGAGAAGCATAGCAGTGGTACGGAATAAAATGCAATATTAAAAAATGAAGGTAAAAAATTAAACTGTTAAAATGCTGGGAAAATTAAAAGGCCTTCACCTGGCACCAAAAAGAATACAAGCTACATACCAGAGCTCTGTGGGGAGTCATTCCACAGCTGGGGTGCCACGAACAAGAAGGGCCTTCTCCCGGTAGCCCCCACTTCACTTCCTTTGGAAGGGGCTGCTGGTGAAGGATCTCCACAGATAACTTCAGGGTCTGGGAAGGTGGTCCTTCAGATAATCTGGTCCCAAGTGGCCATTTCTAGCCTTTGATTTCTACTGCCCTCAGCTTCCTGGCAACAGATGTGTCATCACTCACTTTATTCCCATTGGCCAAGTGATTCGACTGTCTTCCTGTTCCCATTTGGAGACAGGCACACAGGGTGAAAATACACAGGGAAGAATTACAAATTATGGCAAGATTGTTTATTTTCCTTTAAGAAAAATGTATGTGGGCACAGGAGAGGCAAATAAACTCAGGAGGTGGGAAGGGGACCAGAGCCTTCAGATAATCTGGTCCCAAGCCATTTATTAGCATTTTGAATCAGGCCCAGCCAGTGGAGCTGGACGAGGGCTCGTGTGATGTGCCCTCGTGAGCCAGTCCCCATTAACAGTCTAGCTGCCCTGTTTCGGATCAGTTGAGGTCTCCAGACCATGTTCAAAGGCAGTGCCATGTAAAGGTGTCGTGCAGGAGGTCATGACAGGGACTTCTCCTCGTGAGGAGGAAGTAACAGTAATTACTAGAGTCTGGGAGGATCAAACCCAGCCAGAGATAGAAGCTAATCAGCTTCTGCCTGACAGCATCGTCAGTCCACAGACCCCCTCCCAAGCACCTAGCCCTTTAGAGCAAACAGCCTGTGAGAGGGAGGAGGGCGAAAATCCCTCCTCCTCTTCTGAAGAGGAAATGACGGGACCAGAAGCAGAAGGGAGGATGGGATATGTGAACATGATGGACGTCTCCCAGAGACGCATGATCTGTTCATATCAAATCAGGATGGACAGACTGAAAAGGAGGAGGGAGGAACGGCTGGAGGGGGTAGGAGATGACGTGAAGGGGAGTAGCGATCTCCATTCTCAGGCGAACATCTTTTCAGCAAAGACGCTCCTCTATTTGCTTAACAATAGAGTCATAAATCTTGTAGATAACTAGCAATAAACAGATTTAGTTTTATTGCTCGCGTCTGTGTGACTAATTGCAACCAAAGTGCCCATGCCTGCGGGGCTCCCCCGCTCACGACAACAGGACATGGCAGTAATCCCAGCGAGAGGTTACCAGAGCATGGATATCTGGTGCTAGGCTCTCTCTGCCCAGGTGGGGTCATAGCTGGTCTCTCAGTTTAAGCTGATAAAAGGTGCTCCACAGCACTTGTGCCAAGAGCCCTCAAAAACCTGGAGCCAGCCCTGCTGGAACCCCAGCTTTGTGGATGGGCTTCTTGGCAGAGTGGCTGACGATTCAAGGGATCACTTGGCCCACCGAGGGACCTACTTCTGTGGACTGTAGGGCAAGGGGGAGAGGAGCCCACTGGAAGGACAACCTGTCTTGCTTCAGTTGGAAAATGGTCTGGTTCATGCAGAAGTAGGAACAGCCGGTGCTAAAGTTCAGATCAGCATGGAGGCCAGGTATGGCTGGGCTTACACCACAGAACTCCTTGGTGCTTTTCACTCTCCTCTTGCTCTGGTCAAGACAATGTTGGTGGGGTGGAGCAGGAGGAGCCTCCCTGCTCATTTGTCTTCTGCCTGTCAAGCTAGCCAATGGTAGCGATGATGGGAAAGAGGAGGAGGAACCACAGCAGCTGGTGACAATGGCCGTAAGAAGTTGGACCTATGGAAGAAGGAGACCCGTGGATGGTTTGAAGGTGCTCAGAAACCTAGAGCTGGCACTGTCTGGTGCAGAACAGAGGGGACAAGAAGAAACGCTCTGTCTTTCAACGTATTATTTGTGCTGGAATGGAGACATCTCAGCATCCCGTTAATCAAATACATGAAACTGCCTCATACTGAATCGGAACATATGGTGCTCTGCATTGGTCATTCTGAACAAAGGTGCCTCTCCGAGAAAAACGGACCTTTCCCAGCCCTTTCCCAAGCCTTTATTAATGGAAGTAGTCAGGGGCTGAACTCTGGCTCTTCTGCATCCCAAGTATACATTCTCCCTGGGCCCACTTCATATAAAGTATCAAGTGTAAAATGAAACTGAGATTCCCCACAAGGCTCCAGGCTACTGCTGTGCCCAAACTGTCTTCTTCATTTTTAAACTATTTTCATTACAATTGACAGAAAAGAAATTGCTTTCCAAAAAACAAAATTCCAACAAGGATTTGGTGCAATGCTTGTGGCTAGAGTGCTGAGTCGCCGTGCCCTTACCTTCATTACAAGTTGGCTGAAGGGTGGAAAATTGAAAACTGGAGTTCAGCAGAGCAGTACTCTGGGGGATGAAATAAGAGAATGTGCTTCAGCTTTTCTTCTAGGCTCTGAATGTGCTACCAATGAGTTCCTTTGAGAGTCACGGACATCCAAGCTAATAAAACTGAATTTATGTTGTGGATTTGCATCTCATGCCTGAAACCATTTCTCAGAAATGGAAAAGAAAGCTTCTGCATTAGATGGCACCTTGCCATACCCATTTCATGGGCTGAAACTATTGCTCAAATGGGGCCTGGGAATGGCTGTGGGAACCCCTGTTGGAGGAACACTGTTGAAGCTAAGCAGATGTGAACCTGGGTAGTGTTGGGACAGGAGACCACCTGGATCCCAGGACAAGCAAGGGGCAAATGGACGTAAAGATCATGAATGGGAGAAAGAGGGGAAATGTCATCTTTTTGGAGCTCATGCCTCCGTGGGTGTGTGACCAGTGTTGGCCCCAGGTTCTTGAGGGCCTTATCCCTTGGTAAATCTACCTGCTATCACCACAGCCACCACTTGCTGCTGATACTCATCCTCCTTCTCAGCATTGCTACCACTCGCTTGCTTGGCAGGCAGAGAGCCAACGAGCAAGAGGGCAGGGGTGTCCACTGCTTCTCCATCTCATCACCACTGCTGCCTGGGCCACAGCTATTGGCAGGTGAAGATGCGTGTTCCAGTGGTGAATCGGAGAAGCAAACCCAGGGTGTCCTTGCCAGTGGGCTCTTGGTGGGATGTGGGCTATTGGCAGATGCCTACCCATACCTGTCCTTGAAACTGGCTCTGTTGAAAGACTAGTGGGAGGGGTCCATTTAAAACTGGGTGTTCCCCAACCTGGTGTTCTTCAAATGTTTGGACCACAATGCCCATCAGCCCCAGCCAGTATGGCCAACAGTTGGTAGTTATTTATTTACAAAGAGGAAGGTCAAGATCTCTTCTTGCTCACGCCAGAGTGTAGGACATGGAATAATCAATTCAAGTTATGACAACCCAGATTCAGACTGGACATCAGGAAGAGCTTCCTCACTGTCAGAGCAACACGGCAGTGGAACCGGCTGCCTGAAGAGGTGGGGGGCTCTCCCACACTGGAGGCATTCAAAAAGAAACTGGACAGCCATCCGAATGGGATGGTGTAACATGGTGTCCTGCAGCAGCAGGGGGTTGGACTTGATGGCCTTATGGGCCCTTCCAGCTCTACTATTCTATGATTCTATGATTCATTTAAATCTTGTTACGTCACCTTCCATGAAATATGCCAAGGACATAAGCACAAGTCAACAATTTAAACCATGCAACATTAAACTCATAAGAAGTTCCTAAATAATAACATAATGAAGTACGGCCATGCTCCAAGTCAAGAAAAAAACCAAATGCCAACTGAAATAGCAGCAAGGTCCCAGATGCACACACAAGTTTTCAAAAAGGCCTGAAAATCTGACCAAATTGGTACATGGCTGAGCTCAAGGTCAAGGCCACACCACAAAGGAATGGCTCCACTCAGAATGCCCATTTCCCGGCTAACAGCAAATAAACCTCTCCAAACAGTGGCATAAGCAGGAGGGCTTTCCCCACCAATCAGAGAGATCTACCAGGACAGTGGAGGAAAAGACGTTCTTTTGGGTATCTGAGATGTCTGGTGAGCCTCAGGTAAGAAAAGGCTGGGTTATAACATGATCATTTTGAACTGCATTTCAGTTGCCTCCCAGGTTGCTACACAAACCAATCTTACACTTACACTTTGAATTCTGGAGAAAAAAAAAAGATGTTGTTGGTGCACTGGACACCACAACATGTTTTCACTAAGGGTTTCTCTAAATGGACCAATTGTTTGGGGTGTAATAGGGCTTGGCTGACTGACCGAAAGCAGAGGGTAACCATTAGTGGGGAATCTTCGGGATGGCAGTCAGTGACAAGCAGGGTCCCCCAAGTCTCTGTCCAATCTGTTCAATCTTTTCAACAATGACATGGAAGAAGGGTTGACCAGTCTGCTGATCAAATTCACAGAAGATACTAAAACTGGGGCAGTGGCCACAACTGAGGAGCAGGTACTCCAGATCCAAAAGGAGCTGGGCAGACTATGGAAGTAGGCAGGAGACAACAGGATGGCGTTCAATGTGGATAAGTGCAAGGTCTTGCACTTGGGGCATAGGAATAGGTGTCATAAGTACAGATTAGGGGACAAGTGACTGGAGAGCAGCACTTGTGAAAGGGACCTCGGGGTGCTGATTGACTGCAGGCTAAACATGAGTCAGCAGTGTGATGCGGTGGTCAAGAGGGCGAATGCCACCCTTGGTTGCATAGCCAGAAGTGTGGCTTCTACATCAAGACAGGTATTACTACCACTCTATATGTGCCTGCAACTGGAGTATTGTGTTCAGTTTTGGTCCCCTCATTACAGAAAGGATATAGCCAGGTTGGAGTCAGTGCAGCGTAGGGCCACAAGGTTGGTGGCTGGTTTGCAGGGGATGGGGTATGAGGCGAGACTGAGGGAACTGGGTCTCTTCCACCTGGAGAAGAGGAGACTCCAAGGGGATCTGTTGGTGACATACAGGTATGTGAGGGAGTCACACGGAGGTGGATAGAGACCTGTTCTCCCCCGCAGAAGCGGGCAGGACATGCTCCAACAGAGCAAAGCTCAGGGAACCCTCGGTGAGGGTGTTCAAGGATAGGCTGGACATGCACATGGTGGGCATGTCATGAGCGGAGCCAGTTGAAGCCGGGGGTCAGACTAGATGGCCCGGGAGACCCCTTCTGACTTGCTCTGTTTCTATGTTTCTATCTCTCTTACTCACATATTTTGGCAATGCTCAGTAAAACAAAGTAAATGAAAACACACCAAATCTCGCACCTATCCTAGTACAGCAAAGACTTAGCATTGTCTCAGTATTAAGACAAGATCTGCAGGCTGGGCTAATCGTTGCACGACCAAAGCCGCCTTTGCTCACCACAGTAAGGGTGCAATGGACACTGTAACCAGGAATACAAGCTTCCAGTCTTAACTCAGGCGCTTGACTGCTTCCCAACTTTATCGCAGGGTCGTTTCTGCTGCCCCATTTCTTGCAAATCCTTTGCCAAGTATGTGCTTTATTCTCTCCTCTCTTGCCATTTCCCGGTCTCTGCTTTGGAGGTTTCTCTTCAATTCCCTTCACATCAGCTGCTCGTTCAACAATTCAGCTGAATCTATTGGGGACTCATCAGCTGAGGTCAGGCAGACGATTTTATCTCATTCCTAAAGTATTTCTAGAAGGTGAAGAGAAACCAACTTAAACTTTTAAAAGGAGGGAAAGAAATGAACCATGGAGGCACAGTGCCGCCCTGTGGAAACGGGCTGCTAAGCCACAAACCACATCAGTCAAGAGCAGGGATTTCAGTGCAGAGCTGCGGAGAAAAGACAAAACTGGTTTGTAGCATGTGTCCCCTTTGGATGGGTCAGGGAGGGATTGTGAAGCTGTTAACAGTTCTTGTTAGTGAGCATTGATCTCTTTTGTCACTCCGCAGGTAGAAGGGTACCCTTATTCCAGCTTCATCTTGCCCACAAGCTTAAAAATAATAACATGGTGGAGCACATTTTACTATGCATTATGTAAATCAACCCTCTGAATCCCAGACAAAGGGAGCGGCTGAGAGGGTGAAATGTAGAAATGGCAGGCGGTTGGTGTGTGGCAGGAAGTCCCGTGGACTCGGGGAGGGAACAGAGTCCAGAGAGGGCTGAAAGAATGCCAAGCAGAGAGAGATGTCAATACGATGGGCATGAAAACTCTTATGGGATGGATTCCAAAACCTCTGATAGGATGGTTGCGAAACTTCTTGCAGGGTGCTTGTGAGTTCTCCTGTAAGGTGGGTCTGAATCATCTGATAGGTCAGATTCTAAATCACTTTATCGGAACTGCCAAAATATCATCCACACTTAAAGCACACATACTTAAAATGGGACTTACATTAGTCATGATTAAATTAAATCGCATGGATTTAGATGGCTTTACTAAGCCTGGATCCAGCCCAACGTTTATATCTAGGATAAACTCCTCACAAAGTGGCTTACTAAAACATGAAAAGCAATTAAGGTAATGAACCAATGAGAATGAATAGGATTACCTCAGGAAAGGGGTGCAGTTTCCTCACATGTTATTGGTCAGACTCTATACCAGGGTGGAGACCTGGGCCAGCATGGCGCCAGGGCGGAGAGTGAGTTGGGCCACCCCTTCACACACTCTCTCTCTCTCTCTCTCTCTCTCTCATATTCTTGTTCTGCCACTCCCTTTCACCTCTGGCTATCTCTTTCCGGATCATCCCTTCTCTCCCCCCACACCTTGTTCTGCATCCGGTCAGCATGCCAGCAGAGGCATAGGTCACCTTTGCGCCAATCACGCAGGATTACGCTACACAAAAGAACCATGCCTGATATCTGGAATGGTAACACTGGGAAAACACACGGAGAGCAATTCAGTTTCCTGAGACTGACACACAAGCGGCATTCCCAGCTACCTAAAACAGCTCTGCCTTAAGAAAAAATGGCTGACATGCATGGTTTTCTTGCGCTCAGCCACTGAAGCGAGGCTTCAGAGGAGAAATTTCCCATCTTTGCATCAGTATTCGAACCCTGACGCTTTGGCCCTTCACATAGGCACGTGCTTACTTGTAAGCCCCATTGAACAGAGGGGTTTACTTCCAAGTAAATGGTATATTGGATCAGCTGACCAACATGGTTCAAGCCACCTGATTGATTCTCAGCAGTCCTGTCTCAACTGCTCTATCACATCTATCTGTAGCAATACACACATGGCAAGACACAAAATGTTTACTCAGAAGTAAGCCTCACAGGTGACAGTTTGCATCAGGCTGCAGGCTCTGTGTGGGAGAATGGAAGGCGTGCTTTTCTTTGCTCAGCCTGAAGAATGCTCTTTCTCCCCACAAAATCCAGTCATGGGGCAGAGCTTTGACCCACGGAGTGCGAGGGCCACTCTGTGCCCAGTTGCTTGAGAGACTTGCTCCTGCTGCCTTTTGTTCCTGGCTTCCCAGGCTGTCTGCTCTTGCTGACGAAAGGTCTGCTAGCCCGGCCAACATTCCTCAAGTGAAATTTCTCTCCTGCCTCTCACCAGGCCTTGAGAGGAAAATGCTGTGAGTCATTTTCCTGCCTAGCCACAAAGAGGAGAGAAAGCTGTGAGTGCAGGGGATGGGTGGGAAGGGGAGGGGGCGAGATTGAAAACTTCCTGTAGGGACAAAGAAATGAAGTGTTGCTGTGAGGAACAGGGCCAAGAGTTAAACCCCCTAAATCACAGTGAAATCGCCAAAAATCAGCTGGCAGAGATGCTCCCTTTCTCAGCTGCTCTGTGGCAGCCATAAACGGAGCCGGGAAGCCCCGGGAAGCCACTTCAGCAAGAATTTAGAGCAAGCTGGATAAATTCAGTGAAAACATTTCAGTCTATTGGAGACCCCTGCCCATGCTCATACACACACAAACTCAGCCTGGCTTGTTTTCAAGGTTTTAGCAGGAGTGAATGATTAAAAGATTTCCACGGCTAAGTGTAGAAAGTGAGACATAGCCCCTCCAACATGTGTCAGATGGAAATGAGAACACTCATTTCCAATTACGCAAGAATCGAGAAATCTGTCAGCGAGTATTGTGAAGACACCAAAAGCCGGTATCTGTCCAGGCTTGGCTTTTAAATGCCAGAGATTCTTGAGGATTTTAACCTTCTACAGTATTGGAAGGCCGGTTCTTAGGAATTCCTCATTTATGGCTCTGCAATTCTGAGAAGAGAATTGATACTACTTCACCCTAGCTTCTGCAAAGGGATCATGCCAGATTGGTGGGCAGAAGGTAGGTCTCCAAATGTTTGGGAGTGCAGCTCCCAGAAGTCTGCACCAGCATGGTCAATGCTCAGGAATGCTGGGAGGGAGCATCCAAAGCATCTGGAGATTCACTTTCTGGGTTAAGGAACTTGTGGCATCCACTGTTGGCTTCTGCCCAGGATGTTCCCATGAATTTATTCTTGCCTGTAGTCTGGAGGGCCAAAATCTTGGTGTCTAAATATTTTAAAATATTATCATCAATCTCAGGCCTCCAATGCCATTGAGTGAAACATACTGGTGCATTGACTGAGGTTGTACCAGTTTTATTGCATTTTATGGACAGTTGACTAACCAACTGATATCAGTACTCTATTTTTGGAAGGAAGATTTTTATCTAATTGATCTGTAGACATTTTACAATTTCCAAAATCACATTTAAAAAACCACAAGTCAAACTTGTGCTTTTAATTCTCTCTCTCTCTCTCTCTCTCTCTCTCTCTCTCTCTCTCTCTCTCT
>JAIXND010000767.1:9520557-9591844 GCA_023646645.1 Varanus salvator macromaculatus | reverse complement strand
TCTCTCTCTCTCTCTCTCTCTCTCTCTCTCTCTCTCTCTCTCTCTCTGTGTGTGTGTGTGTGTGTGTGTGTGGTGGAGAAGAAACGATAGATACAATTTACCATTTTCATGCATTACTCCATAATCCAGAGTGCTCTGGACAGTTCTGCAGAGTGTATACAGCTGCTTCAGGACATTTAATACTTTGTATCTAAAATAATTGCTATTGTTTTAATGAGGAAGATGTTGCTTACTGATGGGCAGAATTCTATCTTCTCCCGCCCCCCATAGGACCTCCAAGCATTCCATGTTGCTATTCAAAAACTTTTTCCTTGTTGCTTCACCAGGCAATTAGAAAACACACTATTATGAAGTTAAGTATATGATCATAAAGTCAATTTTAAAGTTGATTTTTAATTTCTCAAATCCATACATTTGAAAAAGCTCCTTTTCTCCATGGGGGAAACTGTGCACATTTAAGAAATATATTTAAATAATATGTACATTTAGAAAAAAACACAAAAAATCCCATGTGGCCTGGAGGTAAGAGAAAGCTTGCCATCCAGTGTGCATCCAAGTCAGAAAAAGGTTGGTGGTTGAAAAACAAGAACCTCAACAAGCGCTAGCTGGGCAGATTCAGCCGTTCCTACTCCTTGGAAGAAACACAGGATAAAAATGTAACAAATAAAATGATAAGCAAATGAAATGAACCAAGTTATAGGGTCCACGTGCCATGTATGCTATGACAAAACCAAGCCTGTGCTAAACAAGAAGAAAATTGGAAGAAAACCTTCTTAAGTAGAGGGAGAAACAAAAGTCAGACGGGATCCCCTTGGGTTTTCCCTGGTGGTTCCCTTTCCTGTACCCCCAACTTACTTTCACCTAAACACCAAGTATTTGGTAGCTTCCCAGCTTCTGTGCAGTTTAAAAGGTTTAAATGCCTCTCCTAAGGCTTAGTTACTGGTAGTAGGAACTTGAGACTACAATATCTTGCTTTTTTCTTATTTGTAGCAATGTCCCCTTTGACTTTGGCCTCTTCCCACCATAAGAATGGAACCCTCAAAACAGAATACGCTCTTAGGTTGATAAGATGTTCAACACCACTCTTCTAAAGGAAGATTCTCATGTATCAAAGGAGAACATTCTTGTGGTTGGGCTAGTATCCAAAAAGAATTGAATAGAGGCATCATATAAAATTCCAGTTGGGATCTAGTGACCAAGAAGCTGCTAAGTGACATCATTCTGTTTATCACTGCTACAGTTTCGAGGGCAGTGACTTTAAAAACACCGTATGAAATCGCACCTGGGGATTTACTGACATTTTCTTTGGGAGAAAAAATAAAATTCCACCTGCCAGTGTATGAAGAATACCAGGGTTGAGCATTGCAGAATAATCACTGCTACCTCTAAGCTACTTGCATATAAACTGTCTCCCGGTAGTATATCTGGGAGACGAGGGTTGGAAGAAGACACGAAGGGTGAACACTGACTGGATCTGAGGCCTTTTGAAGGTATTGCCACCGTGAAAACCAGACCAGTGATCATTCAGCAGAGCTCCAGGAATTGTGGCAGTCTTGCTTAACTGTGGAAGGTGTAAAAATACAAGGAATAAATGCGGATGTGTATCCTGCAGCTTATCTGCTTCTCTTCTCATTCCCGGTTAAGCTCGGTAGATTTGATAGGGAATGTGAAACCCTCTTTTCAAACACCCATGTGGGATGAAATTTATGGACATTATAGCAGGGCGATGCATGCATTTTCCTGAATTCAAAGATTCTGTTTGCTTACCTGAGAAATAGGTATCTGCCAGGAGATTAGTTGGTCTTCAAAAGGAAGAGCAAGTTTAGAAAGGCATTAAAAATGAAACACATTGATCCAGCATTGTCTTGGAGGCTCACGTGGCCCACGTGATACTCAGCAAATTTCTCCACCTAAGGCTGCTGTGGCAACAGGGAAGCTTGCTGCAGAGAGTTTAACCAGTTTATCCACACTCTATAGATCCACACTCTATAGATCAAAGTTGTACACAAGTCTGTTCAGAGACCCTGGGTTGCACAGAACAGCTACTTGGGAAATACATGTTGCCAGTTCTTCAGTTCTTTCCAATTGAAATGCAGTGCTGATTGCTACTGGGATATCATGAGGCATCAAGCACAAACACCCCTGCCTGATTCTTGCAACATGTCTCTTACCTTGATTTTCTTCAATGGACAATAGCACCAGCAGAAGCTTTCACACACCTAAGATAATGGACGTTTAACCGCAACTCCTGCTACCTCCAGTAGAGAAAGGTTGTGTGAACAGGCGCTGGGAAGGATCTTATCCTCCTACTTGGGGTATATAGTACTTAAACAGATGGATCATGGTCTTGCTCAGTCTAAGGCAGTGTCTTATATCCATACTGAAAGCAGCTCTTGCACACTAAATGGAGGGAAAACCATAGGCCTACTGATTAGCTAACAACTTCAGTTTTCCTTTATGTGGTACCTTCCATGTTTTTGCCTACAGTTCCTATCAGCCCCAGCCAGCACAATGGGCAGGATGCTAGGAGTTGCAGTCCAAAATACCTGAAGGACAACACGATGAGAATAGCTACTTTTAACAAATGAACACAGAAAAAGAGAGCCATTCTCCATTAATGCCTAGTGACTTGCGCTCATCATTTACTGCAATAAAAGGGTTCACGTTGTCTTCCTATAACCACAGAAAATGCTTGATAGGTCCCAGTTCCTTTCCTCCCAATATCATGCCTTGCCCACAGCTGAGTACACAAGGTAAAGGCATGGCAGAATTCCAGAGAAGGTGTCAGGAAGACAAACACTCAAAACAACCTTAGGCTGGCAATAGAAAGCTCCTCTTTCGATTATTTTAAAATAGAAGGGGCAGTAAAGTGGCGGTGCAGGAAAGATGATCACATTCTGCTACATGACAAAGGTGGAATTGCACTATTCCCAATTTGGTTGCCTTCTCCCAAAAAATAAGATGCGTTTCATCTGGCATAAGTGAAAAATGAGAGATAAGAGTGCAGCTTGAGAGATAAACAGGGGGCAGGAGGTGGAACTCAAAGGCCCTTTCGTCCCTTCCAACGCCACCATTCTATGATTCTGGGGAATACCAAAGCACCTAAAATGGGTTCAGGCTGCCAGCTTCCTAGGATGTTGAAGGATGGATCCTTAGAAACCACATCTCTCATGTTTGAAAGGTCCCAGAGAGCACAGAATGGAAGATCTGGGGAATTATAGACTTGTCAGACAAAATAATTGGAAAATTCTAGGGCAGATTGTAAAGCAGGGCAGTTACAGTAGCACCTTTCAGGTGTCGAAAGGAACCTCATACAGAAGAGGAGTGCAACCTGTTCTCCATCATCCAAGGCTGCTGGCCAGAGGGCAGGGGGTTGGACCCGATGGCCCTCTTGGTTCCTTCCAACTCTTATTCTATGCTTCTGTGATTAAGCCAAAGTTTTTACAGCTAACTTACACATTTCTCTTACATATTTCTTACCCATGCTTCCAATCTCCCTTTAGAAGTCGTTTCCATGTGCATCTGAAAGGACCTGTTGTATCGGTTCCTTGCAAAGCATCCATTTCACAGATGGTGCTAAGTGAAGGCTATTTTACTTCCACAGAGGCATGCCTATGACAGCAGCCCCAGTCCTATGGAAAAGGCACACAGAATTTCTTGACTAGTACAAGAGTCAGTAAAAGGCAGCCATGTGGCCGGCCTGTCAGCCCTCAAACAATGAAAGATACGGGTTGCCAACTGGGCTCGAAGAGAATCCCTGTCAGGATCGGACGCCATGGTCCAGGTCCCCCTGGGCGCAGGATGGTGAAAAGCAGCACGGGTCACCTGGCTTGTGCCTGCAGGGCCAGGATCAGACCTGTAGGCATACACGAGGACTGGAGCCTTAACAATCATGCAATGCAGCTGGGAGCCCTGGAAGTCTCCGCACAAGGTTTTCCTGGCCCGAGAAGCTTTACACAACATTACAGCCTTTGCGACAGATGTCTGGTGCACTTGCTGCTGCCGTCAGTCTTTTCTTGGAGCCTGTTCCTGGCTTTGCCTTGCCAGGTACCCAGTTCCTGCTTTTGCTGCTGGTTCTGCCGTTACTTGCCAGTGTCCGACTTGGACCTTCCATGTCTTTTATTAGACTTTGTTGTGGCTGGTTCTGCCTTTGCCTCTAGATATGCCAGGCCTTGCCGGGTATCTGACCATCACTTACTCCTGGCTGTATTTGCTTCTGGTATTGCCATGGTTTAATGGTCACTTGCTTGTTCCTGTCTTTGCCTCTGGTCCTCCAGCATTCTGCTAAGACCTCCTTCATCCCTGGACTTGGTGTTCCAGCTACAGAACCTGTTGTCTATGCCCCAGACTGGATGACCCATTCAGACAGGGCAAAGGAACTGTGTGGGACTAGGTCTGTCCTTACTCTTGAGTTCAGAATTAAAATCCACTGTGAGAAAACGTTATGCTGCTTTGAAGTTATTAGGCCAAACTATTGTTACGCATCTCAAATATTTGATTTATCAAGCACTGTTATGCAGATTTCATTGTTATGCATTGCTGTAGGAAAGCTCAAGTCATAAATTGTCTGTGCTTGTCGAAACTTGAAATACATTTTATGATGGTTGAAACTGCCCAGGAAAACATTCAATAAAGCAAAAGCCTTTGAAATACAGTATTTGCCTTGCCTGAGGCAGCTTTGTCTGGGGCAACAGAATGACCCCAAATGCAAGCAAAGCTAGCTTTGAATTTGATACTGGATGAAAGCTAAGAGCATTTTATTTTGCTAAATTAATCCAAGCACTACAAGCCTGTTCAGCAAGCAAATATTTTAATAATTAGGGACAAAAGACAGCAGGGCTCACTGTTTATTTCCAACTTTTCCAGTAAAAATAACTTCGGTTCCTTAAAATATTGTTTTTGAAATTTTTAGTATAGAAACCAGTATAACCAAGGAGCAGGAAACATGGAAAATAAGATGTCAGGCAGAAGCCCTGGCTGTCTGTAGAAATACAGTGCTCAAAACATTCCAGCTCCCACAGAGAGTAACATACTATTTCCATCCTAATGAAAACCACACTTATACCAGGATCTAAAACAGTATTACTTGGAACCTAATCCCACCAATTTCAATAAAACTGACTGCTGTTCCAGGCATTCAGATAAAGGAGGTAAAGAGGGCTTGCTTTTCTCCCCTTGCTTCCAGTGCATTTGCTTGATGCAGGAATACATTTCCTGAGCTAAATGAGCATCTCTCCCTTTCTTACAAGAGCTGAAAGCCAAAGGAGAGGAAGTATTCAGACTCCAGTGTTTCTTCTCTTGTCACTTCTTGTGACCATTGTTCTCTTCCATGCAATAAGCTTAAAACTTGCCATTACTTTATACATATGTGTATGGGTATCATATGATTAGCAGGCCTGAGCCAAAGTGAGGAACGTTTCTTCGTGCAGAACTTTGCTCCCCAGAAAAAAGAGTGGAGCTAAGATCACCTGGCACCTATTTCTGTGGAATCCCTCTTTTATCTGCAACAGCCACCCAAAAAGAGAAAATCTGCAGCAATGGGGGAAGTAAACCTTTCCCATCTCATCTTAGCAGTGCCCTGCCGGGAGACTGAGAGGAATCATATTCAGCAAAAGGCGACTCCAATCCCACCCTACCCAGGAAGATGCTCTTTCAGAGACAATCTAATCTCCCTTCAGATGTCAGCTTTTGCTGGGAGATCATCTAGGGGTTAAGCAAGAGGACAAAGGTTGGATTTCAACTCATAATGCAATTTCACTTGGGTAAAGCTGGAGAAAGTTCGGCCATGATGCAAGTTCAGCCTGACAACAGAAAGGAAAAAATTCAAGCCGGCACAGAGACGCAGGTGCTTCAGTGCTTGGACTACTTTGCCTGGCATGGGACGATTCTTATTATAAGCTTATAGACTAATAAAAAGTATAACAAAAACTCAGCTTATATATATATCTATATATAAAAGGCCAGTAAGTTGAAATGTGCAGTAAGATGCTCAGATCCTTATTTTCCAATAGGCTAGTGAAATGGGCAGCATAGACAACATCTGAATTGGCTTTCTCCAACCTGAAGCATTCCGCATGGCTGATGGGATTTATAGTTCAAAGTATCTGGAGGGACACAGCGGAATGCCGAGCTGAATGGTGATCTCAAAGACTGCCAGAGAAGTTCATGCATGGGAGTCTCTCCTCCAAGCCTGCCCCATTCAGTTCCTTTACTCCATTAGCTTCACCCAAGCCATCCAAGCATTCTGGGTACAGCATGGTGCTGTGATGCATTCACTGCCCCAGAAACCTCTCCCTCCCCAGCTCCAGCCAACTGAAATCCTCTCACTATCCTTTCTTGATGATCTTCCCACCCTGCTGTGAATGCTTATAAGAAAGGGGCAGATGCTCAGCTCCTGGCCGCCCTCCCCCTATGGCATGCCATTGATTGCCCTGTGCCACCCACCGGGGCATGCAGACACCTCTGTGTATAGGCTTGCTCACATGAGGAGCACGGGTAGACCCCCAGGGTGGACCACCTGATACCCTGGGGGCTGAAGTAAAACCATGTGCCCCAAAGGGATCTGTGATGGCTGAGGCTGGCCAACTGCTCCAAGCATCACTTGTGACTTCTCGACCCAACAAGAGATTTCCCTTTCAAGGAATTGCACAGATGGAGACCACACTGACGCGGACTCCCCACTCTCATCCCAGAGGGGAGCTCTCTCTTCGTACTGGCCATTTGTTTTGTGCCAAGGTCAGATTTGCCGCAACTCTTTGGCCAAGTATCACTGGCATGGGCACACCCATGACAAATCCCTGAGTACCAGGCCTGCCTCTGTCATGTACTTTCTTCATGGTCTTGCTCGGCTAATTCACCGATAACATGGCAACTCCCTGCATGTCCAGACACTGCGCAAATAGACTTCTGACAGCCAAGCGGCAGCAGCAGGTTTACTCATTGGTACTGTGTTAATAACAAAGGGATAAAACGTAGTCATTACCCAAGTACAGATTAATCACAGCTTAACAAACCTGATACAAAATCTAGCACACAAAGAAAAGAAGAAAAAGTGCACATTTAACAGTCATGATTACTTCTTCCTGAAGGACTTCATTCTCCAAAGACAATAAGCCAAGGCAGACATGGTGGCCCATCCAAACAGCAACAGTGGCTTGATACGTCTGCTGGGACCAACTACAAAGTAGTGAGACGGTGTTTCAAGTTCATCTGAACTTTTATTTAGGCTGGATATCAGCTGAAGAAGAAGAAAGCTGGGGATGAGGGCAGCTCTGGGATATAATAAAAACACCAACAAGAGCAAATGTTTGCTGACTATAAATATCTCATTGCACACAGCAACATCTTTGCTTAACTGTCTTCTTGTAACTTCCAGCTTAAAGAAGATTAAAGAATGAAAGAGGAAGTGAAAAGTGCTCTTGTTCCTTCTGACATTCTCAGTAGGTCCAAACAAAAGTATAAATGAAACCCTTGTTGTTCTTGGAATGTAACCTCATTGTTATAGTATATGAAATTGTTCCACTAGATCGTTTTACAGAAAAAATAACCTACAGCAATTAAACCAGAAGCTCAGGGAACAATGGAGCCAATTTTTCTGATGCTTGTATACACAGCTATTTCAGCTTTTGGCATATTAGATAAATCCAAGTAAAAATCTTTTTTCCTTCAAACACCTTGGAATCCTTCACCAAACCTAGCTGAACTGACTCACTCATCAAAACAGAATTATATCATTGAGTTCCCATAGGCACATGGCAGGAACAGAAGGACTGGATTTTGAGCAATGACCGGTTTCACGAAACTCCCCTTGCTTGTCTGCATGCTGTTATTTTGTATCTGCTACACTTTCAAAAACACTTCACAAGGGACAAAATTAGAAAAGTGAACAGCACCCATGTTCTTGACAAATCAATCTGTTTTGCTTCACCCATTCAACATTGGAGTTTTGATTCCTTTTGAGGACCACTCAATTACTGACCTTGTATTGAGGCTTAGAAAAGAAAATTAATTCCATATTCAAGAGCACATCCATTTTCACAAGTCTTTTTGCATGCACACTTTTGAGCTTTTGCTTGTAAAATCATCTGGAAATTGAGACTCACTTCAAAATGTAAAAAATACTACATTCCATCCTGTACTGGTCTGGTCTGTCTTAACTATCCATTCAAGTATCTCATCCAAGCCTACATGTCAGAGTTTTCTCTTTTCTCAGTGAGGTTACAGGTGTGCAATTGGATTTAGGAGCAGAGGGCTTGATCCTGCAAAGCAGTTTTTTAAATTCAAAGCTGGATATAAACAGTGCAGTCATCAAAAGAGTACCAGATTTCGGCTCTTCAAACATTTTCCAGTGACATATTTAAAAAAAATCTATCTATAACAGAGAAAAGTTTTTCCACTAGAAGCTGACTTTTAAATAAAATTTACAGTACTTTGGACCTACAGTATATATATTTGATGTACCTTTTATTTTCTAAATGCAAAAATATCTTTTTTTAAATTATCTACTGGAATGAATTAAAATGAATTGTCTTGAAACGTTATTTTTAAGTACATTCAGGTACTTAAAAAACCCTTTTGATATATTAATCCATTGATAAATAATTCTGTCAGAAATCTACCAGGTTGTGTCAACCAGCCACAGTGACCCAGAGATGCTTTCGAACAAGGGAGGGGTACAATTAAGCCAGACCTCTCCACAGTGCTTCAGGGAATACAACTCGCTGAAACAATACTGAAGTGGCTTTCTTCCATAGATTGGACTGTTAAAGTTAATTAACTCTGCAGATCAGGCACTGGCCGGCTTGGCCAGGGTTAATCACAGGCAAAAGCTTCACTTCCAGGGTCGTTCCACAGGTATTTCTGGCAGTGCAACTGTATATCTTGGGTCGAGTTTAGGTATGAAATCCTTGAAATGCATAGATGCTTCAGTACCAAATACATCCAGGACTTTCCTGTTCATTACAGCAAACCTAAAAAATACAAGATGCATGATTACATCAATGCATTACTAAATCATTCAGGTATGGATATGGCCCAAGTGATATAACAGGACTGCTTTGCTTACTGCTGGAGTACACGGGCAAAATTTTAACTATGCACACACTACTGGAAAAAATATTGAAGTTATGGATTTGTGATGAGACCAAAATGCCATATGCATGTCTGCAGGATAAAAAAAACTCAGACAGACCCATCCAAAGTTTTTCCTCTGCTCCATATACAGGCCAGGGAGGTAATTTTTGCTAGAAGCTTTCAAAAGTTCATGTTCAAACCTGATGTTCAAAATAGTTTAAATGACCTCTTTAATCAGATATATTACAAGAAAGCAACTAGCTTTCAACCTGTGCAACTTCAACATGAGTTACTTTTAATGGTTTTAATTTTAATAGTTTTAATACTTTTAATTGTAATGGTTCTCTCCTTGGAACTATCATTGTGACACTAATTTGCAAACTAAGAACATGTTTAGAACAACCTTTTACTCATGTAATCTACTGCTCTTACTGGCCGCGTAACATGGGAGCAAATGCAAACCTCTATTCACTATGGCTAAATCCTGAATTAAGAAAAGTTCTTGTGAACAGACAGAAAGCCAACCCTGAGACACAAGCAAGTCTAGAGATGTTCAAGGGAATGACGTGGACACACACTGCATTCGTGTAATATTGACATACTCAAATGGGACACTGATCTGATAGTTATGTCCTCTGACAATGCAATCACATCGATCTTTTTCGTAAGGGCGTGTAGCGCAGTTACACAAGGGGAATTGTCACTGCACAACTGCAACCACCATCAGTTACTCACCTTCCCTTGGTGAGCCGTAATAGGAATTTCCAGTATGAAGGTCTCAGGTTCTGAACTTCCATCACAGCCTGTGACAAAAAATCTGAGTCTTAACTTAGAAAAAAAAGTGCAGGTTGCAATGTTTTTTTATGCTGACATAACGAAGATAAATGTTACCTTCCTGAAATTCTCACCGCATCTTTTTTTCTTTCAGAAGAGCAAGGAAGGGAATCAGCCATCGTTGACTTGATTCTGACCATGGGTGTGTGAGGAACCCATCAGATTCCCTTGCTTGGTTTCCTGGATTCCAGCCTGCTTTGCAGAGGCCTGGAGTCCGCGTTCTGGCCAGGGTGCCCTGCGTGTGTACGTGCTTGCTAGGATCTGATCCTCACGCACTGCACAGAGTGCCGGCTTGCGTGCCAGCAGGAGGCCGCTCCTTGTGTGGAGGAAGGCTGGTTGCGGGGCGCTTGCTTGGGCAGGGCCACCAGGAAAGCTGCCTCTTGACCAATGCAGTTGGCACAGAACCCGTGCAACTTGGCCTCCACGAACATTTGCAGACTTTCTCTCCACTCGGCTTGCTTTGGAGCACTGGGCTGAGTGCAAGAGGAAGCCCACAGATGCTTGGAGGGATGGGTTCCAACAAGGTTCATCCCAGTCCTAATTCTGGCCCAGAGAAAAGAGTTAGCTGAGGAGCTGAAAAGAGCAGGAGCTTTGGGGAAAAGTGACCATGTGATGCTGAAGTATTTCTGATGGGAAATTAAAGCTGAAAGGTGTACTTTGGCCTTCAGAAAACTTGATTTTACTGAACTTGGTAATGCTAAGTTTGAGTCCATGGCAGGAAAATCTAAGAATGAAAAGGAGTTAAAAAGCAAAGGTGTTCCTTAAAAAGAGAGAGAGAGAGATACTAAAAGCTCAATCAGAAACAGCCCAATGAGGAAAACAATGAAAGACAACAGAAGAAACCAGTGCGGCTACTCAAAAGGTGTATCAGTGTTCTGAAAAATAAAAAGGACACATATAAGAGGTAGAAAGAGGGACATGTCACCGAGAAAGTATGCAAGCCAGAGATCCTAACTTGCAGAGATGGTCTTGGGCAAGAAAAAGCTCCAAATGAGTGGAATGTGACAAGGGATTGGAGGCCAGTGCGGTGTAGTGGTTAGAGCCTGGGACTGGGACTCAGGCGATCCGGGTTCGAGTCCCCGCTCAGTCACGGAGCCCACTGGGTGACTCTGGGTCAGTCACAGACTCTCAGCCCAACCTACCTCACAGGGTTGTTGTTGTGAGGATAAGATGGAGGAGGGCTGCCTTGAGCCCTTTGTAGGGAAAAGGCAGGATATAAACCGAAAAATAAATAAATAAATAAATAAATAAGGCATGGAATAGTAAGGAAAATAACTTCTTCAGATATATTCAAGCGGAGGGAAAAATTAGTGGTAGACAAGTTGCTTAGCCAAGAGGGCAAAATTCTATATGCCAAAGAAAAGGCTGATCTGCACAGCTATTTTGTTTCTGCCTTTCCCCAAAGAGGATCTACGCTCTTTCTGGCACCTGTGAAAAAAGGTTGAAGAGGTAAGAATGCAGCTTTAGGATGACTGGGAGATGGCCATGGAGTATCTAAGCATTCTAAATGAGTTCAAGTCCCCAGGTCCATATAAATAGCATCCTAGGATTCTGTAGGATTTAGAGGAGGACGTCTCAGGCCCTCTTTCTATTATGCTTGAGAAAGTCCTGTGCAAGGGCAAAGCATTGGAGGAAAGCAAAAGTTGTCCCTATCTTCGAAAGGGAAAAAGAAGAAAATCTGGGATTTCCAGACCATTCCGTCTGACATCAGGGACTGAGAAATTTCTAGAGGAGACTATAAAGCACACAGTCTGTAGGCATCTTAATATGAATGGAATAATCACTGAAAATCAGCATGGATTTGTCCAGAAGTCCAGCCAAACTAATATTATTTTGATTTTAAAAATTAGATACTGTCTTTAGTAGATTATGGGAATGCTGTGGAGGTCATATATCTTGCCTGAATCAAGGCATTTGACAAAGTGCCCCATGACAGTCTGATTAGCATGCAATTAAGTCTGGGCCGAATGGCACTACTACTAAGTAGATCCACCACTGGTTGTAAAGTCATACTCAGAGAGTTTCATAATAGTTCCACATTAAAGAAGGGGGACTTATCAATTGGGGTGCGGCACCATTTGCTCCTGGGTCCTGTACAGTTCAACCTTTGTATTAATGACTTCAGGTGGATGCTTGCCCAATTTTCAGGTGACACCAAATGGAAAAGGATAGCTGATTCAAAATGATATTGAGAGGACAGAAAACCCCAGTGGACACCAAGCATTCCTTTGAACAGGGCTTACCAATTAATTAATTTATTAAATGTATAACCCACCCACCCCTAATATTCCAACACAGGACACTCTGGATGGTGATGGGACGCCAACAAAAACATCAAGCGTGACAGTATAGGAGTCAACCAGTTATCATACCCATGAATAACAAGATCAAATTCCCCCCTCCCAGACACCCCCACACTGGAAATCCTTGTTTCTTCATTGTGACTATTCATTATTTATTAGAGTTGAGTGGGGCTGTCAAGATCATTTTGCAGGGCACTTGGTCAAAGGGTTGCCATACGTCTGCGAGGGCTTGATGGCATGTAGCAACAGCAGCTTTAGCGAAAACACTGGACCGGTTCCAATGGAAGAGCAACACTTACTGCCTGGAAGCAGATGGCTGTGGCTATAGCATAGATGATACTGTCCGCATGAGGGAAGTAGGGAACCTTTCCGGCTTCGATGCCTTTGAAATACATAGCCTGTAAAATGAAATAAACACTGAACAAACAGAACACCAAGGCAGTGAAAGGTTCCAGAAAATAAGAAATGCAACGCCATAAAAACTGGGGTGGGGCCCCAGATGCAGGGACTGTGGGATTGCGACAGTGGCGCTGCTGCTCCATACCTGTCTTGTTCTGTGCAGCATGAGAGATAAAGAGAACAGACCCTGCTGAGGCCAGGGGTTGGCCATCCTTGCGGGAAATTCACCACATGTCTCCCGCTGCGTAAGGGGTTACTTCCCTAGCTGCCTTCATAATGGCAAGAAGGGACCACAGATCACAGGTTCTGCATGTAGAAGGTCCCTGCTTTAATCCCCAGCCGGGAATGAGAAATCAATCCAAAGGAGCAGAACCATCAATGGCAGCAGATTCCATGCCTGAACATAAACCCCCTGGGTGGCATGGCAGGGCTTCTATTGTTCTCCACCAAATGCCCGCTGAGCCTCTGAAGGGAGAGTATGATGCGGGGACACTCACTCTGTAAATGTGCTTATTGGAGATTGTGCAGTTGCCTCCTTGAAAATTTGACACACTCTGCGTCTTATGAAAGAACTCGACACAGTTTGCACCCTGCTATGCCCACAAGAACACCAAACAGAGCTTATGCCTCAGCGTTCCTGCAGAGGATTCCCATCCTATGTTGGGCCGTTTTATAAGACTGGATTGCAATTCAGATTTCTGTCTGAAGCAAATTTTCTGGAGGTGGGTTTATAAATGGTGTAGAAAATCAGCCACCCATAATGTCCCGCTAAGTGGGACAAGAATTTTACCACACATCTGAACCTGCTCAGGAATCTAAGGGAAAAAAGAAGTTAGAAAATCCTAGTTAGCACCAACAGATATTACCGGTACCTATTTCTCCAAGTGGCTACATGCATGCAGGGCTACCTGGGTAAATGGCTGCAGTTCTTCCTCCTACATGTTACCAGCCACATTTGTACATAATAGTAAAACAGGATTCCCATCTTTTCCTGGATTAATGTGAGCACATTTTAAGCTTGACATACTGGCCAGGGCTGTGTGATCATTTTGTCTTACAGAAGTTTAAATAGGCCACTTATTTAAGTAATTTATGGCATATGCCAGGCCCCCATTTTGTAACCCAATCCCCCTTCAAAGGTTGTGTTGTTCACCCTCAAAGAAGGCACATTGTTTCTATCATTAACAAACTACCCACAAGCCTAAAGCAGCCCATGGATTCTGGGTGGTCTGTTAGCCAAGGCAGCAACCCAACTCACTGGGTTCAGAAGACTACACAACTTCTGGGCAAGCGGTGTGATGTGACACATTTCGCAAACCACGCTGCCTTATTTAAGCCAGCACAGGTTAAAACAATTGTGCAAAACAGGTCAATTTAAGATTCAGATCATGAGAGGGATCCAAGTAATACAGTAATTTTGCTTCCTGGGCATTTTTTATGGAGCAGAAACTAAAGTTGTAGCCCTCTACAAATCATGTAAAATCACATACCCTTCTGAGTTCTTTTTTTTTTCCCCCCCTTTTCTTTTTTGGAAAAAAAATAAGACATTTATTTTCATCCGACATATTTTCGCCTCCTAAGCAACATGTTCCTCGTTGGTGAGTTAGCTTTGGCCACAGTCACACAGCGAATCCTGCAGAGATCCTGATTTCATCACTGCCAGAACGCCCTGGAGTAAACTCCAGACACAAGCCACCAGCCGCACCAGCAGCTGCAGCCTCGTACGTTGCTATGCAGCAAGTTTCAAAGCACTCAAGCTCCCCATCTGATGCGGGAGCCTTTAAGCAAGTAAAGCGATGCAAGAAGCGAAAGCCAACAAGTGCAGGAAATACTGCATGTTCAAACCAGGTTTCACACATGACCATTTTCCCTCAAGGAAGTTACAAAAATGTGCCCCAGCCTTCCAGTCTAAGTTCCTTGCTTCCAAATGCAACCAAGGGGGAAAGACTAGCTGAGTTACAAAGCTAAAACAGAATCACGGTGCTCCGGTTGCTCCTTCTGAGGAAACTGGTCCTCACAAAGAACTGGCTTTGCTGCTTGTGCTAGTTGGACTGCAGTACCCATTTTGGTGGTGTGGTACAGGCCCATCCCAATTTACACTCTTTCTCAGTGGAGCACTCTACCATCCCCAACTCAAGCATTCAGATTAGACCTGGGAGTAACATAGAAACAGAGTGAGTCAGAAGGTGCCTCCCGGGTCATCTAGTCTGACTCCCAGCTCCAGCCAACAACCCCAACCACACCTTAGGAACTTTCTCCCTTTCACTCTGGCCCAGGCAGAAATAGGCTCCTTACCTCCACAAGTTTGGAAGCCAGATACATTGAGATAGTAGTGCTTTTGTAAAACATCATTGACATTCCTGCCAAGGACCCTGCATCAAGAAGAAAACAGCCAGGCAATTCTCAGTACGGTACTGTATGAATTTCTGTGGTAGCATCATTCAGATCAAAAGGCATCAGAATATAAGAACAGCCCTGCCAGACCCAATGAAAGCCTCTGGTTTCTCACACAGGCAAACCAGCTGCTTACAGGAAGCCCCCAAAGAGGACCCAAATGCAGCAACAGCTTCTCTGCTGTGTTCCCCAGCCAGTGCCTCTGATGTTGCAGGCAATTTGGCCATCAATAGCTGCTGAGAACTTAATTGTCCATGATTTTGTTGAGTCTCCTTTTGAACCCTTTGAAGTTGCTGGCCATCATGAATCCCCACAGTTGAACTATGCCTGTAAGAAGAAGTGATATCTGTCCTGAATCTCTTGCCTTTTATGTCATGAGATTTCAGGTTCTGGTACTATGAGAGGAGGAAAGCATCTTTCTCTTGACTATCTCTGCACCTTGCATCATTTAATGTAAGTTTATTGACTAAAAAGTCATGTACATTGTCACTTTTCCATGTGAGACAATCGCTTCAAGCCCTTGAACGGTTTGACCACCCATTTCAGGACTTGTTTGCACTTTACAATATCCTTTTTGAAGGTACGGTGGCCAGTACTGTGTGCATTATCGCGATTTAGGTTTGCACAAAGGCACTGTGCTGACCACGCCACCCCCTGATCTGTTCTTGGCCCTGCATATTTGTAGCCGTTCTGGAATCATTGCCTTTCAACTCTCTGCAAGCCTTGTCAAGGTTCCTACTGCTCCTATGGCCTATGTAAACATGCTTTTCAGCAGCTCCCCCTTGACCTTTCACTTTGCACATAGAAGCTGGAGTATTGTGAACATTCAATTCCTGACAGCTTCACTGTAGCTTCAACCGAATGTTTATGACCATTCTACCACATCACTGGAGATAAGCCAGTTGCTGATAAAGGCTTCCTCACTCTCCCTCCACCATAACATTCACAAAGTTATTCTAAACAAAGCATCAAAGGGCTCTGATTTCAAAGTAGCATGCCAGTGAGCAGGGAGATGCACGGAGAGGAAAGCAGTGGCCCGGGACATCAGTGGCTATCTCTTGAAGAAAGGCAGATGTACCTGCAATAAGAGCGTGCAGCTCATCGTCCAGGTTCCGTACCCAGCGCAGCAAACAGCTCGTACCCTGCATTTGGAGGATAATTATGGCAACACTGTTAGATGATGCAGCACGGGAATCCAAGAAACAAAGCTCCCAATAATATCCTAAAAATTTCAATTAAAAGAGTAAGCTGAACCCTCTGATTACTGTTTTGGCTCCAGGGACCTCTAGATTTATAAAGTAATCTAAACATGGTATTTGAAGAAATTAAAAGGTCATTCTTAAACAGGATCATGCCACAGTCAAATCCAATCTCCCCCTCCCTCTGGGTGTGTGTGTGTGTGTGTGTGTGTGTGTGTGTGTGTGTGCGTGTATGAAATTACTACCTCTTTCTTTTCTGAGATATTTTTCATTGCATGGTTATTTAATGCTTAGTAAAATTCACCAAACTTCTCTCCACTGAGGCCAACACAGTTTTTACCAACTTGAAAACTACCACTATAGATGATTTATTTTTAGATGTTCCACCTCACAGGGTTGTTGTGAGAATAAGATTGATAGGAGGCGGAGGATTACATAAACTGCCTTGAGTTCCTTGAAAGGAAAAAAGGCAGCTAAAAATAAAAATAATGCTTAGTAAGCAGTGAAACCCTGTTCCGTCCTGTTCCTTATTTAGTTAAAAAAAAAAAGAGCTTAATTAATTGATTAATGACCATAATTTTTTTTCCTGTTAAACTAATTTGCGATGAACATGGTCAGGGTCAGTACAAATGGCATGTACCCTAGTTTGGGCCCTAGAACCATAAAGATACTCATTAAGTCTTGCTGTTGTTGCTGCAAAAAGTAATTTTGGAATAATTAAATGCCATCTTCTCAGCTTTTCAGCACTTTAGAAACTTACTTTGTATATACTGACAAATGACCCGAGAAAAGCCCCAAGCTGGAAATTTTCTTTGTTGTAGAAGAGAGAGAGCAGCCGGGAAGGCTTTGTAAACAGTTGCCGGAATGCTGATGGGATTCGAAGGCAGCACTGGATCAAGTAACCGACACTAAACATCCTAATGAAGCCCTAGAGAAGATATTAAGAACGTGACATTTAAGAGAGGGAGGCAGTGCAAATAAAAGAACAACCAGCAATGTTAGGAACCTCACTTGAAAAAAAACAACCTTGGGGAGTTTGCTTTGCAAACATTTGCTGAAACTTCTTGGAACCTGAAATCAAAATGTCCATTTAATTCCCCCTGGAAACCAGAGATTGGTCATTCTTTTATTCCCAAGGTTTCAAACACTGGACAAAGGCATCCCTATGTTTATTATTTTGAGATCCCACCCTTCCGCCACAGGGCTCAGGGTGGGGCACATGGCTCTCCTCCCCATTTAGGTTCACAAAAATCCCAATGAGGCAGGCCAGGTGGCAAGATGGCAGCTGTCTCCATTCGCCTTGGTGACTGACCAGTGAGTTCGATCTTGGGTCCCTGCTGCCAGTTCAACACCACACGGACTCTCTGTATGCCAGCCTTTCACAGCCTGGTGCACGTCAGATGTCTTGGACCGCACCTCCCCTTATTTCCAGCCACAACAGCAAATGGCGGCCTGCCACATCTGGAGGGCACAGGTTGGACAAGGCTGCACGGAGATCCAAGCAACTGCTCCTGGAGGATTGAGATTCCTCTGAGTTCTTAACTCAACCCAGAACTTTTGACTGTCTCAAAAAGGCCCCCAGTCACTTTTCTGACTCTGGGGCAAGATGGACATCTGCTCATGGCCTACACCCACATCTGGCTAAGGGCAGCTTAAAAAATCCCATTAAAATATACATGCACGAATTGCCTGAACCCTCTATTTTTCCTCCTTGATATCTTTCCAGTGGATCAGTACTCCCCAACTCAGTTGCCATACACAAAGAAAAACAATGTGGTAGGAGCAGGGTTATGCCTCACATATGAACATCTGGACAAATTACAGAGGGAATTTAGGAAACAATGATTGTTCTGAAACCATGAGAATTAGTTATATTCAATCTCCAGCAGGTCCAATCTCTGAGTTCTTTTCAATGATCACTTTGCAATGCGTCTGGAGAAGCAAGCACCAAAGTAACAGGAAATCTATAAGCTGAATGGTTACAAGCTTCCCAGCCAATGTTAACAATAAGTTATTGGTTTCATGATTTGTTTCAGTTTGCAGCCCACTCCATCTTTAGGGCTTTGGGTAAGGTCATGTACATTTCATACCGTACCAACTAAACATGCAGAAAAGAGACCTGCTGACTCAGACCAAGCACCTATCTAGTCCAATTTCCTCAACAGTGACCAGCTAAGTACGTCTCAGAAGCCCAAAGGTAAAGTGCGAGCTCACAGCTTTTCCTTGCTGTTTGCCCTGGGCATCTAGAATGCAGAGCTATACTGTCTCTGACCACAGAGGTTCCATTTAGCTGTCAGTGTTAGTAGATGCATACGCCATGAATTTTTCCAACCTGCCTTGGCCTAAGCTAGCAGCCACGACTACACCCCTTGGCGGCGAATACCTTGAATCAATGATGCATTGAATGGAGTACCGTATTTTTCGCTCTATAAGACGCGCCTGACCATAAGACGCACCTAGTTTTTAGAGGAGGAAAACAAGATAAAAAATATTCTGAATCAAATGGGCACATAATCACAAGCACATTCCCCATCACTTCCCCATGGGCTGCACATCTGACAGACTTACTGCGCACACATATTCGCTCTATAAGACGCACAGACATTTCCCCTTACTTTTGAGAGGGAAAAAAGTGAGTCTTATAGAGCAAAAAATACGGTACTTTTTCCCCCTCTCTGAATGTGCTGATAACCAATTCCACTGGAAACCTCAAGTTCTAATATTATCTGGAAGGACGTATACCTCTTTATCTACTCTCTTGCCTTTTACAAACCATTCTTGTGTCCCTGTTTAATCACTTTAATCACTAGGTGCCATCAAGTCAATGGTGACATTATCGCTGGGTGGCCTCTGGAATGCCCAGTCCTTGAGAGTCCTGCTCAACGCTTGTGAGCTCAAGGCTGTGGCTACCTTTATGAAACCGATTATCTCACAGTTGGCCTTCCTTTCCTTCTTTTGCCCTTGACTTTCCCCAGCATGACTATCTTCTCCAAGCTTCTCCAAGTGTCGTGATAACACATGTTGCATTGCGATTGTTACAAGGATTTCAGATACCTAAATAGCCAGGTTTTAATCTACTGTCTGCCCCTGGCCTCCTTCCCCTAGTCCCCTTTTATATTTTATGTTTGAATTACACTGAGTCTAAGAAAAAGTCTTTTTTCAGGTTTTCAATTCCAAATTTTATTTTTGCAAAGTTTGGTCCTGGGGTCCCTAATACTGGCTTAGCATCTGTACAGTCTTCTCATTATTACTGTGAGTACTAGGAATCCAGCCACCTTTGTATCTGGCCATTTCTGAATAACTGTACGCTCAAAGGTTCCTAAGGAGCTTGTGGCACGCATCCTTTCCGAATATGTAACCGACAGCTGGCAGGCCAGATATTGGTCCATGCCCACTGTGCATTTCCAGATATCCACGACCAACCAGGAAGTAAGACCCTTTGTGTTCCCTATTACTGACACATTGTACTGCATGCCATTTATATCCCACCTTTTTTTCCTCTTGTGAGGAATCCAAGGAAGCTTTCATAGCTCCATTTTATCCTCACAGCGAGAGTCTGAAGCACAATGTACAAAAGGCTGAGGATGGCCACTTGGGTGGTGACAATCCTTTCAGTCCATACTTCTCTGCAAACATGGCTGCATGCTGCATCACAAGTAACTGTCAACCTTACCGACGGTTCTCCAACCTCCACATCACTCACACACATACTCCCACCACAATCAGTCCTCCAGCTTCTTCTGACTATTTGCTTTTAGATCTTTGCATTAGATGGTTCTTCATGCATTATTATCCTGTCCCTGAAAGCTTCTTCAAGTCCCAAGCAATAGTGAGTCTTGGAAACCATGCAGGATTCCATCAGAATGTTGCCAAATCTACATGTAGAATTGGGCTTTTGAACTTCCTTCCCCCAAACAAATTAGCCCCAGGATGGCAAAGTATGGGAGCAAACATGGTAAATCTTATCTGAAAGCTGACAGCTCTGGATGACTCAAGCAACTAAGTCGAGCCAAACCATACACTGCAGGAGGACTCAAAACAACTCCAAGGGTATTGACCTCAAGGAAAATTCCTTCCCAACCCCAAATGCAGATTGTAAAAACAAACATTTCAATAAATTAATACTTCCATAATGTTCACTATCCCTCCCCTGGTTGTCCTTGAGTTCACCCAGAGAACATAGCACACCTAAGTCCAGTGCAAGCACAGCGGGCGAGCATGGAATGAATGGCTTAGAAGTCACACATGTTAGGTGCTACAGTCTCTCTCTCCGAATTTGCTGGCTGTACCTAATGTCTACTCTTATTTCTTGGATTTATATCCTTTTTGTCTATGGAAGACTTCTGAAATGGCTAGCATGTAGAAACGAGCTGTCCTCTACAGTTGCAGAGGTAAAGTATTTAATCACTTTTAGAATTAAAGAGGTTTAATTTGTTAAATATAGTTGCAAAAGCCAATCAACACACAACTTTTTTTCTCTCAAGCCTACCAAATCCAGTCTATCTACATTATTTAAAATGCTATTCACTCATTGAGATTATAAGATTGTGTTCCTATTCATGGGAAGTCAAAGGACCTGTTGCAGTTTATGCCACTACATCCACTACAGAAATGTGAAAGGAAAAAACACATGGAAGTACTGCACAAGCTGGTGTGGTGGTGGTGGTGGTGAAGATGAGAGTGCAAACAGTTTGGTGGGAAGTCTGATAAATAAGTTGGCTCCAGAAGTGAAAAACACAATTGCCCTTTCATAAAGAAAACAGCAAAGCCACACAGGCCCTTCCTTAGAAGACAGCTCCTGTTGATTTTGTACAGACATTCTTAAGAAAAAGCTCAAAAGAACTTGATGCTCTCTTAAAAAGCTCAAGCAACATGCCTGAAACTAGGAAGAAATTTGCCAAATAATTATATATGTACCCCTCCCCTCATTCTCCCCCCCCCACGCCCATGATTGCACCATCAGTGGTTATTCTTCTCTATCCTGACCTAGCTACTGTCAAGCCTTAGCAAGAAATGGGTGCAGTTCCAAATGGAGCTGAAGATGCCTATGGCACAACTGGAAGTTTTTCATCTCATACTCCAGCTACAAATCCCAATTTAAACAGGAATCCTGAGTATTTCTAACCCAACATACCTAACTGATTTGCTTTGATTGGTAGCACAGTCAGCTAGGAAGAAAAATGACACTCGAGGTAGATTGATGCCAATGTACTTTATTTCTCTGGTGTTTGTACTATTGAATACTTCAAAAAGTAGTGGGGAAGGAGTACAGGGCAAGGAGGGACTAAAAACTGCTAGGATTATGACTGCACCACCTTCCAAAAGGGATAAGGAGCTCAGGTGCAGTTTGTCAAATCACAGACAGCAAAAAGGACTATCCATTTCACATTAATCTGGAAAACTAATTTGTGGCAGCAATTGCTGAATATGAGGTTCAGCTCTTTATAAAAAGAAGTATGATTGCATCACCTGCTGAGCATGTGGCACAGACTCGTTAGGAACCTGGCATCTGCCAGTCCTGCTGCTGGCAATGGAGGGTAATTTGCCAATCTCACAGGGCTCTGAATGGCTACTGGTCATGATGGCTCTATCCTCCCTCTAGTGGCAGCAGCTGCATGCCCCTGAATGCCAGTCACTGGGGAACAGCAGTGGAAGAGGCCATCTTCCTTCTCTTTTCCCAGAAGGCACCAAGTCAGCTACTGTAGGAAAGAAGACCTCGGATTAGTCGGATCCACTGGGGCTCTTCCTATGTTGCTTCACATGAAGGAGGCTCCTTTCTATTTTAAATAGACCATTTTAAAAAAAACCATGATGATTTATTTATAGGGCTGATTGCTGTGTGAATATCATTTTACCAGTTCTCTGTGTAAGAATTTTGGGTGTGATTAAACAGGCAAATGTGCACTGATAGCTGTGACGGCAGTCATTACTTGAAATATGCATGCGCAGTGAAATTCAAACCAGAGAGGACTGTTGAAGTGAAATACTTTCTGTCTTATGCAAGGCTTAAACAGACTACAGAGTGGAAAGTCAGGGCATAAATTACAACTAAATCTAACCACCAACAACCTCTTTTTTAATTATGCCCACCAGCAATTAAGAACTCTTTGCATCTCACTAGAACAGCTCTCCCCAACCTGGTTCCATTCTAGCATGGTCACTGGCTGAACTGACTGAGGGTGATGGGAGTTGAAGTCCAATGCATCTGGAGGATGAAATGAGTGAACAGCCATCATCATCTGCTCTCTTTTTTACTTGCAGTTGGGAAAACAGAAGTGCCTTTACACAGGGAAATGTTTAAAGATTCATTATTACATATACTTCATGTCCTACGACTGCTCCTCCATGTATAAACACCATTCCTGTTGCTACAACCTTCTACACGGTCAAATCTACCTGCAAGGAAGGCCAGGGCACCTCCACAAATGCTCTGAATGGGGACAGCAGCAGGAAAACTCAGGATGCAATCCAGGTAACTAAGCATTTGTGATTGCATGGTTTTCCTCCTAATGTTGTGGGGCTTTTGTATAGGTCACACTTCCCCTCGCGCTGCTCTTAGTAATTCATGAGAACTGGCAACTGAAAGAGAGATTGGCTAAGATCAATATTCAGCATCCTCATTTGGCGTTCTGGTCACTAACGAACATACAAGCCCAGTTAACAACATTGGGTTTGTTAAACATTGGACTGGCCCGTATCCCCCAGTGTAAATGGAATTCTGCCTTGGGGTCAAATTGTAGAATGTCATCCCGGACACTCTGAGTGAAACCAGGGATTTGGCTGGCCCTGTTCCTCTTAAGAGCCAGGTAAAGCCATTCCTTGGTGCTGAGAGGCATGGAACTCTGTGCCTCCCTGAGCACAGAGAAAAGCAAAAGGGACAAAATGGCAGAGTGATAATGTTGTCCTCCCTTCAGTGGACCCAGTGGGCAGAAAGGGCAAATAGTCCCTGCACAGCACTGCACAAAACGGCTCTGTAGGGCACACGTGTTATATGTCTGCCCCATAATACATTTAGAGATCTATGCCATGCAAGCACTCAGATAAGATTTCCCCTTCTCTCTGCCCTGCTGCAGTCCTTGAGCTTCCACCAAACTTGCTCTAAAGGGTTCTCCATCGGATCTGGAGAGTGCAGGAGAATGGGGATGCCTCTGCTAGAGCTGCCCCTTCCTTTGGAGGATGGTCACCATTACATTCAAGCCAGTATTTATATCCTGATTATCCTGCAGGCTTTGCTATATGTTCAGTAAGGTATTGAATTTTGTACTTATGGGCATGGGAAGCTGAATCCATGTTTAGAATTCTATTATTATTACAATTATGTTTATTATATTTGATGCATATTCTGCCTTTATACCAAGAGAAATGGCACTCCACCAGTTGCTAACCATCTGGCTGCAGTTTGCTCCACAAAACTTTTGAAACATGGCACTTGCAAGAGCAAGTCAGTGGGCAAGAGCAGCTGATATTGTATCATATGAGTCTGGAGTTGCACCTTATCTTTCACATGCTGTTTTTCACATTTGCTGCAGAAAAACCAAAACCATCAGCTGTTAAAATTTGAACCCTAGAAATATCATGGTCTAGCCACACACACAAAAGGGGCCACTTTACCCAATGCACAGGATTTTAAAAATGCAAACCCCGAATGAGCTCAGGTCCTCTTCCTCAAAGGAAATGCAAGCAGGTGTTCCCACCTGTGCCAGTCTAATTCCAGCCAAAACATCTCCCTATAGAGTTAACTCTTCCCAAGGAAAGGAAACAAACACTGTTCATATTCTGGGAGAGGATAATTTATCTCAATGAACATGGACTGCCCTCCCTTCACGCAACAACTGTGGACTTTCTCCCATTACCCTTAAAATACATTCACAGGCTAAGTCCAAAAATTCTACCCCAATGTGCCAGAGAAGCACAGCTGTATGGGTGCCGCTGCTGGCCAAGCTGCCGAGCACAGCACATTCCCGGTACTTGAGTTGGGGAACGGCTGCAAGTGGGATCTGTTACACCATTCGGTGCGTAATTAAATTAGTCAAGATTCTCAGAGCTTCGCTTTTCACTCACTTTAACAGCTAACCACAGATACTCACGGACCACTTCTTCAACTTGCGAGGCAATGGTGGTTGCAGTCTCAAGAGAAACTTCTTAAAGGTCCTTGTTAATGGAGCCAGGTGTCAAGGACATCACACAAAAGCTCTTGCCTACTGGGGGTTTGCGGTCATTTCGCTAATTCATAGAGTGCTCCTTGCATGTCTCTTTTCATTTTTATTTTATTTTTTTACAGAAATGCAAGAACCACTGCTGGATTGCAGTAAAGATCCATTATTCTGTTTGCGACAGAGCAGCCAGCCAAATATCTCTGAGCATGAAAGGGATGCTGTTTGTCCCTTAGCATCTGGTATTCTGTGGCACAATGTCTCCATATAAAATGGCTTGCTCAGCTATTGCAGCAAATCAATACTAATTTTATAAATTGGTATACAAATTCTCTATAAATGTGTCAAATTCTGTTTCTTAAGAACCTAAAACATGGTGCTTGAAAACAGCCAGCATTTGCGGGGGAAATCTATAAACTTAGTGGAGCATCTTAAACTAAGAAGGCCGGCAGCCAAACACAAGCATCTCATGCTGCACCAAGCCATCCATGCCTGCCAGTATTTATATCTGTTTAAACCATGTTTTTTAAACAAGCAAGCAGTTAAAATGCAATGCATCACATCTGCATCTAAACTGAAGGCAAGTATAACGGAATATGTAAGGATAACGTCTAAAAACTTCACTTTCCCTGCTTCGTTCATCTGTGCCTGGATACCCTCTGCACGGGGGACCCCACTTGCAGCCAGAAGACACAAGGACTTCTCTTTCACTGACTATAAAGCTGTCAATGCAGGCTAGTCATGATGGCTAAATACTGCCTCTCATAACAGAGGCTGTATGCCTTTCTATGCCAATTGCTGGGGTGTACAAGTTGGAGCATGTTCAACGGTCCTGACATCCTGCTTGCAGCCTTGCTGTGGGCATGTGGTTTGGCTGCTGTGTGAACAGAAGCTCGCTCGCGCTCTCTCTCTCTCTCTCTCTCTCTCTCTCTCTCTCTCTCTCTCTGTGTGTGTGTGTGTGTGTGTGTGTCTGTGTTGTCTGACTGTGTAAACGGTACAAGAGAGAATGGAGTAGCAAGGACCACTCCGAGCTTTGGTCCTGCTGCCGCCGCTGCCATGAGGCCCCAGGCGCTTCTCTGGGAGGAACCCTGAGCTCAGGCTGGGAAGGGGCCACTATCCTTGCACTGCGCGCACAGATCAAGCATCCACCCCCACCCCACCCCCGCCCCACATATACTCTGCAAGTGAAATGAAGCCGGTTACACTGTGCAGGTGCATCACGCACAAACGCGCACGCAAAACAGGAAACGGTCTTTGTTATCTTTTCTGTGAGCTGCACAAACGTTTTCAATTGATATGACTGACTTTTAATAGTTTTCTATCAGGGACTGAGTTTATTTCTTCCTGTCACTACTCACTTTAATGCAATACGAGATGCAATTATCTTCATAGTGCTTACAGCATCTGTGTCTTGGCCCACATTTGCATCTGGAAAAAGAAAACAAAACTGTATCAGTATTGACAAGCACCCCATAAGTCACATTAAATGAGTATTCAAGTTTGCACCAACAGTAGCTTGTTTATTCCTAAAACAGCCACGAGGTCTCCAAATATGACTGGGATCATGGTGTGCTGGAGAGGGGATAATCCTTTTACCATATGGTGGGATTACAATAATGACAATGATTATGATGATGCAGCGCCTTGCCCCACAAAGTTGCTTTTGCACCAGAAGATGCGGCTTAAGCCTCAAACTTGCAGTATTATTTATGTAATTATTCTTACATTTATAGCCAACTTTTTTCTTACAAAGACTCAAAGCAGCTTGCATCATGCTGCTCCTCCTGCTTTCTGTCTTAACCCCACAACTCCTCTGTGAATTAGGCAGGCCTGTGAGTCTATGACTGGCCTAAAATCACCCAGTGGGTTCTCTGGCCAAGTGGAGACTAGATCACCTAAGTCCCAATCCTGTGCTCTTAACTACCACACCACACTGGCTCTCCAGTGAAGACAGGATCTCATCCCCAACTTTGCTTTGTGTTTTGCATAAACTTCACATCTTGCCAGGTTACGCAAAATAGCTTAGCCGTTTTTTTCCTGACTCTGCTATGCTTTGGGAGATTCTGAGTGGATCCAAAGGGGGATCCAAAGGGGGGAATGAACACTTACTGGAAACAGATGAAATGGTAACCATCCCAATCCCATATCTGGGTCTTTCTGACCGCAGCTTCCCATGCTTTACAATCAGTGCTTTTATCCAAATACGGGAAATGTTCTGTTCTGTTTTTTAAAGGCAGGTTCCTATTCTCCAGCAATGCCCTCACTCTGACATCACAAACTCAGTCACAGGTCACAGAGCAGCCGCATGAGTAAGTGCAGACTCAATGGGACCTATCCTCATCTTTGCAGTCATTTTTAATGAAGCGATGCTACCATGAGCCGAGATGAAAATCTGTAAATACATCTGCAAATACATACACCGCGACAAAAACAGCATCATGGTGGGCAGTGCAGTATAATTAGCTGTTGGGAATGCCACAGAAAAGCACAGACAGTTGTATGTTTCTCCTACTAGGTTTAGAGGAAGTCTGTAAGGCACACCAAAATGTGTACACTTCACAACTCACAAGACTTCATTTTCCATGAGCATCACAACTGTTCTACCATCGGAGGATTATGGCAGGCAAAGAATTTGAAAAAGATGAATACTTTAGGGAGGGCTGTCCAGTTGTTAGACATATCAAGTGGAATTAGAAGTAAATCAATTTGATACTGGTTCTAGAAATTAGATTTTCTTGTAGTCAAGTATTTGCGGTTTGAGCACAAAATAACATTACTCAATCTTTGTATTGTGCCAAATATTTTTGGAAGCTTTGAATTATGCACTGCAAAAGCATATCAGCCATAAATCATCCATGAGGTCAGTTTGTGTAGCAAAAATTGTAATGAGGATGTGATCAAGTTACAGCCGTTCAGACTTGGTTATATCTGAAAGGAAACATATGGGAGGGAAACTTGATAGCAGATTAGGATTAAGAACTCAATGGTTTTTAAGGCGTACGCAAGGAGGACATTAGAAATACCCAGGGAAGCTCATTCCCTTTATTTGTTGATCATTCAAACCTTTTTCCTGAAAGTCCCACAGGAAAAAGGTTTCATTAGTGGGGCTACTGACCATGTATTGCTAGCCTGTAGTTCTGCTTCATGTCTCTCTCAGCTGAACTTGCTTATCCTGTGCTAATCTAGCTATAAACGGAAATGAGCCCATCCGACCAAGTGTTCTGAAAATGGACACCTCCTGCCGCTTTCTTGGGGAGCCATTAAGGCTGGCACTGGGGATCTCGAAAGGAGGATATTCCAGCAAAACTCAGGTGCCTTACTGTCTGTCACCGTGGATAGCTTGCCACAATCGAGCCATTCTCTGTTCCTCTTTACTGCCACCACTATGGAGGGCCACAGAGGTGGTGCTGTGGCTATCCGCCTGGGAGAGTTCAGGGGATGCAAGGGACAAGCTGGTCCTATAAAGCATCAGACTATGGTTTGACCTTCCATGCAAGCAATGCGTCCCAGCAGAAAGGACTGGCCACTGTCCAGGCTGACTGACCCCACCTGCCCAGGAACCAGCAATAACTACCTCCCTTGCTACAGATCTCCAGATAACAAGCCCTTGCATGTACTGATTGAAATTGTTCATCTGCTCCACTTGCAGCTCTCGAAAGAGCATGCAATATTGTAAAATGCCACCACAAACTGCAACTATAAAACAAAACTATAGCAACAGAAAACACCCCCCAAATTATTAAACTAGTAATGAGATGTATATATACATCAACTAAAAATTTTCTCAAGAAATGAATAAAAGATTCATTTGAATTCACAGTCTCTTCCTGCTCCTAGGAAGGCAATGCCTGTTATATTCACTGTCACTGATTTTTTTGTCAAAGAATAAATGGATGGCTGTAAAATGCAGGTGCTGTGAAACAAGGAAGGCCGACACGAGGGTCACTGCATGCCAGCAGTGAACCATGGCATTCCCCACGTCTCCTGCTGGCCACAGAAGGGCGGCAGCGCCAGGAGTACCAACCCCAGAGGAGCTGCAGCTTCTGGACCATCTGAAGCTGCCCGCCCATGCTAGAGGCAGAGCACACGCACACAAAAATAGGCATAACAAAAGCAAATCCTTGAAATTTTCCACTCACACTTTGTCCACAAGTTTCTTTGTTACAGCAATTATGTTCATGCGCTGTGTTCTTTCTTCACAGTATTTTGCCTTTCTTTCTTTTCTTGGAAACACAGCTTCAGGTGCAAATGAATGTGTGGGAATTTCTTCTTTCCCTACCATGAATCTGAATTTTAAAATAAAACAAGATTATTTATTTCATTTGTTTACAGTATTTTTACCCTGTCCTTAACAATGTTTCAGGACAGCTTACAACATAAATAAAACATAACAATAAATAAACACATCAATTACAACAAGCATAATAAAATGTGACTGAGCATGACCATTAAAAACTTAGTTAAAATATTTAAGTATTAAAATGCTGGGCGAATAAAAGGTTTTTACCTGGCGCCAAAAGGAATATAACATTGGCAGCAGGCAAACCTCTCTGGGGAGCGCATTCCACAGATTAGCAACACTCTGATTTCTGAGCTACTTTTTAAAATCATGTATTTCAGTTAGCTCTAGTTATAGTATAAGAAAGAACACCTTACAGTGATATTCTGAAAAGTTAGGATATTGTAGTTTCATACTTCTGATATTCTGAAATTCTGTAACATTCTTCAAACTATAATAACTTCTTGTGGCATTCTTTGAAATAAAATTACTGTTCATAATTTCCAGTTTCAATATCCCATATAAGTATAGTGTTACACAAAATGAAGAAAGTTTGGGATATGAAAAGCTATGAGATTTTATATACAAGAAACTCAGGTGACTTTAGGGTATTTACTTCATATTTACCTGTGTAGTGCTCGGGAATTTTAAATTGTGTCCCATCCCATTAATTTGGTAACATGTCAGCCAAAAGCAAAATGATTGCCTAATATACACTAATACAATTGTAGATAACAATTAAACTAATATAACTGTAGATTACAAATACACTAAAATAATTGTAGATTTATGCATTTCAATATATTTAAGGAAAAAAGATACAAGATGTAGCATAGTTTTAAAATTAGCAAATGTCTGGACATCAAGACTTTGGAACAGACTGAAATATTTGTTTCCTGCATTCCACTTAATATATTTTTTCAATGTCCTCCCCTTAGAGTTACACAACATTTCACTCAATCTGAGCTGCTTAAGAAGTAATACTTGTTGGATTTACTTACTTCAGTGCTGAGAATGTAAATCCTTTCAAACCATCTTTGCATCTGAAACATCAACCAAATATTTTAGGTGTGTTAGTCTGGTAGGACCCAAAGTTACAGAACAGTCCCACAATTTACAAAAAGACAATTGACACAACCGGAGCCTTGCAACTTGTGGGAAGGTTACACATCACACCAAGTCTCCTTGTGAAGAAGCCAGGGCAGGTTGGTCGTTCACAGAAAAACCCACACTATGCCAGACAGATAATCAGACTTAGCAAGGATTGTGCCCCTCTGTTCCCTCAATCCTCCAGCTCTAGCATGCCTCCCAATGTCCTCAGCAACAGCACCCTGGTTGATTTCCCTACTCTAATCACTACATTTTTTTCTCTCCTTCCTCAAAATGCCACACTTTGGGCCATATTTTTAGCCCCTGAAAACTGTATTCATTTTTATTATTGTGATTGTTGGCCTTTCATGACTGTTGAATATGTCCAATAGCTATCCAAAATGTGTCGTCTTTCCTGTCAATGTCCCTGTGTGTTTCAGCTTTCTAAGGAAGGGGGGATTGGAGTGGTCAACAGACTGGCATCCTGAGGCTGCACACAGGCTAATTTGTACACAGTTGAGTGGGCCCCATCGCCAGGTTATCACTTGAAAAGTGCTGAGATGGTGCGGTGGAGAGAACAGCAGGTGCACCAAGGGGGCATGGGAGAAACAGCATCAACAGCCAATAGCTTTCTCTCAATTTTATGTCTCGAATTTACATTTCTAAGTACCTTCTACTTTTCAACACTTTCTTTGATCCTCCAGATGCTCCAGAAAGGGAATATTGTTCAAAAACATTCTCACCCACATTGGAGGACCGTCAATGAACCAAGATGTTGAAAAGTGGGTTATGGTGTCATCTAAACATAGCTAAGGGAACAAACCATGGTGAACAACACACAATTCTCAACCCAACAACAACCCAACCAGAAGAGTTACCACAGTTCATGATCTACGCAGAAAATGATGAAATGATTTCTACATGATCATGGTTTCCATGCTCCCTACTCAGTCCTGCTGTTTGTATAAACCACCACACCTGAAATTCACTTCCAAGTTGCAATACTCCCTGCCTATGTTGCCTGTTCATTCTCGTGTGTCTGCACATAAGAGACTGACTACGTGGAATGGCTCCTGTAGTTGCCACTCTTTCCAGAGGACTCTGTGGTAGTTGCATACCAATACCATGGAAACTATGATACTGGGTTCAGACAAAACGACAAGCCATGGTGGTATAGAGAAACCACAGAACAAACCCTTGTTTCTTACAGTGGTTTCTAAAGGCCAAACTTACCATGGTGAAATACCACAAATGAGTTCAGAGAACACAACAGAGCAACAATGATAAAAACCCTGATGGCTTCTTGAGCTGTCTGAACCCAGTCAAACAACCCACGCTAATCCCATACTCAGTCACTGGGTGTGAGTAATACCCCTTCACAGAAATATAGGCAAATCTAAAGACTGGGAAGTGAACAGAGAAGAATTCAGTGCACATGCAATAAAAGAGCAGTTACTGCTGGTGTGCAAATTCCCCCTCCACTTATCTCTCAGCAGTTAAATCTGTGCATATTCTGCCCCCCATGTGCCTCCTGGCTATTACATTTGTGTGCATTTCTTAGTTTTTTAAAAATAAATATCAGGAAGCCACAGTAACGGCAGTAGTAATTACCCCCACAAGAAGCCATGGAAAGGGAGGAGTTAATATCTCCTTTACTTATTTTTTTATACACAAAAATACTTTTATACTTTCATTTATATGCCACTTACTACTGTAGTCTCAAAGCAGCTTTCAACAAAGATAAAGATAAAAACACATACAATACATATATAAAGATAAAACAAGAGGCAGAGCTTTTTATCGAGTAGGGAAGTGTGGAAAAGGTGCAAGGCACTGAGATGTGTCAATTCAACACTGAAATCATAGAGGAAGACACTGCCAAGGAGGAACATCACCCTGCCCTTGCCATGTCTGGTGCACTAATTTTGTGGGACCCCCCCCCATTTTAGTTCCTCTGACTTGCGCTATCATGCCCCACCTTCTCTTCCTGTTATTTCCCCCTTTGCAATTATGAATATATTAGCCAATAGGCAACTTCATCTTGTCAACACTCATATCAAATAACAGAAGTGAGCATTTGTGTACCTGCAGCAGACATACAAAAACAGTTTAAAATTTACAATCCCAAGAGCACATTTTAGGCAACAATTTGTTGTTGTTGTTGTTCTTTTAAAGAGGGCTATGGCATCAGCAGAAGGACAATCATGGGTGAGAACATGAAAAGTGAATGGTATTACTTTTCTGTGAGGCTCTGTAGACATTCCTGTTGTTATGTGCTCTCCAGTCTTTTCTGACTTATGCCAGCCCTATGAATGAGTACCCTCCAAAATGTCCTGTCCTGCTCAGCTCTTGCAAAATTATGGCTGTGAATTCCTTTATGGAATCAATCTATCTGATATCTGGGAGTCATTCCTAACAACCCATAAATGAATACCCTGTTGGGATTACATGACACAACAAGCCACTGTGGCTAGGAGCAATCCTAAAACAAGCCATGGATTCCAGTGCAGCTTGTTCATGACAAGTAAGCTGAGCTGCAGAAACTGTGCTGGGTCCAGCTGAAATGACAACCCACCGTGACTGATCACTCCATCGATTTTCATGTTATGCAAACCAGGTCTGTGGAGCTCCCGCCATTTGGTTGGAGACCATAGCCAAAACGTCTGTAGGCAGTAATTTTGTTATTGTTTGTTCTCACAACTTTTATTTAAAAAATGTGTAACACAAGATTTCCCTCGGGAAAATACCTGAAGCCCAACAGTGGGGCTGTCTGTTCTGATTTCCATTCCAACACCTGCCAAAAAGTTCTACCATTCAGCCAGCAGATGTCCCCAATAGGCAGTCCTTCAAGTGGCAATTTACATATGCCAAAACAAACCCCCCCAAAATAAATGTGCTGCTTAGATGGGAAGATGACAGACGGACATTCATACTAGTCAAGCACCAAGAGCAGCTTCTCTTAAGACATTTCATACGTCAGTCTGGATGCTCAGATATATGGCTATCCAGCAATGATGCGTTGTGCAGATACATTTCAAATACAGGTCTTCCGTTTAAAGGACGCAGAAGCAAAGCCTTTCCCAGTGGCTATGAAATGCACATGAACTTTGTACCTAATAAACACTGTGGAAACAGGTCAAGTCAATGCTTCAAAGAGGAGGGAAAATCGCCACTTGTATATCAAGAGCATTTTGGTATTTTCCATGTTTTATAGTAAAAATACTAGGGAAGTATCCAGACTGGGTACACATGAGGGCCCCGCTAAAGAATACCTTTATATAAGGCATATACACCTCTCCTGGTGTTTAAGGGGATAAGAAAAGCAAGAGTGCCTATGTAGGAAGCTTTGTGTCCAATTCATTCATTCACTCAATTAAGTAAACTGCATGGCAGTTATTTGCCATATTGAAACAGTGGCCAGGTATGCACACTGAAACCATCCACACACAGCTCCCCGTGGGTTGTCTTGGAGCAAGCAGGAGCAAGAGCAAACTCGGGGGTATTTTTCCTTCAACAACCCAGAGTTCTGGGTTCAGATGTCACAGGAAATGAACAAGAGACAGAGCTGTGCGGGAAGCGGGTCGCCAGGCAGGAGCCAGTACGCCCGTTTGGCCCCAGACTATCCACAGTTAACAAACTGTCGGTTGTTTGATCGTGCAAATCAGTTTGCTTGGTGAGCCCCTATTTGTTGACCCTTAACCAGACACGGGTTGTGAGAGTTCTTTCACGGACAACAAAGCAGGCTAGAAGCAAGGACAACAAAGCAGGCTGTTAAAGATAGTCCTCTGTCACAGAACTCAGTAGAACTAGTGCTATTTGTATAAACAAATGTATTTTATGTGACGAGTCTGTCAGATTTCAGGAGGGCCCCTCTACGCATGCCAGATTTTCTATGTACGTCTCAGGTTCCAAAACTATACAAAGTGGCACTGGTTCCAGCCATGAACCTAAACATGTAACCTGAAGTGGGGGCACCCAGATTTGGGGAAAGCCCTTGAAATTAATCAAGACAGTTCCTGGGAATCAAGAAACATTTCCATCCAAATTGGGACATGTTGCTGCCATGTATCACATGAACTGAACAAAGAATCTTTTTATGTAAAAAGACTCTCCCAGTACTGCCAGACTTTATATCTTGTCTGAAGACATAACTTTTCCATGCACGGCAGCACTGGTTTCAGTCATGTCCCTGGAGACATAAATAGAAGCATTTGAGGTTGGACACTGTCACATTTCATGTGTCAGGGCACATTCCTACACAAAATGGCAAATGTTTCAACCACAGCTTCATAGGTAACAAGTGGCGCTGTGTGTGTGTATGTTTTGGGGGGAGGCCACTCCAATTTAGAAGCCCATTAGTTACTTTACAGGATTCTCATGTCTTTAGTAGATATAGAGGAACCTTTATGTTGCAGCGATTCAGAAAGCATCTTATTATGAAGAAAGTGAACTTTTGCTCTAATAGTGTCTCTTGCTGAAAACTAATGGGAAAAAAGGAATACACACTTAGTTCACATATTTAAAGCTCTCAAGCAAATAAACAAAAGAATGAAATTTTGATGGTTAGATTAAGGATCTTTAAAACAGAATGGTCTGATGTTTCACTAACCACGACTTGCAAGACTTTTAAGAAACACTATGAAAGTAAATTGCTTTGAGAAGCAGTTCATACATAGCATATGCGTGACCTGGTGAACAATGTATCACAGCCAGCCTTTAAATGGCTGCTATCTTTTATTGTGATTTTGCACCCCCAAATACCGATCAGCTGCTTGGGAATATCACCATCACTCTTTCAGTGAGGAGATTATTTGGTGCTCACTATAATGAATATTTATATGTGCACAGACTTCAGTATGAAATGTTTCAGTCCTTGGTTATTAGAAACTATAAGTAAAGGCCTTATATCTTACGAAACACACAATGACTCTTAGAAAAATATACGAGGGGTGACAGTGGGGATAATGGTTTAGCCTTGTGTCAGACCAAGATGTTTCTAGTTCAGTTTAAGCCTACAAAGTGCATTCTACAAATGCAAGCAAGGGCACCCGTCAGCACCAAGCTGCATAGGCAACCCCCACCGGGGTGTCATTGTACTGTTGCATTGTGTGAACCTGATGTTTGTAGGCTAATCTGGTGGGGAGCAGCCCTCTCTGCCCCATCTGAGCAGCCCCAACTGCACTCGCCAGGGGTCCATGACGTTTGGTGGAGGGATTTAGCCTAAGCTATTACAAATTCTACCTGCCATAAAAAATGATATCCAATTCATATTTGACATGCTGCACCTCTTGATAAAGTCGTGCATTTGGAGAGGTGGCACATGGCTTAGGAGTTTTCAAACCTGTCACTTAAAACTGTTTGCTGCCCTCTTTTTAATTCGTTTTATGAGAAGGATAAGTAATAATTTGGCCCCAAATGAAAGCTTTACTAGCCTCCCATTCAGTGGCGCATGTTGGTTAATTAATGGTATTTTGGTCTTAGTAATCAGTGATAAAATTGATGATTGAGGAAGGGTGGAGTGTGACAGGTTGCCCTGTTGTCTGGCTGGAAAATAAAAGGTTTACTTTTTGTTTGTTTGTTTTACTGATTTTGACTTTTTGTTCTCTTATGCATAGGTTAAAAGCTATTAATTTTTTGTCTGTGGGGCTTTAGTTTTGCTTTTTTCACTATAAAGGTGTAGGGCACAGTTGTGGCACCATGAAATAGAATGATTCTGTAATTGATGCCTTGGGCTTAAATAGGCATGAAGGACAAGGTTTATATGTGTACAAGAGCAAACAATATATCTGTAATAATTGCATTTTAAAGTGGCATATTGAAATATCAACCTATGGAATCTAATTAAATAGAAGAAAATTATTTCCAAACTAAAGGAATATGGAACTGACATGGCTTTTTTTAAACCAGGAAATGCATGTGATGGCAACAGATACACATCAGTCATGCATCAGCTGATAAGAGACTGGGTAGAAAATGTCTATGCAACAGATACTTCAATCAGATTTAAGGATGAGTGATTTTAATCCAGAAATAACAGTTGTTTTCAGTTCAGCAAACCATTATTGGGCCTGATAGTCAGTTTGTTGGAACATACAATGAGAATTAATTTGCATGGGCCTAATAATGATTCTCCAGCCATTTTTCATGAAAGCTTTAGCAGCCTGCTTGGTTTTGAGTGTGTGCGTGTGCGTGTGCACATGGGAGGCAGGGAGGGAGATCTCCTCCTGGGCAGCAATAAACTAGCCCCTTAAGAGGCAAGCAATGGTGAGATCTGGAGTTCAGGCTGACTTGGCAGAATTTGTCCTTCTTGACCCATGCAAAACATTGAATCCAGATGAGAGAGACTATAAATTTGTTTCTTCCATCCACCGTACCTGTTTCTGGTTGGATTATTGTTTGGTTTCCCTATCCTTGTTACGTGAAATCAGAAACTTCAAGACTGGAATATTGCTGATGTCGGGCCATACTCCAAATATCAGTTTTTTCCTGCTACTGACAAATAGCCAAGGCCTGCTGCTCTCTGGCTCCTTAATGTTTCCTTATTAAATGGTGAACCTTTAAAAAAATAATATTCTTGTTGAGCTACAAGAACATTTTGAGATCAGTGAGGGTAACCCCAATCCACTTTAAGCAAAGTGAAGAAGTGGGATGCTAGGAAAGCGTTGTGTGACTCTGAAGGCTACGTGTACAGGGTAACCAACTAATTTGTCAGGGCAGCGGGTAAAGAAAAACACAGCGGCACTTAGGAGAGAAAGAAACACACAAGCAATGGTTAGCTGAGCCTGCCCTCCACTTACTCAAAAGAGAAAAGAAAAAGCTTAGTCCCCTATTCAAAGCAGTATAATTTGTAGCTGTATCAGCACATTTCCGACAGCAGGAACTACACTTACCCCAAGTGAATACAGCACCCCTGTACCGAACTGCCCAATATGAGTCTAATCACACACCAAGACTAATTGTTTTTGGGTTGTGCATGTGGGCATACCTAATCTTCTCACCCCTCCTCCATTGTGAGGGGAGGCAAAGAGGTCTCCACACCATATTGTAGGGCCAAATGTCACCAATTAGGTTTCCAATTTTTCTGATTAGTGTTTCTTGCTGAAAGCCTTTCAAAGGTTCTCATTCATAGACTGACTGATGATCTTTCGGCAAGAACCCTGCTGTTGACGTTTAATTACTACAAGTTCGAACAACAAGCATTAAATGTAAAGAAAATTACAAGCATCAAAAGTTATCATTATGGCTACATGTTCACACACACGCCTCACGCACAAGTCTATACAAGCTTCCCTACACATTATATTAGCATGTTCATTCTATTTCAACTGCTGAAGTGGAGCAGAGGCAGGGAAATAGATTCCATATTGATGTCACATCATAAATAAGCTTTCCCGGACATTACAGTGACACTCCTGTCACAGTTTGGCAGTATTTCCATGTCCCCATAATGTGCAGGTGCAGCTAAAGAAGGGTTTTTTAAATGATTTTATTGAGAATATTTCCACCGTGCCTTTCCTCTGGAAAGCTCAAGGTAGCTGAAAATCACAACTTAAAACAACCATTATAGTGGAACTTTAAACCCTGAGATATTAAAACAGCAGCAACAGAAAACAGTAGCAACAATTCTTCAAAAGCCAGACAGTTAAAAGCCAAATTCAGTGAGACAGTAGTATAGAACATTCCTTAAAATGCAAGGTTTCTGCCTTCTTGTGAAAAGCCATTACAGTAGAGGAAGAGAATTCAGAGCATACCAAAAAGCTATGTATGACTTCAGGAAGAGATAATGTATCAGAAGCATAACACAAAGTGTTGTAACAGTATTTAAACAAGTAAGCCGAGCTTGTTAATAGTTTACAGCTATTTATTACTATAATATATTCATACAGGTCACAAGTTGACAAATAACCTCTTCAGTAAATACAGAAAAAAACAAAGTTCTAGCTTCTCATAATTCATGGTGAAAACATAGCAAGCTCATCTTCCTAATGGCACTGAAGAAGTAGACATATGAAATGCCAGAATAAAAAGGCAAGGGCCATGAGATGATTCTTCAGTGAGTTTAACAGAAGGGCATAAGTAGATCACAGCAGCCCAAGATTTGGAAAGCAAACTCAGAATTTATCAACTGTCTAAATAAGCAAAAATGAAAAAGTCACATGCTGCTTGGATATGAATGACCAAAACAGGGTTACATTTCTTTGGAAACACCTGTTGTAGCTGGCTGTCTACATGGAATTTCAAGAAGGATTTCATGAACAGGGATATTAAGATTGTTTGAGAGATTAATTCAGAAAGAAACATTCAACTCAGCAACCAACTTGGTATCAGTTTGCATTCTTTTATTGGAATAAAGCAGAAGTGTTCCCTTCTTATGCAAATATTAGGTAGGAAATTTCAGAATTAAGTGTGTTATTAAAATACTTAAGGGTCACGATTCATGTAGGGCACATCAGCTGAAACAATTGAACAAAACAGAAGGTCATTTTCAAAAAATCCAAACTAGCTATCTTCCCTCCATGCTAGAGCACACTTTACATTTAGTTTCTTTCTCTAATTGTCCACTGGGCCTATTGTGATTGTGAAAAGCCTAAGAGCAGAAAGATCTTGTTTCCATCTCCATTTTATTACAGAACCTACCACACCTAATTAACAGTACTCAATTAAATTTTTAAATGGGATTCAATGTATGAAATAAAATGGACCAAACTGAAAAAGAAAACCTTAGCAGAATCACTTCAGATGAAGCAAAGGGTTTTTTTTTAAAAAAAATTTACTAGTTTTTAAAACATACCTTAAAATTGATCTATATGTCTTTCTAGATAAATAGCATCATTTGCATGGTATATTCCGGATAGCATTAATGTCAATTTTGTGGTAGCAGAATATTCTTGCTGTCTCCTAAAGTCATGCACAGCCTGGGTTGGGGAATCAGCCCCCTCCAAATTTTGCTGATGTTACTGCTTTCATCTCTGGATCACCATTGGATATAACCTTTTGTCAGCCCATGGTTTTAAAACTGCCCCATAAAATATGAGACCAAAATACAATAGACAAAACCCAGGTTTATTCTGCTCTTGAAGGATGATTCGTGTTGAATGAACTCAAGATATTTTGAAGCCCTGCAGGTTTCCAGCATTTCACAAGCTTATGGTATTCACAGAATTTCTCCACTTTTGACACTTATGTTTTTAGTAATGTCAGGGCTTGACTACTGTAATTCATACTACACAGGGCTCTATTGAAGACTTTCCACCTGATACGCGGTAAAAATATGGTGCCCTGCCAAGAAAACATTGTATTAGTGTTTCAACTTGGAAACATGCTTATAGCTGCCAGGTATAATTTGTGCCCAATTTTTCTGCCACTCATGTGGCTTATAAACACAAGTAATAAACATGAGTGATAAAAATATTTAAACACATTAAAACACAATACAAATGTAACAATTACAAAATAAAAAATATAAAAACAATGCCCAATCCAGCAGACTGTCTTGAGTGAAATGGCTTTTACCTGCCAGTGAAAGAACAGAGGGGGAGAGGAAATGGGAGGGGGGGGGGACATATGTAAACTTTTACCATAAGCCTCTTTGAGATCAAGTGTGAGAAGGTAACGCTCCATACCGCCCCCCCCATGGGGGGGGGGGAGAGAAGCCTCATGATCGTGAAAAGTGATTTAGCAGATGAAACAATGACTGCATACAATTTATCTGGACAAATATGTGCCTTTTTGTCTTTGAAACTGGACAGCATCATAAACAAATGTTTGTTTGTTTGTTTGTTTGTTTAGCGGACTTATATGCTGCCCTATTCGCCTAAGCCTTGGGGCAGCTTACAAATAAATATATGTTGCTCACTATATTTAACAGTGGTATTGATAGTGTGATTCTCAAGGAAATTCATAGGTGCCATGCTGACATTCTGTGCTTGGTTTTGACTTCCCATTGTTTGTGCTGAACAACTGACAACTGGTTTTGCCTCAGCTCTGACTTTTTTTGAGCTTGGAAACTATTATTTCAAGTTTATAAAAGATGAGACCTCCCAAAGTTTGAAGTTAAGTGGGTTTGTATAAAATTTAAGATGTTTCCTATACTTTGTTGCCATATCATTGTTAGTGAGTATACTGTTGGCTAGTACGAGAGCATATTGTTACCTTATTTAAAGGGGGGCTTTTCCAAAGTGAAATTCTGGAATTTTGTTTTCCATATGCACTGCAGTTTCTAGATGATCTGTGACTGTAAAGTCTTTCATCTTCAAAAAGTAGCAACTCATAAAAGTTAATTGGAATGCAGAATGGTTTTGTCTGCATTTTCCCTGCTGATAAAAAAAGTGTGTGCTTTTTTCTTTGTATATAATTACTAATATATGAAATATAAAGGATATATATTTTCCTTTCTTCTCAAGAGAAAATTGTGTGTGCTTGTGTCACTGGGAAACAGCCACCGCTGAATTGCTGCATGTGTGCTTTCTCAATTACTGAAGTGTCTAGCAAATAATTACAAAGGTTTTAAGTGAAGGAGTAGAACCCCTGTCTCTATTATGTGATTGATTGGAGGGCAAAGGTTGTGACCTCTTGGGTCAAGGGTATTATGATGTGTGTAAGAGTGCTGTAGTCTTATCAGCTAGCTCTATTCAGTCTGTGCTTTTCCTGTTGAGGGTACAGGACTAGTAAACATTGGTTACCAGGGATGTTAATGTACTCTGTGGGGTTTGTTTGCTTTTGTCACTTGTGTGAAGTCTTGATGGGGCTGGAGCCTACTCCTCCTGGAAGTCCTCCTTTGGCAGTTACTGGGGGCAGATTCCAGCATGCTGTTGGAGGATCAGGCTGTTGCAGACTAGCATTCACTGAGATGTGATTTATTGCATCTTCTAAGCTGGATTCCAGCTGCTAGATTGTATATGTTTCCTTTTCTCCTTGAGAAGTCTGCACATATTGGATAGAATCTACATGAACAGAACAACTGTGGTGAAAGAGAGCCAGAAGTTCATGATAAAATACTTTAAACATGTTCTGGATGGTGTTTTTTTTCACTTAAGTCAGAATTAAGTTAGGCATAGAGAAGGGAATAATACAACATTTTAACCCCGAGTTGCAGCAGCTAGCCATGTGGAACAACTGCTAATGCTGATGCAGATGCGCCAATCAATTAGGACATGGACAGATATATGCTTCCAAATGTATGTCTACACCAGCATTTATGCACACAGCTCTCACTTGATATATTAAGATCTGCATGCTGAAAAGCTCTGTAGAAAGATACAGCCCTGTAACGATCTCATTGGTGTTCCTGCATTGTTCCCTTTTATTTCATTGAAGTTGGTGCCAAGAAAACTTCTCAATGGCTTGTGCTTGAAATTGTCATCATTAACACTAATAAAAACTGTAATCATCTGCCATAGGATTACATTTTATCATTTTTAATATAAATCTATTAAACCCCACTGTATTTAATAAATAGGATGACATTAACATGAATAAGGGGTATTCTGCAAGAACTATTTGTGTAGGCATGATTATAATGAGACTGTTACATTTTGTTAAGCTAGAAGTAATAATTTAGAATGTTGTCAGCCCAAGACTGTTCTTTCCAAAGAATGCTCCCTAAATATAGCTACTCATTCAGAAATTGAAAATGCCCTTTGATACTTAGAAACAGACTACTATTCATATGTCAGCTGTGATTTGTAACATCCTAATCCATTTTATGAATCCCCTTGTTATTCTCAATATCTCAGACCCATAATTTGCAAAAAATATGGTTTATGCTTCATAAAAGAAACAACAGCTCCTCATTATTTGAGGAATCCAGTAGTCAAGTTTCTGCAGCTCTGATGGATTTATTTTTAAAGAAAAACATTCTAGCAAATTCACTGCTTGCAAACAAACTTCCTTAATGTTGTATCATTCTTGGCAAAAGAATGTGAACATGTTACTAGATCAGTTCACCAGTTTTCCCTTGTTTCTTCAGTTGTTCCTTTAATTTTCCTGTTCCTTTAATTTTTTGAGGCTTACATAGCAGCATAAAGAGGATACGCTGATACAGCTGGTTTATGCACACACTAAACTGAAAAGCTTCTATACTGTTATGTACATATATCCCACCAAGTGTGTGGCATGGTAAGTTGAAAGCCAGCACAGTAAAGTAGTTTAAACATTTTTTATATCCATAACTTGTCAGACTTTGACACATATGACCATTTCTGAAGTTACTAATACAAGATACAAATTCTGAGCAAAATGCAGTAGATTTCATTCCACTATTTTCTATTAAAATTGAGACCAATTTATGTTAATTGTCAGCTATGGACCTTTTCCCCTTCCACTAATCAATCAATCAGTCTCTGTCTCTATCTCTCTCTCACACACACACAGAGAACACCTGGCTGCCTTGAAAAAACATTCACCAGGAAAGGGAATGAAAACTATGCATAGCACTTCCAGATCCAGAAAGTTTTGTTGGGTAAAAGAACCAAAGCTGTCACTGGATTTATTTAAATCTCAGAGGACTAAACCAGGGGACTTTTTGGCCTGGGTGGTCTGCATAACATCTCGGAAGATATGAACTGGCAACTTCGCAACATAATATTTTCCCCTTTTTTTCCGCACAAAAAATTGCTTTCTTATCCTTGCAGCAGTAAAGTCGGTTACAATAAGAGCCTGGCGATGCTGCTCCTGTATAAACCATCCAATGTTTGGTATAGTTCCAGTGTTAGCGTATCTTGTAGAGAGATCTCATTTCCACCTTCAAACAGCAAACCAACAGGGGACTCAGGCAGGGCTTTGAACAAAAGCTTCAGACATTACAACACACATATAACTTAATAATGTAGCTATGGAAATGAAATTTGAAATGTAATCTAGAAAGCAGGCTTTCTACTGCTGTTTAGCTGTGTCTTTTCAAGCCTGGACTCTGTTTGGTGAAACTGCTGGCTAAGGCGTCCACAACTGCATCTTTTTTCCTGTTGAAAACAAGATGGCACAGAAATTCCAGGGAGGCTGGCCAAGGACGCTCCCAAACCCTCTTGCTGCAGAACCATCTTGCTTGAAAACAGCATGGTGTGGAGTGAAGAGTACTGGGCCGGGACTCAGGAGACCTGGGTCCCAGCCCCCGCCTGGCCATGAAGCTCACTGAGTGACTTTGGGTCAGTCACTCACTCTCAGCATAACCTACCTCACAGGGTTGTTGTTGTTGTTGTTGTGAGGATAAAATGGAGCTATGTAAGCCAACTTGGGTTCCTCACAAGAAGGAAAATGCAGGATATGAATGCAATGTAAGGATAGGGTTATGCTGTCCTTTCTGGAGCAGCAAGCCATACCCTAAATTCCTGGAATTTACACTGTTCTGACATTCATGTATCATGGCAAACAGCAATGAAAGAAGTTTAACATCATGAGTTTAGCATGATGTCTAGATTGGTGAGCCATATTGTAGCCATTCTGGCAATGCATGGAAATGTATGTATTTCAAGAAAACTTTCCTGATCGATCAGACATGGTTTTATTAGTATTTTGTCATTTTTAGAAACCTTTTAATATGGTGATTAATTATTACCTTTTACAGTTTATCACTATGAAATATTTTCAGATGCGGGGCCATTTGTTGTTTAAAAAAGAAATAAAATGAATAACCATTCTGCCTCCAGAGTTTATTCTTTTTTTCCATCTGGAATACCAAGGTCATATTTGGCTTTGTGGAGCTCACATATGGGAGCTCAAGGAACCCAATGATCCATATTTGCACTGATATGCTTTAAACATTCTTTATTTTTAAAGCATGCTGCAGCAGTAACATTTTTTGCATATTTGAATAACGGAACATACACTATGGTGCAGGGTGGTTCTTCCCCAGGTCTTGGACCAAAAGCCCATCACATTACCCCCACAGAATTAATGTTCACATCTTCAGTCTCAAGAATGGCTTAAGCCAGCACTTCAGACCAACCCCCAATCCAGACTTAAGATTCAGGTACTCTACATGGTATTTTGCTCTGAGGAACCATGTGGACCGTTGTTTTTTGAAACACCGCAACCTGCTCATGTGATGCTCCACTCAACAAGAACGGACACTAACCAAACAAAATCCTAAAAGAGCCAAGAAAAGGATAGTGATTTTAAGCCCAAACCACTGCCTGCCCCATGAGCAGTATAGTGATTTGTGATGCAGCAGAGGAAACACGGCTGTATGCCTGGAAAGCACACTGAGTCACTTAATGACTGCTCCTTTGACAGACTCCTTGTTAGAAGAAACTAGAAAAGAACTGAAGTAGTATCCATGCTCAAAATCCGAGCATAATGGACCATTCCAATGCCACTAAGGGTATAGCTTTGGACATGTAGGCTAGGGTGTCAAATGTTGTAGCAGGGGCCATTCAATAGTACCAACCAAGAGCCTGTGGTACTCCTCACTCCTTTTAAAAGGCTAAAAGTAATCTAAGCATGAAACCCTACGCAAGCTAAGACAGGAAAAAGGCTGAAGCATGCTGGGAGCTGTAGGCTTCAGTCTCTCTGAACTTGCACAGGATTACACCTTAAAGTTCTCTTTGCGTGCATTAGTATAGATAATGCCACTGGAATCTGAAGTTAGATTTGCAGTGTTTTCCCTTTTAATGCGACTTTTTATTAAACTATTCAAGATTAAATTCCTCCCAGAATTTAAGATATTTTACTTCAGGGATTACTGCTGCAACTTGAGGACAGAGAAATACTAGGCAGGAAGAAAGAAATGGGAAGAAGCAGGGAGAATTTATCCAGAAAGGTTATTGAAGACTTTACCAAAACTAGCCTTAAGTGGTGGCAGATGGAAGCACAGGAAAGTGCATGCAAATAATTTGAGGGAACAACCTGTGTTGCCAAAGTTTAAAAAGGAAGTAGACAGGTCCAGTTGTACAGTGAAGAGGTTCACCGGCATAGATTCCAAAAGTAAGACAAGGGATAAGAGAAGAAGAAAAATACTGATGTGAAGCAATTTCCTGTTATTCAACCCAGCAGGAACCAACTAGGGTCCTTCACATATGGAAAAGGTTCATCCTCTCCCATGAGCTTTTGGGTTTACTCACTAGATTTCTCCTTAATGAACATGCCAGACAATTTTCTGAATAATCAAAATACCACACTGTCAATACTGACAAGGCCCACAAACAGATGAATCCAAGCTGCCTACATTTTTGTCTGCTATGTGCATCCAGTCAAATTTGAAATTTCCCGCACCAATAAAATACTCATGCACAAAAAGAACCTCAATACTGTATGGTAACTACAAGCACCATTTGCAAGAAACCACATTTACTGAGTTAAAAAATAATCTTGAAATCAAAGAGATCTTAGGTATGATCATTCTGCCTTAAGACAGGGAGTTTAGCAGACCAGCTCACTAGGTTCCTGTTTACCCAATGGAATAAGTATTAAGCAACTTTTCAAATGCTAGCACATGGGTATGTGCAAGAAATCCATTTGACAGGTGAAATTCCAGTGGATTTTCCTGACTCAGACTTCAGGATTGCATTCTGTTTTTCCCACACTAGCACTGACTTGATCTGATGCAGGTCAAGCCAGCACACAAATTTCCACTTGTGAAACAGGCTGTGATTTGATTTTTTTTTTTTTTTAAAGCTCAGAACATTTTTGCAAATTCAAGCTTTTCATGGGGCATACATGACTTGAACTGGCTGCTCTATCACCAGGGCCTACTTTGTTGCTAAGAGAAAAGCAAAACAAACAAAAAATACAACAACAGCAATATATTCATAAATAAGGGAATGCAGGAAACAGTGTTTGTCAGAACAAATAGATTACCAAAAGAAATCAAATACTGCATGCATCATACTGGTTGGAGGAACTGAGAGTGGGGTAGAGACTAAAAAACCAGGACAGTACTTGCACAAATCATGGGACCTCAAGAATAGTAACTAGAAATAATGATGAAAATGTCTCTAGGGGAAAAACTCCAGTGCTGATGTCAAAGTAACCAAATGGCAAGTACTTTTATGAAGTAAGGGAGTATATCAAGCTACCGATGAAATGGTGAGAAAATGAAACTGACAAGGATATTTACCAGTGGAACATGCTATGCCTGGTGTTACAAAAAGAACCTGTGAATGTAACAAAATATTTAAACACCATGAACCCAATAATACAAACTTTAAAACTGTGACCCAGATTTTGCACAAAAGACTCCATTGTACAAATCCCTCTTTTGCAAAAGTGATGCTACAAATATACAGATCTCAGTTCTCCATATGCAACTATTTTGTGCTTGTTTGAAACACCCCATACCACATGACCAACTCCAGCATGGTCTGCTTCCATCCACCAGACTGGTATGCTACGGGAATTGGTCAGACTTCCCGTGAGATTGATTTCTCAGCATTGCATATCCCTACTAGCATATGTGACCATTCTCCTGCAGACTCTTGTTCAGACATGGTAGGGTACCTATCATCCCAATATTTTTAGAATCCCTCTCAGTATGTGCCCAGACCATCAGACACTACCAGTAGCTTTTGTGGTGAAGAACTGTGGTATAAAACTTCATCAATCTGGATATCCAACATCCATCAAAGGCTCCTTACTGAACAGTCTCCTTTATGTGCCAGGTTCAAATCACACAGAGAGCCAAGAGAGGTGCTTTGAGTTGTGGATCTCCCATCCAATGCAAATTTACTTTTAGCCAAGTAATATCTAAATTGGATTTCACTGAAGTTTAAACTTGAGGTCCTTCTGGAAGTATTGAGAACTCCCTACATATTTGGAGTGGCTTTTGAGGATCAGTCTTAAGGGTCTGCTTAACATTTTTCTTGCATTTTCTTGGAGAAACTGTGGTTTTGTTACCTAACCCCCTGGGAACAGGCAGGCTATAAATAAAGTGCAGAAAGGGTTCCAGATGAAATCTAGCAAGGCAAGGTCAGCTGTTCCAGTATCTTTGTGGTCACCCCACCATTGCGGCATCTCAACGTGTCAGCAGGATAATAGAGGGAAATGATGCAAGTATTTTTAAAATCAGTCACTTGGCAAGTTTGAAACTTAGAAGATAGGCTGTTTCATATCATTATCTGATTTCCATATTGCTCACTCTCCAATAATCTTGTACTTATCTTATGGCAAAGTGCCCAAAAAGAAAACCATCAACATTTAACCACAAAGTAGCTTTTCTTTTCCAACTCTGGGCTAACAAATTAGCTAAGAGGAACAGAATTCAAAGTATTTTGCAATGTCTAGAAAAAGATAAGCATTTCTAATGTGCTAATTTCTAGTAAACTCTCAAAACTTGCAAAGTCTCTCTTAAAGCAAACTGTGGAAACATGCTCATCTAAACCATTTATTATCAAAGCTGAATAACAAATTGTGTTGTATATAACATATGTGTAAAGCTTACTTTAAATGCAATTCAAATAGTATTTGATATAATGTTCTGATTACAATTAAGGTATTTTATAGTTATAGAATGATTTCTGAAAATCAAAACAATGAACACCAACATAACTATATTCTAGGAATCATGACTCTGAAGTTGTTCATATTATAAACTACTGGAAACAAAACCAATAGAGAGGAATGGAAGAAATGCATTTTATTTTGTCCTTTCAGAAATTTTAAAACAGTTCTAAATTTTATCCTACTGAATTACTGTGAGTTAATATTTAATGCTGCTTAATGTTTTAGCATTGTGTTAAATATGCAGTTAGTTATTGTTAGAGCAGAACCCAATAAAACAAATGGGACCTAAGTCACTCATTCAGGCCTCATTAATTTCAATAGGTCTACTCTGGAAATGTCAGGAGAAATGCACCCCAAACCCCACTTCTTTTTTTAGAAAATAATGATTATGCAATATATCATGCAGAATTTAAAACATAATATTGTTACTTGGACTATACTACCCTAAATTATATCTTAAAATTATGTAATAAGATTTTACAGAAAGACTATAGCTGTAAATTGTGTGGAAATAATGAAGCCATGACAAAAAAAATTAATCCACTCTGTAAGATTCTCAGCATAATTATCTCAGACATAAAATAGAAATCTAAAGTATGCTGTGTATAACCTGGTTTGTTAAAATTATCATGCTTATATATTAGAATTATAACCTGCTTAGATAAAAGCTATACATTTACCAAGTTTGCTTTTAAACGTTTTTAAAATATGATAGTTTTACGAGCAAACTAAGTTATATATAACATGATGTTAGGCACACTAAGACTAATTCATATTCCTAAAGAAGCCTTCTGCAACCTGGTGCCCTCCAGATGCTCTGGACTACCATGCCCTGTAATCCTGACCAACCGGCAAGGCTGTCTTAAAGCAGCAAAGTTATTGTTCATCTGTAAATTGTGCGTATATTTTTCCATTTTTTTCCTCAACGTAATTCAGATTCCCAGCTCTGATGTCAGAGTCAGCTTCCTGGCCTTGGAGCTTGAAACCGGTGCCTATCCCCCTTGCTTGCCCCCTTGGGGCTAGCATGGAAGGATCTGTGCCAGACACTCTTCAAGGCTGGGAAAGCAACCCTGGGTAGGGCGGGGTGTTAAAGGGGACATTTTGGTTGGCGGAGAGGAGTGTGGCGTTGCCAAGAAATGCACTATCCTGAAGACGATGCGAGTGCCTTCCCTTTCAGTTGCCATCACCAGACAGCCAAAAGCAGACATCTAGAGAAAATGCAGAGCTGAAGGCTACAGTTCATCATTACAGCATCACAGCCTTAGAGAGCGATCAAATACTGTCTGTATCTAGAATGAAGTAAGTCCATTGGAGCTTACTTAGTAAATGGATATAGGAAGACAGCCCCACAGAGAAATGGATGCTACAGCTACTGGGTGGTTCTTACAGTAGATTTTTTTAAAAGGGGAGAATGCATATTTTAATTCACAGAGTTAACAGTATGACCGTAATACTCTACCGTCCCACACAGGTTTACTAGTAAGTAAAATGTGTTACCCAAGAAATCAGTCCGAAGAACTGTTTCACTAACGAGGAAACAGTCAGGACAATGCATATCAATTCCAACAGAGTATATCAGAAAACATGATCATATGAAAGCACAGAAGGAATGCAAGGGCAGTGTTGCAGATGTAAGAAGAAATACGTTGCTTTAATAGAAAACCTAATGCTTTTTGGGCAGGCGGGGAATAAATTGACCGCTAGCCAAAATGGAAATACAGTTAACCTGAAAGCTCCTGGACATTTCACACATAGGGTGCTTCCGCTTTCAAACTTCTATGAAAGCTGCTATGCCAGGACCAAAGGGGGAAATCATATCTGAAAAGCTCAACTGAATTCCCAGCATCATCCTTGCAACATCAACCTTGTACTCAGCGAAGCCCAGGAATAGAGAGCTGCAAGAGTAACGCACATCGTTGTTGGTGATCCAACTGCTACAGAAAAAGCATTCTGGGAAGCCAGGACACAGAGGTCTGCTGTGTCGCCCCAAGCAACTTATTCTTAGAGGCCTGAGAACCAAACAAGCTATTTCCCCCTCTTTTATTTTGCATCAAGGATGACAGGAACATGATTAACAGCCAAAGGCCAGTCACATCAATGCATTAAGAGGACAAAAGGGCTTTGTGATTGACAGAGGGAACCTAAAAAGGAAACTGAGGAGACCTGCTCATTCTTCCTCCAGAGATGGCTCTGGACAGAGACGCCTGAAACTTTAGCTTTTAAAAGCTTCTCCTATTACTACCAGCTCACCTTGCAGGTAAACACCTCCCTGGTTCAGAAAGGCTGTCACATATCTGAAATAGAACCCCACCAAAAACTGGAGGGGGGGGATTGTGGGCTAGTTGTGCCACTGCAATTTGTGTATTGCTTGTCTGCAGGCAGGGCATTTCCGCTTTGGTATGGACATTGCAACTGGATCTGGTAAAATGAAAACCAGAACAGCAAGGAAGGGGCACAATTTACTGTTCTGAAAGAGCTAATATGAATGAATTCAAAGCCTCCTTCTCCCAAGAGCACATTCAAAAACCCAGCAAGGGATAAGTTAAACATCCATTTGAGTGAAGAGATGAATATGGTAGTTTCAGCCATTCAGGGTAGTTGCAGCAACTACCTGGTTGCACAGGAGGAGGAAAAGCTTAAAATATTTGCATGCACAGATGCCCTAATGATTTATAGGAGGCATTTACACTGATGTATTTATGTGTTCAGATTTAATCAGAATGCTTAACTGATGCTCCTCACTCCTCTGGAGCCACAAAATCCTGAAACTGGAAGGCAAGGCTACAAATGTGATAAAGATAAAAGCATGACCTTGTTTCTGTAGAAGGTGAGGCAGAGGCCAACATGACGGCCACTAGAAAAGCAACATTCCAGGAGTGGAAGCAGAGCTTGGTTGTGGCCAGTGGTTAGCAAGGCTTCTTGGTCAGAACCTACAGCATGAATGAGAGGCTGCATACCAGCATACTGGGATGGGTGGTGGGAGCCGGGTTCTGGAGCGCCCCCTCCCCCCGGATCCAGTGGTATAGAGGGTGGGTCAAGACATATAAAGGCAGTGAAGTTGTTCCATTTTCCCAGGTAGGACTTCCTCGCGAATGGTTTGAGGGCCATGTCAAGGATGGATTTGCGTTCTTGAGGTAGAGTCTCCCGACATGGATTCTACAGTGTGATGTGCCACACCATGAGACATAGGGGCTCAATGCTGGGATGGAGAATGTGGTCCTAGTTCTGTGAAATCAGGTCGAGGGTATGCAGGAATCAGAGGATGGTCCCACAGCAGAGGAATCAGGAGAACCATCGTTGCCTTGGTCACAAAGTCGTGATGTGTATGCAGTCTGTCTGTCCCGGTCTTTGCAGGTACTCTTGTGATCAGGGAATGGTGGAAGCGGGGAGAGATGTAGAAGAGAAGTCCCCACCTTTGGAGGAGGAAGGTGTCTCCCAGAGAGCTTGTCCCCTGTCCTACCCATGAGCAGAACCTTGTGCAAGTCATGCTGCTGGCTGTGGTGAACAGGCCACCTGTGGGCAGGTGGGGGTCTGCTGTCACAGTGGATGCATGTTCAGGAAGGAGCCACTGATGCTATTGTGGCAGATGGGGAAAGTGGAGAAGTACAGCGTGTATAAACAAGGATAGATTCAGTAGGGAATGTGAAAGGGTGGCATAGAGAGAAAACAGGTAGGAAATATATATATTCACTTTTTTTCTCTTTTGGGCAAAGAGTGAAAAGAGATAATCAAGAAGCAAATGGTTGGTAAAGGGAAAGGACCACAGACAAGAGAAGAGGAATTAAGAACACTAGTTTACTCAAAGTTGAGAAGGAGGGATAAATTAATATATGTTATGATTTTATTGTATTTTAAAATTGTTGTGAGCTGCCCCGAGGAGTTGTTGCGATGGGGCGCCACATAAATGTTTTAATAAATAAATAAATGATAAATAAGTGGTTCCCAATCTAGGCACAATAGTGGTCAACAAGGAGCTGAGGGACCGGGCAGGGAACTCCCACATAATCCTAAATTAGGAAGAAGAAGGGCCCGTGCCCAATCGAATGCTATAGAAGTTTCCCAACAACAGGTTCCATGCAGGTGCAAAGCCCATAGGTGTGATGCACAGAGGCCTTGAAGAAGAACGTCTCTTAGCTCTTCCTGAGTATGTCTTCATTAGAAAGCCCACCGCACCCCAGAACGCTGGGGCCAAGGCCAGCCCAGGCCAGCCAACAATAGTCATAAGGCAGGTCCTGGCCATAAAGCCAAGGGCTGAGGCCAGCTATCCATCAGGTGCTTTCCAACACAAGCCTGATTTCATACTCAGCTTGCTTTTGCCTTGTGAGAGTTTCATCAGAAAAGACACATGGAGCTCTGGAACACAAAAGCATTCTTTGAAAAAACGCCAAGTATAACGATCAACAAGCTGCTATAACTATTATTTACTGACTTAATCTAAAACATGGAACCAAGCAGAAAGAAAGTCATCTGCTCAGTGTTTTATTTTCCACAAAGTTTAAGAAACAGGAGTCAGCTGGATCTAATACTAAGGTAATCAAAAGATGTATATATTATGCTACCAGTCCCCCTTCATTTTTTTTTTAAAGTAATGAACGCACAGTAGCAATTATTTGCAGTAAGGAAAAAAACCTCTAAAACATCCACTGTATGATAGTGGGGCCTCAGTAGAGAAAGTGGAAACTTATTAAATTAAGAGCTTGTATAATAAAACGCTCTCAGAAAATGGATCCTGGCTCAAAAATATCAAATGTGCCTCTCACTGGCACAGTTAATAGAATTACAGCAGAGATTAAATTTCACCCACTGAGACTTCAGTAATTACTGTAGAATACATTTCAAATTCATGTGGTCTGGTGGTAACAGTCATACATTTTCAGAAAGGCCTCACTTCTTAGACGAAGGATCTCTAACTCCTATTAAGGAGTCACACTATGGAAATGGCAAAACCGGCCACCAAGGAGGCAGATGGAGCATCACATTAGAAAAACTTCTGTACTGAAGCACTAAAACAAGGCTTCTGCTTAAAGCAAAAACAGCACTGCTTGAAGTCTAGTCTGAAAACTTTTATTAATATGACTCCTTTGTTCTGATTTTTCTTCTTTTTCACAGCAACTAGGCTGAGCAGCAATGATAACTGAGACAAGTAGGATCCTCAAACAGAAGCTGGCACAATTCATCCCTAAGGCATAAACAAGTTGAAATAGTAAACCCATTCACTTATTAACGTTGCTTAACCCTTTCTTGTCCTTAGCCAGCAAAAGACAACTTAAATTTAAAAGATGTCTCGCACTGCTTCTGGATGATGTTTCAGTTGGTACTCGGTTAAGTCTCCAGGATGTGGGCATGCCACAGAAGGGCAGCCACAAGAGATGCTTTACCATGCAGTCCTTGCAGACTTAACACTGCATGAGGACATAAAACTTAGAAGACGTTATCAGACCATTTTCGAAGCCGCAATGACACTTAGGGGTTAAGGGGGCATGCTGAGGCATCCAGTAGGGCCTTAATGCATCACTAGCAAAATGGATGCCAGTATTACAAGCTGTATGTAGTCTTGCTAAAGGTGAAAATTATAAAGGCACAGTCAAGAATAACAGTCTTAGTGGGACAAGAATCTGCCCACTGCTGGCCCCAAATAGCAGTGATTCCAAGAAGATAGAAGACTGCTAAATTGGTGAGAACCTAAGGGAGCTTCATACGTAGAAAAGCCGCAGGACTATATTTACACTCGTGGTGTGCATACCCTTGGAAGAAGAAAGTGCACTGAACAGAAAAATAAAACGCAAGCCAAAGAAGCACTAGACTGTGGAAATACAACACACATCTACATTTTAAAAGCCCTGCTTAGTTCATAACCCACAATGCTCATTTAACCAACTCATCTGGGATCAGAGCAAAGTCAAAGCTTCCCAGTAGGACTAATAAAGATCCCAATGCAAATACTTTTGTTAGAAGCGGCTTTTGCAAATACATTTCACTCCAGCCTATGATTTAGTTACACTTTCCTTCAGGAAATCCAGTATTTCATTTAGTTTTTAATCCTTCTGGTTTAATTTGTTCCTTATACTAATCAACATCAATTCTCATTAACCATCAGAATGAGATTTGCTGACTTCCGCAAGGAACAAATTCCACCAATGACTCAAGTCAACCATACAAATCTATTAACATTCCTTCATTTCAAAATGTCAAGCTGATGGGTAAGAACTTGTCATTTTTAACTCTTAAAACAAAAGAAACAATAATATGCATATATACTCTAAAACTAGTAGAGTATATCTGCACATGAGTGTGCCCTTTTGGAATTCTACCATTTAATTTAAATTTTAATTTTCCTGATTTTCTTCTCTATGCCATTGTTTTGTGAGCTGCCCAGAAAGCCCTTGGGCTATGGGGGGCATACAAGTATTATACACAAACAAACAAAATGCAATACTAAAATTCAAAGCAGAAAATCATACACAGACTCACATGGAAGTGAGCATTTTAGATAACAAGAGTTTTTCTACAGTGTTATGCTTTTAAAGTTGCATTTGCTGGACTGGAAGCTTATTGGACTGAAAAACACACACTTTTACCAAATGAACCCTGCATTCTTATTTGGGCTAGGCTGAAGAACTAAAATGCACTTTAAAACCAGAAGGAAACTTAACAGTTGTTCCACTGAACTATTCTAGTAAATAAACCACTTTTAACCTTGACTTTAAATGGGACAGCTAGTGTTTATGCTGAAACATTTCACATCCCAACATTAGATTAAACCAAACAGTATTATTTTACCAATATTGCACAGAAACTATTTTCTTTCAGGGGAAACTTGTTGGCAATTACCCTACCACAGTACAAAGCACTAATTTGTGAAATGAAAGGCTGTTTTGTGCTTTGATTTTCCTAAAACTCAAATTACACATATCAACCATTAAAGTCTTTTTTCCACCTTGCAACTAGCCCTTGAAGAGTAAAACAGCTTGCATGGATCATTCCCATTTAACTAGAGGAAGATACAGATAGGGTGTGTATATGCGCCCTGAGGCACAGGAGAAGATCGAACCATTCCCAGCCCCATTTCATATACAGGCACCAACTGGACTGGCAGTGGAATTTCTGTTCAGCACCAATAATGGGACTTGTTCCTCCAGTACAGGGACAAGTCTGACCCACTGGGGCCTTATACAGTTGATTCTTCTCTTCGGGGCAGATCGTTTGTGCAAAATCAGTACATTTGCACAAATTGGTCAATGCCGCACAAATCCACCAGAGCCAAATGGTTTTGAGAAGTTCATTTGTGGTTTATCTTACAAATGAAAGTCCACATGCTGGCTCAACATGCCCCACAGCACGTTGGTAGCCATGCATTCAGTCCACTCTGAATTTGAGACCAAAATCCCTACTAAAGCTCTTTCATCCCAGTGATGCACCTCTCTTTTCAGACTCTATAAAGCTATGCAGATACAGACCCATGAAAAAAGCCCTACAGTCTCTAGGCCTGCTTGCACATATTGGCATCAAATCATGGGTTAATTAACTCACACTTTGCCTGGGTGAGTACCACAGCCTTGTTGAATATTCAACCTACAACTGGAATGATTTGGGATGCAAGGTGACATCGGAACCTGGACATTATCAGTTCATATAGTTAACTATTCTGGATTCCTCCAACATCACACCTGAGGCCACCGTAGTCAGGAGACCACTTGGCAACAGGGTGAGTAATCTAGTCATGACCCCAGGTCTCCCTTTCTTGCCCATGGGTTCCAAAACACCAGACAGTCCTTCCACAAGGCAGATCTTTATAAGACCTTTGCAGCTATAAGACAAAGTAAGTCAAAAAGCCCTCTAGTAAACTGGCAGCTAAGCCTCTGCACACATCAAGAGCGAGCTAGGAACCCAGCCTAGGAACTGCTTTTAAAAACCCTTCCTTTTCCTTTCTCTGCAGTGGCGCCTCATCTATGGAATGAGCTCCCCAGAGAGGTCTGCCTGGTGCCGCCGTTATTTGTTTTTCAGCACCAGGCTAAGACCTTTTTATTTAAAACTTATTTTAATTGTTAAATTATTTGTATTTATTGGATTTTAAATGTTTAGCTGAGATGCACCAGGGGTTTTAAGTAAATTTTTATTGTTTATGTTGTTATTCATTTATATATTTTGTTCTGTTGTAAGCCGCCCTGAGGCTTCGTTGCGATGGGGCGGCATAAAAATGTTTTAAATAAATAAATCTGTGAGCTCCATCCTCAGGGTGGCTCCCATGGGTGAAGGGCAGGATGATGGGATCTACAGAAGCCCTCTAACTGGGCAGCTTGTCTCTCATGACAGCTCACCAGAGGATTAGCGAGTAGGCAAGGCAATGGCTCCACCTTCTCCTGGACCTCCCCCCCCCCAATCCATTCCAGGGTATTCTTACTCTCCTGGTCAGTCTGGGAACCCCTGGGCAGCAACCGTGAAGGCACTTCCCAGGCCTGTCTGATCTCTCAAAGCTCCCATCTCCACTGCCTCAGGGTCCCCTTCTTCTCCTTCAGAATCCCAGCCTTGCTAACCCTGGGCTACCTGCCAAGAGTCACGACCAGCCTCTCTCACTTCCATGAGCAACATCCCTTCTCTGTCCTTACAGCCCCACATTTCTCAAGGTGGAATAGTTTCCTGGTAAGAAAGATGGAAGTTCACAGTGCCTCCCCACCCTCTCCCTACCCCTGCAGTGCTACTGAGGCAGGCAGAACTTAGCCAGTTCAACTCCACTAAGCTCGATGGTCCAAGTCTCCATCGTAAATTAGCTATTGACATACTGCCATTTCACGAAGGTGGTGAACAATTCAAATGAAGGGAATAATGTATAGAAACGATAAAACATTGAACCAGTTTAAATATAAATGGTAAATAGTTATATTATTTATTAGTTCAATTTGTTTTATTACAGAATCCCCATGCTTTCCATTTCCCTTATTTTGGTTGCTGGAAAGGTATTTCTCTCATTAAGTGCTACAGTAACTCAACCATTTTATCTTGTTAATCTATTACTGCCTTGTTTTCTTCTTTATTCCACTTCAGATGTAAAATATTTCTCGTTTCTTCCTTTTTGTTTTGCACCTTCTTTTTATAATTGTACGAGATTTCCTTCATCTCTATGTTGTATTCTCTATTTTACATTGCATGCAAGTTCCCCCTAAATTTAAAAAAGTTTGTGTTTCAGCCTATACTTCTTTCACTTGCAGTCCACACCTGTAGTTAAGTATCAATTATGATTTTCCAGCTATATATACCTTTAAAGCCAACTAATTCATTTTTCTAACATTCTTATCTTTGCCCATACTTCCTGCCATCATTTTTCTTTCTTTCTGCAGTTTCTTCATGTTTCCATTCCCAGGGCTAGCTAGGTCTGAATGTGGATGAAGGAGTAACTTTGAAAATAAGTGTGGAAATACATACTCTGCCTTTTCGCACAGTGTTATCTATTTTCCTTAAAAAAAAAAAAAAAAACATACTTTGGATCTTGTGACAATCTGATTCATGCCAAGTATCAGAAGTTCTCGTTCTGCTCAGTCTCACTTTCCTCTCCTCTTGGGCTACTTTTCTTCCTTATCCATGGTCTTACTCGGCCATTGCTTGCCTTCAGTTACACATACGCAGTGCAGAAATGTTTCCTGCTGTTTGGTTTTATTAGCAATGTGGAGCTTTTTAAGTAAAGGCAAGATCCAGTCCTGCATTCTCACTAAAGTCAACACAGAACACTCGCTTCCCTAAAAGGGGAGTGATATGAAAGGTCTTCTAATGTAGCAGGTCATGGAAGTATCTCACAGCCATGCAAATACCTGATGTAACGATTTGTGGATTCCTTCATTCAAGACAAAACTATAAGACCTGGCTCACTGAACAGAAGCACAGACCATAGCAAATTTTTTATGTTTAAGAAAAAATAGCTGTTGCAACAAAAGAATTCAGAGCGTTTGATTGCTATGTCAGTCCCAAGGGTGAGACGTCTTGAATGATTAAAATAACACTGGAACAAGGGTAGCTAAGTGTTAAGAGGTGTTTTAACCCACAGGGGGTTTTGTTTTTAACAGCACAGGTATTCAGGGGGAAAAAGCAATGGGAAAAAGGACTTGAATGTCCAGGCTGATGGATGGCTGTCTGGATTTTCTGTTCTCAGAACAAAGGAGGAGAAAATATTGTGTTACCTGAATTACAGGTTATTAGGTCCTAACAAAAGTGCATTAGGGCCATATTCCATTAACCCTCCCAGTCCCCAAGAAAATACTACCACTACAAATAAAATTATTCAGCACATTGATTGGGAGGGTTTACAAGTCTTGCTAAGTCACTTTACAAATAAGCCACAATATGTTGCTGGTTCATGGAAAAACTCAAAGTATGCCTGATAGATGACTGGGCTTACCATAAGTTCTACTCCCTTTTTCCCCTAAGCACTTCAAGTGGACTCAGCATCTCTCCCAGTGCCCTTCATCTTGTGTCCCTATCCTTGCCCTGATCACTGCCTATTTTAATTTGCCAGTGTCTCCACCAACATCATTTAAAAAGCTCAATTGGAATCATGGTTGTTGCTTGCACAACTGTGTTCACAGTTGTATTTACTGGTGGGTTGGTCCAACAAAAGCATGCTGTTAGAGCTTTACAATATGTGGAGTCTTGTCTGGTCAATTCCTTTGTCTGTTTCAGTTGTCAAAAGGATCAGGAAGGTGGAATAGATAACAGACAAGGAAACTGATGAGGAGAGATTGCATGCTAATTTGTGAACACTTACCAGGGCCCAATTTTTAACAAAAGGGGGGAAATATCTTGCATATAGCAACATAATCCTCTCAATGTTTTTTATTTTGTTTTGTTTTATTAGTATAATCAAAGCTCTCTGGGTAGAACACAACAGTTCCTCAAAGTATACTAAAAAGATACAATACATAATACAGATGCAATAAAACACAGTGTAAGTCCCAGTACAAAATTTTAAAACAGCTGAAAATTCCAATATGCAAAATTTAACAGTTTTTAAAACAATTTAATACAATTGTTTTAAACAATTTGACTAAAATAGCTGGCATGTCCTATCATATGCTATTAAATGCCTGAGAACAAAGGACAATTTTAAGCTGATGCAGGAAAGACATAATTGGGGGAAATACCCTCCTTCTTGTTGTCTCTTTCCTCTTTGCCTCATGCGTTAAGTGTCCAACCTACAGTTCCCAGTGTCTCCCACCTTCAAGAATTCCCCAAGCCTCCAGCTAAAGGGAGACAGTAAATCTCCACCCCAAATACACTTTTCATGGCTCCTGTTTTCTCTGTGGCTCTCTGACAGCTCTCTAAAAAGGCAGAAATATGCACAAATTGGGGAATTAAAATAAGGAAAATTGGCACACCTTCAGTAACAGCTCCGAAAAGGTAGTCAAGGCGGCCGAAACCCTGAAAACAAGCCATCTTTCCTAAAGCAATCTAGGTTTGGGTGGATTGTCATGTCATGCCAGATGAAACAGATCAATACCTTCTGAACTGGGGGTTCTCTCTCAAGTGCCATTAGAATTTTAAAGCTGTCTTATAAAATATGAACAAATGAGGAAAAACAGAAATGATAGTAAACATGGCAAGCAGTATTTTATTTCTCACATTCAACTCTGCAAAGCTGGAGCCAATCACAAAGTTAATATGACTCCTTTTGTACAAGTTTTGGAAACGTATTATCTTGGGGGTTCAATTTAATGCACATGCACATAAAACCAAGACTGATTTCTTTATGATTTATTTGTAAACAAATATATTTAAGGTCAGGGTGCCCCTTTTTTTTTCAAATAAATGAAAATAAACTTAAATAAACCTCTTACATACTAAATAACCAGTTTCTGCTTGCAACTCTAGCTTTTCACTTTCCTTCCAAATGCTTAAAAAAGTTGAATTAAGACATGTCCATTGTGAATCACTGCTAAGGATTAATCACCATGGCAACCAAATTCGGCTATTGTCCATACAACTTCAGGAAAATTGCTGGATTTTCTAAAAGCTATGTTGCAGAAGGCTTGTCTTTACATATGTGTTATGAATAGACTGAAAGGTTTGGTGCATTACATACCTTAAGTGGATTTTGAATTCTTAGAATGTAAAGTTATAGTGCTTAGTGCTTGTTTCATTAGAAAGCAAACTGGAAAAATGACCTTCTAGCTTGTTCCCTGCCTTCAAATAAGATTCAATCTCTGTAATGCTGACAGCGCAACTAGTAGGCAACCTTGTCATAATTTATACATCTTGGGTTATGTGTGCAGCCCTTTTTGGCCAACCCAACTGACCATGGAGCCATTTCTGCATGAAGGACTAACAGTTAAACACACCAAGCCTGAGTTCCCTTCTCCTGTGCTGAAGAGCAACCAGGCCTGTTCATCATGAAGTTTTCAAGATTTACTGTTCAGAAGTTTTAACAGTTGTTGTTTTAACAGTACAAGAAGTAAAGGAAGGAGAGCTGAAAGGGGGTAGGCAGGAGATAAGCTGAACGTTGTGATTTCTTCCAGATTATAGCAAGGAGATAGCAGGCAGAGTGCATGGCTTCTCTAAGTCTCACGAGTGAGTGCCAGAAAAACACTTTCAGTATCTTACTGGCTCCCTGATGCCTTCTTTTTAAGAATGGAATGTGATCTAAACACGTTTCAAGTCCCAACAGTGTCATACACTTACCTTTGTGATTCCAAATACTAGGTACTCAAGGACTTAAAAATTTCAAGATTCTTTTTTTTTTTTTTAATTCTCATCTTGAAAATCTCTTCTTTCAACTGAATCCAAAATATTTAAATTTCACAACTGGAGATGCATGTGTATCTGAGTGTATGGATATATTATGTCTGATTTAAAAGTTGCCTGTGGGCAGGCAGAGTGGGGGTATGCAGGTGAAATAGGCTGCTATCCAGAAGGGCAGCAAAGGTGTTCTCCTTTTTGGTTTGCTTTTTATTTTGCTATTTGGGGTTTTTGGTCTGTTCTGTTCTTGCTGTTAAGGGGCACCGGCTGGCCAATTGTTGTTGTTGCTGTTGTTTTTAATTGGGTTTCTTTTTATCTTCTCTTAATATAAACTTTATTTATTTGTTTGTCTGGTTTGTTGTCATAAACATTCAAAGTACAGTCCTGGATACTGTGAAGGTACAATGAAAGATATTGGTGATTTTGTGGTGACTGAATGCTTTAGAAATTCAAGAGCTGAAGCAATGGGTAGCTTTCCCATTTATATCATTATAGATTCTGTTGTTAATTGTTGTGAACAACTCAGCTTTGGGTATTGGCCAGTATAAATAATACATCATAATAACTCTTAATAGTTATGTCAGCACCAGTATTGGTGCACCAATATCTACCAGATATAAAATAATCTTCATGTCTTAGGGGAATTTATCACATTAAAAAATGGGGGGGGGGGTTTCCTATACATTTTTAGATAGGAAAAAAGTCCTACAACTCCCAGAATTTCCCAGCCAACATAGTTAAACATGCATGGGATTGCACCCTAAGTTTTGTTTTGTGTCTGTTTTTTTAAAAACAGGAGTGTAACATTGAGAAAATAAGGGAGTACGCCCCTATATTTTTGGAAATATGCCCACTTCTTTCAGTTTTACCTAAACTGAATTTAAGAATTTATTTACAGAGTAGAAGACTTCTCTCCATAATATTCTATGGCAAATTTACTGATTCCAAATTGATTTTGGGCTTCTAACATGGAAGCGTAAAAATCTAATCAGGAATTCCAAATATTTTAGCAGTACTAAATGGCAATCAGAACCCCAGCCTGCCTTGCTGGTCACATTTTGGAAAATCAGATTTTCAGTGAAGGTAGGGGAAAACGTTTAGTGTGTTTGGCCTACTGAACATCACAGGCAGGTACTGTGAAGCTAAATGTTTGTTCAAACAACTCACAAAGCATAAGGGGCACACAGTGCCCACACTTCATTCACTGGATGCAGTGAAAATTAGATACACTCAGAGAAAGTACGAAGAAGTGTGTAAGAGGAAACTCAGAGCATGATCCACCCATGAATGCAGAAGATCAGAGAAAAAGAAAGCCAGAGAAGAGACACCTACATCATTATTTCATGCTGTAGAAGTTTCGCCCATCCTTTCCTCCAAACAGCCCCACTTCGTTGCCCAATTCCTCCAGCCTCCTTCCACTTCCATTCTACTTAGCCTCCCCTGTGAAGATGCAACTCACAGCCCTGGAGGTCTCTTAACCCATTGTTTCATGATACACTGCTGCTGCTACTTCTAGTGATGCGTATGGATGGGAAAGCATGGGGGGGGGGGGCCGTTTACAAAATGCATGATAGATACAAGGATTAGAATGTTCAGAGAAGGGTTAACAGCCATTTCTCCCTGGCTATTTGCCCGTTTTCTGCACTGGGGGTATTTTGTACAACTCAGAACTGAAACATCGGCCCTTGCTGCAGTATGGCATTACCCAGCCAAGGAACTGGTACTGCTCTCAAGCAAGCTACTTGTTTAGTTTGCATCAGACTGTTTTGGATTCCAACGATAGGCAGCCTCAGGATGCACGTAGAGATGCAGCAGGCAGACATATGCCTATAATTTAAAAAGTAACCCTGACGCATATGGAAAAGAATTAACCTTATAATAGTATTACTACCGAATATCTTGTTGCTTTTTAACAATGGGTATGTAGCCTACGTTAGGCTCTGCAGAGAAGACTAATGGCCAACACAATGAACTACTGCCGGAATTACTTTCTTTTCACATTGTTACACGCTTATTGAAAACATTTGCCAGAATGCCCGTAGCACAGGCTGCTTAAGCGAGATGCTTGATAAAATGCCCGAGCAAAACATTTAGCATGTTTCACCACAGCCAAGTTACAACAATGAAAAGAGCTGTCATGCAGCAAAGGTCAGCCACAAAATGATGCGATTATCATGAAGGGTGCCAAGTGAGAAATAGGCTAGCCAAGGAAAAAGCAAAACAGAATTATGACTGCTTTTCTCCTTCACAGATCCCAAGAGTCGGTTTAGAGGAGGTTTATGTAATTTGTTCAATTTAAACTACTTGAACAGCTCACCAGCCACTAGTTTCGTCATGAAGATTTAGGGGCTTTACCCTGCCCTCTCTCTCAAAAGCCAGTACCAGAGAAACTGGAAATATCCGGACGACAACATCGATGTGCATTCTCACACAATGAGTTGTTCCAAGTGGGAGAAGCACAGCTGTGGCACAAACTGCACTCTTTGGCTCTTTCAAATTACACCTATGTTTTCAAACATAATCCATTCTTTTGACATCCAACATAATAAATTATGGAGAATGAGATATCTTGCTTACCACTTTGTGTCATTTTGGTTTGTCCTAGATAATGATAATGATAACGATCATGAAACTGATCTTAGCCTATTGTGGCCTTCTGGATCAACCATTGGCTCTTGGTTATTATGTCATCCAAAACCAGCCAATACTTTTTTTCCTGGGGAAAGTGGTTACCCATAAACAGAGATTGTTTTAAACTGCCTTTTACTTATTAAATTGACTTTTATTAAAACTATTACGTGCTCTGAGACTGAATAGGCGAATAAGATTCATTGTATGTTTAAAGTATCATTTGAATAAATTCATGTATATAAAAAGTAAAACAGTATTTGAATAAATACAAATCATATAAAACAAATATTTATCTTATATTCTAACTTGTATTTATGCTTAGTTTAAGCTGTTGCTTGAAACTACAAGATAGAGGAAATCTTGTAAACTGTCCAATTCACAATCCAATTCATAGAGTTGTTTATTGACAGTTTTCTTATTAGAATAACTGGGGCAAATGTTCTGTATCAAGTACCACAACAGAAATTTATCAGGGTAAGCATATGCTTTTAACTACCAACACAAAACAAATTGAAATTGCAGTTTCAGGAATTTACAGGACAAAAGACATTTTGAAAAGACATTTCCCCTCCTTTATTCTCTTTTCCACCATCTCAGTAGACAGAGCAAGTATCTTTGGCTGGCATTTGCAAAATGTTTTATGACCAGAGTTATTAAAAGCAAAATATGAAGCTTTTGGATTTTGAAGTCCTCTGAAGAAGTCACAGAAGACAAATACAGGCAGCTGTTAATAACTCTTTTGTTGTGTTTTTCTGCTGAAGTATCTAAGTTCAGGTGCTATAAAACTGCAGTTACTTTAGCAAAGTATCCTGCAGAAGACATAATGAAACAATTTAGGAAAAGCAGGCATAAAGGGTCAAAAGGTGTTTTAGTGCAACACCTTAGAGACTAAACGGTCTGTTACAGCATGAGCTTTCACCAGAAGCATGATGTGAACCTAAAAGATATCAAGATAATTGGCATATATGCTTACATAGCATGAAATTCATAAAGTTTTAAGCCAGCAAGTAAGTCTTCCTTGCAAACTGATCAGACCATATTTTTTTTAAAAAAATGAAAAGCCCTCTGGCACCTTAAAGGAGCAATTTGGACATTACTAAGCACAAATGCACCACAGTTGCAAGTATGACCCACAACAAGCCTCAGGCATACACACTCCCCCTCCTTCAGTGCAACCCTGATGAGTTTGGAAGTTTTTGCTTCAATGATTGATTAATCACAGCTTGACATATAACAAGCCAACTTTAAACCACAGTTGAAGAAGCTGATTTGTTCCAACACACTAGAGTTATGATTAACCAATCTCCTCTTCACATTCTTGCCAGGGAGAAGGAGAACAAGAATGCAAGAAGTCTGAGGTTTTGCTTATAAGCATGTTATAAGCTTTAGCATTACATCCAAACAAGGCTGAAGAGTAGCCATTATTATGAAACAATCTTTCATGGTCTAGAGTCAAATCCATTTCAAGATTTTAAAGGAAACTTCTATAAGAAAAACAAAGAGCTTTGTTACTCACTTTCCCTAAAACAGAAAAAGTATCAAAGTGTTATGTTTGCCACTAAAGATGATGCGATATAAACTTTTACCAAAGATATAATTTCATAATTCTTTATTTACTCCAATTTGTATATGATGGGAAAGAAAACATCAGAAAAATATATGGATTTTTTTCCCCTTCAACATAATCATCCAAGTTTAGATTGTTCAGCTGGGTTCCTTTTGGTTATTCTGCATATTGAAAAAATTATGAAGTATATTTTAAACATGCAAATGGCAAAAGTACTTGGACCAGACGGGTTTCCAACTGAACATTATAAAATATGCTCTACCTTTTTGATCCCAATGATTCATCATAATAATATTTTTGGACTGGTCTCTCAGCATTGTTAAATAATACTAGTAGTATTGTGATTCTTATACCTAATAAGGGCCATAACTAGCCCACTAATTATCAGCTTATTTCATTAATTAATGTAGAATGAAAAATGTTCTGTAATGTAAAATGTTAACAGCAGTTTTTACTTATAGAGTACAACAAGATATCACAACATTTATTCAATGCAACCAGATGGGATTTATTAAAAATCGATGGGAAATCCATAAACTCAGATTAGCTTTTGACCTGAGTGCTTTCAATACAAATAGAACAAATCCAACTGCTAGTATTTCTTCAGATGTTGAAAAAGCCCTTGACAAATTTATTGGAAATTTATCTTTGCTATGTTGAGAAACTATGGCTTTCTAGTAGAATTTCATGGGTAATAATTTTATATTCGACCCCAAGAGACAGAGTCAAAAGCAATTATTGTTTCTCCAACTATTTTATAGCAGGGAAAGATACAATCATTTAGATTGTAAACAATCTAAATTTGCATACAATCATTTTTATGTTGATGAACTGTTACTGTTCATTTTGAAACTTCAGTCATTAGTTCCACTTTTGATGCTCGCAATTTGTTGGCTATTTAAGTAATTACCTATTTGGAAATGCTTTTCCCTAGACATGTATCCAAATGATTGGACTAAATATGAATAAGCTGATCAATGAGATTTCACAGGATAGACAGGATGCAATTAAATACACCTGGCATATTGCGCCTAGAATTGTATAGGCTTCACACGGGATTCTTCTGTTTATACCGAGAAACTATATTCAAAAATTTAACACTTTGTTTCTGAGGTTCCTACACTTTCACTCTCTTCTTTGAATAGGATGCAACCTTCAAGTTAAAAAGGTGTATATGGCTTTCCAAATATTTGTTGACCAGTTCTAAATTCTACTTTTCTCCATTTAGATTAGATTATCAGCTTAATCAGTTCTGGAATCTTTAGGTCTGGATCATCTCACCTGAGTGATGGCATCAGGTTCTCTACAAACTAAGAGAGATGAGGTGCTCCCTACAAGCATGACGGTCAAATAGGTATGGCATGTTACATCTTGTCGTTCACAGTATGGTCCCTTTTCTCATACTAAACTGACTTTACCAGTAACTCCATATTGAAATATTGGTAAGAAAATGTCTATGTGACAAACTCAGACATAGAGAACTCTTCTTCAGCATCTTCTTCTACTACTTATCTATAACTTATAGATAATAAGTGGTCATCTGTTATTTTCCGTTTTGCACATCAAATACACTTGCTTTGGCAATACCTGACCCTCTGTTAGTATCTGGATTTGCCCCTAAGGTTTTTACAGCTTCAGAGCCTCCTCTGTTATTGGAAGAATTGCTTGAGGCTGAGCAGCTATATAAAACCATGACTCATGTTTATAAATACTTAATATCAGTGAGTAAGTATGAGGTACCGACTCTCAAAGGCAAACCGAATAGGGAATTAGATGGTTCTATTTTGCCTAATCTATGGAACATTATTTTTACGACTGTGTCACAAGAGTGTATGGTTCTTTGCTGATGTCTTATTCAGCAAAAAAAAATGTTTCATGTTTCTTGAATGCCACAACAGCTTTTTAATAAGTGTTTGTCAATGTCAGCTAATTGCTGGAGGTACTAAACTGCAAATGTTTTGCTTTGCCACATGTTTTGGCAATGCCAGTGGCTGATCTCTTTGGGTGGAGATTATACTATGGATAAACTTAGAATTCTAATGTCTTAGCCACTGTGTTGTGTCAGTTTTCAATGTTTATTTTGCAAGTTGATTTGAGTAACTGGAAAGGTATAATGGAAAGGCACTGACAGCACAATCTCATACATATCTGTGCAGAATTAAGTTCCTCTGAATTCTGTAGGCCAACTCCCAAATGAGCATAGGACAGACAGACAGTAATACCTCCTGACTGGCCTTAATGATACTTTTGATGTAAGCACCAGTGCTTAATTATCCCCACTGTACTTCTACTCACTGACATAATCCAGATGTCAAGCAAGCAAGGAGCAAGGAAAGTCCCTGAAGTTTCTTTTTATTCCCTTGAGCTAATGGAATTGTTCCTCTATTTTGAAACATCCTGGTCCAGCCCTGAGCCACCAAATCCTTTGTACCTTTTCACTGGGCTCACATGTTCAGGCACAAATAACTGTAGCTAATTTCCCCCCACTGTCCATGCCAGTTTCATGAGTCAACAGCCCAGCTTGCTGTGTTGGTCAAACCTGGAGACTGTGTTGTCGCTGGGGTTAACAAACTACCAAAACCCCATGGGCTGTTGTTGGGATATTTGAGGGACTTCCCTCTCAAACAAGTTATGACACCATCAACAACCAGGCAGGTAATTAGGCAAACAATACCTGGAATACCTCAGTGCACATCACAATTAGTTTAAGCTGTGCAGTGATTGGGCCATTGTGTTTTTTGCAAATGGATGTTTTCAAACACCTGTGTGCCACACATAGCATGGCTCTGCCTTGCTATAAAGTACCCTGAAACACTGGAAGTGAAACAGCAAAACCTCCGTTAGTTCCCTGTATGAACTCTTCATTTGGCAGAGTGTTTAAAAATACCATCTTCCCTATTTATTTTCTGCATTTCTATCCTACTTTTCAGGTAATAACCGTCTCCCAAAGCAGCTTGTATCAATAAAATGGCTAACAACTGGCAAAGATGGTACACTTTCTAAATAACCTAAAAGAGGAGACAGCCACAAAAAGAGTTCAAATCCTCCAGATCATACCAGAAACAGTTGGATGCTCATATGCCAAACCTGCATTTAGAATAGTTTTTCAGTATTCAGGGAAATGTTTTGCAGCATTAGCGATATTAACATTTTAGCCAACTGTTATGTAAGGAGAAAGGGACCAAATTTTAAGTTATGCAAATGATCCAGTTATCACTTATGTATTAGCTATCACATTCTTCTATTCATTTATCAGGGTTCCTAAATTTCTTCCCTATGGCCAGTAAGTCAAGGTAACTAAGACAGAAACAAAAAAGAATGCCTTTGTAAAATGCTATTATCTTAAAGAGAGTCAAAGGGAAAAATCATTATTTGCATATTCCTTAGGCATCCTCATCATCACCACGTATTTCTCCAATGCAAGCCAAATTTTGGCTTTTATTTGAACCAGTAAAAGGAGGTGACTTCAGAAGCACAACAGGAAATATCAGATTGCAGATGCAATAGGCATTATCTTTGTTATCAAACCACATCATGTAAATGGCGCATTACATATTTTTATTTTATTTTATTTGTTATGTATTTCAGAAAAAAAACCATGAACACAGAGAACAAATTCCAGTACAAACAATCCTTTTTATAAAGAAAAAATGTAGGAGCACATACCTGAAAAAGAACATAAACAGGGCAGCTGTGATGCAGAACAAAATGACCTACAAAGAGGGGAAAAAAACATTATTTAAATAACTAATTAACAACAGGAGTGATACAACTGATCTTAGGTTGTATGACACTGCAATAATCCAGTGAAGAATTTTAAACATTCAGAGCAATTTATTTTTAATTGTGATTTTTCTCCAACATGCTTTATTTCTAACCTCCCAACATGTTAACAAGTTCAGGGACTGAGAGATTTGAAGATGCAGTGTGAATTAGCAGAGAAAAGCCCTTATTCAGAAGATAGGGAAAAAGAAGATGGAGCAGGAGGCAAAGGCTTTGTGGCAAGGAGTGCTGTATTTTCAATATTGCTAGTATCCTCTCTCTCTTCCTAGTTCTCAGATCTTCAGAAGAAGATAACCAAAGTGCCAGTCTGTCTTAGTGCCCCCCACAGTCTTGCTATACGTATTTGCCAAGAGGAAGTTCCATCCATGAAGCAGACATCCACCCCTGAATAAAAGAGCATCAGCAACGGAGAAGCAAAGGCAAGGGAGATGGTGGCAGAGCTGGCCCTGTGGTGACGATCCAGCCAGCCACAAAAGAGTGTAAAGATGGGGAAATGAACACATGAGACAAGGGAATGGTGGCAGCACTCCGATGGGACCTGAAGCCAACTTTAAGCACAGGCAACCCGCTGGCTTAGTCTGGCCATGGTCCATCTTCCAGGGCTCCTTACAGACCACAAACAAGAGAATGCTTGAAATATACCCCGGGTAAAATTTTAACATCACCAGAAGCAAGAAGATTACTACTCTGCCCACTACTACTAGCCCACCAGCATGTGCCAAGTATCATAGCTAAACCTACACAACCTGATCATCTCTTATTCCCATCCTCATGCCACACATCCCCACCCCACAATACTGGGAGCTTCCAACAGGCTTTGCAGCAAGTCAACAAAAGCATCCAGATTATGAAGTGGCACACACTCATTTCAGAAGTTAATGAAACTTCAGTTGCACATATAAACATAACTTGCAGCTCCCTGCTGTTTCTTCCACGTGTTTTCTTTGCTGCCTACTGGCATGGGTCCATGCATAATTTCAGCAGAGATACTCTGCCACAGTTGCATCTCAGCATGTCAGTTCAAGTTAATTATTTTATTTTTCCAACAGTGGGTGATGCTGGCATCAGTTCAGATTGCTACAAGGGTTTTCTGATCATTAACAGCTGACTTGGAAACATGTGATTAGATAAAGACTGGATTCAAAAGGAGCCTACTCCACTAAGTATTTTAAAGGCAAAAATTAGTTGTTGATTTTAAAGATGTGATTCTCCAAGAATGCCCTTTAACTGTTGGTATTGTTTGCACAGCCCACAAAAAAGATAAATGCAATGTTAACGCACTTTCACAACATTCCTAGTCACTGGCAGGTATCATAATGCGCAAAGCCTAACCTTTGATGTTTACTAATTCCACAAAACAAACTCTTCCCACTACAGTACTTGCTTTGGACATTAAATACGGCATATTGTAAAAGTAACACAATCCTGAAGGTAACCTTGCTGTAGGACAAGTTGGAAGTCAAATTAGATAAAGAACTAAAGTTTCTGAGAGTTATGGATGTAGTCTAGTTAGATAAAGCAGGCAGGAAATTTGTCAAGTAGGGCTTGAGTCATTTTTAAGTGACTGAAAAGATTAGGGGCACAGAGACAGAATCCAGTGCTCTTTCCCATGGCTACAACTTCCAACTTCAGTATAAGTTTCTTGTAGCAACCCTTCCCTTAAAGACAAATGCAAAGACACAAAGAGTGGCTTCTGCTTTTCTGATAGGATTTCTTCATTATCTCAAACTGCAGGACACATATGCTTCATTACCATGTAACATGGGAGAGCTTCTGTTAAAGAATCAGAAGGACAAGATTTCTTTGGTGCATGAAAGTAGCAGTTCAGTTCTTTATATATGCCAATATCCTAAAGCCAGCAAAAACAACACACACAATTTAGTCCAAAGATTCATCTAGTCAAACAGAGGGCTGGTGGAGGAGGGGGGGGGGGTGTTTAATGCAAACTCTCAAATACAATGGCTCCAATTTAAGTGGCCTTCCATGCATCCAAAACTGAAAAAGCTGCCTTAGACCAAGTCAGACTATTGGTCTATCTAGCTCTCTACTCTTGACACTGACCAGCAAAGGATGGGTCTCTAGCCCAGCCTACCTGGAGATGCCAGGGATCCTACCTGGGACCTGCTGCATGCAGGACTTCTGTTGTACTACTGAGCAACAGACCTTCCCTGAGCCCAACTTCAGTTTGTACCTCATCTCCACTATTGGCAGCCATAATGGTCCTAGTACAAGTCCTATGTTACTTCAGCTAAGCAGAATGTCTTTTGCAATGAGGGATCATGGGCTTGCCCTGAATCCAAGGCCTTTTCGACTGCAGATAAAAAAGAAGCTCTCCATAATTGAGGAACATTGTGAGCTCCATTACCTGATGATGAAAAACACCACCTGCAGGCAGAGATCATGGGTTCTGCATTAGCCCCACAATCCATAACTCCAAACAATGAGAGCCTTCTACCTTTCATTAAGCTGGATTTTACAGGGAGGGGGGGGGATCGGCAAAGGTCTAAGAACAGTAGCCAAATTAGGCTTTTCATGTATTCAAGTTTGTCTGCATGTTGAAGTTTGTTTGCACACTGGGTTGAAACACACCATGCAGTCCAAATTATGTTCAATACAGGATAGTGAGGGCCATCCCTAATCCACTTTCCTCTTTTGACAACTGGCACCAGACATTAATTTATTTAGCAAATTTATCTCCTGCTTTTCAATGGGTGTTATTTAATTACTCCCATAGGTGATTAAACACTTGGGTACACATGGGTACACAAAGCATACACTCACAACAAAATCGCCCCAAACCAACCAATATTTTATTCTGTTTTATTTTTTAAGTCAACTCCTCTTCTGCCTTCCATTTATCTCCCTACCTCTAGGGCAACTGGCCACAAGAAAAATCACACTACAGGCTTCATGGGAGTAGCTGTCACCTGCTGTTGCTCCCAAAGAACTAGCATTCAGTGGCATAGTGGGCCAGTTACACACGACAGCCCATGGACTGTCAAGGCCTACTGTAAACAAGAACTCTCTCTCCCACCCATCCATCCCTCTCCCTTTTCATCTGCTTTCCAAAACAGCCCAGTAACAATCTTTCCTGAGCCACCAGTTGCGATGTTCAAGCCTGGAACTCTAGGTTATTGAGGGTTAAATGTCACAGCATTTGAGCCCATGGTTTCTCATTGGGTTAAAACTTTGGGGCATGTAACCCTCATTCGTTCATGGTCTGTCCTGAACTGCTGCCAATCATTTTCACTGGATACCCCTAAGAAGTTTTAGTATTTTGAGAGTGAAGAGGGTAGATTCATCTATCCACTTTCTAACTCATGTTATTTGTCATTTCCTGGTTGACATTATGTCCTGCAGCTAGATTCTTTCCCCTTTCCCCATTCTCTCTCTCTCTCTCTCTCTCTCTCTCTCTCTCTCTCTCTCTCTCT
>JAIXND010000767.1:9468423-9520547 GCA_023646645.1 Varanus salvator macromaculatus | reverse complement strand
TCTCTCTCTCTCTCTCTCTCTCTCTCTCTCTCTCTCTCTCTCTCTCTCTGTGTGTGTGTGTGTGTGTGTGTGTAATATTTTGGTGCAGAAGCAACAAGAACAAAAGGCAGTTAAACAATGGCATCTGCAACATGTCTTGTTTTAATGATAATGGCATATTGCTAGGTCTTTCAAGATAAATTGAAAATTGGCAAAAGGACACCCTTATTCAATAAAATGGTTCACTAATTGAAGAGAAGTGATTGAACCACATACAGGCATTTTACTTTAAGTATAATTAACACTATGCTGTTACTTCCGACAAAATTTGGCCAGCAGATCCAACATTTTGATATTACACTGCAACAGAGTTAAAATGAACATTATCATCAACATGTACCAGAATACTCTTCCTATGGTGGCCAGACTTACATCCAGTTCATCAAGCAACTGGACCAAATCATACCTTATACAGACTTTAAATCCTGCAACTTATAATCAAGGGCAAACAATTGAAACCACAAACAATTTCTATCTATTGAATCTAATCTGAAAATATATCAAGAAATATATATTTTAAATATATTGTAGTTCTGTATACAGCAGTAACCAGAGCTGTAAATTAGTCTATACTCAGTTGGAATTCTACTCCAATTTTTTCCTTGCCACAACCTATTCACAGTTGATTGATGTCAGAAGGTCAGCAAATGGAGCTGTGCAACTTCTAGAGCTTGAAATCTTCCAGCTGTACAAATAGCTACATCCAGTAGAAAAACTGCAAGTATTCTGAATGAGGGATACATGCCTGATAAGTTCTTTTTATGTTATTTACTTTTTCAAAACTGTTTTTCTAAGATGCTTATTAAACAGCCCCCAAAGCATTAACTTTTAAGTTACAGTTCACACATCAGAAAATGTTGTGACTTTCTCATCACTTCATAAACAGAACCACAGGGCATTAAATGTAAAATATGCTAAACTGAAAATATTTAAGAAATTATCTCTGATCACAGACCTCAGGCAGAGGTCCCAAATTCATTGCAAATCAGCAAGATTTTCTAGGATTGTTGCCAGTTCAGAATGTCAGTCATACAGTCCCATTCAAATGAAGACTCTGGACTTCATTTTGTTGACTAACATTTGGGCAGTTATAACGCAAATATAAGTCCTCTGTTATGAATGAGCTTAAAGAAAATCCTGAGTAAATTCCTGCTGCTACTTAGTCTGTGTAACTTTTAAAAAATTCCTTGCATTTCCTTCTCATTTTAAAAATTGTTAGTATATTTTAGATTTTTGCACTGCTGCTGGCCTTTATCTTGGTTTTTACTTTGAGTTCATTTTGCTTTAAGCTTATGGTTTTGATATTAAGCTTTACTGTTTAATATTCTGTTTTTGTTTTGTATGTGTTTTGTCTTGTGAACTGCCGAGAGAGCTCTGGCTGGAGGTAATTATACCAATATCATAAAGAAATTATCTCTTCCACACATTGCTAGTCCCTGGGGACAAATTCTTATTGCATTTTTTCTGTAAATTTGTATACATGCAAATGCATATATCTGTTTCTATTCTCTATCAAGAGTAAAAGCACACAAGTAGGTTTCCCTTGACTAAGAAGAGAACTAGAAAAGAACGGAGTACTGCTTGTGTGTACTCTTTAAAGAGAAGGCCTCAGGGGAGTCAAATCCAGCAACCAGTAAGTCAAGCAAGAGATTCTAACTCCCCATACCACCACGATTGGAGATGAAAGCTGCCACATATTAAACATGAGACCAAACCATCTTTCCACTGGTTCACTACAAGGAAACAATTCTGTGCCGACCATCAGCTACAAAAGTCCAAAGCCTAGTACAGCTCCTCAGACCCAGCAACTTGAGGGAATCTATAGTCGTCTGCCAGACTCTTGGCCACTTGCTGGCCTACACATACAGGCCACCACCCAAGCTGAACCTTGCCAGCTCCTTCATCCAAATGCCCACCAAGAACTTTAGGAACCCTACTACACGAGTTTTGGCCTGAATCTGTAGAATGCTTCTTCTCCAAACTAGACGGTTGTGAAAGGTTTGGATTAAACCTTCAGGGATGAATTAAAACACATGTACGTGTTCTACCATGGCCTGATCTGCTTATTAAAGTATGCACCTTTATTATGTAACATTAAGGAATGCTGAAGTATGTAAATCGCTGCTCTGCAGAAACCATGGCACATGCAAGCTCAAGTGTTAGAAAGCACAAGGCTGATGAATTTCTTTCTGTCCTTCTTTGCACACACTGTTATGCAGCTGCCCTGGGTTTATCATGGAACAGCTGGCTTGGATTTCACTAGCACAGCCAGAGCACTGTGAGTATTTAAAAAAAGGTGACAAGGAAGGAAAGAGAAATAGACCTCCCTGTATTTTTCAAGTGCAGCTAGTGAGGGGAAATGGAGGTAATGCAGGATGAAGAAGGAGTTTACTTCATTAAGTAACTGAATTAGAGAGAAAACAGAAATCGAGCTACTAATTAGGAAATGAACCCCACCTTTCCAATTTTATTTTCATTTATCAATCTTGTTCTTAAGCCCTGTGTACTAAGAGCCATGGCCAACATCACTTTCCTATGTAAGAACACACAAAGCTGCCTTATCCTGAGTTAGACCTTTGGTTCATCCCACTCCAATACAGTTGACACTGACTGGCAGCAATTCTGTAGATTTTCAGGAAGCTTCCCTGGTCCTATCTGAGAGTTCCTACATGCAACGTGGTTGCTCTGCCACTCCCTGAACTCATTTTTAACGTCAGAGCCTACTTAATCCCAAGATGTCAATGAATGCCACTCCTATGGAAAGGTAATTCCAAAGTGGCATCGCCATAAATGTGACTCTGGTGTCAGTACATATTGAAATGTGGTAAGTGGCCCAAATATCCCAAGAGCAAACATGCTACATATAATTCTCTCAGTACTTAAGGCTCATGCTATAGCAAATAAAAGGCAAGACTATCCTGAAGATGGAGTTTGTTTCTATGGCTCCATTTTGTTTGCCAAACTGCACCTCTGGCATCTCCAGTTTGATAGGTGGGGCAGCTGTGAGAAACCCTTCTCTCTGAGATCCTGAAGAGCTTGTTCCAGTCAGGGTACACCAGTTAAATCAACAAAACGTTTGAGGTGCATAATACAGTTTCCTAGGCTTCCATAAACTCAACAACATTTCACTAGGCTTCAACCAAAAAACTACTATCTTCTATATAGTGAACTGCCTAGCCCTACCTGGTGCTTCCTTTGTCTCCATTGACCTGATTCACATGTCACAGCATAACCTATCATGAGTTCTTTAACTCACAGGGTTATTTAGCCCATGGGAACTACCTTGCATATGCAACCTTCGTTTGGGAGTTGTTGTCTAATGTGAACCTGGTGAGCATGGGTTATGCAATGGTAAAACAACCCTTGCATAACCCTGGCTTGTTCTGGAATTATTGCATCATCTGTCATCCCACTGTGTCATTCAAACTGGACCTATGTCTTGCTGCTCCCTATAGGGAAAATGCAACCCATTTAAAGAGTGTGATATCAAGAGAACAATACCAGTTTTTATGCAACAGCCCTGGTGTGCCAACATTTTTGTGTTGCTGGTACAAAGAGGCTCTACTGTTTCCATTTTCAAAGTAGGCTACACGTTACAAGTATTGGCTGCATGGCTGGCTAAACTCTGCCTTCATCCAGAATTGAACTTGGTTACTGATTGTGAACATAATTGGGTCCATCCTCAGGATAGCATAAACAGAAGAGGAGAAGTACCCTGCATGCAGGACCAGATTCAAAATTCACTGGATCTAACTTCCAAGCAGAGTTACGCACATGCCATGTGTTTGCATACAAGTCAAAATTCTTAAGTACTTTCCACTCTACCTTCTCTTCAGCTATCTTGAAACTCCAGGATAGAAAATGTTGTATATGCCTGTTGCCTTCAGCTAACCATCACTCACTCTATAAGAATTGTGAAGCTTCTTTAGATTTCTTAAGATTAAACAGGATGTGTCCACTATTTCTTATACTGTTCCACAGTATGCTGAGGGAAAGGAGATACTCAAGAGACCATTAAACCAGAGCTTCTTGACTTATTCATGAAAGGCAGGACTGACCTTCATCATATTCACTTCCAGAATTGCTTAATTGACTTAAAAAGAAAATAAGGGGTTATAAAACAAAAGCATATTCATAACAGAATGTCACTGGAAACAAACTATGTCTGTATGTTTTATTCAACAGGTCCTCTTGTATTTGGAGAGCAGCCAGATGCTACAATGTGTGGACATGGAAAACAATATTAAGTGAGCAATCCTACAGTTTCTGAGAAAGAATGTAAGACTTCCCTCTCCAAGGGCAGGCAGAGAAGCCTGTCCTGAAATATAATACCTGGCCATAGTTCCCCTCACCAGTCTCTCTCAAACTCAGGGATGTCTATCTTTGAAGGGAGGACTGCTGCTGATGGCTTCCGTGGATCTGCAGGCTCCACAGCCCTCTCAGCCTCCAACTGCACCCACAACTCTATAACTCTATACCTCTAGAGTTATAGAAGTACCTCCAAGGCTGTCACAAAAAGGAAGGACAGGATCTCTTCTTGCTGATGCCAGAGTGAAGGACACGGAATAATCAGCTCAAATTGTGACAACCCAGATTCAGGCTGGACATCAAGAAAAGCTTCCTCACTGTCCGAGCAATAGAGCAGTGGGACCAGCTGCCTGGAAAGGAGGTGGGCTCTCCCACACTGGAGACATTCAAGGAGAAACGACATGGAAGAAGGGGTGAACAGTCTGCTGATCAAATTTGCAGACGACACTAAAACTGGAGCAGTGGCCACAACTGAGGAGCAGGTACTCCATACTCAAAAGGATCTGGACAGACTATGGAAGTGGGCAGGAGACAACAGGATGGCGTTCAATGTGGATAAGTGCAAGGTCTTGCACTTGGGGCATAGAAATAGCTGTCATAAGTACAGGTTAGGGGACAAGTGGCTGGAGAACAGCACTTGTGAAAGGGACCTCAGAGTACTGGTTGACTGCAGGCTAAACATGAGTCAGCAGTGTGATGTGGTGGTCAAGAGGGTGAACGCCACCCTTGGTTGCATAGCCAGAAGCGTGGCTTCTAGATCAAGAGAGGTATTACTACCACTCTACATGACTCTGGTGCGCCCGCAACTGGAGTACTGTGTTCAGTTTTGGGCCCCTCATTACAGAAAGGATATAGCCAGGTTGGAGTCAGTGCAGCGTAGGACCACAAGGATGGTGACTGGTTTGCAGGGGATGCCGTATGAGGCAAGACTGAGGGAACTGGGTCTCTTCAGCTTGGAGAAGAGGAGACTCAGAGGGGATATGTTGGCGACATACAGGTATGTGAGGGGGTGTCACATGCAGATGGGTAAAGACCTGTTCACCCCTGCAGAGGAAGGCAGGACGCGCTGCAATGGAGCCAAGCTCAGGGAGCCAAGGTTCCATTTGGATGCCAGGAAGCACTTCCTGACAGTTAAGACCCCAAGGGCGTGGAATGGGCTTCCATGAGAGGTCATTGAGGCCCCATCGGTGCAGGTGTTCAAAGACAGGCTGGACATGCACATGGTGGGCATGTCGTGAGTGGAGCCAGCTGGTGCCAGAGGTCAGACTAGATGGCCCAGGAAGTCCCTTCTGACTCACTCTGTTTCTATGAAACTGGGCAGCCATCTGAGTGGGATGGTGTAATATGGTGTCCTGCAACAGCAGGGGGTTGGGCCTGATGGCCTTCATGGTCCCTTCCAACTCTACTATTCTATGATTCTATGAACTCAAAGGAACAATTTGACCAGTCTTGGAACTGGTTTAAACAAATTTCCTCCCATTGATTGCAATGTGATTTTTATGCCCCTTGGAAACAAATACCCCACTATGGGAGCAGGAGAGAATATAATCCTGCCCCTTCTTTGCACCATGCCCAGTAAGAGCCCAACAAGGCATAGAGTAACTCAGAGACTTATTCTATTAAGAGACTTAATCTGAGTGCTCCCACAGAATTATTCTCTAAATTGTATAAAGAAACCTGTACCAATTTCTTCATAGTTGTAGGCAGATGGACCGCAGTGTCATAAACTGATAGACAGGCTCTTCTTTATGCATACATTCATATTACCTGATAGAAAAGGCATTTTGCCTCGTATCATCATCCCATCAGTTCACACCTCAATTATTCATTTCAAGAGCCCCAAATTTATGGCCATTTTGCTCACATACACTTCATACTGAAGTGTAAAAGGTTTACATGACATTGCATGGTGAAGAGAACACATTGGTTAAAGAAAGGCAAAATAACAACAAATGCAGGATTCTTCAAGCTTTGCTTTTCTGAAACTTTCAAAGTTAAAAAATAAAACCAGCACAAGGAGGAAATCTCAATCATCCCTTTCCTCCTCATCTGCCCAGCTCAGGATGCTGGAAAGGAAGGGAAACTGGCTTAAATCCAAGATGTCTGGATGAAGTAAGTCCGTGCTGGTTCTATGTCTATTTTTGTCATGGTCATTACAAGTTTCTTTGCCGTTCTTACAGCTTCATTTTCAGCCATTCTTTGCACAACATTCAGTAAAATATTATTCCATAAATGCTATACTTTCATAGCATACCATCTACTAAAGTATACTGAACCCTGTCTCCTTCAAATAGCATGTACTATGACCTTGGCAATCCAAGATTTGGGCAATGCTTTACTATTTAATCAGCATCAAAATGAGGAAAATCCCTTTGAATTCAGAGAAATGAGGTTGTTTTGACAGGTTACAACCATCACTACTCCTACAGGCAAACTACAGTATCACATTACTTTCATGTTGCTTGCATCCTGTAGTTGTGCACAGTTTCTTTTTCATTTTTATGATTCATGAAACATTAGTGACAACTTCCAATGAACTGGCATCTGCACACCCAGGCAGTAAAGAAAACTCTACGAATAGTGATAATGATATACCCCAGTCCAAGCTTCTAATTTTTCTGTAATGCTTTGCACTCTGGTAAATATTTGTTGACACTTCTCAGGCTTAAAGTAAGTAATTCAATAGCAATCCATCATTGCTCTGCCTGCTAAATTCACATGTTTTATGGGAAAAGAATAAAACAATTTGTCAGGCCCAGATTGGGCTCCCAGCCAAGACAGCTACACCTACACCACCACAGCTGTTAAGATACACTTGAACATTTCTGCCAACAAGCCTCAAGCAAACAGCAGAGAGATAAGATCAAAAGGATGACTAATACATGATATTAAACAAGAGATTATATAGATTCTTGTTAAAGCAGTGTTGTCTGATCACAGTGAAATTATTAGAACTGGCAATTACAGAACATGACTGAGCCAAAATGGAGAACACCTGTCACTAGAATTGGTGTGGGGAGGGGGAATGGACCAATTAAATCCCTGGATTTTATGGTTCACTAACGCTATATAAACATACATGCTTAAGTCTGCATCCATTCTTTGTAAATAGAAACCAACTTGCCTATTCTCACAACTGATACCTTTATTTAAAGCACAGAGGAGAAAAAGTAAGTTACACAAATTAAGGCAGAATGGCTGAAAATCATTTGTTCTCCTTATTGCTTTCTGCTGCATTTTGATACAAGTTCATTTTCAAGGAAAACATGTTGAAAAGAAATAATATCGGTCAAAGTGGATGAGCTGAAATAACTCTGGAGACCAGGTAGGCTCTGTATTTATAATGTCATTGCCACAGCCTCCGTTATGCACAATTTTACACATCCACACAGAAAACCATGTTCAACTGTAAATAGGACACGAGCATGTGCAATTTAATCTATTCTCTTACACACAATATTCACACACTCATCCATACAGGCAGGATTCACACCTTTTTCTCACATGCTAGTCCTATACCCTACATTCACCCATTTTAACTTTTAAGCAATGGGAAGGCTTCCTTTTATAGTAAAAGAACCCTCTTAAACTTACAAAATTTGAAAATTACTTTGTCAATGTTTATACCCCACTTTTGCTTCCTAAATGAGGTGCAAAGCAGCTAACATACCAAAACAAACACAATAAAATCAAATGCAGCCCACAGTAGCACTAAAACTGCTACTAATAATTGATCAATAATTTCAGTTCAAACACCTATCTAGGGAACAGGGAGACTTCAATAAACACAATACAAAGTTCATGAGCATTAAAGAAATCATTTCCTAGACTGAACTTATAAAATCAACACATTTGTCCCATAGTTTATTATACATGATGATATAAGTATTACATCTGCATCTTTTCCCATCAAATAAACTGTGTAACAGAAAGAACAGGAAGGATCATATTTTCCTAGAAGGTCTAAGAGATGGTGGGCACTGACTGTAATTTAGGGAATGTCCCTACTTTTGCACTCATAAAAACCAGGCAACTATTAGGTTTTTCTTAGACTTTTGTAGCAGTATTTAGGATTCCTAATTAGTGCTGGTTAATTTCTCTCCCCCTCCCCCCTACACACAGTGACATGCAGCCCTATAATAAACATTTCAAATTCTACTTAGAAAGCCAAGGGAACTGGTTTTCCTTGACTGAGGATGGGTGGAGAGTATCTTAATTGTCTGCCCATGTATTGCTCATCAGTTCTCACAAAACCTACAGATACAAAAAGCTTGAATAATACTACCCAAAAACAGCCTCATTTTCAAGGCCTTCTGCCTATCTCAAGACTGAACCCTTTTCAGATAAAGTTCGACAAAGCACTTCCCTGGGATATTTCCAAAACACTTAAATCAATGTAAAGGTCAGCCTGGTGGTGCCTGAATACCAATGTTGCTCCGCCCGAGAAAGTGGAATGAGCAGGATCTCAGCATGGCAGAACAACTCAATAACTTCACACTGAGACGATGATTAGGAGTGAAGTGGAGTCATATGGTCACATGTAATCCCTCTGCAGCACTCCGGCACTCAAACTGAAACTCCCCAGCTCTTTCAGTTTTTAGTAGCCAGGCATTTACAATAAAAGCAGGTCTAATTGGTGTGAAGGGTGATGCAAAGAGCGATGCTGCTGAACCGTGTTGCACGGGATTCTTACACATGAATTAAAAGTTGTGCCTTTAAGAATTAGGGTTAGCAAGGAGAGAGGGAGTAACAGACTTGCCAAAAACACAGCGAGGAGGATGAGGTGGGGTCAAGCTCAAATTAATTTAACGAATGTTTTAATGGGAAATGCCCTTGAGGAGAGCAGGTGGTTCCTGGTACACATTGTTTAGCAGTTTGGGGAGCTGCCGTGTGCAGACATTCCTTCCGTCTAATGAAATTAAGGCAACACTGCATAAGCGGTAGGGCTGGTACCAAGTATTTCGTGTTAAAAGCAACAGAATCAAGATCTCAGCATCATCTAATCCAAGCAATATCCCAGATGTAGGACCTCCCATAAATTAACCGACATCAGCACCACAACGAGCAATTTGCTACCCTTTGTGGTTTGGGGCAAAACCCTGGAAGCAGCTAGCTCTCAACCACAAATGTTAAATATGCACCAGTGGTTCTGTGGTTGCATCTTTAAAAATGCTGTCCCTTAAAAAAAAAAAATTATAAAAAGCTGGGCAAATAAAAGACTATTACCTCAACCTCTAGGCCTTACATATACTCTTAATGCTACATTCGATGTTTGCATGTTGGCTGACTGGAACATGCCAGGAACTGTACGACTCCCTCCCCGCCCCAACATGCATAGGGTCACACCCTTAATGTGGTCAGAGACAGATTTGTCATCACACTGGACCTCAAAACTTGCCAATTGGCCAAAAACAAAAAATATTGAAATTCAAAACAATGGTCAAAATCTCAGGTGAACACAGGGCCGCTGTTATTTGTACATTGGTAAGGTTTCATCAGCCCAGTGGCTGAACTGCGGTGATATCCAAAAACAGTGGATGATCACCTGAAGTGGAGCTGGGGGAACTGGAAGGAAAGACACGTAAAAATGTGCTGGGTCGCAGAACTGAAGGCAAGAAAGGCCTTGATGGAAAGGGGAAATAGCAGAAAAGGAAAGCATGAGAGGATTACAGAATGAAAACAAAGGTTGGCTGTGGAGGCAAGGTGCTGAAGGAAGAGGGGAGCAGAGGAAGGTCTAATTCGGTGGTCATGGCTGAAGATCAGAGTGTGAGCCTGATCTCCTTTGGCATTCAATGAGCTGCTATTTAGGGGGAAAACTTAATATGGGGCTTAAGAAGAGACGGCACTATGTGCTCTAAGTGGGAGGGATGTGTGGAGAGGCCAGGCGCAGTGAGCTGAATACACAGAGTGCCACCTGCTTCCTTGAGAGCTGTCCCACCCAGCCTAAGCGGCTGGAATAATGAGAGGAACACCAGACCACTCTTGCTTGGGACAGCAGAAGTGTTGGCAGGAAGGTGTGTCTAATGGCAAGGGGTGCAGCAGTATGTTTCAACTGTAGTTAGGATAAATCTTTCTGCAAAACAAGATTTCAAACAAGCACCAATAATCCTGAGCACAACCACTACAATAAGGAAATGTAATAGCACTAGTTCATTAAATGAATAAACTCTGCCAGGTAAATAGTGATAAATTAATACAAGGAAAAGAGGTACACGGGCAGGATCAGGGAAGTCCTTCTCAGAGGTTAAAACCACATTATTCTTTTTATTGCAATAATAAATGGTGTAACAAATACTTTTAAATTACACTAGGACAACAAATAAGGCTTACAATTCCATCAAAGGCTCCCAGTGACATCACAAACCACAAGAACAGGGTTGGAGTTGTTTGGACAGTAACCGGACCCCAGAATTACAGTCTGGAACAGCAACGACCATGACTAACTTGATTGTATTTGCCCTCCCTTTGACTTAACGTAATTGCTGTACCTTACAAAAACATAATGGTTCTCAGAGTGCTGGCCTGGCTAGGTCAAGCAGAGCACTCAATGCTGCTAGCTCAATCACAAATGCTTTTAAAGGCCCAAGTCCAAGTGACCTTGATCGTTATTCCTTTGACAGATTTTTTCCATTTGGGGCTGAACTGAATACTGTTTGCAGCAGGAAGTGCAGTCAGTTGTTTAGCAGGGCAAAGCTGCCATCTTTGCACACGAGGCTGAAGGCCAATGGAGAAAATCATGGAAGGTGTATTACACACCACCTATTTAAAAAAGTAATGCTAATGCCACTGACAAAGAGAACAAACCTCCACATTTCCCCTGAAGAAATGCAATGTGGCAACCTGTGCATGGACAGATATTTTCCCCACACGCTTTGATAATGAGATATTAACCTATGGAAGCCAGAAAGAAGAGTGTACTGCAGTCTCAGAGCTGCAGAGGACAGCAATGGGCTCTGTCTCTTGGCTGATTTTGATATTCACCATTGTGGCATAACTGTCTAGTTTTATGTTATAATCTGTGAAGGACCGATGCTCTTATCAGTTTTATTGCTTGGTGACATACTCAGAAACTATTAGGCTCTGGCTGATTTTCCTAGTGGATCTTCCTGCATTTTCCTGTTTTCAAGATAGCCAAGTTTTCAACATTTTGGAATAACTGCCTCAGAAGGTAGAAAGCTCTCCTTCACTAGAGGCATTTAGGAAAAGCCTGGATGTGCAACTCGCAGGGATGCTGTACTTTCTTCCTGCGGATCCTACTGCAGGTTGGATAAGGTGGACTCCAGGGTTCCTTGGAATTCTATAATTTAGTATTCTGTTTTATCAAGAGGTAGCCTTTTTATTTAATTGGCGGTGGTGGTGGGGGGGGGTGTTCTGATCCCTTGGCATATACTGCTCCACACCTTCTTATTACTTTGGCCCCCCTAACAAAAAGCAGGCCTGCTCAAGCAAAAGGTTTATTGAGGTCTTCTCAAGCCTCAAAAACCAACACTTTCCTGTCTGGAAACCACATCTTTCTTGAGCTAAGCTCTACTGAACGGACAATAAGGAGTCTCAGTTGGAGACTCTTCCATGGTGAAAAAAATTGCCTAAAAAAAAAAAAAAAGGATCATTTCCAGGATGCAACGTATAGTTGTAAAGTTGCATTTACAAATCAGATTTACAAAATGCTAGTGGTCAGGCAACACTAAAACCTTTATTTTATAGAGTTAGAAATAAGAAAGCTGAAATACTTTGTGGCTGAAAAATTGCAGGCAAGAATCACCATCAATTCAGCACCTGATCTTACCTGAAAAGTGGTGCAAGGCCATTCTACCAGCCTTGCTGAACAAATTATTTTTTCCTCTCTTCCATTTCCCCACCTGTATTTTCAGATTGTAAACCTGTGAGCAGGAGCTGTCTTGTTGAGTTGACTATATGAAAGCCACTATGGTAGCCTTTTCGATTGTGGGGCAGGATACAAATATGTCAAAAACAATGTCAGCCTTGGTACTCTTTACCTGAAAAATGCCAATATTTCTTGGTTGCCTAGGATCATAAACTTTCTATAGCAGTTCTGGTGCAGTTATTTTTTTAAGGACGGTGCTAGAATTCCTGATCTGACACTTAGATTTCTACTTGTATAGGCAAGACCATTTTAGACAATGATTTGTTAGGCACAATGAGTAATTTTTGGTCCTCTTCTCCATCTTCCACTGCCATTTCATGACTGCCTTCAGTTGGTGAATCCCAGGTCTCATGAGCCTGATGCCTGCCCATTCTTGATGCAGAGTTAGTGCTACAGACCCAATGGCAACGATGGGTGTGGCCATACCCAATGACACCAGGCCGTCATCATCCAGCCTTCATCCAGCCTTCCATTTCTGCCATAAGGACTAGAAACTTTTTCAAAAATGGAAAGGATATTCTCATTAATTCTGTACCCATTCTGTATTTTTCTACCCTGTTACTGAGTATACACAGAGCCCCTTTTTACAGGTATACAAGCGTCTATCTATTATAACCAGTGGTACTGGTCTTGGACTTTGTTTATATATTTTTTTATTTTTATTTATTTATTAACATATTTGTATGCCGCCCCTTGCAACAAGCCTCGGGGCAGCTCACAACATAATTTAAAATCAATACACAATACACAACATTTTTGTCATCCTTTACTGAACATTTGTGTTTCTTAAGTTTGTTCAATATAATTAATTGTGTTCTTTAAAGGAGGGTTATTAAATATGTCTATGTATTATTATTAATTAATAATAAATAAATTATTTATTTATTAAAACAATTGACCACTTGGATTAATTAGTACTTAGGAAATAATTAGGAAATCTTTCCACGGAATGGATCAGAAAATATGTTCAGCCGTTAAACCTTACCCTGCATTCAAAACACTTGTCAGACTCAAAAACTGCCCTCCATGCTCTGCTCCCCATGTTATATCCTTGCAGTAAAATTTAAGATACCAGTAGAACCTGAATTTGCCACTTCTTTTGTGAATGCATACTTTTAATTATGGATTTATAGACAGCTTAAATTACTGAAGTACAAGATGCTGTGGAGAAACAGATGCTCACAATATTACAATAGGGATCACCCAACAATGGGGGAGATTCAGGACAGATAAAAGTGGGAGAGTTGTGACAGATGAAAGAAAATAGCTCTTCAGGCAGCACATTGTTAAACTACGGAATTTGCTCCCACAAGATTTCATGAGGGCCACCAACTTGGACAGTTTTAAAAGGGGATTAAATAAATCCATGGAGGATAAGGCTAGCAAAGGCCTACTCGTCATGATAGCCATATATTACCTCCAGTACCAGAGGCAGCATGCATACCAGTCACTGGGAACATGGTCACTCATGTCCTGTGCCTGCGCTTCCCACAGGCATTGGTTCGCCACTGTGGGAAGAGACTGCTGAACTAGATATGCCTTCGGTTGGATCCAGTATAGCTGTTATGTATGCAGACAAAGAATCTCTGTTACTTCCAACTGCTGGCATATATACTTTCATTTTATGCTGTAATTGGACATATGATGTGACTTTTACCACCAGGTCTACAAAGCAACTGTAATTGTTTCGTGTAAGCCTACTTTGTAACATAAACCAGATTTTTCTATCAAGCCATGAAGCCCATGCAATTTTTGTTAAGTAGCAGCTTCCTGAGAACATGGGGGGGACGACCCAAAATGCAAAGTAAGCACAAATCTAAAATACCTCTCACATTTCCCAGGACAGGAAACTCCATAATGTACAGCTGACGTGAGCTGTCACCATATGATAAAATTAACTCCTGGGGGTAATAAGGCTCGGGACAATTAACATTTTATACTTGTTCATTACATTTTGAAGCTCTCATAATCCAAAGAATTGTTTGTTTGTTTTTTAATGAAAGCAAAGATAATTTCTTGTGGTGAATGAAAAATAGTGTAATTTCGTTGAAAATGCACTAAAAGAAATTTGAGCTAGAGACTTGGGGCACTACATAATAATTTGAATTAAAAGAGAAGCTAAAGCTATTACGCTATTGTGCAAAACAATATGTTAAAATAACATATGAAAGCAGCAGAGCACCAAATTCAGAGTGAAGCTTGATATTCTAGAATGTGCAACACGCCAGGGAAAATAAAAGGTCAGCACTGCCTTTTTTCAGAGATATCCTTTCCCACCATTCACTGAAGACACTTTCACACAAGCTCCATTAAAAACAAACCGAAACTAAGCCCCTTTCCTACATATTGTCTCCTATAGGAGAAGATTATTAACTGTAAATAGAGACAGGGAGGAGCCAGCAGGATGGAAACTTCCCTCCAGCGACAAAAACGAAAAGCAACTGGTTTCCCGGAAGTCTCTCAGCCTTCATCCTCTTCCTGACTGGAAGGAAAATACTAGAGAGTGCCAGAGCGGCAACATGGTTAAGAGTGTGGAACTGGAACCACAGGAGATTCGGGTCCTAGTCCCCCGTCAGCCATGAAGCTCACTGGTGACTTTGGGCGAGGCACAGACTCTCAGCCCAACCTACCTCACAGGGTTGTTGTTATGTGGATAAGATTGAGAAGAGGAGGGGAATTAGGTGAGTGGGCTTGAGTCCCTTGGAAGAAAAAGATGCAGGATATAATTAAGTAAATAATAGCTAAGGGGAGAACAAATTTGATACTGCAAGGGGACAGTGTAACTGTCTTTCTGACATAGATAGCCCTCTCCCCAGGGACAGGGAGTAGCTTTGTCCTTCTTCCTCCCAGAAGTATTTTTTCCTTGGATTTTTAGCTAAGCTAAAAATCCTAGGCCTAGGTGGGAATTCATGACGACACTGCTCTATTTCAAGGGCTCTTAAGTAAATAAATAAGTTCAGATGAGGTTTAAATCAGAGAAGCCGAGGAAGAAAGAGAACGGGGGCTTTGACACACCCGAGCAGCAGACTGATCATGCATGCAGGTGAGGACCTGGTCCAAGTCTTTCCCAGGATGGTGAGATGAACTGTATTTCTATTTGAATACTATTTTTTTCCTAAATCTGCATCTATAGGAAAACCACATGTTATGCAAATAGGCGTTTTCAAAAGAGAGGAAGGAGGAAGGACCTCAGGAATGCAGATCACAAAGCCCAGCAGCCCAAGTTATCTTTAGGGATGACTGTCTTTTCATGGTGCGCAAAACCCAGTCCTCTCTGGATCAAGCTGGCAAGAGAAGGTGTAGTAGCGGCAGGCTGGCTGTGTCTGGCCCTGATATATCAGTTCATTAAATGCTTGAGGCATTCCTTTCACATTGCCACACACTTCATCATGCAGCTATCCTTGATTAGCTCTGGACGGGATAGCCCTGTCCTGCAAAGGTCAGCACAAAGTGGTTTCAAAATTCCTTCTTTCAACTTATCTAGCTGGAAACGTGAAGCTGCTTTTATCTCTACTAATGTGAAGATACCTCCAGTTTTCTGAAAACAGGTTTGCCACCCTCCCCTAACTCTGCCTGCTTATATTCTGCTCTCGGGTTTCTATTCATCCATACTAGAACATTTATCAACAAAAGAGCAAGCATCAGGTTGTGCGAAATAAGCATACCCATGGAACCAGAAGGACTATAGGAGGAGGTCCACCAAACAGCCACCTCTAATGTTACAATTAAGGTACTCTTATCTCTGGGGACAAAATTATGCCACTCTCTGCCAATATTGTAAAATTAGATTTTTTAAGCCCAGTGTATCCTGCATAAATGGGTAGTTAGCACAATAAAAAGCATGATGTCATACATACCACAAATAAAAACTGAAGTCAATGGAATTTCACAGAGAACCATGCAAAGCTAAGATTGCCATAGCAGATTCTTGAAGTAATTCACTGATTTGAGGTATCCTATTACTGCTATGCAGCATTTGCAATGTGTAGGAAGGTATAATTAACCAACCCTTTTTGAAATGGGTCCAACTGAAAAACAAGTTTCCAACTGAAGAGATTTTAGAACAGGGGCAAGTGCAGTGGTATTTTTTGGAGCCAACACTGAGCATGCTGTTTCCCAAAGCAAATTTTGAAGTGATTTGTCCTTCAACATTATTCAAAACATCGAACTATATTGATGTTTTGTACTTCAAGATTTAATGATCTAGCATTGTTCAATGTTTAGCAGCATTTGATAAAATTATTTTATAGAGTTTTACATCCAGTTTTTAATATATTTTTCCTCATGGTAGAAAACTCTAAAACCTGGCCTGGGTCCTTGGTCTGAGACAAGACAACAACACAGAAAACTCACTACCCAGGGAAGTCAAACATGGCTTGAGCTAGCCAAAAAGAGACAATTCTGACAAAATATAAATTAGCTTGATCCAAAACTAAGCATCATATACTCTCTTTACTCATATGCCCAGAACATCAGTGGAGATGTGTGCAGGGGACCTGTCTTTATAGAGCACAAAAGAGAAGATTCTATGAATGCAAGAGCTATGTCTCCACTCATCCATATAATAAGGAATCATCTGGGTTTCACCACGCTTCTAAGGAACACAGAGAACTTAAGAACATAAGGAACACCACGCCTGATCAGACCAAAGGTCTATTTAGTCCACCACTCCATGCACAGTAGCAAACCAGCTGCTCGTAGGACTGCTTAAGAAGGATGGGTACAAGAACTCTGCCTGCCCAAGCTCCTCAGCACCTGGTATAACTTATCTGAGACTTCTCGTGTTATCTGCACAACCTTGCTGTTGGGAAGCTGGATGCAGACGATGACTGACTGACCAATGGACTTCATATTTCTTTGCTGAGACCAACACTCAACAGGGAGCAATGTACCCTGAAATGGCTTGTAAAACATTGATGCCACATAAATTAAAATATGTATGCATACACTGTCTTTAAACACGGATATATGCAGATTTTATTTATTTATTGGATGTGCACGTCACCCCATAGTCAAAGTCTCTCTGGGCTGCTCACAGTGTGCAACATAAATATATTTAAAATACAGATAAAATGAATAGCAATAAGAAACAAAACCATAAAATATAGTAAAATTATGAAAACCCAATTTCCCTGGGTTTCTGAGATTAATTTACAAGCACGTATTACTTCCACTCTTTTATTTAACTCACAGCATCTTTACTCTCCTCTTGAGCCAAACAAACTCCTGTGTTTTCTGTAGCTGTTATAATGTGTAATGCTTCTCTGTTCAAGTAAACCAGACTGGCTGTGTCTGCTGAAGCACATCAATGATCTTTCTGCTTTGGAGCAAGTCAGTTTCTTAACTAATGTGAAGCATTCCTGGCATTAGGAAGTATTGCAAGGTGTGGCTTACCTTATGGATTTGTTTTAATTAGGTGATATTTTCATTAGAGAACAATTTGTTTCATATGAAACATTATAGCAGGAAATTTTGGCAGTGGGAATAATTCTAGAAGAAACAACCCAATGATTTATGCTGGAGATGATGTGTTTGTTTGTTTGTTTGGTCCTGTCCTGAGGAAAGATAGAAGCCGTGTGGACAGATCAGCATTGCTTTTATGTTGTTAACATAGTGACAAGTCACCAAAGAATGCACTATATTTAATCATGCTATCATTTTAGCATGTTTGCAATTTCAGGTCCAGAAAACACAGGAACTAACACAGCCTCTGTCAACATTTCATTCAGGTAATTGATGTTAGAACATTGTGTCTTTCATCAGTGAACAGGAAGCTCTAAATAAGTCTGCAGCTTTTGCATAATTATATTTCAGTCTATTTCCTGTGAAGTCTCAGCAGACTTCCCTGTAAAGCACAATCCTAAATTCACATCCTCTGCAGCTCAGGCCCAATCCCTCTCCTCCCTTTCCCCGAGAAACCAATTTCAGGCACGTACATAAGAACCCCCCCCCTTTTTTTTAACTAGTCTAAGCACACAAGCAGGCTTAGGTCAAACAAAAACAAGGTGGCTGCCAAGAAAGAAAGATACGTTTTATCAGCAACATCATCTTGTAGCAACCTCACTAGTAAAACAAAATATTATTTTGTTTTTGTTATAGATCCTTCACCGGAAAGGTAATCCAATATTAAAATTGAAGCCTCTGAGAACTTCTGACAACCACTTAATTGAACACCCCAGGGAGCTGCTAGTCTCTCTCTCTCTTTTAATCCTACTTTATATATGAAGCCCTTGTTCATTTCTGAAGTACCTTGTTCTCTGAGAACTCAACAATCACGGATAATCCCAGCAACATCACACAAGGGCATCTCAAATGGTCCAGCGAATTAGTTCAAAGAAATAATTGTCTTAGTTTATTCTGCTTCAAATGGACTTGACACTGTGCAAACCATGTGCCTATTATACTGTGACGTTTCATTTGATGCTGCTCCATGTGAACAGTCCTTTTTAAAGAAGCAACAGTTTAAAGGCAAAATCACCTGGTTTGCTCCTGCAAAAAGGCTGTCCCTGTTTAGGTACAATAAGGTACAAACAAATGCAACATTTCTCAACCTCACCAGTATCCTGCCCATCTCTATAGAGGCACAACATTAATAGAACCTTACCTTAGGATGTTTCCACATAAGGCAGTCTACACTTTTTGTAGCTTTCTCCATGACTGACTGTAGATTTACTCTGCCTAAAAGGTATATGCTATTCAAAACCACTGTCAATTCTACTTTCACTTTCACGTGGCTTTTGTTGTTGTTGTTTTGTGCCATCAAGTCACCTCGGACTAATAGCAACCCCATGAACAGACACCCTCCGAAGTGTCCTATCCTTGACAGCTCTGTTCCGTTCTTGTAAACAGCTTCACATTAACAACGTGCATAGGGACAGTCCAAAACAAGCAAACGAACACCCATCCAGGTGCTTAGTCTATGTCCGTGTGGCATAACAGCTTGACTATAGAGCAGATAGTTTTACTTCTGCCGTGGCCTTCCTAGAAGGCATCAGGGAAACTACAGTCCCTCAGTTTCAGCCACCTCCTCATCTGCATTGTCAGTATGTTCGTGCATGTGAAGAGCTTTTAAAATAAGTTTTATTATTATTTTTCTACAAAATAAAACATCAATCATCAAAGACATTGGGCATACTGGGTCAGCCCCCTACTCTTTTTTTTTTTAACAGTCCATAACCATATTCAAATCTATGCATATTCCCGTTTATCTAGCCAATAATAAAAAGAGTTCCAAGTTTGATAGAAATATGTATCCTCTTTCTCCTTCAGAGACAAGGTCAGTCTGTCCATATCTGCGCAGTCCAAGATCTTTTTTAAGATCAAAGAACTTTTTTTAAAATATAGCAATGTACTATACATAAGCTTGTCCCTGTTTATGAAAATACTTGAAAGTCCCATCAATTTCAAATGAATCTCTAACCATACTTAGTGCTAGAGGCTAGAAACTGGTTGAAGAAATGATGCTCATAGGTTTGGAACTTGCATTACTAAGGCAAAAGGAAAGATCGGCACTGAACCATGAAGAGCCTCAGAAAGGGCATACAATATTATGTTATTCCATGGCAACTCTCAAGTCTTGCCCATCCTAGTTATCATGGTTGGAGATATTTATATGAATTCTAACCGTAACCCAGGAAAATGTGGATCAGAAATACATATTTCCATTTGTGGAATTTTACTTTCTTCTAATTAGAAACATCCATGTATTCATAACATAGTTCAAGATAAGTCAGTATTAAATCAGCAACAATTCCATGTTAAATGTGCCCATGAAAAGAGAAACAAAACACTTCTGTTAAAAATGCCCAAGTAGCTTCTCACAGCATTGGAGCAGATGAAAATGAAGTTACAAGTGAGCTAGTTGGAGCAGCTTCTGTGGCCTAGATATGGGTGAATAAGCAAGAGTTTTCTCCATTATCGGACTAATCATGAGTTCCCCATCAAAGATCGGTTGATGCCTGCCTACCATTTTATAGCATATTGTAGCTTGCTTTTCTGAATGTATAATCCAGGGGTCCTCAAACTTTTTAAGCAGGGGGCTAGTTCACTGTTCCTTCAGACTGCTGGGGGGGCCAGACTATAGTTTGAAAAAAAATATGAACAAATTCCTATGCACACTGTACATATCTTATTTGTAGTGCAAAAAACAGGAAAAAATACAATATTTAAAATGAAGAACAATTTTAATCAACATAAACTTAGTATTTCAATGGGAAGTATGGGCCTGCTTTTGGCTAATGAGATGGTCAATGTCCAGTTCCATATTTGCTCCTCTCTTCTATATTCTCGCTCCTCTCTTCTGTATTCAGAGCCAACACATATGTGCAACAGGGGGAAGAACTGGCACGTGAGCTAATCTATGCTGGCAAGACCAGCACAGCAGCAGGAGCTAGCCAGAGCTAGCCGAGAGAGCTGGCACACTCACTGGTAAAGGGAGTTGTCACAATTTGGTGCATGTGCCGGCTCTCTGTTTCAGAGTATGCCTGCGGTGGCTCAAAGCTTTCAGACTCATTTGGAGATTGTTCCCTCCAAACAAGTCCAAAATCTGAGGTGGGCCGGGTAAATGACCTCGGCAGGCTGATCTGGCCTGTGGGCCGTAGTTTGAGGACCCCAGTATAAGCCATTTAGCATAAAACATAAACCAAGTGTCACAGGGAAAGACAAACTATATTTGAAACCTCTATATTTGAGAATACAGCAACTTACTGGCCTACTACTAAAAGCAGTTCAATGTTTTCCCATGTACAGATTTTCAAAAGGCCAGTGTCATATGAAAGTTGCCACTAAATTGGCCATTTCTTTCTCCAAGCCCCAGCAATACATCTTGGAAGCACTTGCATGTGCTTCCAAAGCATGTTCAAATTACAGATTTAGGCTGCAATCATGTGCATATTCCTGGGAGTAAATCCACTGAACTCAGTGAACTTGACTTCTAAGTAGACATCTCTAAGACTGTGCTGCTAGTGTTTCTAAATCATTAAATATCCTTAACATGAAAAATATTTTCCAAATGTTTCACTCCGCAGACCAAGCAACAGATTCCTCACAAGTGAAAGATGGTTTTTCTTTTTAAACATTAAGTTTTATTGCTCCTACCCCATTTCTGACAGGACCTTTCCCTGCCCTTCCAAAATCACTGGTGTTTCCCCCCAGCTATAATTGTTTTTAGTTTAGTTGTAATTTTTAAAATTCCTAAAGGGATTTCTGAAAAGGATTTAATTAGCTGGTGGAGAACCTCCACAGCTTTTCTTCCTCCCACCCCCACCCACCGTACCTAAATCGGGCAAGCTACAAGCATGACTCTCAAAAATCATGCTTTTTGGCCATTGGTATTTTGAAACCACACCCATGGCATATATCCAAATAACACGTACAGATGTCATGGTATAAATGAAGTATTAAGAGCCACACAAATTCCAATGAATGCTTCTCGCTGTAAGAGAAACTAGTGCATTCCCATAGAACACTAACTAAGCTCACCCCAAGGGACGTCCACCTATAAAATGGGCCATAATTACTAAGACACAAGCCCATAGCAGAGTCCAGGCTATGTGATATTCTGCTGTTTCCCTGAAAAAACAGCACCGAAGACAGGCTTTCCATATCAGCCAATACTGCTCTCCAATGGAGGGGCTGATTTTGAAAGTTACATTCAGTATTCTGTTTTTACAGCTCTCTTCTCAATGTGGCTGGACTGCTTTCTTGGAAGTATAATGAAGGTGTTTGCTTTCCTAAGTGAAGAAATGGTACAAATTGTTATCAGATCTTCAGAGTATGGAATTCCAATAGAACTTGGACTAACACTAGCCATAATACTGTTTTTAACTGCAAATACTCCCAAGCCACCAATCACCGGCAAGGGGGTGTAATGGTAAATTAACAGCACAATTAGGTGGTAAACATCTTCCTAGACAATAGTCTTAACCAGTCATGTCCATCAAAAGCTGTGATATGTGAACTCTTCCCCAGAACACAACCATCTTGTGGAACACAGGAATGCTCATTCTTTCAGAGGGCTAAATAAAACTTCACATAACAGATGTGCTTGGCTAAATAAAATGTTTTAGCCAGCCTATGTGGGCTCTCTGTAGCAATTAACCAACAATATTATTCCCAAGCTGTTCTAATTTCCTCTTCACACTATTGAACTGAGGTGCTGCCTAACTAGAAACAGGTTTGCAAGCCTAGCTTGATTGAAAACACTGAAAGAAACCATGTGCCAAGAGGAAATGGGCAAAGCCTACAAGGAAAACAAAAATCCCTCCCCACATCTTTTAGAAAGCATTTAAAACAATGGAGAATGTAGACTGAACTGTCCAACAACTCCAGTCTGAGCTCAAAGATAAATTCTGAACTTTGCTCCTTATTTTTAGAAGTCTGCACAATCTGCAGAGTTAAAATCACTAAGCTCCAAAACACTTGGCGGAAACAGGAAACATCGTACAGTGCTTCATATGTGCCATGTTTTTTTTAAGTGAGGTATAACCTGACCTCAGAAGGACCTTAATGTTTATGGGCCAAAGGGAATAATTATCAAAAGTGAAAACAACTGAGTCAAAACCAGAACAGCCTAGGAAAGGCGGCACATTCCCTTAAAACAGCCAGAAGTCTGACTGCTGGATCAAGTAACACACACTGATGCTGACATACCTCATCACTTTGCATCAGTGCAAGATATGAACTGATATTTTGCGCTATCACATTACTGAGAGGAGCTGGGAAAAATGCTGTCTTTTCACACAAAATTATCTTTATGTCATGAGCAGGTAATTGTAAATGTAGTACATTGGGAGTTCATTTAGCCTCAGGCTCCAGCTAAGAAATGCTATTATGCCATTATTCTTGTAAGCATAGCAAATGCTACTTCTGTATAATATACTAATCATATCTTCCAACGTTTCATAGCACGGATGCACACGGCAGCTCTCCTGGGCATCAGTAGCTGGTACCCAGAGTTAACTGGAGCCCATTGTTGGAAGATATAATCTATGCATCTCTACCCTGAACTGTCCAGTCACACAACAGCTCCACTTGTGCATGACTAACCATGTAGTTTAAGCCCATATTGCTAGCTTTGAAGCACAACTCTTATCATTCTCTTTGGATTAATACCTGAATTCAATCTGAAGACTGTTTCCTCAAAGCAGCTACTTCTTACCAAAGATGAAGGGCAGGTAACATGATGAAAAATGTCCCATTTACAGCACGAACACCACAGCAAAATTTGAGGCCTCAAGACCCCAGTTACATCAGTCAAAGCCTCTGTCAAAGCCTAGGAGCCTATCCTACTCCCAAAGTCCAATGTACTCCTGCCTTGTCATCCAGTCACCTATAGAAGAGGTCTTAAAAAGTAAATTGATTCCTCTATATTGTTCCTGGGATAAAAAGTCAACAGGGTGCCTATGCAACTTTAATAGTAGAGATACCATGAATATGCCAAAATGCCTTAGGGCTCTTCTGATAAGACCTTTGATTTGATTTTTTTGTTGTTTGTTTTGACAGTTCAATTTTGACCCTTTTTGGTTTTATGCTTATTTACAAGGAGTTTGCCCCATATGTTTGCTTTAAAATCTAGTTACACTGCTAGTGATTTACCTCACATTATAGCTTTGAGTTTCATCACAAATTCAAGAATGTCTGGTACTATCGATCCTTGATCATATGTAGGATTCAGCATGTATAGGTAGGTTCTGGAAACTGCTAGCGCAGCACTCCAAAGCCCTTTTGACCACAATGCATCCTGTCTGATTGCTGAATGTCACTGCATTCCACACACATAATGGAAAAGAGCTACTGCAGCTAAATACTCAACCATGTTAACATTCCAAAATCCAACTTGAATGCAGTTATGCAAAACAGGAAATTTCACTGCTATAAAACATTGGACAGTGGAACACGATACTGAGAGGAGATGTGGAACCACCATCAATGAGGCTATTCAAATCAAGATAAGTCACTCATCCATTAACAGCCATTTAGGAATAATTAACTCAATTACACAACAATGAGAAGTGGTAGACCAGCCTACTCATTAGAGGCCCACTTTTGGCATTCATGATTACATGCTGAATTGGTATTGATGAAAAGAGGTGGTTTTAAAAAAGAAGAAGAAGAACTTGACTAAATTAAATTGATATTTGAGTTTTGGCAGCTGAGTGTACATGGTACAAGTGACTGGAAACACAGCTTTATTACTTTGACATGTGGGTCCCTTAGTATTGGAAAGAAAACAAAACACATTTCAAGCAAGTAATGATAAACATTTGTACCAACAAACTTTGGTCCTTATGAATCTAGTACATCCCTAATAACATGTACAAAGACTCCAGAGGGCATACTGTGTGTGTGTATTCTTGATTTTGGGAAAGTGCAGTAATTAAAAGAGGAGGCAAAGGACATTTTAAGCAGAGATAGGAATGTGGGGTCACTTTATATATGTCTGTGCCTGTTTCAACACTTTAAAAACTGTAAAATATATCTTAGCCAGCCAGCTGGCTGAACTAGAAGCAAAACAAGTAAAACATGCTCATATAAGAGTGGTAAACTTGCAGAATCCTTTGAAAATAGTTGGCAGCCATTTATTCAATTGTATGAAATTCAGATACTATGTCAGCTCTGAATAGCACAGAGATTCCTCTGGGCTGTAATTCAGGAATACAGCTGTGACACTTTTGGTAAGTGTCTTGGTGGAATCACAACAGATAGCTCGCTTTCACTTCTCAAGTGTTTCAAATCCTTTGTGTGCGAAAACTATTTAAACATACAAAAAGTAGAAGAGAAGGGAATATGCAAGAACTGAGCCAACTGAGACACTACCAGAGGAATGGGGGGGGGGGTGCAGAGAAACAAATAATCCAGCCCCCCTTCTTATGCTACAAAGGTGCCACTGGAGCCACTGCTGCACAAGTCCTCCACGTTCCTCAAAGAAAATGTTGGATCCACAGGGATGCATGGAGGAGCCATGTTCAAACCCTGATGTTTCCTGTCTTATCTCTAACCAGTGAGGGAAAGAGCTGTGCCTACACAACTTGCGTTCAAAATTAGTCCTAATTAAAGTAGACCAGTAACTGAAATTACTGGGACTTAACATTAACAGTGTCTTGACCCCACCAACACAATGTTGCCGTCAGAACAAAAGCAGGGAACCTGAAATAACACAAAGGGTGGGAAATCATGTCTGTAAACCCACAGTGGAATATGGATGTTCCATTACAAGCTGTGCCTGGCCAATTGGAACCCATTCACAAAGCAGGGAAAGTGCTGAGGGCCAAGTATCTCCGTTGTTGTTCTGCTGGGAAACCAGCTCTTTGGAGTCCTGCCTACAGAACCAGATGGATGTAGGAGAGGCCCTTGCCATGCTTCCATCAGGGAAGGAAGAGACAAAAGGGCAAGGTGCTAACCCATAACTGGTGGAGCGGTTAGGGAGCCTCTGCCAGATTTTTTCCGACTTTGGGTTCTTCATTTTTTTGATTCTGAGAAGCAAGGATGTAGAAGGCTTACACTGCAGTAATGATGCAATGGGCTGAAAGAGTTCTAGCTGCTCCTTGCTTCCCCTCCTTCCTCTCCACTGAAGCAAGCCGCTTGCATCTCTTGCATCCAAGAAAAACACTGTTTACTAAAGATTGGGAAACTGTTTGTTTGGTGGACTTGGATGGACAAACTGATATTTACTTTTGATTACCTTGTAGGTCGTGATGTAAACTTCCTGCCATTCTGTTTTATGTGCTGTAATTTGCCAGCTATGGATGAATGGCAATAAACGCCAAATGAATCATGTTAAAATTACCGTATTTTTCGCTCTATAAGACGCGCCTGACCATAAGACGCACCTAGTTTTTAGAGGAGGAAAACAAGAAAAAAAATATTCTGAATCAAATGGGCACATAATCACAGGCACATTCCCCATCACTTCCCCATGGGCTGCACATCTGACAGACTTACTGCACACACATATTCGCTCTGTAAGACGCACAGACATTTCCCCTTACTTTTGAGGGGGGAAAAAGTGAGTCTTATAGAGCAAAAAATACGGTAGGTTTGGCCCTGCCACTTCTACAAGGTCTGTTTCATTATGGGAAGAATTACTGAGACTGAACAGCTATACCAGCCCACTAATGTTATAAGTATATTGTTGAACAAATATGATAAGCTGCACCCTAAACAAGAATAAAGTATCAGAACATCTTCTTTTGCCCAATCCACCTCATGAATGTACATCTTAATGAGGTAAAGCTGTGTGAGTGTCAAAAAAGACAAGAACAAAGCCACCAGGAGGGCAGACTCTTTCATTAGTCTGATCTCCCTGCAAGTTCACCCAAGGCAAAATGCAAGCTGAAACCCCAGATGAGGACACATCCACAATGGTGAACTACTTCCGAATATTTCTTACTTTGAAACCCCTATCATGAAACAAACGAAAACAAGACCATTTTTGTTAGACCAATTCAATATTTCCTTTTTCATACATTGCCTATCTGCATGCACCAGAAACTCCAATTCCCACATCCAAAAACTTCCCCTAGAGCTAGAAATCCACCCTCTTCAGGTGTAATGCAACAGCAGGGACTCTCAAGCTAACTCTCTTGAGTACTAGAGATCCAGAACTAGAAGCAACTGAATGTTCTTACCTCTTTTAAAATTCTTACTCTGGAGGTTTACTGAACCGCAAAATTCACGTGCCACAGAGGCAGAGTTACAAAGGAAAAACAGTGAGAAGAAGTCTCCGCGCTTCTGCAATATCCCAGCCCCAAAGCAACTTGGAACTTGAACATATGGAGATGCTTCAGAAAATGCAATACACTTCCATTTGTGTACAATGAATGAGAAGACAGATCCACTGCTATAACAGGAGCTTCTATATAGGAAACTAATTAATGCCACATGTCTTTGTAAATTACTAAAGCAGATGTATTCCTTAAACAGGGGAGGGGGAAAGACATTCTCTAGTTTTCCAAACAAGTGAGTAAAAAAGGAGTTTTAAAAGCAAGGCGATTTACTATACTGTTGGATATATTGCAATGAACGTTTATCACTGTCTCCCCACCAATTTATTTTTACTTTCTACAAAACAAACTGAATCACCAGCATATGGACCTGGGGGAAAGAGAGCCAAATGACCCAGAGGTTCAGTTGTGCAAGTTCCATACTTAAGGGCACAATGCAGCAAAAACCTGCAAGACATGATAAGTGGTTGTGGATGCACAGCTGGGCGGTTTTATTTACATTTTCACTGCTGCTGTTCTCTTTCACAGAAAGGGCAGAACAAGATTTAATATTGCCATGTTTAAAATGTACTTAGTGGTTTGGCACACGAGCACCCTAAGCAAAATGTCAACAAAGACAGATATAACATTTGTAGAGCAATGGGGCCACAGGCAAAATGTCCTCTTTGCATTCGGTCCAATGATACCTGCTCTCCTCCCAAATCAAGACTGGTGGCTGGGGTGACACTCCAATCAATTTAAATAGAAATCCGCCATTCATGACAGGTTGGCTGCCCTGCAAATTGTCAGAAATCTTCCTTCCCTGAGGAATTCTGCATTTTTAAAGAAGGTTTTTATAAAGAAATAAATAAATGAACAGACAGACAGCCAAAATTTTAAGCAAAATTTAGAAGCATGATGGGAGCGGCAAGACAAGCCAGCATTTCATTTGCCGGTATCCTTAAATGCATCATTTTAGTTGCAAAGACAAGAAGAAGCAGGTTTACATAATGAACCGATGCTGTGGACTCTTTTTTCAGCTTCAGTTCATTTCCACCTTTAAATAAGCCTTTAATTTTTGCAGTTGATAGACGTCTGCAAGCCACAGGGGAGCAGAACCTCTGCCTGACAGGAGCTCATGTAACCTCTACAGGCCTCACCGCTCTGCCCAGGGGTTGTGGAGAATGAAACAAAAGGAGTTCCCATCGGCTGGGCTCATATGAGGCAGCCAACCACCCTGCACTGTTTCCACGGCATGCAGATGTTTGCCCAAACTTACCAGTCAGACAATCAAGTGCTTACCCAGGCAACATGGTTTCCATGCTGACCCCTCTACCTTCTCAGCCTTGCCAGAGAGATCCTGGCCCCCCTCACCCAACTGGCACCCATCCTTTCCCTACCTTGCCAATGGACCACAGCAACTTCCTCCTCTTCATCAGTCCACTGTGGACCTGAAGCAAGTTACCCCTTCTGCCTCCCAAGTATACCTACGAGTCTGTGGCACCTTCTGGGTCGGTGTTGGCGAACCTTTGAGAGACCGAGAGCCCAAACTGTAAGCCAAGGATAGTTGCTGGCTCACTAAGCTGCATGGGGTTTCCCTTGGAAACTGGGCTACAGTCAACAGAAGGCATGGAGCAGGGGTGGCCAAACCGAGGCTCAGGAGCTGCATGCGGTTCTATGAGTTTAGTTTGCAGCTTGTTGCTTGCCACCCAGGGTGCTTCTGGGCATGCGTGAGCACTCACTGCCCACGGGCACCCACATCTGACGTATACCGTATGTGGCTCTTCTGTTGAGCAAGTCTGGCTATTTCTGGCCTAGAGTGTAAGCAAAACTGACACAAGGGGCATGATCAAAGTGAGGTTGTTTCTGTCTATAACCATTTGAAGACCCTCATCTTCAAATTCTCATTCTGCCCCTAATTATTAACTGAAGCCCCAAGTCAGGACTTAGGAAGTCAGCCTCAGCTGTATTTCCTCACATTACCATGAACTCAAACTTGTTTGTCCACGATTATAGCGAGCAACAGATTATGTTTCTACCTAAATCAGTCTGGAGCTTGTCTTAAGCACAGACACACCTGTATGATAATATGAATGATGATCCAGTGAATGCGCTTTCTGATCTAGCACTCACATTCTATTATTTCAATTGTTCATTCACTTGTGGAAAATGCAAGAGATTGAACAGATCAGACATTTTAAAATTTCAATTTCTAAAATGGGTACAGAAGCTATGTTCCCACAGCCACACAAATATTGCAAAACCAAACATCTGGATTATGTCTACATTAACCCTATGTTAGAAGGATGGCTGGAAGAGAAAGAGTGCACAAGAAGAATTCTTCAGTTACTTTTCCTAGGGCAGTACTCCCCATCTAGACATTTGTACTAGAACACCCATCAACCCAAGCAACATGGCCAATGGTCAATGCTGATGGATCCACTATGGGAAAGGATGCCCCGTCTCTGCTACTCAGCCCTGACATGAACCAGACTTTTTCAACTTGTGTGTCAGGCAACCTGACACACAAGGAAAAGGCCACAGCTTAGGGAAAGAGCACATATTTTACACAGAAAAGATCATGGGTTTGACCTCCAGTCCCTCAGAGTAGGGCTGGGAAAGTCTCCTGTCTAAAATTCTGGATTACCAAGACAGCTTCCTATGTTCATAAGTTCACTGGCAACAAACATGCACAGCCTGTTTTCTGATTCAGAGCGCCAAATAATAACTCACCAAACTGTTAAGCATTTGCAGATGTCTGAGCTCATCACAAGCTTAAAACATCCCCACAGCATTCAAACATATTTGCTTCCAACTTTAATGTTTGGGGTCACTGCACTTCCCAGTGCATCCTACAGATGGATGGAGATACGTACTTTTAGAGATTCCAGGAAATACTTTCAGCAACTGCTCCCCAGGAGAAGAAACTGGGAGTTCCCATTCTCTAAACTCACAATATCCTTGTAATTCCACATCTGCCAGTTTTCTCATTATTCCTTGGATTTATTGGACAAATAGAATGCTAACCACGCAAGCTGTTTGAGTAAGTTGTGAAAAACACAGAAGTGGAGAGAAGACATGCATTTCTCTTAGAGATTGCAGGTCTACACCAACACTTTTTCAGCCATAGCCATGAAAATGATTTTGAAAATTATCTCCCTCAATTACACCTTTGTTACAATTCTCAAAACACTGACCCAGTTTGGACAATGAAACAGCCACGTTTTGTGAGCACATGGCTCCCATTTCTTTTTCCAGCAAATCAAGGCAAACGGTTTCCAGGCCCATGCAATGCAGAGGAAGTAGTAAGAAAGTTGTTAACAGCTAGCATCTATCAAACAGTGATCTCTCTGATGGGTAGAGTTAGTCCTTGACCTTGCCAGCAGTTGATTCCTAACCAAATGCCTGCTTCCACCCTCAAGGAGATTCATGCTACTCGTGGGCCAGATGGTGGGAATGTCAGACATCACAAGTTTCTTCTTCTTCTTTGTCACAAAATGGAAGCTGTACAATAGGATGAGGATAATATTAACAATTATAAGTATGCACAGAAAGAGCAATGCATGCTTATAAACTGGGTAGAGAAAAGAGGTGTCACTAACATGTTCTGTGGGGCTGCAAAGTTGCAGGGGTTGTAGTGCACAATGTAAATGTTAGCTAAGAGCATTTATTGTGTGTATTAAAACTATACAATGGTAATTGGAAAGACAAATAATTTCCAAAATTAGTTATGGAGGGAGTCAACATGTGGTCCTTAGAAAATATATAGGTCTAAGTCAGGAGTGTCCAAACTTTTTGCAAGGAGGGCCAGATTTGGTGAGGTGAAAATGTGTGGGGGCCGACCATTCAGCCTGACATTCTTTGAACAATTAACATTAAATGCAAGTGAACTATTTTATGAAAGACTAAACAAATAATTTAACTGCACTAATGTGAACGGTGATACTGAGATCTTGACTGCATTATATAGGCCAGGTCTGGCTCAAAAACAGTGGTTTTGATGTGCAAGATGTCACACAGGTGAAAGTCATTTAGTCTCGTCCTCACACGGTTCTTGTTAATGTTCATAACAGAGAATGTCTTCTTGCACAAGTATGTCGAACCAAACAAGCTCAGCTTTTCTTAGCAAATATTCGAATCTGTTGGAACCTGTCTTTATCCAGCTGGCGGTAAAAGTTGACAAGAGGGAGCAGTTGATGCCGACTGCGACACTCGGCGTCACACTGCAGCTCAATGAGCTCCAGCTGCAGGTGGTCTGGAGTGTCATCAGGGTCCACAGAGAAAGGAGATGAAAAAAGCATGTCTCCTTTTCAATAGCTACAAAATCCCGAAAGCGTTGTTGAAACTTCTCAGCCAGAGATGAGATGTCTGCTTCATACCTCCTTATTTGTGCACTCATATTGTTCTGTGGAAAACTGGTCATTATTTCCTGCAGTGATGGGAAATGTGTGGTATTGGGCTGCGTTTGTGACAGGTGCCTTTGGAAAAGTAGCAGCTTGGTCCCAAAGGCTTTGATATGTGAATACAGTTGGCTTACCACTGCATTTTACCCCTGAAGGCTCGTGTTCAGCACGTTCAGATGTCGTGTTATGTCAACTGAAAATCCAAAATCAGCCAGCCAAACAGGATCAGATAGCTCTGGCATCGGTTGTCCCTTTTTTGCCAAGAATTGTCCAATTTCCTCCCTAAGAGAGTAGAAGCACTGCAGTGCAGACCCCTGACTGAGCCATCTTACCTCATTGTGATACACAACATCTCCATATTCAGCCTGGATGTCGAGTAGAAACTGCTGAAACTGGTGGTGGCACAGGGCTTTGGAGCGAATATAATTACCGTATTTTTCGCTCTATAAGACACGCCTGACCATAAGACACACCTACTTTTTAGAGGAGGAAAACAAGAAAAAAAATATTCTGAATCAAATGGGCACATAATCACAGGAACATTCCCCATCACTTCCCCATGGGCTGCACATCTGACAGACTTACTACACACACATATTCGCTCTATAAGACGCACAGACATTTCCCCTTACTTTTGAGGGGGAAAAAAGTGAGTCTTATAGAGCAAAAAATACGGTAATAGCCTGCATCACCGGTTTCATAACATGATCATATTTCAGATGTTTGGCACAGAGAACTTGTTGGTGAGTGGAGTTTTATAGCTTTGCCTCCTTCTTTGCTGACTTTGTTACAGACTAGGGTTGATAATCCACTTCGCCATGGCAGGTACGCCATCCGTAATAATCCCAGTGACTTTATTCCATGGTAGTTTCATGTCATCTATGGCGGAACAAACAGAAACAAATAAATCTGTTCCTCTTGTTTGGTCCTTAAAGCTCTGGAGGTCAAGTAGCTCTTCACTCACGTTCATGCCATTGTCCACTCCTCTCAAAAAAATCAATAACTGAGCGGTGTCAGATGCATCCGTGCTTTCATCGCAGGCTAACGAAAAAAAGTCAAACTCCACTCCTTTTGCCTCTAGCTGTCTCTTAATATCAGATGAAACGTCTTCAATTCTCCGTACCACAGTATTACGAGCCAGGCAAACATTGGCAAACTCTTGCTTCTTCTCAGGACAAGTTTTCTCCACCATTTTCATCACGCAGTCTTTAATAAATTCACCCTCAGTAAAAGGTTTGCAGTGCTTGGCAATCAGCGTGCCACCTCGTAGCTCGCCTTTGTGGCATGTTCATTTGACTCACGGGCTCTTGTGAAAAAGCGCTGCTGTGCCGTTAAAGCAGCTTCCAGTTGCTTCAATTTTTCGCCACGTTCGTTCCCATTTACCTTGTTGTAGTTAGCATGTTTCGTCTGGTAGTGCCTCTTGATACTGAATTCCTTGAAAACAGCCACAGTCTCTTGGCAAATTAGGCAGACACAGTTGTTTCGTATTTCAGTGAAAAAATACTCCAATTTCCACTTGTCCTGGAAGTGGCGGCCCTCGCTGTCAACTTTCCTTTTTTTAGTTACAGTCGCCATTTTAGAAATGGGCACACAAGCCTTGTGTCGCAAGGGTCACGCGGCGAGAGTGCTGACTCAGGTCTACTGCCATCTTCTGGTGAAATATAACACCAGCCTTGAAGGAGCAGGAGGCGGCAGGGGACAGCTGTGGTGAAGGGAAAAACGCAGGCCGGTGGGGATGAGTGACAGGCTGAGCCGGCAGGGAGAAGAGGCTGCAGGCCACTTGAAATTTGAAAATGGGCCGCAATTGGCCCCCGGGCCGGACTTTGGACATGCCTGGTCTAAGAGAGCCAGTGTGGTGTAGTGAGAGCCAGTGTGGTGTAGTGGTTAAGAGCATGGGACTGGGACTCAGGCGATCTGGGTTCTAGTCCCCGCTCAGCCATGGAGCCAACTGGGTGACTTTGGGCCAGGCACAGACTCTCAGCCCAACCTATCTCACAGGGTTGTTGTTGTGGGGATAAGATGGAGGAGGAGAATGATGTTAGCTGCCTTGAGCCCTTTGTAGGAAAAAGGCGGGATTTAAATTGAAAAATAAAAATAAATAAAATAAGTTTTGCTTAATAAGATATTTTCATTCAAAGAACATACAGTCAAAAGAAGTTAGAAAATATACCAGAAAGAGGTTTCCTTGCCATCAACCTTGTATACATTTTGTCACCACGTTAAAACCTTTTTATTTTCCCATCATTTTAATTGCAGAATACAAGGTCCTAATTGTATACTGGTTTTTATTCATATAATGACTGGCTGCTGTGGATTAGTTGTTAATGTGCATTGCTTTAGTATTACTTATCTGGTTAATTGTTACTTTTTTATAGATATCCTTACAGTGTTATGTGTTATGCTGTTTTAATGTTCATACAACGTTTATTATTTATTTATTTATTTATTTATTACAAGCATTTGTATCCCATCCTTCCACACAAGCACTCAGGACAGCTTACACAGTCTAAAATTACAATAATAAGGTTAGGGAACTTGTACTCCAACAACTGGGAGAGCCAGTGTGGCACAGTGGTTAGTGTCAGGCTAGGTCTCAAGTGATCCGGGTTCTAGTCTCCATTTGGCCATGAAGTACACTTTGGAGTAGTCACTGTGCTCTAGCCTAAGCTATTTTCCAAGGTTGCTGTGAAGATGAGAATGTTATAAGCCTCCGTGGGTTCCTCACAGGAAAACAGCAGGATTTAAATACAATAAATAAAAAAGCTAGAGACCTAGAGACCTGCCGAAGGAGACCAACAGGCCGTCTTCTCTAATGCCTTGCTCCCCACAACAGCAGCCAGACCCCTCCAGCATGACAACATGAAGACATGCTCCCCTAAACAGGTCATGCAAATGCAACAACAATCTGCCTTCATTCCCTGGTGCCCAATGTTCACTAGCATGCTGCCTCTGAACTTAAAGGCCCCATTTAGATATCATGGCTACATAGAGGGACCTTGCAAACCATCATAACACAGAGAAGTATTTACCTTGACATAAAGCACTTAAAATTTTATCTGATTCTCTTAATTGCAAAAGAGGGATTCTTTTTTAATTTTTTAAAATTTTCTTAACATAAACGAAACACAAAAAAGAAAAATATATGTGAAATAAAGCAAAAGAAGGGTTCTTGACATACAGGGCAAAGAAGCAGAAGGCGGAGAGGTTGTGTGATCATACTTCTCTTTGAAAGCACTGTACATATTACAACAGTATTGGGACAAAGAAAAAAGCATTCAGGATTAGAACAGTCAAGGGTATTAATTCTTCATTGATATACCTAATAGTGCAATCATATGCAAATCTGCTTGTAAGAAGGTTTACTGAGTTCAATGTGTCTGACTCTGAAATTCATGGAAACAAACAAGATTCTCATATGTTCTGAGAATGTATGCTAAAGTACGGCCCAGAAAAACTTTAATGGATGGATGGATGGATGGATGGATGGATGATTTTTATCATTGCCAAGCCAGGCTGTGGACCATGTACTCTAACATTGTGCTATACAGGGAAATGCTCCTCTTTTGCTTTACTTGGGGAAATGGTTACATGCATGTATCTAGAACATAATAGGTAGTTATAGTTTCTGTTGGAATCTTAGTAGGAGAGATTTATCTCAGGTATTAATTTACCTATTGAGCAAAATAATATCCTTCATATTCTGAATTTATGCCATTTTTTCTATGTCTAGAAAAATGTATCCAGAGTCAAGTAAGCAAATGGCTAGCATTGTTATAAAGTTTTATGATGTAATGGGGGCGGGGGGATGCCATAGTATTAACTTGCACTTAATCTTCATTATGCCAACAGTTAACATTCTTCAAGCATATAAGTTAAGAGTGTTACAGGGTTACAGAATTCTAGAAAAGTATTATTTCTCACACTCTGATCATGCATTCCAGGAAATCTTTGCTGTACTCAGCTTTCCACAAATGTCAAATTCGAGACAACTGGGTGTGAGACATTTCAGCTCACGAGACCATCACTTAAAAAAAAGAAAGAAATCAGGCCATAAAATTACAGTTGCTAATATGATGTTATAATCATAACCAAAAAACGTATGTACAAAAACAAAAATAAACAGAACAAACTTTTTTAGCTGTTCCACAAACTAACATGATTGCAACAAAGCATTCAGACAACAGGGATGGAAACTGGAGATGATCAAGCTATCCGTGAGAACAGAACTTTTGAACCTACAATAATAATGACATCTTTGTGATATGAAGGAGAGGGTTGAAGAGATCATATGTCTAAGATCACATCACTATTTTGCTCTGCACTATGCCTGTGACTGGGGCCTGGCCTGCCCTCAAACTAAAACCATACCAAAAAGAAGAAGAAGAAAAAGCACATTGAAAACAATATTAATTCAATCAAAATCAGATTCAGAATGACTTTGACTGCTTTTGCATTCTAAAAGTAAGCAGTTTACGAATTGCAGTTCTCTCTCATGAATTACAGGATTTATCAGACAGAAACGTTATTATGCTACTATGTCAAGCATTAAAAATAACAGACAGCACAATAACTCAGCACTGTCGAGAATGAATTCTTTCCCTAAAGAAGAGATGCCTTGTTTCAAAGAATATTCAGCATGAACCATTTCATATTGCATTTGGCATAAAAAGGCATGCAGAAGGCTTACATGTTTAAATGTTTTCTTTATATAGGAATTTAAATCCATGTTCATAAGGTAGCATGTTCTGCATAAAATAAAATCAAGTTATTGCTTGCATTTGCATCCAATCCTTCCTCCGGGGAGCCTAAACATGCGTTTTATCCTCACTAGAACACCTTGGTGTATGTAGACTGCATTTGAAATATTGCAAATTGTCCAAGGATCTCTGCTGAGCTATATAGGATAATGCCAAGTGGCAAGGATGCCACACTTTGGCAGGGTGAGGTGGGAAAGTTCTGTTAAACTCAGTTTAATGCCTGCCTTTCTACCCTCCTTCCTCATCCAATGCACAGAGAACTCTAGGAATGGAGAAGTACCTCTATTTGCAGCATTCTAAATAGGATTTCAGTTATGCTCTGTTCCATAAAGACACACATGCCAACCCATTTCCAGCCTTCTACCTTGATTTTCATGACTTTTGAGCATGATCATTATTTCCACTAATATACCCATTTCATGACATTTGCTCAAATGTCTAAAAACCTTTCTCTGAATACAGAGGCCCCGTATCTCAGTCATAATGTGGTGATTCGCCTTTTAAATGTGATGAATTCTTCACACACATTCTCCAGCATTCTGGAGTAAGGCATGCAAAAAAGGTGCACGGACGTACCCAATTGTGGAAGTACACAAGAAAGAAGTACGGAAGTACCCAAAAAAAGTGGCGCTTGACAGCTTCTTAGATTTCTGTAACCCTAATTCTAATTCTGCATTCTAATACTAAATATAATGCATGAAGCTGGGGAATATTTAGAAAATATTGAGCAGATAGTACAACAATCTGCACGTGAGCATTTTTTTAAATTGCTGTTTTGTTTTGCTGCCGCTGCCACCACCGCAAAACATCTGGCCACAAGAAAAAATCAGGCCACGTTCAGGGTGCACAAGCCACAAGTTGTTCATTTCTGCTTTAGAAACAAGTATTTCTACAGCTTTTCCAGTAAAACCGTTCCAATTCTCATTATTTTTGACTGGCCGGAGTTGACTGAGATAGTCATCAATTTGGAAAATCTAAATGTGACATTCGCCTATCAGGTGAGATGTTGTAAACCAAAGCTGTATTATGAAAGTTTTGGAGACTAGATGAGCTAATCCTACTGCAGAACGTATTACTGGCTCCTCATACTACCAGGTACCCACTCTAGGGACAGTTCATCCATAACGCTTGCCAGGGAACTGCTGAGTTATTGCTTCAGCCCTGGCCATATCCCATTTGTTTGGCTCTCTACGCAACAGGATCAACACAGAAATCACAACACTATTGCAGTGTTATTTATAACACATGAACCACAAGGCAGCCCAGAAATTCAGCCTTCAGCCATATACAAGCCAGATTCATTTCAAGCGAATACTGAAAATGGTGGTATTTGGAGATGTATGTTGACTCCAGTAGGCTACGATCAAAAAGTGCTTAAGCTGGCCCTGCAAATCAAACTGCTAACTTACCCTAAGAGGAAGGAAGGAGATTCTTGGAAGAATTTAATGGCCAGTTTCACAAAGTTTTGGGAAACCAAATCCCTCCTTTCCACAGCATATTATTCTTTGTCTACTATGAGACTGCTCTGTTCTTCTGAGATATGGATATGTTGTATCTCCAATTGTGTGCTGTCCTTGTACAGCCAATAAACCAGGATTATAAGTTGTAAACTGGTGGTGACTGACCAAGAAAGAGATCCTGGGGATGTGGTGGACAACTCAATGAAAATGTCAACTGTGTCAGGAATAATTAGGAAAGGAACTGATACTAAAACTGCCAATATCATATTGATGATGGTTCTTTGGTCTGATCCAACATGGCTTGTCTTATGTTCTTATGGAAATCTACTGGACATCTTCACACTTGAAACAGAAACACTCACATATAAAAATGCATTCAAATTATCACAAAACTAATTGGGATTTATGGCATATAATTGCCTAGGATGAAAGATTTTTTTCTAGCTTCAAGGCCTTGACTGAACCTGCAGGAAATCAGGGTTGTCTGTCACTGAATTCATAAATATGGAGATTGTTACTTAGCAAAAAGAAAACAGTGGAATTCTCTCCAAGAACTTTCCTAAGAAACAAGCTATTTTGGGTAACATGGGAGGGAAACTCAAGTTGCCTTTGTTCAGCAAATCACTATTCGCAAAGAGCTAATTTCAGAATTATACCCAGCTTTTGTATAACTGATATCATTTGGCATGAGGTAATTTATGGAATGAAACAATGTTCCTGACAAGTATCCCAATTAATTTTCTGCAAGTCTCATAGGCTTCAGAAGGCACAAACCCTTAAACAGTTTATCTGCATTTTTCTTCATCCCATGGAGATAGTCCTTGAAAAACAACTGCCCAATTGTTTTTTTAAAAGCAGAACACTATAGTACAAAGAAAGATTGACATAAGTAGAAATAAAACCACAGCTTGTTACTCTAAAAGCAGATTCCCAGCACTTTCCAGTTTTTTTCAATAGTGACAAAACCTTTTCTAAGTCCAAAAAACGGCCAGAAACCACTGCAATGCCTAAGAGCAAGAGAAGAAAAGGGTGACCTCTGAACCAACACACATTTTCTGAAAGCAACTCTTGATAGAAATACTTCAGCGGCAATGAGAGAAATGTGCTCAATCCTGAAGGCAATTACATTCTTGAATTTCATTACCTCCCCTGGTACTATTAGACTTTTTGGAAATCAGTCAACTTCATGGTCATAACAAGTCCTTCGGTAATTTTTCACAGCCTCACGAATATTGTTGAACAGGAAAACTGTTCCAAGAATTATCCGTCTTACTTGGATGAATGACACTTGGCTACAACATTTCCAATCCCTGTTCCAAAACATTGTCAATAATTCTGTGAATTCACATGTAAACAGCAAATAGCACTGCTTTCAGCATAAAAACTTGACTTCTTGTGTGGAAAGGCTTACAAAAGAAAACTGTATTCATAAGCCAGTGAAACCGAGGAGCTGAATCTCCTGGCATGTAGAAAAGCTATAAGCAGGAAGTAAAAGAAAAGATTTCTCTTGAATATGCAGCATTATAAACTGCAAATCCATCTGAGCCTGGAAATAAGCCAATTCTAAAGAGTCTTTAGTGACTCTTCAGTCTGAGTAGTATTTTGGGAGATCTGTTATTATTAATTCAAGACTACGCTCGCTTTTCTCTGCCTATCTACAGTTCCAATCTCCAATTATATTGACAGAAATAATGAAATGCATTTGGCTATTATTTATTATTTTAATACATACTAGATGCTATGCACTATTTTAAAACCGAACACGGAGGCTCTGCCCACAGGCTTATAGTCCAATTTGAATTGTTTCCTCTTCCCAAAAACTTGCTAGACATTCTTAACAATCTAGTCCCGTTACATTATGTAGCAGGGCTGGCACTTGAGAAGTGAATATGCACAGTTGGAACTTCACTGGAGATTTTAATTGCTTCAGTTCTGACTTCATTTTCCGATAAAGCAAAATTAACTTTTTTAAAAGGCTTCTTCATACCTACAGATGAAAATAATTTTGGTCTATTGTGAAAGCTCATTCTGTTATATTGGTGGCTTTCAACATGCAAAATAAATCTCACAGAGCAATTAAATAGCCCCTAGATAATGTCATTCCCAGACACACCTCAGAAGGAACCACACTTACTACTTTTCCAAGGTTGTAACAGTAACCTCAGAAAAGGAGTGAAGAGAGTATTCCAGGGCAGGGAAAGGAAAAGGCTGGGACTGGCAGGATACCGTGTATGTATCCAAAGCATACGTTCAAAGTGCCAGTCCTAGATGACTGAAATTAGCAATTTACCTGACTAGCAGGGTAGGAGGAGCAGGGAGCAGAGATTTCCTCCACACTACTCCAGTCCTGCGTCAGATGTCTTAGCTTCAGAATTTTACAGGCTGTCCTACCGGATTGTGTCCAAAGAAGATATACACAGAATCACAACTACAAGGTCTGTTTTGATCTGGAGTGGGTATCTCCAGGATGTCGGGTTCAGGACCAGGATGTGGACAGCCAGAGACAAGAAAGAGATACCAGGACCACAGCTACAGAATTTGAGGCAAGACAAGAGCCCAAAGTCCAAACATAAGGTTTAATGGCAACTCCAACTCATAGTCATGGAGCAGGCTGAGGTCAACCTGGAAGACAAACAGAGGTGCAAGAACTTTGAGGCAGAATACTGAGCCGCATACATGGTAAAGCAGGATACAGGCACAACAGCAAATAGAAACACCTGTGGTGCTGAGGCAACACAGTGAAGCAGGATACATGGTGATGCAGGATGCATGGCAAGGGGCAGGCACTTTTACTAACAGGAAGACCTGCATTGTTGAGGTCAATCCAGGAGGGAAGAGCTTGTTCTTATACAGCTCTTCCCCAGAACTCCCAGCTGGCACTCATCAGTAGCTACAGTGGGGTCTGGGACGGATCCTGCAAATACAGTGGAGGTTGTTCTTGTTCTGGGCACCAGAGCAGCCCACAAAGGGGCTACGATTGTACTTCCCAGGAACCCAACAGGGGATGCACTCCACCCACATTGCTAAAGCTGGTGCTGTCTGACAGCAAATTAGCCATCTAAAATACACACGTTATTCCAGTAAGTAGCAAATTTGCTCACGGAAAGGCATGTGCACCTACACTGCTATCTCTGCTGAATATTCTTAAGCATCGTGCATCCTCTTCCCATCTCAGCCCAAGAAGTTTAACATTTCTATCTACAAGGGAAAACACAGAGGCAAGGATGTATAAAGCTGAGGGGAAAGAGTAAAAATCACAAACGCATTCTTAGTACTGGAGGCAGTAGAACAACAATGAAACGTGAATACTGCAAAAGGTTTGTCCAAAAGGTTGCAATCATCATGGTAAGGCCAGGAGGACATTTCTGAGATGCGCATCTTAGTTCTGAAAGAACCAAAGGCCATGCCAAGTCTAAAGAGAGTAGCAGCAGCAACAGTGTCTGATACAGATTGTGTCTACACAAGAAGTAAACTGGTCTCAAGAACTGAATACAGGAGGGAATTTGCACTAGATTGGAGAGACTAAATTTTATTCACCAAACCAAATGCAAAAACTGCAAATGTCAACCCACAAACAGGAAAAGAAGCAAGGAATTAAAACAAAACATCAGTAAAGAAACTGAACGGACATATGAAGAATTCTCAGCAGTTTCTTCAAATGGGACAGAGGGGAAGCTAGCCAAATTTCTAAAAAAAGGAGTGTGTTCCACACATGCATAGCTCTAATGGCCCTTGGGAATCACTAATGTATGGATGAGCTGACCCGCTCCCTCTGCAGTCCACTCCTAGGCTCTGCTCTTCAGGAAAGACACTTAGGGCACTTAGGCGCTAGCTTTTCTTCCATACATGAGAGAAGACCAGCTCCTGGGGAGTTACATAGCCAGGCTGCCTCAGCTCAGAGCTAAAAAAGAGGCCCACCCAGGCCTCCAGAAAAGAAAAGAGAAAGACACACTTATAGGCACACTACACACATACATCTGACAGTAGCAAGAGAAAATATGTTTTGGCACCTAAGTGACATCCTGGTGGCACCCTTCCCACAATGACGAAGTTGATTAATTTCAACAAGTGTTTGCAGAACCATCATGGAACCTCCATGTGCATCGTGACGGCATTCCAGAGTTTCATCAGCAAACACCAAATGCTGAAATTTAACACAGCAGGTACACGCCAGAAGTGCTTGGTGTGACATACTTTTTTGTTTTTCTGCAATGCAATCTCTCAGGCCCCATGCAGACAGAACGCTATTTAACAGTGCTACCCTGCACATGTCTACTCAGAAGTACGTCAAACTAAGTTCAATGGTACTTGCTTCCAGGCAAGTCAATACAGGATTTCAGCCTAAGAGACAAGGACCATCCCTGTATTTCGCTTACCCACTTGAATTCCCTAACCTTCTCCCTGTCAGCATTGCCTTTGGTTAATATGGTGCCATTACAATTCCACATGATGGAATTCTAACTCTACATTTCATTTTTCTTTCACTTTGTTTTGCATCTCTGCTAAGAATCACCAATACATACCAGCTGTAAATATTGCCAGGTTGCAAATATTGACCATTATACAAGTGGGACCTGCAGGAGAATATTCGGTGGGGACATTCCAGCTCAATTTTCCAGCTAGTCTTATCTTCTTCCAGGTAATCCACTCCATCACCCTACCTCAGTTCTCACTGGGCTGTTGGGAGGGAGGGGGTCCGTTTCTTTAAGATTTTTTGGAATTCCTTGGTTCTGAATTCCTTGGAGGTTCCCCCAGTCCTGCTGAGGGTGATCAACTCATAGATAGATGGGGCTGTTTCAGTTATGCAAAGATTGCCCTATATAACTGGATACTGCTAATAGAGAAACATAGAAACATAGAAACAGAGCGAGTCAGAAGGGGCCTCCTGGGCCATCTAGTCTGACCTCCGGCAACAGCCGGCTCCGCTCATGACATGCCCACCATGTGCATGTCCAGCCTATCTTTGAACACCCTCACCGATGGGGCCTCAACGACCTCCCGTGGAAGCCCATTTCACACCCTCGGGGTCCTGACTGTCAGGAAGTGCTTCCTAGCATCCAAATTGAACCTTGGCTCCCTGAGCTTTGCTCCATTGGAGCGCGTCCTGCTTTCCTCTGCAGGGGAGAACAGGCTTCTCCCCATCTCCATGTGACACCCCCTCACATACCTGTATGTTGCCAACATATCCCCTCTGAGTCTCCTCTTCTCCAGGCTGAAGAGACCCAGTTCCCTCAGTCTCGCCTCATACCCCATCCCCTGCAAACCAGCCACCATCCTTGTGGCCCTACGCTGCACTGACTCCAACCTGGCTATATCCTTTCTGTAATGAGGGGACCAAAACTGAACACAATACTCCAGTTGCGGGCGCACCAGAGTCATGTAGAGTGGTAGTAATACCTCTCTTGATCTAGAAGCCACACTTCTGGCTATGCAACCAAGGGTGGCATTCGCCCTCTTGACCACCGCATCACACTGCTGACTCATGTTTAGCCTGCGGTCAACCAGTACCCCGAGGTCCCTTTCACAAGTGCTGCTCTCCAGCCACTTGTCCCCTAACCTGTACTTATGACAGCTATTCCTATGCCCCAAGTGCAAGACCTTGCACTTCTCCACATTGAACGCCATCCTGTTGTCTCCTGCCCACTTCCATAGTCTGTCCAGATCCTTTTGGATCTGGTGTATCTGCTCCTCAGTTGTGGCCACTGCTCCAGTTTTAGTGTCGTCTGCGAATTTGATCAGCAGACTGTTCACCCCTTCTTCCATGTCGTTAATGAAAAGATTAAACAGGATCGGCCCCAGGACAGAGCCCTGGGGGACCCCGCTTGTCACTGGCTGCCATCCCGACGATTCCCCGCTAATGGTTACAAGATGGTGATGATGATCAATAAAAAAAATGTATTTCCCAGATTTTATTTTTAATTAACCCTTGACAAATGTAATTATTTATTTTGCCCAATAATGCACAAAGTTCAATTTTAAAATAACGTTTCACACATGAAAAAAGCAAACATAGTTTTACCTCGCCATGCCTTAAAGGAGTAATCTTTCCTCTCGACACTCCCATGCGAAACAGAGTTTCTGTGGCCTGTAGGTTAAAAAAAAAAAGTTATTTCAAAAGGCAGTTGAATTTGGTGGCCTCTTTTCGTCCTTATTTTCACCCATGAGGCAGGCTATACTTTGGCTGCAGAACTACACAGACTTTCAAGGGGTAAGTTCCACCAAATGTAATGGTATGACTTTCCAGTAAACACAGAACTGTTATTTTTATGAAATATTTTTGCAACCAAGTCCTTAAATAAGAATAGTTAGGTAACATGCAAAATGAGAGGAAGGAAATGGCACTCCAAACTGACATTCACAAAATCCAGATTCTTAAAAAATAGTATTTATTATAGTAAAAGTGTATGCCTGTGCTTTAAAATGAATTAAAAGGATCTGTCTTCTGTAAAGCTCAGTACAACAGTTTTTATGTAAAACTATTTAAAGCAAGTATGTGAGCCTTTCCAAAAATGATCACTGACAGAAAGCAACATGGACTTTGCATAATTCACTTTCCTCAAGATGACTTACATCATGGAATGCTTTAAAATATAAAACAAGATAGAGGAAGAGGAAACTAGTTGGCCAAAGTGCTTTCTGGTTTTATCAGTGTGAACTCAGAAACACTGGATTTGGTTAGAGATATAAAGACTCATCCTGCTATAAAAGAAGTTCAATGGATTTATTTTAAAAAGAGAGCGAAAGAGGTACATGACATCATTTTACAACACACAATATTCATTGAAAATAATTTTCTTTTAAAAGCCTACCTAGAGTGTGTGCTTGCAGGCATATACACAACACTTTTCTCTCCCCCTCCCATGATTCAGGAGGTCTATAAGCATTTTTCTTTGTACTTTTTGTTGTCAAAGAATGCCACCGCCTACCCAGAACTTCAATTTATTAGCTCATTTACACCCACAAGAAGTCCATAGCTACTCCAAGACCTAATTCTTCTTCAACCTCTTGAAGATTAAAGGGCTGAGAACCTCATACAACCTTTTGTGTTCTTCAGAATTGATTTCTTTCATCATTTCTTTCCACCAACATTTTAAGGATGTTTCAGCCAAATAGAGCATTCTGTCAATACAGCTAAGCTCCTTTTGTTTCTTTTGAGAGCCAGTGGTGTGTGTGACTTTCGTTCTTTCCCTACTGATAGGAGATCTTCTTTAATATACTTGTACTCAGTTAAAATCAATTGTTCAAGCTTCTTGGGGGTGTGGGGGCGGGAGAGACTTTCACAGCACTTGTGAATCTGGGACCACAGATTCCTTGATAGGATCACTACTCATCTGTGCTGAGTTCTAAGAAGATCAAAATTATGCCCCATGTTTTCTCCTCAATGAGAATTTTGGGGTGGAGAAAGAGACCGATATGAACAAAGCTGCCCATTATAAGGTTGAGTTTTTATTAATGCACGCAGAGGAAATTTACTATTTAAGCCACTGTACACTGGTCGAGAAGGGAGAAATATGAATGGGAAATTTAAAGAGATTGCATTACCATAAAACCCTCACAGAGGTAGGAAAAGTATTGTAAGAGTGAACACAGTTTGGTCTAAAGGCTCTTATTATAAAATTAAACAGAAATGAAATTTGAACAGGGGAGATATTAAGATTTATTGACTCTCTTGAATAACCTGGATAAATTCTGTTATAAATATACACAACATTTCCTTTGAAAATGGATCAGATCAAAGACCTATCTAGTCCAGCCATCTGTTCCCACAGTGGCCAAACATGGGGGGGATAAAATGGGAAGCCACTACAGGTTATGAACTCATCCTTCCTCCTTGTGTGCCCCAGCAACCAGCATACAAAGGCATACTGCCTCTGGTACCCTGCCTGACTAGTTTATCTAATTTATCTTTAAAAGATGTCTATGTTGGTATTACAATTACACCTTGTGGTAGTGAATTTCATACTTAACAGTGTCCTGTGTGAAGTACCTTTTGACCCACAACTCAAAATGCTGTTGTCATGTCACAGTTTCAAGTATTAGTGCTCCATTCTTCTTCTTGTTCATCCTATAGGAATGATAGAAGCTTCTAGGCCTCATTTCCAGCTAGTTAGCTCATGCTGTGAGCTATAGGATTGCTTCCTTTCTGTTGGGGGCATGGTAGGAATTGTAGGCTTTTTTTTCTGCCTCAACTTGCCTATGATTGCACCTCAAATCTATTGCGGATTCAAACTTTAAATTTTTTAAAATTGAGGGGTCAGGGTTCCCACCCCCCACACCAGGCGATCCATGTTTTCTATTTTGAACCATAGACAGTATTGATGAACTGGCATTCATGGCCAAAGGGGTACCCATGACTGTGATTGTGTACCAAATTTGCTCAGCCATATCAAGCTGTCAGATGGAACATTCTGAGCCTTGAATGTTTTACTGGTGCCTGAACGGAAAGCCTGGGCTCAGAAGCACCTTTCTCACCCTAAGCTTGCTGCAGCTGCTACAGTCTTCCTCCTGTCTTCCCAGCTGGTCCCGCTAGAATCACAACAGCTGAGCCTTCGGTTCTTGCTGCACCCTATCTTTATGGGGGGGGGGGTGCTTGTATCTTAAATATGAGCGATTTGAACTAAACTGCTGCCATTGAAGGCCTTTTGGTTCTGTGCCTTCATTGGCTATGTACCCCACAAAGGAATCCTAATTATTACTGAAAATGCAAGTTTCAAAAAAAAAAAAATGCCCAGGCAAGGCCTGTGTTTGGTGGGTCAGGTGCTGTGAAGCATTGTCAAGATGGCTGGCTAGGAGATCCTGATTACACTTTGCTTGGTGTGGTGCCACTTGGTCTTGAACTTTATAGCCTCTCTCCTATTGCTTTAGACCCTTAGACCGAGGGATCCCATGAACTACATTAATATCAGTTCCAATAATTCTTCAAACAGCTTTCCATCCTTGAGGGGTATGATGAGTAGTCCAACTTGGGACCCACATTTAGCTCCCAGTTTCTAAGCCAGCTGTTGAACCTCCCTAGAACTTTGGTGGTCATTGCCTAGTAGGTTGCGTCTAGCTGAACCGCAAGCACAAATTCCTCATGCCACTGGAGGCCTTAGAGAGCCTTCCCAGTCTTTAACTCCCCTCCACCAGCATTTAGCCCAACAGAAGCCCTTCCCTGCTACTAACTCACTATGTCAGCGGGGAGAATAGAGTGACCCAAGAAGACTAACTGGATGAAGACATTACATGGACCAGAATTAGGACTCACTCAGCCCGCTCTTGTGAAGTCATCCTGAAGCCCAGCTGTACCACTGCCAAGCAGAGCCAATCTGAAGGAATGTTGATTTAACCTGAAGTATCTGGAGCTGGTAGCAATCACCTGCCCAAGGGCCTTGCCCAGGAAATGAATACTTGCCACTGGCCTAAAATCATTAAGAGTTTCTGGGTCCATTTATTTATCTATTTATTTGGATATTTTTATCCCATCCAATACCAATCATCTCTGGATGGCTTACAATATGATAAATACCTAATAAATACATCAGTCAATAACAAGGTAAAATAACAAGTTAAAATGTAAAAGATAAATTATATCAATAAAACAAAATTAAAATATTAAAACTTTAAAAAATTGGGTAAACAAAAAGGCCTTAACCTGGTACCGAAAAGCATATAACATCTATGAAGGATTCCTTCAAAGGTGGTCTCATCACAGTCCCTTTCAGATAAGAAAGGGAGCCATATCAGGCAGAAACCTCCCCCAGAGTCCTTTGGAAACTATCCGGATCCATTAGTCTCTGGGGCAGATAATCTTCATAGTTTCCCACACTCTTGCAGAGAGGAAAAGCTGCCCTAAGGCTAAGCTGCAGCAACTAATGATCTGATCATGACAAAGGGACTGCATCATCTCCATATCTAGTTCAGAAAACCAAATCTAGAGTATGATCCCACTACATGTGTTTGGCCTATGACAAGTTGGGACAGTTCCATAGCTGTCATGTGGATCATGAAACGCTGAGCCAACCCAACCAAGGTGCATACTCAAAACCTCTTCTGTCAGCTCAGATAGGGAGACCATTGAGCAGCAGGATGGTTGACACACTAACAGAAGCTTCAATCCATCCTGCTGGCACAATAGAAGGTGAAAATACTCCAGACCAGTAGACAGCTGAGCATGAAGCCTGAAAAGAGAGAGGGAATTCTTACAGATCACCGCAACTGCTCCTTCTCCATCTTCCAATCTCTACCCAGATGCTGAACCAAATATACCAGCAGACACAGCCAGGAGTGCTGTTCCCTGCATAGCCATCTAATTCCTAACTGCTCAGCCATCAGGGTCTTGGTTATATATGCCAGATTGGCCACCTCATACCCTATTTAGTCATGAATGAGGGAGGTCTTATTTTGAACTTTTCTAGCACTTAACAGCAATATATAGCAATAGACTCTAGGGCAGGCTGGCAGGACAACCACCGAACCTGCAGCTGAAGTGAGGGCCAAACATGGTACAGCCATTCACTATCTAGGCCATGCACCTCTAACCTGCCTAGTCCTCCTCTCAATTCCATATCTCCCTTGTCCTGTAACCAGACTGAAGTTCCTTCACTTGGCACATGACCAGATTCTAAGAGGAAAAAACCAACCCCAACTCATACAACTGTCATAAAAACCAGTCAACCTGATTTAAGGGGTGATACCCTTCAGCATTGCCACTGCTCTGCATCAGACCCTGGCAGGTTCAGGCTGGAGTAGTTCAGGCTGGCAATCAGCCTGGAGGAGTATTTTTCTCCGGTACTGGCTCTGCTAACTATCATGGTCACCAGAGAGTATCAAGAAGCAGTCAAAGAAACAGCCAAAGGGCAGGGCCTGAACTAATGTGCAGGTTGGAACTAGGTTATCCATAGGTTTTGGCAGTTCATGAACATACTGACACACTTCTCAAATCAAACATGTATCAAAATACTTCCAACATCACGTATTTGGCAGAAAAGATATGCATATTTAAAAGCATTTTTTGTGAGTGTGGGTGTGATTACAGGACTTTGTGTGAATATATGCGAAAGGGACAGAGACCAGAAACCGAATAATTGTCCATTCCTAACATTGGCAAGTGAATTGAAGCAGCTCACCTGTTTCCTGAATGAGAAAACACCTTCCCTTTAAGTTTAGGGAAAGCTAAGGGTCCCACAATATGATGTGTCAAATGAGGGAATCCAGGAGAATGATGGACTTTAACATAATTTTCTTTTATATGTAGATATTCTGAGCACCTTAGGTGTGTGAACACATCTGCAAATGTGTATCCAATTATATACAGTATGTTATAGGACAACAGAAACAGATACATTACCGTCGATGTAACTAAAAGGGAATGTTTACCCAAACAATATGCATTTTATATGTATATTATGTTTTTAGATTGTTTTCAATTGTTCACTGTTTTGAGAGATGTTGCTAATTGAACTGCTTATAAAAGCCTTAAATAAATAAATAAATACATACATAAATAAATAAATGTTATGGGCAGTCATGTCCTTGTAAATGGCATAAACAATGTGACCACTTTTGACTCAAAGCCTGTACTTTCACAACTGAATAGAACATTGTTCAATGAGGCACAGAAATGCTTGTTGATTGGTATATGGCAGGGACAAATCGCTGCAGAATGGCACTGATATGGTGGCCCACCAAGCCTTACTTCAAGCAGTGCCCCCATCTATTCTAGAAACCCCAAGAGGTTTGTATGCTCTCAGAAACAAAAAGGAACTCCACTCATCACAACTCTGTATGTAGTCTATAGAAACAATACTGACAATCAACCCCAAACACAAATGGCTTCACAAGAAGTGTCGTAATTCTAGCCAAAGTTAAGCTTTCTTAAATCCTATTTATTCCATTGGTTGAGTGAGTCCTTGTTTAAGTGAAACCAAGCGGACTTAACAGTGTTTACCCATTGCCCACAGAACTGTAGCAATAAGTTTTTGGGCCTACTACATATAGCAAACACATATACATTTTGCTCCCATTTTGTTCCACGTTGCATCCTACTGTTTGTCCTGATAGTAGGATTCACTGCATGCCACACGCCTGAAGTGAATGGACATTTGTCTCACAAATAAAGAATAGCCACAGTTTCATAGTCTCTTCAAGGCACAGTGACTATTACCTCTGTTTCGATAAGCAGGACAATGGCCAGACCACCCACCCCGTTCTAATCTCCCCAAGATGAAAACCCATTGAATTAAAACATCAAAAAATCCTGTCGTACCTGAAAGGCCAAAATATATATTGCAGCATAAGATTTCGTGGTCTAATTCATCAGAAAAATAAGTCGCAATTAAATCCAACAGAAATGTGTGTCTTTCTCCTGCTAGAAGTGCCGATTACTTTATCACACACCAGATGCAACATGACAGCAGGCTACAGTATAATGTTCCCTCATTCCATTTGAATAGTATGCCAATTATTTTGCAAGATAGCATGCCAATTATTTGGCTCATATCAACTTTCTATCATGCACTGCATGAATTCAGCTCAAGGATCCATACAGAGACTGGTGCATCTGAACTTGTTCATAAATGAATAGGCGCTCAGCATAAGCAGTGAGTTGGCCCAGTTTGCGGGTGGCACGAAATTATTTGCTGGGTCAGATGAAAAGGGACGGCAAAGAGTGCCAGAAGGATCTCTCTATGCTGGGTGAATGGGCAAAAATACGGCAAATGTGATCTAATGCAAACAGGTTGGGGCAGTAAAGCCAAACTTCACGTATAGATGTGGGATCTGCAAGAGCAGTGACTAGCTGCAATCTGTTTCTTTGCTGTGTGAAAATGTTGACTCAACGTGCAGCTGCTATGAAAAAGGCAAATGTCAAGTTGTGGGGGTTTTTAACCCTTGCAGAACCTGTGCTCAGCAGGCTCATACAGCAGGGCAACCTGTGAGCAGGGACCGGGCAGTGGTGCCTGTGTGCCTCGTGGCCGGTGACAGGTTAAATATCACACAACAGGCCTGTCATGCTGTGTAGCACCACCTCCCCCACCCCCGCCCCCTGCAGTAGTTGCTCACTCTCAGCAGACTCTCAAACTTTGCCTTGTTGTTTGCTTTAGCAGGAGAATAGCTGCTGTGATCTGCGATAACAGAGGAAGCTTTGGGGGTAGGGAGTCATGAGGCCTGCCACTCATCATCTGCAAGGTGGTGGGAAAGAGGGAAGAGGAGAACCCAGGAGCAGTGAGCTGTGGTACGGGAGGAGCCCAGGAGGCAAAGCGCAAAGAGATGGGGGCGGAAGGGAAGAGACTGAACGTTCTTGCAGGCCAAAGCAGCATGAAGCTGCACTGGGAGACTGTGCGGTGCCATGCAGAGCCAAGCATTCTCTCAGCGATGAGAAAATGACCAGTGAATATGAACCAGAAGCACAATGTGGAAGCCAAAAAAGCTTAATGCTAATTTTGAGACACAGTTACAAAAGGATAGCATCCAGATTATCGGGAGTAATGGTTCTGCTCTATTCAGCACTAACCAGGCCACATTTGGAGTACTGGGTCCACTTCTGGACACTCCAAATTGGAAGAGGCATTGACGAGCTGAAGCGCATCCAGAGAAGAGTAAACAGAAGATGAGGCGTCTGAGCACTGACCTATCCCAACATCCCTAAGGGTGGGATCATATGGCCACTAAGAAAGTATCTACATGGAAACAGGCTAATTGGAGTCCCGGCTCTGACCTGGAAATTTGCTCCAAGGTACTCTGAACCTGGAACATCATCCCCCAGCCCTTGCAGCCACCAGCTATAGTTCCAGGGTTTAAAAGTGATCCCTGAGACAGGCTTTTGTGGGTGTTATGGAGGGCAGAGAAGAGAAAAAACAGGCTCCGTTGGTAGCTCCTCTCCTCCCATTCCAAGGTCAGACACTTAGATGACCAAACTACACTGTCTAAGTTGTTTGCATGGCTGGAAAAGCAGGCAAGCAGCCTCTGCACTCTTCCCACCACCCATGGGATGCCCATAATCCCCTGAGCAAGGAGGGTTATAGGCAGCCTCATTGGACTGCATGCAAATTACTCAGTTCAGACATCTCTCTAAAGAAACTCAGAAGATGGCCTTGGCAAGCTACTAGTCTCTGAACTGCAGCACCAGCCTTACCTACGATGTGGGTCTATCTTACTGAGCAGCTATGAGGATTACTGAAATAATGTATATGTTGAACCCTTGAATGAAAAATGTATACATATGTTCTGGAAACTTATTAAATAAATGTTGCTTCCAATGATAAGTGTACATGTATGTCTCTTATTTGAACAACATTTAAAGCTAGATAAGATTTTTTTTTTCAAAACCTCTATTCCATAAGCCATATTGCATTCTGGAAGTTTAATTTGTTTAAAGAAAACTGCAGCCTTAGATATCTAATATCATCCATTGGCCAGATCTCACTATGATAAATTCTGAGTAGGTTCAGCTTGAATGGATTCATTATATGACTCAAAAGATTTATATTTGAAATCCTGAACAATCTGTTCTTAGGAACAAACTGCCATAAAGCCCTTTAATGAGAGAGAGAGAGAGAGAGAGAGAGAGAGAGAGAGAGAGAGAGAGAGAG
>JAIXND010000767.1:9410965-9468413 GCA_023646645.1 Varanus salvator macromaculatus | reverse complement strand
GCGCATGAGCACTGCAGAAAATCACCATCACCAAAGAGAGAAGGCAAGTGAAAGGGGAGAGTGGGAGGCCTTCCTGCCCTGCCCATCCAGAGAGGGAAATCTCTCTAGAATTTCCATGCTGCAAAGAGGAGGAACTGGTGAGGCTAAAGATATTTGTTGTTTTTCTCCTTTCATGGGGAACCTGTGTCTCTAACTCCTACGAATGTGGAGGGCTGACTGTAAGTGATCCGACTTACATACAAATTCAACTTCAAAGATGAATTTCTGTTTTCTCAGGAATGAAAGTTGTCCGTAACCCTGGGACTGCCTGTAGTTTAATATCATATGTTTGTATCTTATTTTAGAATCCCCAAAAGCAACTTTATATATGTTGTAGTTATAAATTGAAGATGTCACTATCACAGGTCTGGTTGATTTTCAAGTATATTAATTGAGTCAAATGATGTATACGTAATAAAAAGTGGAAAAGGTATCTTGCCCTGGATGCCAGTGATTTATCACAAGTGCACAGTAAACAATAAATATAACCAATTGCATTTAATTTGGGTGACACACAAAGCTTTTTCTGTTTCAATACACATATGCCATACAATCCCTCCGAACTAATCAGAAACAGAACAACAAGACTTAACCTATTTCACATTTCTTGAAGTTACCCCTGCCTTCTGTCTAGACTGATGGCTAATTAGAACCGAATCACTTCTGATGAATGATGCTTGTAATCTGATACAGAACTAGTTGGTGCAATATTTACTTTTGGAGTATCGTTGAAGTGAAACCAAAGACCTACAATTAATTGGGTGAAAACAGTTAAAAGGTCAAGAAACCCATTCTGACATGTATATTAAAGGTGATATTTCCTTTTTAAAACCGGATCATTTTCTCAAGAAAGTATATAGCAAGGCACAGAATAATAGGTTTTAATGACTGATTTTTGTCTTTTCCTTGAAATTTTTTCAGGTTTGGTAGACATTTTGACGCAATGGAGGCTGTATTGTGCCTTATTTATTTATTATTTAACAATACTTTATCATAGAATCATTTCTCACCAGCACAAATTTGCAAAGGGACTTAGTCAAGAATACCATAATTATAATACAACAAACAAGACCATATTAGACTCTAATTCAAAAGACAAAAGTCAGAGTGAAAAGGCACGTTTTCAATCAATGTCTCCAACTCTCTCAAGTTCAGGCCTGGCACAACAGGGAGAAAAAATCATTCCACAGGACAGGCACCACTGTAGAGAAGGCCTGTCTCAAGACTGCTGAACAGGTTTCTGTGAGGCTTGCCAAGGTCAGCAGTGCAGGGGAAAGATGTTCCTTGAGGCAATGTGGTCCCAATATTGTACAGACCTTTGAAATCGAGCTTGGGACAAGACTGGTAGCCCATGTATGCCTATCCTTAAGCACAGCCATGAAATACACGCAGCCAGACACCGCAGTCAGTAACCAGCCACTGTGTTCTAGCTCCAGCCTCTGAGCCAGCCCTAAAGGCAGTCCCATATAGAATGCACACGGACTTGAGGATGTCGACGGCAGGCCAAACCCCCCACAGCATATTTTATCTCAAAGCTGATGCTGCCTTAGGAGAGGCGTCTCGGCCATCTAAAATGGGATGGAGTGGAGAGCTCGGAATGGTCAGGTGTTGAGTAAAAGGGATGCACCCAGTGAAGGGGGCCATCTAAGAGGGCTGAACTGGGACCTCAGGTGGCTCTGAAGGCCTGAAGGTCAGATCCACAATCTAAGAAAATCTAACACTCACAATCAGTCCACGCCAGCAGACTTTCTGAGCAAATGAAGACAAATTTTCGCAACCCATAGCAAACACAAATTCAGATTTTATGAAAAGTATAGTAATACATTTCTTGACAGGTTTTTAAAGATTCACTGTTCAGACTCATTGTTTCAGATTCACAGGATTCTAAGAGTCACAGATAACTCAGATAGAACAAACTAAAGAACAGGCGAGAAGCGTTTCTTGCAATTCAGATGGAGGGAAGTCCCAAACATGAAGGGTTACAGACATTAAAAAACAAATGCTTATGATGGACAATAAAAGATGGACAGTAAAGACGATGTACAGCACAGCTCCCAGCCTAGGTAACATCTTAAAAGCAAGGATGGGATTGCAATAACATGCCTCCTAATGATCTAACGGGGGGGGGGGGGATTTTAGTCCATAAATGAGCCCTATGCCAAACAGGCCATTTCTATTTTACCCTTCTGGGTTGACCTACCAACCTATGGCACACCTCAGAAGCACCTATACGTCACAGCACGTCTTCAACTAGTTTTTCATGGAGTGACTGCTGGCTTTCTCAACTATACACATGATATTTAGGGTCAAAAGCTAGCAGCTGGACAGGAATGACTCAACTCCCCCCTGCTTTGCCCTGTGAAAACTGACAGAGATAAACTCACATCTATTCTGACATGCTACAGGCATATTTAAGCATAAACCCTTGTGGTCCTTCCTCTTGCAAACATTTGAGTAAGCACAGCCAAACTCCTGGGTGCTCCAGGGCTTCACACTACTGAACTGGGTTCCAAGCCCTTCTGGACAGTTTCGGGTCACATTTGGAGTGTCAACTATAGGACCCACTGCCACACTGAAGCTGAGCTCTGACATTATTATTTTATGGCTAGTAGTAGCCAAGCTTTGAAGCACATCGAATGCAACATACCAGACTATGCTGCCAACTGACAAGTCAAAGTGGCAGGAGAGTGGAAATCACTGATCCTTAAGTGGTACAAATATTTCATATCCAGCTCTTACACTCAAAGAACCTCTGGCGATCATAATTTATTGTGACTAAGTCTGAAAGATAGTCTTTCAATATGCTTTTTGACTAAAAAGGCCAGGATAGGAAGAATCCATAGGAAATGTGGGCTTTGATTTAACAGCAGTAAGACTGACAACCCCTAATCTAGTAAGTAAAGCGTGGCAAAATGGGCTTCCCTGAACAAAGAAAATGCTATTCAAGCTTCCATCATTTTACTTGTCAAATGGATGGAGAGGCATGGCAGGTAGTGCGCACTTTCATCCCAATGTGAGAAAGATGATCAAAAAGGAGGACTGGGAGATACTGTGAGGATCACACAACATACTTGAAAATAGCAGCATGTGAGACATGCAACTTGCAGGGGGAAATACTATGAAGAGTCAGTCTGCTCTGACTACATCCATGCACATGTGCTCATTCATGCACTCCTTCAAAGGAAGAGCACTATCAAGGAGGAGCCCTTGCACCCCACAGGCATCCTTTGCAAGTCCTGCTTCAGGTTTTGAAAATCGTGCAGCTACATCTAGGCACTTCTTTTGAATCCAGATCCCCCACCCCTGCCCCCAAGGTCTTTGGAACATCATGTATTGGCTCTGTAGTTGAAAAATTATTTTGAAGACAAACACAATAAAAATCTTCACTTAGTTGTTCCACACACAACAAGGCTCTTGCTGCCAGACCAAAAATAGACCAGAGACATGACCAAATGTTTTAAAGCAGGAAGATTATGCTGTTCTGGACACAATGGGGGTGTCACGGCGATGCAAAGACAAATCATTATTGGATTCCAGAGACTGAAGAATTTCTGAGCTGGGTGCCCATTGAGCTAATAATCCAGGAATGAATGGAACCTTCAGTGTGTTTTACAACAATTAAAATATGTATATTTTATAAACTGGCACTCCTGTTGCTTCATTTGTGCTAATTGACTACAATGCAAAGCATTATCCTGATTTACCAAACCACACTTTTTAACAGTCTTATAAACAGAGCACCAGGACAGAATTCTTTGTGCGGTTAGAAGTAAAAAGTGGGACCAGATTAATTTGTCACTTGGAAAAAGGAGCAGGGCTGGAAACAATCCAACACTTCTCAGTAAGTGTTGTTTTACTGGCACAGTGCTGTTGTTAAGTAGATTGTAAATGAACTTCTAGCTGCCTAGGTGAATGCCAAGGAACAATTGTATCACTGTTCTTATAAAATGTATAAGGTGTTTCAGTACTCTACCAGCCCCAGTTTCCCTCTAACTTCGTTTCCTGTACCAGCTTACCTCAGCAACAGACGTTTATTTGGGCTATAAATCATTTAAATTCAACTTACTACGCAGACATATAATCCACAAACTGTACTAGTGGCGTGTAAGCTTGTAGTAGTAAAAGCCACAGCTCAAAACATTTACGTTTTCCTTCCCACTGACCAATAACTCTGGGACAAAATTATATTCCCACCTATACTTGAGTTCTTCCTAAATTTCACTACTAAATTCAGAGTGCATTTTCAAATACAAAAAACGGTCTGCTTTGCACATCGGCGCAGCCTTAGTTCTGAAATACACCCCCTTCTGTTCTTCCTTCAAGAGGACTGATCTTAAATGTTTTTAATAAAACTCCTTTATTATTTTTCTACCTCGATTTATACCCAAGGACATTTTCACAGTGACTTACAGTGAAGTATTTAGCACACCACAGAGGAACTAATGCATAAAATAAGCTATCAAAGACCAAATCAATAAAAGTAGTATAAAATAATCAGAATAAAATAGGTAAATAAAAGTTGTAAAAGAAACAAAAAGGCCGTCACCTAGCAAGAGAAGTATGAATTACAGTTACACTTTTATCTTAAAGTTTTTAAAAATATAATGACAAGGATTTGTATATATCCATAGGAGAGAGAGAGTATGTGTGTGTGTGTGCACCTCCTAGCAATTATACAAAGGTTTCAACAAAAGTGGGCCAGATATAAGAACATAAGATGAGCTGGATCGGACCCATGGCACATCCACTCCAACATTCTGTTGACACAGAGACAGCCAGCTGCCCTCAGGATCTAACAAGCAGAGTACGAGAGCAACCGTGCACACCACCTCTGATTTTGAAGGTATTGATATACCCAACATAACTAGTAGCCAGTGATGGCCTTTTCCTCAATGAATTTGTCAAATATCCTTTTAAAGCTGTCCAAATTGAGGATCCACTTGAAGGTAGCATTTATAGGCCAACCATTGAAATGTTGAAAACAATGCAAAGTCCTCAGTCCATTGGAGTATAACAGCTGTGAGTGTTGTAATATCGAACTTTAGCTGTCAAACAAGTGTGAAAAATCCATTTACACAAATCATTCATTAATTTCCATGGAGCAGGTAGATAATTTTAAAGGGCATGTGCATCACCAAATATTACAGACTTCTAATACATTTATTACTTCCTCTAAAAAGAACCAGCCACTCAACAATGCCAAATAAATGCTTAAAAGAAGCACTGGCTGCACTACACCTCCAATATTAGCAAAATTAGACAGTCCCTTATTAAGATGAAGTTGCACTTAATATACATAGAACCATCACTTATGCTGAATAAGACACTAACATGACTCTTTATGAAGAGTTTATGTCAAAGCCAGGGTGCCACCACTGAAAAGACCCTTTGCAAAGCAATTACCAGATGAGAAGGACAATTACAAAGTATTAGTAAGCATGCACGGAAAAAGGTGGTCCCTCCGCTACTTTGACTCCAAGCCATGAAGGAGTTTTAAACACCAATGCCAGCACACTGAACAGCAAACTGAAAACACCAGAAACCAGTGCTGTTGAAATCACATGCTTACAATGTCTAGGCCTGGTTAGCAGTCTAGCAGCCATATTCTGAACAAACAGTAGTTTCACAGTCAACCTCTGAAGCAATCCGGTGTATTCATATATCGCAGTAGCCTAACTGACTACGCAATTGACAGAACATGGATAACTGAGGTCAGGCTGCCTCCATCCAATTAGCGACACTGCCGATGCAGCAGTCTCGGCTGAGAAAAGGCTATTACAGATTTGCTATTGCATGTACGTATAATTTCGGACTAAAACCCATGTTGAACAAAAGGCAGTTTCAGGAAGCATTTAACTACTCTTTAGAAAAACTTTAAATCTTTTCTTGGCTGCAGTAAAAATGTTGTATAACACAAGAGTTTACAGTCTGTCAATCACACTGAAACTTAGCAAGATTAATACAATGGAAGGTGTGATCACCTCTTGTCACAAGTGTTGATACTGCAGAGGCAAACATTTATACAGCTTTCCCTTGGCACTAACACATTTCTCCTGAATACCTCATGTTGATTTGGAATAACCACACATGCACTGATCGTTTAATACCCTGCTTAAGGACAGTGGTTGAAATTTCAATTACCTGTTTGTTCATATGCTTATGTCACCCCACACAATTATTTGGTTATCTTCTCTATGCATAAATACATCAATACGTTTACAGAATGTGTACCTTCCATGGGTATTTAACCTCTTTACAACCCTTTAATCAGTCTTGGCACCTTTAACAGTTCAAACTAACCTGCAGCATGTATTAGTTGTAAAGTCTTAGAAAGAGAATGAATAATTTACAAAACCAGAGCAGTAGGTACCTGCATGTCTTTTCAGAGTGGCCTCTGATAAACTAGCCTGATCGCCATAATCAAAATCTTAGAAGACAGACATTAATGGTAGACAACTTCATCCCCATAGAGGAAACTCAAGTTAAATACGGACAGGAATACCAGTCAAAACAATTTCAGTTTTCAAATATCTGGAATCAATTAGCTGAGGGGGAAAGTTTCCAAAGGGCCACCCATTAATAAACACAAAATAATTTGTGTCTGCTGTCTTGTTTGTGATAATTTTTTTATTGCTACCTCAGTTTCAGATGTCATAGTAATTACTTCCACATTCTGATTACAACATGAATTGAAGCCACATGTTCAAAGATTCTCTTTCTTGTCCAACACAGAAGAATAAGCTCAGGGTTTTTTATTTATTTTTAAATACTGACAGCTAAAAAGTGTGCCGCCTCATTTCTGAACTTTTGTCCAAAAAAAATTGTCCCAAATGAACTTCTAAGTTTCACTGCCCTGAAAAAATAAACTATTGTAATAGCTCCTAATTGAATTCCTTCAAAAGAAAATTGGTTAACTATTTGCTGAAAAAGTAGCTAGGCTCTCTCAAAGCTTTACAGTAATTAGAAGATTGAGAGGTCTATAAAAGAGAGGAGCACAACTGAAACTTGGAGAAAGATCCAACAAATTTCATCCATTCATTCTATAGTTAATTTGATTTACAGTCTCTCTTACCCCAAAGTTTAAGATGGGTAACAGCAATTTTATGTTGGGGAGAAGGAAAGTGGAGTCAATAGGCTGAAGTGTGTTGTCATGGCAAACAGTCCAAAACACATATATTTTTTGACAGCCATCAGTTAAATCAAGAATCTTCTTTTTCTAAACAGTGCATTTCTTAACTGATCAGCTCTGGGGGAAGAATTTTTATCTTTGGCTTTAGCAAAACAAATCCCGCATGCAAACTGAACTGCCTTCTATCAAGAATGACGTTTACAAGCGTTTGCAAGCTTTACCAGATTCTGCCTTTCCCATTTTCCACCATTCATTAAGATGCAAGGAGCCTATCATAAGAAAAAATTCCAAATGTTCCATCTCCTCCAATTTCCAACTCAACAGTGTTTATGCAACCATTTGAAACTTGCATGTTTGCTGAAATTTCACTTGTTTATTTTATTTATTTATAGCATTTTAATGCTGCACCCATCGCTGAAGCCTTGGGGCGGCTTACAAAAAGCTTCTGCCACATCAGTTGTCCATTTCCTGAACCCAGAACTACAGCAGGATACTTCAGAAATGTTTACTTGTAGAGTCTGCGAGAATTAATGTATTCATTTGTTTTGAAAGTACGTGTTCCATCTTTCAAATAAACTAATTTTCAGAGTATTTTAGAAATAAAGTAATAACGTTTTTTTAACATATTAAGAAAATGCATACTAAAGCAACACAATCATCATCCACAACACCATCTGGATCCCACTGCCTATATGAGAATATGGAACATAAGAAGAGCCATGCTGAACTGGGTCATGGGTCTATGTAGTCCAGCATTCTGTCCACACAGTGGCCAATTGGATGCCTACAAACCCCTGTGCCACACTGATGGCTAATGAAGAGCAGCTGAATCATGAAACAAATAATTTCATTAAAATGGCAAACGTAGTTTCCCCTGTAGGTGGGAAATCTGAGATCCAGAATCTTTTTTGACTCATGGGCACATCTCGAATTTTGAAAAAGTGTCATGGGTGCCACCACATACGACTGATATCCATTCAATCCAGTACATAAAGAACAGGTGATCACAAACATCTATGATTTATATGTGAAGCCTCCCGGCCCTGCAACCACCACCAAGTTAAAAGCTACACTGCAGTCTAGAGACTGCACAATAGAAATGACAAGATTTGATGCTTGCCAAGTCAAGGATCTGCATGGATGTCAACAAAACTACATTCAAGTTGCAGAACGTATCTGTGGACACTATGATTTTACTGTAGCTTTGAAGGAATTACATCAAAAATCATAAGGATCCATACAGCGGTCTCTATTTGTTCACTCATTCATTTATTTATTTATTGGTAACACGGCAGCACTGGATAGACCATGGGGACAAATGTGATGTCCGATTTCATGGTGGTTTCACATGGAGGGATCCTGTTCCTCGGCCTGTTTAATTTTACAGGATCCAGAAGCAAGGAAAGGAGGGAGAGGAGCAGGTGGAAGCAAGATTCTGTTGTGTCTCTGTATGAACGTAACTGAATGAACTCATCAGCAAGAATTGGCTGATGGTGGGGGGGGGGGGGGGGAGAGGCCAAAACAACAGTTTGGCTTCAGTGATCCATACCCAAGGAAGTTCCCATTTAGATTACCATAATAGGGCTGCCCTTGAAGACAGCTGAGGAACCTGAACTGGAAGAAAATACTGTTGCTAAGATGCTGACTGGAACTGAGTGCCATGATCACAGCACACCAGCACTGCATCATCTTCACCGGCTCCCCATTTATTTTCAGCCCAGATTCAATGTCCTACTGAGCTGTTCCCAGCCTCCAGCGGAGTGCCTCCCTACCGGAGCCACAAGCTCATCAGCACAGCATCTGCTCTAAGGGTCTTCTCATGCTGAGGCACAGTGGCCAGAGGTCCAGTCATGGAATTTATTTATTTTATTTATTTATGGTTTCCTGGAGAATCTGCCTGGTTTTTACTTTATCTTTACAGCACCAGGCAAAGACTTTATTATTCTCTCAGATTTTTTTAACCCTTGGTTTATATTGCTATATTTCTGCTGTTATGCCGCATTTCTTTGCAGCTGGATGCTGAGTATGTTAATTCCTCTAATATCTGTTATGACCATTTAGCTGACTGCTTTATTATGCTATTGCACTGTTTTATGTGGATTTTGGACCTTATTCACTTTTAAAGTTTGTCATCCTGAGAACTAAAAGCTGTAGAATGATTTATACATTTTAGAAATAAATAGAGTCATGGAAAGATGCAGCAGATAGTTCCCTCTATGGATACACTCTGGAGCTCAGTAGAGCTTTGGATTATTTTTCTGGAACACTAGCAGCTCCTACACAGCACTGCTTAGAAATTAATTACCTTCTTGTCCCAAAATGATAGCATCGAGTGTGTCCGCACACCCCACACATCTTAGATTTATATTTAGTAATTTCATGTGTCTAAAAAAGAGCTTAAAGATTTGTCCAAATGTCATACTAGGACAAGGACAGATTACTTGGCTCTCTCCTGATTTTTCAAAAAGCTCCAACCGGCATAGCCAATGATCAAAGAATATAGGAGCTGTAGTCAAAAACATCAGGAGGATACCAGGTTGCCTATTCCATCACTAGGACCATAGGAAATTATGGTCCAATGACAAATTATGCCATCCAGCCAAAGAAATAATTTGGATTTTAAAAATTTTCCTTGGTGGTTAGCAATGAGAAGACCAGAAAAAGCCAAGCTCAGAGCCCAGGTGGATCTCATCTCTTCAACCCTCAGTAAGCTGCTTTGGTATGTTATTCTTAGAATCCAGATCAGTGAGTGCTAGTGTGATGGCCTGATGATTCTTTTTATTTTTTCAAGGCTACTATTTCTGAATGCCTCTCTATGTGGTTATTTAATAATTATATTGAATTGGAAAAACTGGCTGATTCAGTTCTCTTGCCTCGCCAGGAAGCTGGCCTTATCCATGGGCTGGACTACTTGGAAAACACACTATGCTGAAATAAAGGCGTTTAAGGGGGCAATCAGATGCTCTTTGAAGGAGCACTCCTATCTCAGGGGCACTCCAAATATTCAGTGCTCTGCTGGCTGGCACCCAACAGAGCAGAAGGTGAGACAGAGGCATCTGAGGCAGTCCAGAGAGGCTATGCTGCCAGGAAAGGGACAAGGGCCAGAGAGACCACAAGATACTGCCTGTCCCAACCACTCTTCCACCCCACCCACCAGAATACCCCCTTTTTCACCTCTCAGAAGTCACTTTGTGACCCTAGGAAGCAGCCGCCATGATTCTTTCATTCCATGGTCCCTGCAACTAAGCAACAACAGGAACGGAGGAAGGAGAGAGACCAGAACTCAAGGGTTCACTTCTCAGTGTGAAAGCTGGATGGGGAAGAAAGTAGGAAGGAAGAAAATGGATGTATTTGAAACATAGTGCCATAGGAGAGCTCTGAGAATAACCTGGACCAGCAGAAAAAGTCATGTATTTATAGACTTATTTTCCACTAATCCGCCAGAGGACACTCTAAGCAGAAGTCTTTGATCATATCAAGCTGAAACTTTCTCTGGAATCAAAAATGATGAAGCTTAGGCTATTGTACTTAAGACACATCATGAGAAGAAAAGGTTCCCTGAAGAAGACTATCATGCTAGGGAAAGTCAAAAGCAGGAGAAGAGGATCCCAAATCTGAGGTGGACTAACTCCATAAAGGAAGCCACAACATGAAAAGCTGAGCAGGGCTGCCAAGGATGGGACATCTTGGAGGGTATTCATTTATAGGGCCACCAGAAGTTGAAAATGATTTGATATAACAACAACGTTTCAGAAGTATGCACCTATGTACACCAGTTGCTGAGGGACTTGGTCAGAATGTTTTTGCACACATATCCTGCTTGTAGGCTCCTGTGGGCAGCTAGGTGACCTCTGTGTTAAGAGGATGTTGGACTATGAACTCTTTCTCTGATCTAGCATGGTTCTTCTTAAATTCTAAGCTTAATCCAGCCAATATGAAGATGCTGACTGTAGAAGACCTGGTTAATCACAGAATAGGAATTCTCCTGGTTATCAGTGGAGTTCTGCATACTCCTTGAAAGACTGCTCTATGGTATTGCAATGCTTCAGGGTTTGGTACTGATCATATGACCAGGTGACATCTTTTCCATAGCAAATTGCCACAAAGTAAAACAGCAAGGCAAACCGGTGGCTTACGTACCATGGAAAGCTCCAAGTGATCCATTTGCTCAAAAAAGGTTGAAAGTATAATGAATTCTTTCAAGTGCCTCCATCCAATTTAGCACTATCAAGCTCCACCCCCTACAACTGGAGAGTATTAATCCTTCATGTGCCAAACTCCAAAGATGAGCGTTTATCCTTTCAGTGGTAGCATATCCAAAATATTATTTGCAATTTTCTAAGGGGCCATGGTTGACTGGGAGCCTCTTTAAACAAATCAGGTTCTAAAGAAGATGTCATGAAGGTCCTGGCTCCAGTTCTGCAGACCTCTGAGCAATAGCCTCCGTTTCAATATCAGGAGTCCTGTCCAGCTCCTTGTGCAGCAGCCCTAAATATCTGCCCAGCCCATCTTCCCCTGACTCTTAGACTGAAGCTGGGACCCCACAGTATCAATCACTGCAAATGTCTCTTACCAGCTGCAACCACCCCTGCAACCACCATAATACCTCACACTGAAGCCACCAAGGCATGCATTTCAAGCTTGGTCTTTGAAAATGATCTGGATACTTCAATAGGTTCAAAATACAGATGTCCACTTAAAAGCTGCTAAAAGCCAGCGGAAACACATTACACCTGTGATGACAGATCTGTAATGTCTGTCCATTTACTTCCATGCACAATTCAAACACTTTTAAACCTTTAATGTCCTAACTGGAATGGCTCCAGAAGATCTCAGGACCTTTGTCCATATGAGGTGCTTCAGATGAGTGCAAATAATATCAGTGCCAAGGGACAAGGACAAGGTCTTTCTCGCAGTGGACCTCACTGTGAAATTCTCTTCCCTATGGGGTCCTTCCGTCCATTTCTCTCATTTACAACAACACAAAAAGGGATTTTTCTTTTAAATTGCGGCAGAGTCTCCAGTTATAATTATAAGTGATTTCATAGTCTATTTTAAGCTCTGTTTTTAACACCCTTACTAAACAGATCATGAGAAAAGTAACTAGTGGGTCAACAATCAATGGACGGCACTGATGGGTAAAAAAGAATAGTGTATCACCACTGTTTGTTTTTGTGTGGGCGAGCGCCAAGGGTCCTGCACTAGCACTGGTTTATGGCAGAACCATGCCATTAGCACTGCACCATCACTGGATAATACCCATAGATTTTACTGGTATTACTGGTTGCCCCTTCTTGTGCAAGATGTTTGAGTGGGTGGCAACTGGTCACCTGCAGGCTGAAACAGACCATCTGGATCCATTTCAATCAGGCTTCAGGCTGGGTTCGCAATGGAGACTCCATTGGTCACCCTGTGGGATGACCTTTGCCAGGAGAAAGACAGGGGGGTGAAACCTGTTGGTCGTCCTGGAGCTCTCAGTGGTCCATTGACCATGGTATCCTTCTGGACAGGCTGGTCAAGTCAAGAGTAGGAGGCACAGGTTCGATCCAGGAGGTGGTGCTGGCGGATTATTATTTAGCCAATCAAGTCCCATGGGGCTCTATTTTATCCCCCGTGCTCTTTAACACCTACATGAAACCACTGGGGGAGGTAATCAGAAGGAATGGGCCGAGATGTCACCAGTATGGAGATGATACTCAGCTTTACCTTCCCCCTTTCATCTGATGCAATTGTGGCAGTGGATGCTTTGAGTCATGGTCTGGGCCTGATAATGGATTAGATGACGGCCAATGAGATGAAGCTCCATCTGGATAAAAAGGAGATATTGTTGGTTGGGTGATCTTCAGTGCATCTGGGTGGCATCTTGCCAGTCCTGGACAGAGCTGCACTTCCTCTAAAAGATAAGGTCTGTAGATTGGGGGTGCTCCTGGACCCTAAATTATCCCTGGAATTCCAGGTGGATTTGATGACCAGGAGCACCTTTTATCCACCAAAGCTGATGTACCAGCTACAACCCTTTCTGAACAGACAGAAGCGGCAACAGTTACTGATGCACTGGTAACCTCTTGTATGGATTATTGCAATGCATTCCATGTGGGGCTTCCTTTGAAGACAGTCTGGAAAATTCAGTTGGTCCAGAATAGGGCAGGAGGCTGCTGATGCGGGCTGGCAAACTGGACCATATAAAGCCAGTCTTCTACCACCCTCACTGGTTAGCAATTAAAATCCGGGCCCAATCCAAAGCACTCACACTTGTGCTTGAAGCTCTGAACAGCTTGGGGTCAAGGCGGCAGCTCTCCTTACATGTGCCTACCCGGTCCTTTAGGTCACCATCAGAGGCTCTTCTCAAGGAGCCCCCTCCTCAGGAAATAAGGAGGGTGGCTACAACTAAAATGGCCTTCTTGGCAGTGGACCCCAACTTTGGAACCAGGTCCCCAGAGAGGTCCGCCTGGCACGTCCTTGTACTCTTTCGAACACCAGGCAAAGAACATTTCATTTTCTCGATATTTTAATTGCTAGAATGATTTTAATGGTTTTGCTATTTTATATCTGGTTGTTATCAGTTGTTGTACCTTTTTTGTTGGTTTTGTATAATCTATGGCTCTGTTAAGTTTTTATAATGGCATGCTTTTGCTTGTGGATTGTTAGATTTTATTGGTTGTTATTTTTAGTTGATTTTTTATTGTATATTTTAAACCTTGTAACCCACCCAGGAAGACTTATGGGTAAAGGAGTGGGATGAAAATCAATCAATCAATCAATCAATCATTTGTTTCAGTATATGGTAAGCTACCCTTCGGGCTCTACGGGACCGTGTTGCTAGGGCAGAAATACCAAAATAAAAATAAATAAAATAGCCTCATCTGCACATGTTGCTTTCAGCATCTTTGAAGTGGGTTGGAAAATCTAGCAATTGCACGCCATGCATGGAACTTTCCACAAACTCCCTTGCCTACATTCTCAACCTACAATTTGGTAGTGCAGGCAGAGCTAAGAGTAGTACTTTTACAGCAGAAGAAGTCTCTGTTTAAGAGGGCACATTTCGTATATAAGAAATACTCCTTTCATACATTGTTCTGTTTTCTTCTTTCTCCATCACAGCTCAAGTTGCATATTTATTCACTGTAGTACAAAAAATAAACATTCAAGTATCTCTTCAGAAAGTAAGCACTTGTGTATCAAGCTTCTGGTAAGTTTTTCTAACAAGCTAAGCGGCAGCAAGGCAACGCTGCATAAAAGGCAAAGAACTGAGTGGTCTCCCAGCTCTTGCCAGAGTTTCTGGGCTGAAGTGACAGATGAGGTTTCCTGGGGCTAACATGCCAAAGCCAATTAGCCATGTCAATCCACAAGTATGCCAGCTGCCATGGCCTAGCATTATTACTGTATGATTTTAAAAAGTGAAGACATCAGCAATGTTAAGAGTTCACATAACTCCTAATTTTAAAACTTGTCTCAAAAAGATTTAGTGGCATAGTAGCCACGACCTTAGACTTTGGCTTCTGAGAAGTCAATATAAGGGTTATTCATTTTCTGTAACTTGATTATACCATGCACTGTTAATCAAATTATCTTATATTACAAGCCTCAAAAAATCTGGATTATCACATATTTTTGCTTATGTTTCATATAACTTTATTGTAAGGGTATCAATTCATGGCAGTATTGTTTTTGCTGTATTCCAAACTGCTTATTCCACAAAATATGAGATGTTTAATATATACACAGCTAACCATTGAGGGGATCAGTTTTCAAAGAGTAAAATGCATTTTTGGGAAGTGTACTGAACACTTTCAAGCTAACATAAAACATGCTTGCTCTGTGATTGCTTTAAAACATGTGCATTTCATTTTTTTAAAGAAGGGTCTCACGATTGCTGCATTCAATGCATTTACTTACAAAGCTATCAGATCAGGCTTGAATGAAAAACAGTCAAGATGAAATGTCTCCAGTTGCTTACCTGAAGTGTAGCTTTACAGAAGAAACAGAGATGGCTGATTTGAGCCACAGATCTTTTAGCCTATCTTTCTTTTCCCTGGATTTTTTTTAAAGCCTCCTCTTTTGCTAGATGCCAAAACCAGAGGAAGTGATGTAATTATCCCCTGCCCTAAACAACATGTTATGCTTTTCAATGCCTGCTTATCTTTGCTATTATGGGGGTGTTTCTCAGCCAAGAATCTCTTTTATAGCATTGCACTGTTTCACTGAAGCATCCTTAGCATGGATGCTTGGAACATCTATGTATAACCATGTTCTTGCTTTGTTGTTATTAATTGTATAAATTCACAAATGAAAATTATAACTCCCATATAGCTAGCTAAGCTTCCAAATGCAGGAAAGGGAAGAGGAAAAAAAACTGGACTTGAGGACAAACAAGTCTGGAACAACTCTGAGAGCTTCATTTCTTTGCTTCAGCTGCATCGTAGGTGATAAAGCTTGCCAGATAAACTAAAATATCCAGAAAGTACTGTTTTTCTAGGAAACAGTTCAATGCACTTAAAAGTTTGCAGCTCTTTTGCAATGCCATATGCTGCTTTTGCAACTCTTTCTAGGGCAAGGGTAGAGAACCTCTTTCAACCTGAGGGCTGCATTCTTTTTCAGAGAATTATGGGGTGGGGGGGGCTGTCTTCCAGGGATGGGTGACAAAGACAAAAGCGGTGGGGCCAAAATACAAAGCCCACCGGCCTAGATGAGCTTAAAGTTCTTGCTGCCTGTAAGGCAGGATCAGGAGAGGCATTTCGACTTTTTTGAGCGCAGACAAATAAGCTCAAAAGCCAGGAAATCTGCATTGGGAAGGAAGTGTCTGGGGACAAAGGGAGTGTGGCCACTTGAAACAACCTGGAATGAGAATCTGGCACTATACAAGGCCCAGATTTGGTCCCAAAGTCTGAGTTTTCCTACCACTAGTCAAGAGATAATAGATGGAAACCATTTTTAAAGAACATAATACATCCCTGAATACACATAATTTAATGAAGGTGATCTTCCCAAGAATGAGCAATTCTGTGCATAGATCAAGAGCAGCTCATTCCATTTTCTTTGACTTTGTGTTATCAGAAATAACTTTACCAGTTTGGCAAACATTTTTTCTGTGAGTAAACTTAACAATGTTAAAATATTTATACCACAACACTATGTGCTAACAAAATCTAGCAATGACACAAAGTGATCAAATGTTGGGACTACTTGCCATAGAAAAACATTATTGTTCAATCTGCCAAAAACATAAACACACACCAAAAACAGATCTCCCAGTTCAGACATAACACTAAACTGTAGTTTAGCACGTGTGCTTCCCTTCCTCTCTTGGGATGGCCATGAAGAAAAGACTGTTTCTGTCTCATTTTTCAACCACAAAAATGCATTTCTTTCCAATGAAGAGCAGTGGCTAGTGTGAACCATAGCTATTAAGAAAACAACCTAACATGCATGAATCATGGTCTGAAGCTGGCTTCTTTCCCTAAATGATAATTAACACTAACCACAATTTGTAAACATTCAGACATAACAAATAACTGCAATTTCTTAAAAGTGGAAGCAAAGAGTTAACATCTCCTCTTCCCAGTCTCACCAGAGGTTGATGGCGAGGAAAGAATATACACACAATCTAGTGGCTTGTACATGTATAGATAAACCACTGTTAAACATTATGTGCAAACCTGGCTACCATGGCTACTTTAAACAACAGTTTACTGAAATAAGCTCTCAAAGCATTGTTTATGATCCTGATTTGTTTCAGTAAGGCACAGCTTGAACATGGGATCAACAGGTGTGCCATCTCCCTCAGACACAGCCCCTCCATGTTTTTGATTTGTAGCAGTTCATCCAGGCAACTAGACTTGCTTCAAAACAAACCTGAACTTCTGGTTGCCATCCTAGCTTCCCCAAAACCCTGCTAGGCCGAACAAACTAAGATAATGAACATGGTCAGTGACTTGAAGCCAACATTTCACTGTGCAACTCACCAGGCCTTCAAAAAGGACAAAAACAGCTTCTCATCGCCAGTGTTTGGTAAGCTGAGGAGTGAGCAGCAGGGATGATAAGAAGGAGAAAAGGAAGGCAGTCAGGGAGTTTGGGGCAGTGGAAAGTAACCTGGCAGTGACATGGGCAAAAGCTGAAGAGTGTAGTGTGCTTCTGCCCAGATTGGCGGGGAAGGGGAGGGGGCGAGGGAGAGGGTGCTCAACAGAGGGGGAAAAATGAGGGAGGGGAAATTCTACAAGAGAGTGCAGGTTTGTTTGGTTCCAGTGTGAGATTTGGGGTTCTTTGATCACATGATTTTGAGGGCATTTGCCCATTACATGTAGCAAAATTAACTGACTTGCCTTTCTGAGAGATTGCACTACATGAGAAAAACATAGGTTCAAATTAGTAATTTTATCCCCAGTCAATCTTAAAGAAATCAACGCTGACTGCTCTTTAGAAGGTCAGGAACTAAAGCTGAAGCGCAAATCCTTTGGCTACCTAATGAGAAGGAAGGACTCCCTGGAGAAGAGCCTGATGCTGGGAACGATAGATGGCAAAAGGTGAAGGGGATGGCAGAGGATGAGGTGGCTGGATGGAGTCACTGGAGCAGTGGGTGTGGGCTTGAGTGGGCTCGAGGGGATGGTGGAGGACAGGAGAGCCTGGAGAAATGTTGTCCATGGGGTCGTGATAGGTCGGGCACGACTTTGTGACTAAACAACTGTGGGTCTCAAATCACACCCTTGTCCAATAGTCCAGTTCTTGAGCAAGTTGTTTCTCTTATAACCTCACTAGTTTGCCTTTCTAAGAAATTTTGTGACTACTCCCACCCACCAGGACATTTTTGTGATGACCCATGGCAAGGCTTCCAATCATGCCCAACGGCCCCAAAATGTGGTTTAAACCAAAGCTTTAAACCAACCACAGCTCCTAGCTCAGACATGATGTCAAACTGCAGTTAGTTTGAATTCTTCCAATCTTTTCTTCTGGTGTACATCAGAAGACCATTCAGAAAGGGGAAAGGCCAAGGCATGATCAAGCTCACTCATGTTGCCTGAGAGCCAGTGTGGCATAGTGCACAGAGTTCTGGACTGGGACGCGGGAGATACCAGTTCTAGTCCCTACTCAGTCATGAAGCTCATGGAATTACTTTGAGCCAGTCACTCACTCTCAATGTATCCCATCTCACAGAGGTTCCGTGAGGATAAAATGTAGAGGAGGAAAACCTTGTAAGCTACACAGGCTTCCTCGCAAGAGGAAGAAAGGTGGGGTATAACTGTAATGTAATACCAGGAATAATAAGCTTTGGTTTGGTGTTATGTTTTGATTGTGCCAATGTCTTGAAAGGGGGAAAAGGTAGTGCAAAGAAAGTCAATATGCCTGCTGGAACTGATACTGCTCCAGTGCCACTGGTTCCCTTAACCTGATTGCTACTTAACAGCCTGTTCCACAAAGTCTATATTCAATTCAATTTTGAATTTTCTTTCATTTCTTTAAAGGTGGAGAAACTATTACAAGACACTTAGCTGGAAGGGTGAGTGGACGGCTAGAAGTGTGAAGAAATAGCAGTGGAGAAATAGGGGGTCCAAGGGTAACTGATGATGCAATCTTACGCATGTTTAGGGGCGAAAAGGTTCTGTAACTTCCTTCCTCTTGTGCTATGCTCCTCCAAGGACTTTCTGCCTCTGCCACCCATGGTACGGTGTGTGCTTAAGATGCATGATTTTCAGAGTGGGAACAATCCTGCTGGGAATTACTTAATCAAGGAGGCCCACTTGTCCAGTACTCTTCATTATTTTTATTTATTTATTTAAATAAATAAATAAATAAATTTTTAGAAAGCAAAGGAAATTTGTCCTAGGCTAACTTCATCACTACTGACTAGAACGAGAGTGTTTTGTTTTGTATTTTTGGTTTAGTTCTTTACTTTATTACTGTTTAATTGTGCTTTGCAATTTATATATTACTGTCAACTGCGCCAAAGCTTCAGCTACAAAAAGTATATACAATTTAAGAAACAGAAAGACTAGGGTTAGGGCCTACCACTAGCTACTCCTTTAGGTAGCACAGCAAATCTGTAACTGAACTGAACACTCCATAGTTCCTTCTGTTCCAGTGCCCAGTATTTAGTCTTTCATTTTTTCCCCTTGCTTGAGTACTTTTTTCAACCTTTTCCAAACTTGCCATCTGCTGTGCCTTCTACTTTCAAGAAGTCTAAGAGTGAACTTAACTCACAGGCCCTCCTCTTCTACCTTATTAGCCAGAAATAACTGTGGTGATCACATTTCATTTTCACCCTCCAGCTGGAATCCTGGGGTTCTCTTTGATCCCAATATATCTTTGGAGGGATCATCTTATATATACATATATGTTACCAATACATCCCTTTTACCATCTTAGAAATGTCTTGCCTTCAACATGTGCAATCCAAAATAGATCTGGACAGACTTGTGCATGTTTGTACAGCCTCCAGGAACCAGCTATTATCATTCTCAGTTCCTCAGAATCACAGAAATGTTGATTCATTGACTGCAACTGGTTCAGATTCTGTAGCCCCCATTTTTAACTATGTTAGATCTTTACCTGCATCCTTTTATACCAACTTCCAGTCAGGTCAGTGGTTGCATTCTATAAATAAAGCCCTAATTCGCATTCATCCACTCCTGTTTCAGTACTTGAAATATTCAATTTTCAAAGTCAGCCATTTCCAGAATCGACATTACCCCAAAAGTACAAGAGCAGGCATTCCAGTTCAATACTAAGATACTCAATCCTAGTTCAATCTCCTGCATTCTAAAGCCTATGACTGCCTGACAATCTCAGGAACTGAAACAGTAACTAAATTATTCCTGATAACATCTTTATAATGTGGAACCCCAGAAATCAGATATTTTCCACCAGGGAGCTTTGTGAAAATGAGATATTAATTCAGTATGTTTGATAGAGTGTCATGGGTTTCATTAAAGAGAGTCTAACAATATACTTTACTGGGTAAGTGTTGGTATTAATTTTCCCTTTGAAACAATGAGTTTCTTGCTTAACTGCAGTGAATTGTTAAAGCGAATCCAAAATTATATGTTTAAGAAGTCTTTTTTTAGTTTGAACATCAATTTTTATTCAGACGTGTATGATGTTGTTTACAGTGGTTGTATCTACCCAGATAAATGGACCAGAAACCAAGGCATATTAAGATAGGCTACTGGTACTATCTTAAATCACCCAACTGATAAACATCTTTCTAAAATAGAAATTGTATTTTCTTTTCTGTATTTTAAGGATTTTTCAGAAAGGTTCACCCCAAATTATCTTCATGTATTCAAGAACAGCCCCCACACAACTGTGCAAATCTTTAAAATCACCCAGACTTGGGAAGGGGGATTCCTTGGGAATTCACAAATACCCTGCAACATTTACTTTCGACAACTCCTCTGATCACATGACACCCTACAAATCCCTATATATGTCTGGTCCTGGATGCATAACAAAGCTCTCTGTGCCCCTCCTATGGTCATGTCCTCTCTCTGAAAAGACGCTGACCTTTTTGTCCCATAAGTTTCACACTTTCTTCCAGAACACCAGCATGATGGCATCTCCCTTACTTCCTTCAAACCCCTCCTCAAAACCCACAAGTTTGTGCTTTTGTGCTTTTGGCACAACTCTTAGTTCCCAATCCCAAATATAACTCAGCATGTAACTAAGTCTAAGCACATGCATCTGACTCAAACCTGGATCTTTCCCTGTGTGTCTTCTGCCTTCCCTTCCCTCATGCTGAATTTCAGACTGTAACCTCCTTGGGGCAGGGATCTGTTTTCTTGCATTCTGTGAAGCACCCTAATCACCAATGGTTCTACATAAGTAATGATAAAGTCAGTTCAGACTGAAAAATAGACACTTAGTCTGTTAGATTCTTTGGTTACTATGACTAGTTTTGCCCAATTAATTATTATTCTGCTTTACTTAATATTTAAGGTCTCCTGTTTCTGTTTGTTTGTGGTTGTTTCTAAAGTAGGCCACCATGAGGGCCTCTACATTAATATAAGACAATAGGGTATAAATGTTAATAATCAACCAAATACATCCTTCTTTTATATTATTTTATTACTATTATTTCTACATTACATTTCTATACCACCCGTAGCTGAAGCTCTCAGGGCGGTTCACATTTAAGTCACCCATCCTGATTTCAATCAGGCCCAACTCTACTTAGCTTCCAAGATTAGGCAGGATCAGGCACTTCAGGCAATATGAAAGCTTTTACTTATTTATCAGATTTATATCCCACTTTTTTCCTTAAAAACTCAAAGCAGCTTACTGCATTCTCCGCTTGCTGCTCTCAGTCTTAACCCCCCAACAACATCCCTGTGGGCTGAGAGTCTGTGACTGGCCCAAACTCATTCAGTTGGCTACATGGCCGAGTGGGGACTAGAACCCAGGATGCCTGAGTCCCAGTCCTGTATTCTTAACCACTACACCACACTGGCTATTAGAAAGATAAATTTTAATAATTTTTTATTTTATAAAATATTTATACTTTTATATGTTTTTTTAAAAAGACCACCAAAAAAATGGAAAGTGTGTCTCTTTTGAAACTGTACTCATATTTATTTACAAATATTTGAATGCAGTAAGTTGGTGGTGAAAAACAAATGCAAAAATAAAAGAAATGCCAAGGACCTGATCTTGGCATGAGTGAATTAGCCAGAAGAAAAATCAAGTTCACCCATTTATTTGCAATATTACCAGTAAATATAAAAATGTTTCCCACCATGAGTTCACATGGTTAACACCCCTCAGCATCACTTAATTTGTTGGGGAATTCTAGGGTAGCAATTAAGTCAGTGTAAGCTTTGAATCACATTTAGGAGAAACAGGACTTAAAAGACTAAAAGTAACCACCTTCTGAAGTGATTCCATTTTAATATACAGACATTGTAACAGTGTTACTTACCAAGTTAGCCATGTAAATTGTAAGCAGCCCTCTCCTAAAGGCAGAAAACAACACACAAAACAATTGTTAGGCCATACTGAGCTTTGACATAAGACTTATCACATCAAACCCACTAGAATGAACAGGTTCACTCCATCTCTAGGATAAAATTCTGCTCAATGGCTAGAGCGGGGAAAACAACAGCTCTAATTTAGAACTCATTCATACTGCTAATTTGCTTCGATAAGGTTGGGTTGTCAAGAGTACAATATACCAGTCCTTTAGCATTGTAGTAGCTGCTTGTTAGAATGCTAGGCTGGAATTTTACAAACCACGAATCTATCACATTTGTGTCTTTATCCTTCTGTGGCGATATTCCTCATGGCAAGGCCCACAAGCCAGTGCCAGCCCCCCAATTACCCCCAGGGGCTACTTTGCTAGGCAGGTCAGTGGGTAGGTGTGGCTTCATGGCCGTCCCTGGGTCACTGCACTTCCCCCTTTCCCTCTTCTCTCTCTGTGGCTCTCTGTCCTCACCATCAAGGGTTTTCCTCCCTCTGGCTGATTACAAGCAGTTGCATGTGCTTTCCAAATGCATTTTGGGCTGGCTGTGACACCCACCTCACATGTAGAGGTCGTGTGTTTATCCAAAGGAGACAAGGAAAATACAGGCAAACAAAGGGAGCTGCAAGCTTGAGAAGATGGCGAGCAGAGAAAATAGAGAGGCAAGCTGTAAATGAGAAGGAAGGCGGGAAAGACCATGTAGCAGGAACATTCTATGGAAAAGGGGAGAGAAGGACTAGCAAAAGGTTAGCGGACGCTGCACAAAATTCACATCTCCTGCTAGCCCAGCAGTCAAATGTCAGTGCTCCCATTGGAAAAAAAAAAGTCTTTCATGTTCCTTTGCTGCCATCTTTGCAGCAAATGTAAAAGAAGCGCATGCATACTAGTTCCTCACCTTCCTCCCTCAGCCCCAATAGCACACAGAGCAGAAGCAGCTGCCACCAGTAAGTAGGAATGCCGTCCAGATGCCCCACAACTGCTTCACTGAGCAAACCCAAAAATAAGTGAATAGAAATCCAGTGACAAGAGGACATACTGTATACGCATAAACAAAACTAAGAGTGCCGGGCATACTTTCACACAAACAATTGAAGTAGGTTTTGCATTGAGCTGTGTTGCCCTTACACTGCAGCTTTTCACCCAAAGCATCCACTGGCTCTAAGGAGTTCAGGACCGGCGCACAGGGTGCAAGATAGTGACCAGCAAGGAACCAGTATGACTACTGGAGCCAACACTGCCCAATCCTTGTCAGAAATTCCGATCACTACACCACACAGACTCTAAATCTTAGACCCTACATACCAAAGCCCCCCACCCACCGATCTCATGTCACTCTTTGATCTTCGACCAGCCAAGTGTGTTCTCTTGCTTATGTCAAGTTAGAGCAACTGTTTCACTTTCCTGGGACTGCCTAGAGATGCTGCAGTTTCATTATGGAACACCTCCACATGGTAGCAGTTAGCATATTTAATGATAACATGCAGCATACGAAGCCATTTACATTTAGTGTTAGTCTTATCCTCCAGAAGAGTTACTTCATGTATGCAAGACATTGCTCAGCTATTTGCCTAAAGGAAGCAGAAATTTCTCTCCTAATGAATCGCCTGGCATTGGTCCATAGGCAGTAGGCAAGAGGCCCTGCTGCTCTGCCTGGACTGGAAGTGAATGCTGGGGTTAGCCAGGAAGAGGTCAGCCTGCGATGTGCAATGCTTCCTGAAGCATGAGATGATCTGCCAGCATCAGCATCAGCATCCACAACCGTGTCTGCCTTCCTTGTGCCACCACCCTAAGACGTCAGGCTGAGTTTCATGACCACCGTACTGCACCTATCAAAGGGTCTCAAGTATAACAAGCTTTAATATATTTCAGTTAAAGAAAACAAGATGGATAAATGACTGGTTTTTTTGCTGCAGGAAATAATTCCTCAAATGCATTGGTTCAAGTATGTGATGGGGCTAATACAACCATTATTTTCTTAACATAAACATGCCTGCATGGATTGCTGGCAGCAACTTTGCTTCAGAAGGCTGAATCTGATCTGCAAACACAGACTTTAAAAAGAAGTAAAACATACCACTTAACCTGCGTAACTAAATCAGATGCACAAATTGCAGATAGTTCAAAGCCATAATCAAATCAAGGAATCGCCCATTTATCTTGCACGGAGTTGCCTAACTCTGAATACTGTGCAATCCCAGACCTAGAACCATGGTGGGGGTGGGAGGGAAGCCTGAAATAACAAAGCATTACAGCTGATGTTTAGGTTAGGCTTAATCATTCACACCCACCTATTTCCTACTTTCAGCTAAAGTCTGACAGTGAGACACCAGTGCAAAAGTTCACTTAAAACCAACAAGAACAGCTAAGCTTTCAAAATAATAGAGAACACAAAACACAGACTTGAGCAGGGAAATTTCAGTATAAAAAGAACCCAAACACAAGTTGTTATGAAAGTGAGTGTCTTTCATGACAGATGGTTTACAGAAGCCCAGTCAGTAATTTCAGTCACTGTTTCAGACATCTAATGTGTCCCTTAGTAAGTAGATGAAATACTACAGTGGGTACAGCAAAAGGGCTGTTTTAACACTGAGAGTCACATTTTTTCCAAAACCTGATCAACCTCAGCCTGATCAGAATGCTCACTCATCAAAATATTCAAAAACCAGTCTAAACGATCAAGAAAGGAAAGGGGGAACTAGAACTGCTCTAATGCAGAAGGGCCTCCCACACACCAGAGGCCATGCACAGCCTCGGGGCCATAGGTGACCCCACCACCGCCAGTATAGCCTCCACTGTCATGAAAAGTCAGGATTTTTAAAAAATATCTACACTCTGCCAATAAAAATCAGTAGCAAACCATTGGAAGCACTGTCAGTAACCCTATTTTAAAAGGAAACCTGAGCTTTGACAGCTTCCTGAACTTTTCCAGCTTCCTGAGGATTGGGAGGGACAGTGCAAGGAGTACTCCAGTCAAACTCCTGGAGAATATAGCTGCAAAAGGGTGCTCTACTAACCACCCCGTTTCCTGAGTAAAGATCACTCGTGTCCTTGTTTCCCTTGACAGCCTACCTTGACAGCCTGCCAATGGGTCAGTAAAATACTGACCCATTGAGGTCTCCTCTGGGTCAGTGTTCATGGGTTGTGCTTTCTGCTCCTCTCTGGATATTCCCTAGGAAAGGCTTCCATTCGGAGCCCCACAAGAACACACCTCTCGATGTGCACATGTCTAGCATTTTTAAAAAGGGGAAAGGAAAAATATGCAAATTTCTTGCCCTTAAGAAAAAATGAGAAAGAAAGGTAGCAAACAAATGACAGCCCCCTCGACATGCCATCTGGACACTTTGGAGGAACTGTCACGGCTGCCAACTTGGCAATCATGGAAGGTGATCCCCAAAAAATTGGGGGGGGGGGGACCATAGCAAGCAAAAAAGGGCTCAGGATCACAGCAGGGGACACTGAGCCAGCGATGGTCAGCCCACTGTGCCACCAGGGCATTGATGAGGGGCTGTCACTGCTGGTGGTCTGGATAAGCTTGACAAGAGAGGCAAGGAGAGTTTGCTAGATTTGTAAAGCAACTTCTCGCAGTCCACAGTGTGATCGGTCGCTTAGGTTTGGATGACGCCATGAACTATCAGGCTTAAACAATCCCAATAACAACCCCATGGGTTGTCAGGATGGTTTGTTGCCCTCAAACAAGCCACTGTGGAGAAAGCACAGCACAATCATCTACCATGGCCTGTCACCAACCATGGGTTGCTGTATAGGTGAACTAATCTATGTATGGCTCAATGCTGAATGAACACTTGGACTCAATGTTTCATGAAGGACTTATTTTCCTTCATGAAAAGGAAAATAATTGCAAATGGTGATTTAAGAATGCATGTACATATGTAGAGAGAAAAGGAGCTTGCAATGCATGGGATGGAACTCTTTATCTGAAATGCCAGATATTCTCCATTAAAAACAGTAAAAGAGACATTAAGTGAAGTAACAGCATTATCTATTTGTTATATTTCTGTTCCCTGTTTTTCCTGCAAGGAATCTGAGTCCAAGTCCTTACATAATTCTCCTCCTCTTCTCCATTTTTATCCTTACCGCAACTGATGTTCTCCAGATATTTTGGACTACAGTTTCCAGCGTACCTGGCCATCTCCCATCCTGCCTGGGCCTGATGGAGGTTAAAGTCCAAAACATTTGAAAAATACCAGCTTGGGAAAAACTGATCTAAGCTTCAGATTCTACAGGTTAAACTTTGCTATACTATGCTGTAGCCACTCAAAACTGGCTGGATCTTTTCAAAGGTAAGTGCAGAGTCATTAAAGAGGTAGAAACAACATCCAAAGCCCATCTCCACCAAGAAGCTGGCTTCTACTGGTCTCAATTTCATAGAAAAGGGTGAAGTCTTATCTCCATATTTTGTCTTCCTGGAAACAAAATATGTTTCTAAATATTAAATAATATAATATTGTTTCAAAATATGTTTCTAAATAATACTCTAAATCAAGAGCTCACATATTATCTTGAACTATCTACTCTACAAATAACTCTGCTTATCTACTAGGGCAGTAAAGTGTATTATCTAGGTTTGAATTAAGTAACCACAACTATGCATGTGAGATTTGGTGCCTTTTTGTGCCTTCTATCCCTTACTAAAAAGCATATTTTTATAGGTGGTCATATGGCTACATTATTTTAAAACAGAATTTCATTAAAACTTTGCCCATATGCAAAACTTGGACCCAGTTCACATATAATGGCAGCAATTCCCGGCCTGTTTAACCCAGGAATTGCCATGGCCAAGCAAACCAACAAGCCACACGCTGATCACTTCCATTTTCAGTGAACACTTTCCCATTCCTGGGTCCTTCTATGAAATGCAAACCCAGAAACTCATTTAACCCAGAGATAACTCAGTTTTTCAGATTTGCAAGTTATGGAACAACCCACAGTGTTGTTATCTGAAAACAAAAGCAATGAGCATGGTTTTGAGCACTTCACTCACCCTCAAAAAATGAAAACCTCTGTATTTTTAGGGTATTTCACAAGAAACTGTGCCTTTTGGACTTTGGGCAAATAAATTCAAAGAATCTTGTTTCTTCTATCCCCAGAGCTACATTTAAGTGAGATACCCTTGACAGAAAGGCTTATAAACTGCACAGGATGGACAGAAGCATGTCAGGAAGTTTAAACTAATTGGTGGCAGCCTGTTCTAACTCTGCAGGGGGAATCTTTTGTAAAGAAGTTCTGACAGGAGAAGCCTCCCCCTCCTGCCTCTGATACAGTCTTTCCTTTGGGAAGACTGAACATGGCTCCCAAGCAGTTTCCACATGTCCCAATAGGTGAGATTTGGTTCTAAGTTCTAACCCATCTGGTTATACGTTCAAACCCATGTTCTTATAATTTGATACTGACACTCAGAAAACCAACATATTTTTTAGTAATGTGACATGTTGGTGATTAAACCTTTGGTGATATATCCTAAGATATTAAGACCAAATCTGTTCATTTACCAGATTTAACTACTAACAGAAAGAAGAATTTGATATAGTTTACCAACTGTGCATAGTTTAACAAGTTTTTAAAGAAAGAGATTTAACTGGGTGTTAATTTGACCATTTTTTAAATAAAACACTCTACAATTTGAGAGCAGTAGGGAAATCCCTTCTAAGAGATGCATTTTTATTTGAATTAATGAACAAGAATCAGAACTACAAGATAAAAGCATATTTGAGAAAGGATAAAAAAACAAACAGGCATGAACCAGTCAGAAAACAACTGATCTTCCATTCTCCACCTTTACAACACCACTGAAGGGTTGAAATACTTTGAAGATGAGACAGAAAACTCCTACATCACTGGTACATGAGCATTCATCTAAAATTCCCAGGACCTTTATGAAAACAGCTTCAATGGTCAAAGGCTTTCTGCACTCATCTACACATTGAGTGGGAGAGTTTCAAAGGCAAGCAAAATTGATGGTAAGCTCCCAAAGCTCATTTTCAGTGAAATGCAGGCATCCATCATTTCTGCCTCTGGAAAGATTTCAAAAGCTTAAAATTAATTCTGTCCTTCAATCAAAACAGCTTTTGCATCTCCATTTTCACTTTGATATTTGGTTTGCTTTTGACTAGGATTTTTCTCACCGTCATGGCTGCACCATGTCAGGACTGCTACAATCCACACAGCACTGAACATGACTCAAAATACTTTCCAAACTATTCCACAGTAAAGAGCTGTGTATTCTTCACATTTTAAGGCCCATAATTGACCACCAAGAAATGATGAATTCTACAATGCCCTATAAAAATTCAATCCCACCAAAAATGGAACATGTTTTATTTTGGTATTCACAAGGATCGATAAGGAATTGACATCAGCCATTCAAGATGCTTCTCTTGTTTCTGAGATTTCAAGCATCAATGAAAAACACAAGAGCTGCATAAGCATCCATCCTTATTCCTTGCAGCCTGTTGCAAGCAATCAGTTCAGACCAGTGATAACAGAAGGGGGAATGGGAAAAGGCCAAAATGGACAGAGAGGTGGGGTTGTTATACAATCCTGCAAATCCCACCTAATTTGGTGTTAGCTCCATGCAGCACTGGATCTGACTCCACCTACAATCAGATAGGGCTCCAAAAGGGCTTCTTCCACAGATTAACAGTTCTACAAGAGGAAAAGGATTTTCCACACAGGTATTATTCAGACAGAGACATCACCCTGCCAACAAAAGTGCGTATAGTCAAGGTTATAGTTTTCCCAGTTGCAATGTATGGCTGTGAAAGCTGGACAATAAGGAAGGCTAAGTGCTAAAGGATTGAGGCCTTTGAATTGTGGTGCTGGAGGAGACTCCTGCAAGTCCCTTGGACCAGAAGGCGATCAAACTGGTCAGTCCTAGAGGCGATCAGCCCTGACTGCTCTTTAGAAGGCCAGATCCTGAAGATGAAACTCAAATACTTTGGCCACCTAATGAGAAGCAAGAACTCCCTGGAGAAGAGCCTAATGTTGGGAACAATAGATGGCAAAAGAAGGAGGGGACGGCAGAGGATAAGGTGGTTAGATGGAGTCACTGAAGCAGTTGGTGTGAGCTTAAGTGGACTCCGGGGGATGGCGGAGGACAGGAAGGCCTGGAGGAATGTTGTCCGTGGGGTCACGATGGGTCGGACACGACTTCACGACTAACAACAACAATTATTCAGAGCTAAGAAATGAGGTGTGGCAACAAATCAGCCAATTAGTTATTGTTGTGTTGTGTGTCAAGTCAACTTATGGAGAAACTATGAATGAAAGCTCTCCAAAATGTTCTGTCCCCTCTCAGCTCTTCTAAGCTCAAGACTGTGGCTTCCTTTATGGAGTCCATCCATCTCTTCTTTGGTCTTCCTTTCCTTTTTCTGCCTTCAACTTTACCTAGAATGCTTGTCTTCTGTAGTGAGTTTTACCTTCTCATGGCATCCCCAAAGTACAACAGTCTCAGTCTTGTCATTTCTGCTTCTAAGGAAAGTTATGGCTTTATTTAATCTAAGACCCACTTGTTCATTTTTCTGTCAATCCAGGGTATTCCCAGCACCATGTTTCAAATGCATCAATTTTCTTCCTGCCAGCTTTTTTCACTGTCCAGTTTTCATATCCATACATCTCCAGGGAACCATCCTTATACTTGATTATCTTTTCCAGTTCCTTCATTGCTGCCCTTCCAAATCTCAGTTTTTAAAAATTTCTTAGCTGCAGCCTTCATTTGAATTAATGAGTGAGCCATGGTATGTACAATCTTTCATGATTTCAATTTCTTTATAGTTACCAGTAAAGTTCTGTAATTCTGTTGACCCGATTTTTGTTTTATTTTCAGCTGCAGTCCTTTTGTACTTTCTTCACTCATTTTCACCAGCAAGTGTTTCAAGTCATTCCCACTTTCTGCCAATAGTATGATATCATCTGCATATATTGTATTATTGATATGCTTTCTGCTAATTTTCATTCCTTCTTCTGATTCTAATATGGCTTTCCTTCAGTACGGACTGAAGAAAATGGGAGATAAAATACACCTTTGTCTGACACCTTTGCCTATGGGAAACCATTCTGTTTCTCCATATTCTTTCCTCACAGTAGCAGTAGCTTCTTGTCCACAATACAGGTTATGCTGAGGCATGCCCATTTCTTTCAGGTCCATCCATAGTTTCTCGTGATCCACATAATCAAAGGCTTTGCTGTAGTCTATAAAGCATAGACTAATCTTCTGAAATACTTTGTTGTGCTCAGTAGCCAACCTATATTTGTAATATGGTCCCAAGTGCCTCTTCCTTTTCAGAATCCAGCTTGAATGTCAGGCATTTCTCAGTCCAGAGAAATATTATTACCTCAGTCCAGGTAATATTATTTGTTGCAATGGCTTGAGCACCAGTTTGCTTGCATGGGGAATTAGTGCACTGGTTGCTGCACTCTTTTTGCATCTTGGGGACTGAAATGCCTATCAGACATTTCCAGTCTGTGGGCCATTCTTTTGCTTTCAATATTTGTTGGCATATTTTTGTTAAGATTTGGACTGATTCAGTCCCTGCAGCTTGCTGACCAATAAAATTAAAGCATTTTCTGCCTCAGGCTTACAATCTAAAAAACTTACTAAGCAAGCAAGGAGGCACACACAGTGCTAATGGGAGAGGATAAAAGCAAACTTGGGCAGCTGCTTTTAAATTTACAGAGCGCTTACAGCAAATAGCTGAGATGCAAACCATTCAGATGCAGGAGAAAGCTTAGCTTCTCTCCCTCTGCTGTAGCCTGCTGGAATTACTGGGGCAAGGTGGCAAGTGAAGAAGAGCCAAAGGCAGCTGGTGTCCCAAGAGAGATGATGAGATGGCCTTGCTTCCCCATTCCACCCCTCCGCACCCATAACATTGCAGCTTGGTGGAATGGGTTGTGTACGGGCTTTCCTTCCCTTCTCATTCCTGCATGATTTCCCTTCCCTTTTCACTAATAACCACAATCACTGCAACGTCTGTACTGAGATGAATGCAGATGGTATATAGCATTAGTCAAAGAATGCCAAGACCAGCTGGGAAAAAACCTGGAAAGGCTTTTTTTACTCGTGCACAGCAGTCACAATAAACAGCAGGGGAGGGGGTTAATTTATATCACTCAGACTACCAATTTATGAGTTTAAATAAATCTATTCTGAAACAGAAGAGTTGCTTTAAAACAGCTCCCGAGAACAGGAAACAGTTTATGGATTAGACAATGAAGTTTAAATATACCAGGCTGCCACAAATATCAATTTGCAATAACATTTAGCCTAAGTACAATTTGTTTTTAAGTTGTCAAATCCACAGAAGCCACAGCAATTTTGTGGTGTTCAGCTTATAGCACATATACTGTGGTTTGTTTAATAAGCAGTATACCATAATCAGTAATAACAGTGTGCAACACAATCAATCATTGTTAAGAAAATGTTTCTTCATGCACCTGGACAACCATCCTAGAAACTGCATTGCTAAATCTCAAAAACAGGACAGCTAACTATAAACTCAAAGTCCAAGCCTTCACAACCCTAGCGCTATAAAGAACACATCTAAATTCATGCATTACACAGGCTAAGACACAGTTTTTTAGAGGAAGCATGGCTGGTAGAGGGAAAAGTCAATTGCTCAAAAATCCAGAAGTCTGAAGCAATCTTTGTAAATGGCTTGCAAATCTTAAATCTGCAGTATCTTCCCCACCCCCTACCCCAGAAGGAAGGCTTTTGAACCAGAAGGTGTTAGATGTAGCCTAAGGTACTTTTTTACAGCCAAATTATAAAACCTCAACTTAAGGCTTCAGAATGGCACCAATGACACAGTCCGCTCTACAGCAAGGAGACAGGCGCCACTATAATGTTAACAGCCACTAAGTAAACACTAATTCTGCCTAGAGGACACTTAAAGAGGGAGAAGCAAAACACACATACATACGCACACACCCCTTCAAAGCCAGTAGAGAACTTTATTTTGATTAGTTGTAATTAGGTTTCTTTACTGGAATTCACAATGGTGTAATTCAACAAGGAAAGGCACAGAGAACCAGGCTCATTAGGCAAATAATGCAACAATCAGCTTCTAGAGATTTAATTCCCTGTTTTTCAACTAGGCTAAAATTAAGCAGCATGCAGCTCATCTTGTTGGTAAGAGCTAATAATAATGAGGTCTTAGTAGTAAATAGCAATATATAATTTACTGAAAATTTAAGAAAAAAAGCATTCAGTCTCTTGTATCGAGGTGTCACCTGAAAAATAAAGCTGTTCTAACTTTTTGCTTACAAAACCTGTTTTTGTATTCTTAGAAGGAAGCTTTTTGTCAAATGGTGAAAGAAAGGAGAGTGCAGAGGTGCACTGAAGTGTTCACCATGCCACATGTAATGTTATAATACCAAGACCGGCAGAGACCACTTCCCGGCTCATTGCCCATTCCCTCAAACTTTTTACACAGAAATACAAGGCGAACAGGGATGCAGTAGCGCAGTGGGTTAAACTGCAGGGGCCGCTGGGCTGGCTGATCGAAAGGTTGAAAGTTTGAATCCGCAGATGGGGTGAGCACCAGCTCCTGCCAACCTTGCAGTTCGAAAGCATGCAAATGCAAGTAGATAAAAAGGTACCACTTTGGTGGGCAGGTAACAGCGCTCCATGCACCTCAGTGTTGTCATGCCAGCCACATGACCACGGAGACTGTCTGCAGACAAGCGCTGGCTCCCTCGGCCAGGAAACGGAGATGACCACCGCCCCCTCGAGTCAGGCATGACTGGACTTTAAAGTCATGAGGAAACCTTTACCTTTAACAAGGTGAACACCATTTTGCAGTTTGACTCAATCTTTTCCAGAACTAGTTCTTGCAACAATGAAAGAGGGGAACTACCAGAGGGAAACATTTATCTCTTCATCTTAATCTGCAGAAACAAAACTAGATGCCACAGTTTTATCACATTCTAGTGTGACTCAACTCAAGATTGGAGGCAGTTCTTTTAGGTCAACAGCGGTATGTCACACAGCCCAATGGTGTCACTTTAGAATACTGTTTCAGCAAGTGTAAAACCTGTCCTGTAACCTAGACAGTGGGTAGCTTGGTTCTCACTGACAGATTCCACCATGTATATGTGCCTGCACAGAGATGTACTGCATCCCCAGGAGTTCCTGTAATATACACACCTTCCATTCATATACCCCAGCTAGACAACTTGAGACATTTTGTAGTACAGAAATAGTGTCAATTATGGTGGCAAGCAGTGAGTGATCTAAAAAGAGATCTTGGGGTTGCAGTGGCTAGAGCAATGAAAATATTGGCCCAGCGTGCAGCTGCTGTGGAAAAGGTCCATGTTACTTAACTCCATGTTAAGTATAATCAGGAAAGAAAATGGGGGGAAAGCCCTGCCAAGATCATACCCACCCCCCTTATACAAATCTTTAGGGTGAGTGCGCTTAGCATATTGCGTACCGTTTTGGTTGTCTTGTCTTAGCTGGAAAAAGAGCAAAGAAGGGCAACTGAAATGTTGGGTTACAGTGACTCATTTATGAGAAATGGATACAAAACCTGTTTGTTTAGCTTATAAAAATGGTGAATAAGTGGGAACATGACAAAAACTATGCATGGTATAGAGAGAGGGAACATTTTTCTCCATCTCCCATAATTCTAGCACCTGGAGTGCTCCCATGAAGCTAATTAGTGGAAGATTCAAGACAGACAAAAACTTACTCATGCAACATATAAACTATGGAATTCACTGCCACAAGAAGTGGGGGCTGCCCAAATTCAGGAGGAGCAGCCTATCCATGGCTACTAGCCTTGCTGACTAGGTGCTACCTCTGTTATTTATTTCATTTTATTTTTTGATTTATATCCTGCCTTTTTCCTACAAAGGGCTCAAGGCAGCTTACATCATTCTCCTCCTCCATCTTATCCCCACAACAACAACCCTGTGAGGTAGGTTGGGCTGAGAGTCTGTGACTGGCCCAAAGTCACCCAGTGGGCTCCATGGCTGAGCGGGGACTAGAACCCAGATCGTCTGAGTCCCAGTCCCATGCTCTAACCACTACACCACACTGTTATCAGGGGAGGCATGCCTGCATACACCTCTTGTATCCATCCTGCTGTGGACAGCTGCTGAATGCAGTGCTGGATCTGATCCAACATGGCCTTTTCTTCTGTAAACATAGCTAGGACTGAAATTCTATCCAAATGTAAGGACACATCCCACAAAACAGTGCGAAATGTATTTCTGACCACAACCTATTAAGGCTAATTTCAAGTTTGTCCTATTAGTGTGCACAACACTTTTGTTTGATTGTTATGATTAATGCCCAGCTTTTGTTACACTAATCACCTTAGCTATTTCGAGTGGCAGAACATTCTAGGTAGAAAAACAGGCTTTCAGCTAAGTGTGTACAAAGGATTTTGTTAGCATCTGCTTCTTACGTAGTCCTAAAGGTTCAATCAAGTATTGGATACAACAGTTCAGCCTAGGATCTGAAAACATGAGCATTTGCAAGGCAGCTCTGGTTTGCAAGCGATTCCAGTATTCAGTCTCTGGCATGGGTGCTGTGCAAGCAAAGACCCACAGCAAACTTTAAAACCTGTTGGTTGTGTGTGTGTGTGTGTGTGTGTGTGTGTGTTGGTAAGCTGTCTAGAGACTCTGGTATTGGATGGCATATAAAAACTTTAAATAAACAAAGAAAGCGGGGTGTCCACAGGGAAGAGATTAAATTATTATTTGCTACCAGCAGCTAGAAACAGTAAAAAGTCCAGGGGCACTTCTATGAATTTATAAGCAAATTTATATAAAACTATCTCCTTTCAGTCAGGATGAGATAAAGATTAAAATATGAGGATATGTCAGCTTATGTCTGGAAAAGCCCACTTCCAGAGAAGTGTGGAGAATACACCAATTTGTATTGAATAGTTCATCTACTTCCTAAGAACCTGTGTTTTTCTCTCCAATTTAAAAAAAAACATCCTTAGTTCTGTTAGGAGGTTTGAAAATACACAAGGGGCATTGTCTAACACACAAAGCCTCAGTAGCCAGAGGCATGTCTGGACTACATTTACAGTGACTCAGGGTAGCTTTAGTACCCCACATGATTCCTTCTTGCTCATAAGTGGCACAGGCAGAATTATCAAAAGTAACATTTGCAAAATAAATAATGAATACACAAATCTTAATGATTTATGCAAGCCTCTGAACTGTTTCACTTGATACACAACTTCTCACTTCTTTGGCTTCTTGTTTCTCTGTATATCAAGCTTTTAAGATAGTTCCAATATAAGGATATCATGAACTTACTGGTGGGGTCATCTGTGTGTTCCATTACTTCTTCAAGAAGGCCAAGACAGTATACACAATGTTCTCACTGAAGCCTTACAACATCCCTGTGAGGATGGTTAGGCCCAGAGACTGCTCCAGGATCATCCAGAGTGGGGAATTTGTACTCAGATGTGTCAGGTGCCATCACCTCCAACAGTACTTCCATGTGATGGCGTTTCCACTCAGAAGATGTAACCATTTCCTATGTGAATCAGCTAAGGTGGACAAATGGTGGCCCACCAGAACTCTCATGATCCCTCACCATAGGCTGTGCTGGCTAAGGATGAAGGAAGATGTAGTGCAAAACATCTAGAGGGTCACAAGTTTTCCAGCCCCTCTTCTAAAGCCATGAAGAGTCTCTATACCAGCTACTGAAAGAGGAACAGAGGGAAACGGAAAGGCTTCCAGTGCCAAGAAAGAAAACCTGAAAGGTCTAAGCAAGCCTCCTGAAGTGTCGGCTATTACTAGCATGTCAATCCAACTCCCATATGATGGGTCTCTATCTAATCCATCCTACAAAGGTGAAGAAAGATGAATCACCCTTCACTGAAAGACATTATTACAGGTACAAAGTAATTGCCAAGCACCTCCCTAGTTGTCTAGAAACCATCTAAAGCAGTGACTCCCAAAGTGGACAGTGGAAAGATCTTTTGGGGGGGGGGGGGCAGTGATTGGTTGTTTTAAAATTGCAGTAAAGCAACAACCCTAATACAAAGAAAGAAACCCTGGAAATGCTAGAGTTGTTGCCCAAGAGGAAAGGGGGCAGCAGACCAAAAACGTTTGAGGACCACTGATCCAAAGGAACCTATTTCTGGGTCTGACCAGCCGTCAGTCCAAGATGCCGAGGTTGAGACTGGTTGCTTTGCTTTTACTACAGGATAATTTTTGCTCCTCAGCAGCACTCCGTCTTGTCTTCTTTGCTTCTAGTTGCTGTTTGTCCTTGCTTCTTCTACTGGTCACCCTTTCTGAGTATCAACCTCTGCTTTGACTCCTTGACAACAGTAATTCTCTATACTATTAATGATTTATAGCAACTCAGCCAACCCAGGAATGTGCTTTAATGTTTTCCTGCAAGACAACCAGACTCCTGCTACTGTGCAGAGGAAATCAGAGCATGCATTGAACCAAATCTCAAACTTCCATATGGAAAGGCCACAACGATGTGATCTTAAAGCTTTAGAAAAAAATTAAACAAACTTAGTTATGGCAGTGACCAAAGCCCCAGAGGGAATGAAAAATCATAGGCTAAGGGAGTGTTGGAAGAACCCTTCTGAAATGGAGAACCGTGATCACATGCTTATCTAACTCTGCCTCAAACCAAAACTGCTTATGAACCAGATGCTCTGGAATGGTGTTCAACACATCCCCAAATTGTTTAATAAGTACCTGCATTTCCTTGCATACAGCTCTGAAGTGAGGTTACCTCATTTTACCATGTGAAACTCTTTTTAAGGCCTGGAGGAAAGTCCTTTTCATAATACTTTCTAAGTGATCAACACCACATCAGAGAAGTAATAAAGTGAATGTTTATATTAGTCCACAAGTAGCTTGCCCAGAAATTCTCCACTTTTTCCACATTCCCTCCACCAGATCCCATGGTAAAGAAAGGTACAGTGCTCCTTCCCAAGTTACAAACACTGCATCTGGCCCCAAAACAAGAAGAACGTGAAGGTAAACAAAGCAACAGATGCTGTACCCTTTAAGAAATAGGCATAAGTTGACTTGCTGTATGAAGTTGCCACACTACAGGCAATCTCAAGGAAACAGCTGGCAAACTTCTTGTGTGATGCCATCCCAAGTCCAAAATAATTTGAAGAAGGTGTTAACTAGTCTGGTCTCTCAATGCTTTTTAGAATGCATTTTGAACATTTTCTGCCAAGTTTGGCTCATGTTTAACCGATGGTGTATTTTTTCCCAAGCAACATCATTTTTTTCCCTAGGTTTTAGACATGCAACAAAAGAAGTTCAAATTGTCCTTGGCACACATGTAGAAAGCTGCCCCAATTCTACTAGCAGAATGAAATAAGAATGCCAACAGTGCCAAGAGTGACAGTGTCAAATAGGCTAACTTACAAAACCTCTATCAACCTACCATTTACAAAGAAACCACAGAAGTTGTAAGGTCAAATAGGTTTCAACCATGAGAAACAGGAGCACTGTCCCTTTCAGGAATGAACCAACAGCTGAAGCAATTCTAACTTCAGCATCATTGAATAAGCTTCAAGAATTGCAAGCAAGCAGGAAGCCAAACCAAGCTTGAATCAAGTCAAGACAAACCAAAACTGGAATAAATCTTTATTTTTCTTAAACCAGTCCAGAATCTGAACCATTACCTGAAAGTTTCTGTTGAACCATATCCAGAACAGAACCAGGTTGCTAGTTTAGAATAAGGGTTCAACCAAACAAAATATTTGATGTACATTCTTTGGTTCCACCAAAGTAAGCACACAAGCAATTTGTATATCTGGGTTTGCACAGATTGTATGCTTTGCCCTCCAAAAACTGGACCCAAGACCTGTTTCCCTTTGAGACCGGGGTTTGATCAACATACAAGTTAGAGCATGAAAGGGATGGACATAAAACATGAATGTGGGGTGATTGTAACAAGATAAATGATACCAGATATATTTGGTGTTTATCAAGTTGTGTTCACAGATATGGTACTATGGCAATGCCTTTGCGAATGTAAAATGGGGTAGAAATATGTGAGCAATAGGAAGTAACCTGTGAAACCAAAGTACAGATAGAAAATAAGACTACAGAAATAGTGGAAAGGCAGAAAAAGGGATCAAAATTGAGCCCATTCAAATGAGCAAGTGTGAACTCAAGCCTAAGGATTTGCAGTGCACCCACTGGAGAAAGGAAAGGGGAAAGGAATTCTTACTGTGCACTGCAGGGTGTCCCTCTCATGTGCCTTACATTTAGATTTTACCGTTTGAAGAACTGAGCCAGTTGCCTGTATGTGTCAATAGAGTAACAAAACCTTTACTGGCCTGAACTAAACAACTTCAGCTGCAGTTGAACTTGAGCTGGGAAAGAACCAAAAAATAACTAGCTGCTACCTGCTAGAGCAAATAAAATGCATGCTTCTGAACAAAAAACAACATAAAGCACAAGCACCTCGAACTGCTTAAGATAGAAATTAATTAAATGCTAGTGATGGCATGAAGCCTGTAGCTGAGCTTCTCCCTTCCTGGGCAAGTGCAGTTTCCATTCTGCTGCTTACTCCAAGGAAAGGGAAGGTGGGGGGAGGCTATAATTGTGCAACATTGCTGTGCCTCATGGGCAGAGAGTTATGAGTAACTTTCAGCTACAAATCCAAGGAGTCATCAGAACTCAGACAGTATCCAGCTCACTGTGCAAGGTCCTAGATTGGTGTACTCTTTCAACTGTTTACTGTTCTCAGTATGCAAACTGGAGCTCTTTTTACCATCATGGCTTCCCCAAAAAACCTATTTGATGAGGATACTAAGAATACCATGTTGAGATGCAGAACAGAATCCCTAAGATTGCTTAGAGAGAAGGGATGACCATTATTTATTTCACTGTGGTGCAGTGGTTAAGAGTGCTGCACTGGGACTCAGAAGCTCTGGATTCTAGTTCCACTCAGCCAGGGAGCTCAGTGTGTGTCTGTGAGCCCATCCTGGACACTGTGTGTCTCTGTGAGCCCATCCTGTGAGCCTAACCTACCTCAAAGAATTGTTATTGTGAGGATAAAATGAAGAGGAGACCCTTGCAAGTTGTCCTGGGTTCCTTGCAACAGGAATAATGGCAGGATATAAATGCAGTGCGATGATGACAGTGATGATGATGGTGAACTTTCCCCAGGGGGTCATCCCATCTAGGCAATGATCAAAGCAAAATCTGCGAAGATTCTGCGAAGTTGCTGCATAATGCTTTAGGACCATGAAAACTGTAATATGGACATGATCAGTTGCCCCACAATTAGTTTTGCATATCCCAAGGTATTAGGAGATATAATTTACCTATTAAATATAGTTATCATGCATGCAGACATAGTGGGGATCCAACTGGGACCAAGGAGGGGAGGGAAGAGAGAACACTGACCCTTATAGGAATATCACATGCTACAGTGAGTATGCACTCTCCCTAAGCTACCTGAATGAAAAGCATTTAATTGTGTTGGTCGAATTAATGGCTCACTTCATTAAGTCAACACAAAGATCTGCAACACCCACATCCCAACCAATATTTTGTGGTGGAAACAGACCCTGTGTTGCCCTTGAAAACAGCCTGTTTGTGGGGAAGAGAAGAAAAAGTGAGCACAGACACAATTCCCTGCAGTTGCATTGGATGCGAAGGGAGGTCTCAGATTCTGTACACACTTCATGGAAGGGCAGGGGAGCTCTCTTACAATTTACTCTCAAATTTTGAAGCAGCTCATGCATGTACATTTTTGAAGAGGTAAATGGCACAAACCAAATCAACAAGAAACAGCATGGGGCAGCGGGAACAGCTCATCTGCCCATTTTCCTTCTCTAATTCTTGGCAATCTCTATATGCCAGCTTCTTGCCTGGCTTATTTCCTTTCAAGGACCCTAACAGCAGTTCATGAATACTGCACCTGTTCTCACTAATCCTTTTCACCCTCTCTAGTGACTCCTTCAGTTGTAAAGAGCAACTATGGATGAGAACAACATGAGCACAGCAGGAGGGGAAAGGATGGGCTTCATTCCTAAGGACATCTTTAAGAGCCTCAGGAGAAGCAGGTGACTGGAGAAGAGCAGGTGGGTGCCGTAGATTTGTGGAGAGGTCAAACGGTGCAACAGGATACAGAGATGAAGGGCACTGTCAGGATCTCTGGACCAGTGAATTGTATGAGCAAGCAGTGTGATGTATCAAATTATGGAGGCAAATGGTCCAGTCAAATGCTCTTGAGGATTTTTATACAGCCATGGTTCTCAAAGAAGATGGTCCATGAAACATCCAGTCCAGAGCAGAAAAATAATAGCGAGCATTATTGGTGTGAAATGGGGTGAAAGAGAAAATTTTGATTACCTGATGCAAAATGTCAATCTTTTCCTTTCCCCTCAGTGAATGTAGTTACCTACATAAATTCAATGCCACTACTCTAATACAAATATGAATGTCCTGTAATGTATCTTAGTGCTGTAATTCATTTGGCCAAACTCTATTTCTATATTTCTGTTCACACATTTAAAATACATGTCAACAGGTCTTCCCTTCCAGCATGCTTACAAAAAGATTAATTATTCAGAATTAGCCACTATACAAATATTTCTTTTAAAAAGAGTCGTATTTCTAGTATTCAGTAATACTTACTACTTTTTAAACTCGGGTTTGAAGTTATCATCATTACTATTATCATTACACTGCATTTATGTCCTGCGTTTTCCCCCTTGTGACGAACCCGTTTGGAGAGCCAACCGATGCCTAGGGATGAAAACATCAGAGCAGCCTTGCTGGTCCACCAGGTCCAGCATTGGGTTTCTCACAGCAGTACAGCAGGTGCACCTTGCGAAGCCCACAGGCAGGACACGACGGCAGCAGCCTGCTGCTTCCCACGGATCACTATGCAGAGGCATGCTGCCTCTGGCCCTGCAGGAACTATATGGCCATCACAGCTACAATTCGTTTATTACATTTCTAGCCCATTTTTCTTCTGTCATGGATCTCCCCACCTCCATCTTCTCCCCCCAACAACAACCCTGTGAGGTAGGTTGGGCTGAGGGTCTGTGACTGGCCCAAGACACCCAGTTGGCTCCATGGCTGAGCGGGGACTAGAACCCAGATCCTCCAAGTCCCAGCCCCATGCTCTTAACCACTCCGCCACACTGGCTCTCCACCATTACAGGAGCAGCAAGCACCTCTCTCTCTTTTGTACTCAGCTGGTCAGGGACACAAGGCTGAGGCAGACGGATATGGGGGAAAGCAGAAAGAGCATCATGAGTTGCAGGCAGGCAAAGTGCATTTCATTCATCGCTATAATGGTCCCTATGCCAGTCCCACTGACTGGAAGCACCTTTTAAGATCCTGTTGCTTTCAAAAACCTTAAAAGACACTGGCTGCTTGTATGTGTAACTCCAAGAGGGTATGTAAGCTGCAGTACACTCTACAGACCCTCGCTTGCCAATTCTCAACATAGCTACATATTGATTAATCTATTTTCCTGCACCCTGCTATATGAATGGCTTGCACCTACAGCAAGAAATGGAAGCAGGTGAAAAATACATGAACACATACCTGCTCTTCCTTTCGATAAGAATAGCCACATAAGAAGCTGGTAAAGCAGCACCAAAACCAGGAGTCCAAAAATAGAATTTTCCAAGGATCCTCCTGAAACAAATGAGTAGAATTCATTATGTTGCATAATATCACAGCACACAAAAAAAAGGGGGGGGGAGCTTTGCAGGTTGCACATAACTGATGAAAACATTCATTCACACATACAGTGCCACTCACTGAAATTTCCATCAGAGCTTAGAGAAGAGGCAATTTCATTCCTTTCTCCTTCCATCTACAGCTGCCCCCCACCATCTCTCTCCAAAACCTGCTCTGGAAGGTATGAGGCTAATCAGTGAAAAACTGCTTCCTTTCACTTTTTCTAGCAGGAAGCTCTACAAAATTTTAGTGGCTTCCATGAATAGAGGGAGTCCATCCATTCACAGAAGCAGAAATTTGGATCCAGCCCAAACGAACTCTCTCTCTCCCTCCCCACCCACCCTTTCTCTCTAAAAGCACCATGTTGCCATCTCATGATTCTTCTTAACAAGTACATCAAAGAACCTCATAAAATTAATAGCTGCAACACCCCGGGAGGAACATCAGTTTTACAGCCACTATATTTCAAAGGCTGACTTTGATATAAAGCATTGTGTACATTTTCATAGTGACAAGACAGTTTTGTTACCACAGGACAAGTTGAACGTTGATCCAGCATTTGCCAAAAAATGTTTAATAGCAACCCATTAAAAGGGCACAATTAAAAGACACTAGTTTAAATATGACATGATATCAATAACATGGGCCCTGCAGACCACCTCTTCTTCCCCTTCTGAAAGTGTTCCATCTCACTGGTTACAAAGAGGAATTCTGTTAAAGTTGGCTGCCCCATAACTGTGGTATTCCCTTGCTCTGGAATGCAAGCAACTTCAGCCAATTTGATCAAAGTTTTGATGGCCAGGATTAAGATTCTAAGGTATGTTTTTTTGGCCCCACTGAAGTGGTACACATTTTGCAAAATAGTTTTGCGTAGCAATCCCCTGCTCAGGCTTGTAGTCAACTGTCTGGCCAATTGAAACAAGGAAAAGTTGGCAACAGACAACCAACCAGCACAAAAACACAGCAAAAGCTGGGTTTCCCTGTTTTTCGATCATAAAGGACTAACACAGGCATGGGCAAGCAAGCTAGCTAACTAGTAAAAAAATATTCATGAGCAAGAATTTTTTCTGGACTTCTTCATAAGAGTTCTCTAAGAGGATGCAGCATCAATGCTGTTTTTAGAAGAAACCAGAAGAAGCTCCCCACGCTTTACTCCTCCTTTCCCCAAGAGTGAATTTCCAGTTCACTTCCTGTCACTAAGAAAAAAAAAAAAAACCCTTCACTTTAGCATTGCACAGACTGCCCATAGCAGATGCACTTATTCCTTATATTGAAACCTCTTTAATTCCCTTTCATGTTCTAAAAGTTAGTGAAAGAATTAGCTGCCTATCCCGTCTTTCAGCATGACACTGCTGCCAGTATACTCTGCTGATTGCAAAGAGTAAAACCTGTAAAAAGGACTCATGCAGACAAGTTCCAAAGGCAAGCTATTCCCATATACCTTTGCACAAACAATAACAGGGTGGTTCAATTGCAACTGAGGCACATTCATACACAAATACAAACACACAAATTATCAGACCCAAGAGGTTATCAGTGTAACATTTGGGTTATCTACATTCACATGAGCCTTTATTTAATACACTAGCTTTCTCCTAGTACACAATTTGGCAATTTCATTATTAGGAGTTAGATAAGCTTCCTTCGTCCATTAAAAGGAAGAAAAAGGAGGGGCACTGGCACTATATCTTACAACATTTACCCTTTCCCCTTCCCTTCATCCTATATTAGTGATGCAGAACATGAACTTTGAATATTTGTGTGTGTATGTGGACACATATGTACACATATATATTATTAGTAAGACTTTCAAGACCAGTTCAACATATCTTTGATTGGCACTGTGTGGTTATATGGGGTTTTTGTGTGAATACATGTGTTTTCACTTTGTTTTTTCTTTTTCCCCTTTTTTCTGTATATGTGTTTGCGGTCCTACTCTTGTTTTGTTTCTCAGGGGTTTTTCACTGAAGCTTGGTTTTGTTGAAAAAGTGTAAAAATCAAATAGATGTTATAAATATAAAAAACCTGGATGTTCTTTGTTCTAAACTTTAAGAGCTAACGTGGCAAAATATGAAAGGAGAAGCAAAAAAAGTATTGTTTTAAAAACTTCTCAAGTTTGCAATACCCTTGTGAACAAAATAAAATGTATATCAGATACAAGATCCTGTTGTTTAAGGCTGCTTATTTGTGTAAACGAAAGAGTTAAACTACATTTCCTGGACAGCAAAATGGGCCTGCTTTGACAATCCCACAGGATGGGAAGCAAGCATATTTTAGCTAGCAAATAGGAAACAGAGCTTGACTGCCATGCCCAGAATACTGAAAAATATGTGAATCCTGGTAAGCTCAGAAAATAAGCCCAAGGGACGGGATGGGATGGAGCAGTAAGTAATAATGTTGGGGGTGCTCTTTAGCACAGATTCATGAATTTTGTTCCAGAAGTTGTATCTCCTTCTAAACAAAGTTAAACAGAGAAATGTATGTCAAAGTCAACATTATTTTTGAAACAAGTATCGCGCCATTCTCTAATACGACAAAGATACAGAATAGCGCTAACCAACCTTAAAATGCAGAAAAATGCAATGTACAGACTTCCATTTGCTGTTAGAAAGGAAGTTGATTGCAAGATTTCAGGGAGCAGTTTGTACAAATAATAATCAAGTTTTCGCTTCCGGAGAACTGCGGCAATCTGTAAGAGAAATGTCCATCCAAGTTAATTTATTCATATATTACATTTTTCAACTGCTATCCTTCCACTGATCTTAGGACAGCATATAAAGGAATCCTCTCCTATTTATTTCTATGTACTGAAATGGAGTCTTGCATTTAAAAAAAAAAAACCTCTTGAGTATGTACAGCCAACAATCAATTCAACTCATGGCCTTTTTTACTCCAATGGCCAATAAAACTGAAATCTTCACAGAAAATGCAAAAAACAATCCATCCAACATTGTGATCTTATAAAGAGCATTGCTACCTTGCATTTTATGCAGATGCAAGTTTATAGGGCTAGGAAATGGCTTCCCCAAAGTGGTGTCATGCAAGTGTGTTAGAATGATCTGGAGGGCACCAGGTTGGAAAAGGCTGGCACAACGCAAAATAATTAATGATTTCAAAGAGTAGTTTGTGCTCCAGTTTCAAAACTGGAGCCACTCATAGTTAACAGCATAGAAACTACCTGTGCTAAGAAGGCATCCATAATTCAACCATACATAATATAAGTGCTTTAAAAAAGTATTTTAATCTTTAAAGATTAAGATTCCAATGCATGCTTACTGGAATCAATACTCACTGAACTCAGTAAGACTAACTTCGTAGAAAATATGCATAGCAGGGAGGCAAATAGTCTCCCTAAGTATCACTACAAAGCTACCTCAATCTTCTCTCTTCTGAACAAATCATGTATATAAAGGGAGAAGACTGAACTTCTCATTTGTAGGTACTAAATAATGAACACTTTTGCGAGTGTGTGCATGTGTGTGTGTATGTGCACCCATAGACTCAAACAACAAATAGAACTTCAAAGTTGGCTTTGTTTCTAGTTAAATGCTTCACAGCAGATATAAAAACTGCAAATACTTTTATGAAGAGTCTCTATAAACTTTTACAGCTTGAAGAAGTGGGGGGCAGGGAAGAAACACACTGCAATATTATTCTTTCTGTATTATATAAGTTCAGTATTGCCATTCCTTCCACTGAGTTTTCCAAGATGGTCCCTTCCTCTTCCTCTTCTGTACTTTCTCTTATTCCTATACTGTAGTGGCAATTAAGCTACAATGCAAACCGAAATTATAATGGCTTGAACCAAACTTCAAGCAACAGTATAATAGCAACAACTGAGACAATTACTCGGTGACAATACTTAGAAAAAATATGCATCTGTCTAGATCAAACTGAACCATAGCTTTTAAAAAAAATGCAAATATACATGTTACTGCAGGTATTTAAACCTAACTTTAATACATCCTTTATCTCAAAGTATCTGTTGAGACAGAAAAAAGCTTGCTAAATTTGCTGAAATGTAGGATTTACCGTATTTTTTGCTCTATAAGACTCACTTTTTCCCCCCTCAAAAGTAAGGGGAAATGTCTGTGCGTCTTATAGAGCGAATATGTGTGTGCAGTAAGTCTGTCAGATGTGCAGCCCATGGGGAAGTGATGGGGAATGTGCCTGTGATTATGTGCCCATTTGATTCAGAATATTTTTTTTTTCTTGTTTTCCTCCTCTAAAAACTAGGTGCGTCTTATGGTCAGATGCGTCTTATAGAGCAAAAAATACGGTAATATTGAATTTTAGTAAGCATTTTTATGAAAATATTGGAAGTACATTGAAAGGAAAACGAAATAGATGTGCTGTTCATGAATAAATAACATACATCCAGATATGTTAACTGTATTATCAGACTTTTTTCAAGTTTTATTAATACCATGATACACACATGCTACGACCTATATTCAAGAGACTTTAAAAAAATGAGTGTTCTCATACATCTTGTAAGATAACCTGGAAGCCAAAAGAGGAAGGGAAACTTTCAAAAGATTTTTTAAAAGTCGGGAAAGGAAGACTGATGGAACTAAATCTAGAACCAGGTCTTCTCAGGCACAATTCCAAAGTTGTATTTTGTAGCAGCAGGGTAGATGCTGGAACAATTTCTTGGGAACATCCACAACAGTATTTTAATCTAAGTATCAACCCAATTCAGTGTATGAATGCTCAGAATAAGCGCATGCTCTCAGACAGGTATACACAGGTTTACAACTTAGTCATCCATGCAATTTGATTACAGACTACACAACCTGCAGATTGCACAACTCTTACCTAGGTACTGAAACAAGTTTAACAAAATCGTCTATATGCAAGGTATGTGACCAACTCAGATGAATTATTTTCATGTGCATCCCACTCACTAGGTATGGCTGTGAAAGCTGGTCAGCGAAGAAAGCTAACAGAAAGAATATGGATACATTCGAGACACGGTGCTGGAGAACTAAAAGAAAGGGAAGCAAAGTCGGTCCTAGAACAAGTCAAGCCAGAACTTGCTGCAGAAGCAGAACTGACAAATCTGAGGCGCTCAAGCCAGGACACATCATGAGAAGGCAAAACACCCTAGAGAAGACGATCATTCTAGGAAGAGTTGAAAGCAGAAGAAGAAAAGGAAGAGCAAAGATGAGATGGATCAATTTCATGAAGCCACAGACTTATGCTTACAAAAGCTGTTGACGACAGGACACCTAGGAGTGCATTCACTCATTAGGTTGCAGCATCTGGAGATGTTTTGACAGCAACAGTGCTGTGGGATGAGGAGGTTTAGCTGCAGACACGGGCCAAAATCACAGTCATACTTCTTCTGTAGTCTTCTCTCCTAGTTGGGTAAAACAATGTGCTTTCCAAGGCAAGTGATCAGATCTTCTCTGCCACCATTCTCTTAGCTCCCATCTTCCTCTCTTCTTCCATTATCCAGATGACAGGGTACTCCTGCACACAGACAGTGCCACAGACTGCCTAATTTTAATGCTATGTATAAGGCAATAATTATACATATAGTTGAAACAAGGTTAACTGAAATGAGATTTGTGCATAATCTGGTGATTTGAGACAGTGAATAAATATGGTTAGAACTACCACCAAAACCCACCTTCACTTCTGTCTCTTCCAAAGAAAACTCGCAGGCATTTTGGCACCAGGAAGTACAAGAAAGGGAGGATCGTTGTGAGCAGGTTTGGTAGACAGCACAATACCAAGTCCCTTAATAGTTTCCAATTCTAGTGCTAACCCCTGATAGCAAAATTATGCGAAGAAAGGGCAATTACAGCTTGAAATGCACCATAAAAAGTTATTTTTCCCTGCACAATGGGCCAAACTTTTCTTTGCACAGTACGGATGCATATAGTTAACCAGCCTAGATGAAGCAATGAGCTACCAGGTACATTCATGGGATGTTGGTCAATAATTGCCATGGGCTAGTAAGTTTAGCAGACTTATTTGCAAAACTGATCTAAAGATAATACAATTCTTTGCATCTGGTGAGGTAGACTACAAGCCACAAAAGTTTATACCACAATAAATATCTTCACCTTTAAGGTACCACAAGACTCTATATTGTTTTTGACTCATTTCAGTTGTCATTCTAGTCATTTCCTACTTCCATTTAGGAAACAAAACTGCAGATTCTCGTCCAGCAATACTACAATTGCCCAGCATATTAAGATAATGTTCATGCTAAGGCCATCACTACCAGATATTTCTCATGGGTTTGCTGAAAATCTCAGGACTCTATTCTGTCAATATTTTCATCCTAGGATTCTACACATTAAGAACTGAGAATCAGACAACCACCTCAAAAAATCCAAATGGCTGCAATATTAAACGCCCCATGTGTGATATGTCTACGTCAGGCCTGATATTTACCATGCAGACTAGAGCTGTTCTATTTTCCTCAACTGAAAATTGAATGCCTATATTCAGTGGGTAGATGATCAAGAAAATAACCGTATTTGAGAACGCTCAATTTAATAATAGTTATTCTCACTCATGATTTAATAATAGTTACCCTTTAAAATACATTTACTATTTTAACTTAAAAATAAACAATTCTGCTCTAAACTATAAACATCCAACAAATGCTAAAAATCCTGATTTTGTTTATTTTAAAACATTGATTTCCATCCATCCTTCCTCTTAGTCATTTTTTAAACAAAAACTCTCTTAACTAAGGACAGTTCCAAAGTTGGTTATAATGCCAAAAGTTTCTTGTGAAAGCTTTCAGACTCCTTAGAATCGTAACCTTATTCTCAATCCCTTTCCAAATAATTCCTGGCAGGGAATTTGCATTTTTCACTGCCTCTACACACTGTCTGCCCCAACTACTGCTTGATTTCCATTTTTAAAAACAATCCAGAAGCACTCAGTTCTTTGGTTTTTGTGCAAACTCATAATTCTGAGCTAATGAGGAGCGAAACTAATTAGATTTTCAACCCAACAACAAACGTTTGAGTTAAAACCCAAGGTTATATCCACTTCAGAGGTATAGGTTTGCCCGTCACAACACAGGAATGGGATATTCCTAGGTTGTTTATAAATGGGATTTTTTTTTAAAAAGGCACACACAAGCAAGAGGCACTGCCCTCGTTTCTAAAAACCCACAATTCCTCATTACATGTAAACTAGGTCAACATTTTGGGGCTCTCCACAACCCCATTTCATTTTCACTTGACTACCTCAGTGCTCACCCTAGTTCACACATGATCAAATCTAGTAACACATGCTATGATTTTTCATCATGGCAACTGTTATTTCTTTGTACCAGTAATTATTTGTTATTCATATTTATTTCATTTATACCTATCGTCATTTATTGAGTTATGACTACTATACCTGTTATTTTTGCGTTATTACATCCCAGTTACTAATGCATGCTCCTTAGTGGGAAGCTTTCCAAGAGAAGTTCTACTTGCAATGCATGCCAGCCACTTGGCTTTTTTTTTAAGTCTCAGTGGGCCAGCTGCATGTTATCCTTCAAAATAAGACCAGTTGTGCGGCACCGAACACCCATCTTACATTTCAGAAAAATTAAGTCTGTGGCCAGCTGGAGCTCAAAAGATAAAGAGGTCAAAACAAAAACCTGACACTTCCTTTCACATATTGGATCACTGGACTAGGACTGCTCCTTGATTTCTCTTCCTTTCATAAAGAAGCTTTTAAAAGCTGGTCGCACTGACTGCTCATTTTGGCATGATGTGTAAGCATGCCAGGGTGAAGTAACTGTTACAGTCATCTAGAATATTTTGCATTATACACACAAAAAACCCCTCTTCAAAATCTACCATTACCAAACACTACCCCCTTCCCCACAAAATCTGAATGATGCCCAAATGATCTCTGCTCTTGCCATTTTGTCTCTATAAAACATCTGGAGCGGCCCCTTGGGAACAGCTGGGGCATTGTCTTCCCCAGCATGGAGCCCTCTGATGTTTTCGACCTTGACTCCCATCAGCCTCTGCCAACACAACCAATGGTCAGCAATCCTGGGAGGTGTACTTTAAAGCATCCAGAGGGCACCAAGTTGGAGAAGACTGCCCTAGAGACATTGCCCTACACAGAACAAGTCCCATGAGAATTCTGTGCTGTTCTCTTTCGGGGGTGGGTGGGGGTGATGAGATAGTAGTAACTGCTGTATTAAACTAAAGAATCACAGAACGTCTAACCCCCTGGCTTGCAAGATCCAAAAAGGAGAACTCCCTGGATGAGGGATTACAGTTGCATTGAACATGTGTGTCTATTGATTGAAGATCAGCATTGATATAATACTTTTCCTTGCATCTCTCCTATGAGTTCTAGGAAATGCTTGATTCATTGTACAAGAAAAAGGCCAGCCATGCACAGAGAGACATACAAGAGAGTCATTTCGCCATTGTTCCAAAGCATGGAAAAACATATTTGAATATTCCAACCTTATCAGATGGGCCAGCTGCACAAGTCTGGTATCCTCCCACTTGTCAAAATGCTAAATGAAAAAGCTTCACAAACATCCCACCCCACCCCACAGTGTCCCTTCCTACCCCATAGCATAAACACTCTTTTCTTGGGTCTTCATTCAAGAATGTTAAATCCTTTCAAAAGGCTTGGAGTTGACTCCAAACCACAAATCCGTAAAAGGCAGGAAAAGTAGCACCATGTCCAAGAGGGTACCAAAATGGCTAACTTGCAGCGTCAAGGAAGATATTACAGAGATTTCCTTCAGTAAATGGAAGACTGAGGAGAACAGTAGCATGCCAAAGGGGATTCAAACAGATAGAGCATACTTCTTGAGAAGCATACTGCACAACACCAAGACCAATAATCAAGAATTCTTTAAATTTAGCAGGAACAAGGGATCAGCTAGGGAGGCGGCTGGACCACTGCGTATCAACAGAACTCAAGGAGTGCTAAAGGAGAATAAGAGGACTGCAGAGAAGCTGAATTCATGCTTTCCATCTGTTTTAATTGCAGAAAACATAGGATAGATAGAATGTTAGACACATTATGCGATCCAGCTCATTAGAAAAAAAAATATAATGCTTGGAATGCTCAACAGCAAAAGCAAACCAGGTCACCAAAGAGCAAGATGGTTAGACTCCATCAAAAAGGACGCAGGCCAGAGCACAGTTCAGCTCAAAGAGGTGGCACAGTAACAGAAAGTGTGAAAAGATTTGGCCCATGGGATAGCTTATAGTCAGACATGACTGAACAGCTGAACAACAACATAGAACAGATACCTCTGCCCAAAATGCTGTGGTTGCCAGGTTGTGCAAAAGTAGTTCCACTAGCATCTGCAAGCATTTGCGGACTTCCTCTCAGCCTGGCTCACTTCCTAAGCAAGGGCCAAACACAAGAAAAGTCAAACAGAAGAGGGATGGATTCTGCAAGATCACCACAACTCTAAATAGCAGTGGCAAAAGATGAAGCTCTTGACCATAATGAAAAATTGGAACCTAATAAGACAATGGGTCAAGATGGTATCCATCGCAGAGCTCTGAAAAAATTCACATCTGAAATTGTGATCTTAGTCAAGGCTATGGTTTTCCCAGTTGCAATGTATGGCTGTGAAAGCTGGACCAGAAGGAAGGCTGAGCACCAAAGGATTGAGGCCTTTGAGTTGTGGTGCTGGAGGAGACTCCTGAGAGTCCCTTGGACTGCAAGATCAAACCAGTCCGTCCTAGAGATCAACCCTGACTGCACTTTAGAAGGCCAGATGCTGAAGATGAAACTCAAATACTTTGGCCACCTAATGAGAAGGAAGAACTCACTGGAGAAGAGCCTAAAGCTGGGAACAATTGACAGCAAAAGAAGAAGGGGACGGCAGAGGATGAGGTGGCTAGATGGGAGTCACTGAAGCAGTCGGCATGAGCTTAAGTGGACTCCAGGGCATGGTGGAGGACAGGAAGGCCTGGAGGAATGTTGTCCATGGAGTCGCAATGGGTCGGACACAACTTCGGGACTAACAACAACAATGTAACATATCACTATGATCAGTTTCTGTACCAATAGACTGGAAAATGAACAATATAATACGGTGGGTTTTTAAGAGATATGGGGGTTCAGGAAATTGCATGTGTAACATCTGTTTTCGGTAAATTATTTGAAAGAATTATTAAAGCTAAAATTAATACATAAATCATACAACACACCTTACTGAAAAGAATCAACATGGCTTCCACAAAGGTAAGTCATACCACGACACAAAGTCCCTCACCAAAGTCTCCTGAACAATCTAAAATGAATAAAAGGCTCAATAAGCAACTAAATAATAGAAATAAAAGTAGAAATAAATAAAAAAAATGCTCTCAAAACAGAGATGCAAGCAGTGCTGTCCCAGACCTCTCTACTGGGACCAATGCCTTGCAAATTATTCATAAATGATCTGGAATTAGGAGTGAGTATTGAAGTGGTCTGATTTGCTCATGACATCAAATTTCAAGGGATTAAAATAAATAGGACTGTGAATAGCTCCAAAAGGAGATCTCAAAAATTGGAAGAATGGGCATGAACGGGCAAATGTAGTTCAGTGCAAGCAAGTGTAAACCAATGCATGTTGAGCAAAAAGTCTCAACCTCACATGTATGATTATGGGATCTGAGCTAATGGTGACTAACCAAAATAGAGATCTTGGGTTGTGGTGGACAGCGTGATGAAAATGTTGACCTAGGGTGTGGCAGCCATGAAAAAAGGCAAATTCTATGTTGGGAATAACTCGGAAAGGACCTAAAAATAAAACTGCCCATATCATACTCCCCTTATACAATATCCTATGACCACACTTGGAATACTATGTACGATTCAGGGACATTATAACATTGGAAAGAATGCAGAAAAGGACAACTAAATTATCCAAACAGTGGAACAACTCACCTATGAGGAAAATTTACAACATCTGGGACTATTTTCCTTAGAAAACCGGCAAGTAAGGAAGATATGAGAGCGGTGTATAAAATTATGCATACTGTAAAATGTAGATACGGAGGTGTTTTTTTCTCTTATAATACTAGAGTTCAGTGGGCTCATCCCATGATTGGTGAGAGATCCTCAACTGATAAAAAGTACAGCTTCTCATACTAAGGCAGGCAGATAGCATGATGCTAATGCTCTCAAACAAATTTAAACAAGTAATAACGATGATGAAATTCACTTCCACAAGATGTAGGGATGGCCACCGATATGGATGGCTTGAAAAGGGGTCGGAACAAATTCGTGATGGATGTTGTTCTCAATGCTAGTGCTCCTGATGACTATATGCTACCTCCAATTTCAGAGGAAATATGCCCATGCACTCGGTTGCTGGGGGTACACGGGTGAGAGGTTCTGTCGCACTCAGGTTCTGCTTGTACATCTCCCATGGGCAGCTAATTATCCACTATGAACAGAATGCTGGACTAGATGGACCTTGGTCTAGCCCAGCATTGCTCTTAAGTTCTTTCAACTTCCTTCCTGCTTTCTTTTGTCTGAATCAGATGGCCCTCTTCTCTCTTTACAACTCACAACACTCTGTTTTCTCTACAGGGACCACAGGGACCCCTGCACCTCCTCTACTCCTTCAATCTATCCCCATCCATGTTCCTTCTTTGCTGCCAGTTCTTCACACCCCAAAGGCATCTCAGATGCAAAAGAAAGACTGGTGCCAACTGATGGCCTTAAATGTTGCCACACAAGATAGAAAAGGAATACAAAGCGCATATAGTGTCGAATTTCTCCAGAGAATCACGTACAGTCAAGAAAGGCGTCCCAATCAGTCTTTGGGCCTTACACTGCATAGCTCCTCATATTCTTAAAAAAGAGACAAGCCAGTTTTCTCCAAAATATAGATCACAATCCAACAATTCATGTTTACTCAGAAATGTCCCGCTGAGTGCAATGAGTAATGGTGTATAAGATCATAAACTGAGAGTACTGGTTGTAATAGCTACGTGAACTCAATTCTGTGCTATACTTCCTTCATGCTTGAACTGTTTGAAACCAGAACAACATTTTACAAGCTAAATATTTTCAAAGTATCAGAAGTGTTATCAGATCTTCTCTGAATATACAAAAGATGAGCATTGCACAATGCATTGCAACAGTCAAACGGCATCTAAAATCGCTACTTTTTAGATACAAAGGGTGTTGACAAATTCCACTTTCAAGAACACACAGTGCAACATGTAAAATTTATACTGAATGGCCCATCTAGACCAATGGCTAAAACTAGCATCTCTGAAGAACAGGAACTTCTCAGGTCCTGAGACTTTATTCTTCATCTGGGCAACTTTTATCCGAGTACATGTAACAGCAAGCCCTGTTAGCAAATACACCCCACTTGCTGGTCACAAACTGAGTTTGTTAAATTAGGAACAGCAATTTTGAATTTGGGAGAGGCCATAAACTCAGAGATAAAACAAATTATATTTTGCTGCAGAATGCCACAGTTTCCAGTATCTACCAAGCTAAAATGACCAGGCAGCAAACAAAAGACCTTTGTCTGAAAACTTGGAGAGCTGTTGCTGGTCTGTGTAGGTGATTCTGGGATAGATGGAATATAGTCTGACCTGGAATAAGGCAAGTTCCCCATGTTTGTCAGCTCTATTATGCCATAGATGTCCTTTGGACTAACTGAAACCTCACTTAAAACTGACCTTTGAATATCTTCTCAGACAAAGATTAACTGGAACTGCAGCTTATATATCAAGGCATAATGAAAGCTAATGAGTATGAAAGAAATAGCCCCCCAGCACATCCTCCCCCTTTTCAACTGCTGGATGAGCAGAAAATTGCACTGCCTTTTGCTATTATAATCTGGTGTAGTAACATGAAGGCAGCAACTATTTTTGATAGCAGAAGGATGTGAATAATGGGAAGAAGGTGCACCTGATGGGGTGGGGCAGTGCAGGCCACGTGGGCTAAAGAACCAAAAGGCTCAAGCCACTGAAGGGAAATTCAGCAGATGTATGCGCTGCCCTTGGAAGGCAAGAAGGGCAATGAGGCATACAGAACCTCTGGAGTGGCAGCTGGGACACACTGGCCACTCTCCACCTCCCACAGGTCTTTCCTTCCCTCCTACAACCAGTCATTTCCCAACATCCATCACCCCTAACTCTAGCTCTTCTTACACAGCCTCTTCCCTCAAAGCCTTTTGCTATCGTCCTTGCCCATAATTGGACACACACAGCCTGAAAGCACCTTACCAAAGCTAAGCAGGTACAGATCTCATTAGAACTTGGATAGCAGCCCATCTGGGAACCTGATGTATGCTGTCCTGACCCCTCTGTGAGTAAGCATACAGGTGTATTGAGGGGGGGGCTACATAGGAAGACAGAGTAGAGGAGAGCTCCATGCAGAGATACCGGTGACATTGTTATTCCCCAACCCCGTGCTCTCCAGATGTTTGGTCTACAATTCCCATCTGCCTCAGCCACAACACAGCCAGGAATGATAGTAATTGTAGTTGCAATGACACTGTAGATATGTAATCAATATAATCCTACACATTCATTCAGGGAAGACTGAAACAAGCATGCGCATGTTTTCAGGGGGCTTTAACAATAACATTGGGAATAAATCTATCCTGATTTCCTTTCCATACTTCTCACCTTCCTTCCTCTTCTCTCCTATGGCCAGCATCTTCTCTGTCAGAAGCCACAAACAGAAGCCACAAACTCGCACACCCTCCAAGCCCTGTTGCACTTGTGCCTCACCTGTGGGTGTCCTGAGAGGCAGCTGGTTGACCTGTGGTTTTCCTGTGGGGCAGCAGGTTGTGGACGAAATCTACCTAGACTTTAGCAAAGCTTTTGACATAGTACCTCACAACATTCTGATAAGTATATTAGAAAAACCTGGACTAGATAGAAAAACTATTAGGTAGATTCAAATTTGGCTGCTAAATTGGACACAAAGAGTGCTTGCTCATCAATGGCAACTTCTCAGATCAGATGGAGGTAACTAGTGGGGTGCTGCAGGGTTCAGTCCTGGATCCAGAGCTCTTCAACAACTTTATTAATGATTTAGATGAGGGAGTACAAAGAAAGATTATCAGAGTCGCAGATGATGCAAAACTGGGTGAAACAGTGAACACCCTAGAAGACAGAATGAAGATCAGGGCAATCTTGATAAAGTCGAATGGTGGGCTGAAAGCAACAGAATGAGATTCAATAGGGACAAGTGCCAAGTCATTCACCTAGGAAAACGAAACCAAATGCATTGATACAAGATGGGGAATACCTGCCTCAACGGAAAAGAAAAAGGCCTTGGAGTTATTGTGGACAACAGGCTAAATATGAACCATCAATGCAATGCAGCTACAAAAAGGGCAAATCCTAATTCGGGATGCATTAATACAAGCATTACTACCAAATCACAAGAAATAGTAGTTGTTATTATTATTATTATTATTATTTCAATGTATATCCTGCCTTTTTCCTACAAAGGGCTCAAGGCAGCTTACATCATTCTCCTCCTCCATCTTATCCCCACAACAACAACCCTGTGAGGTAGGTTGGGCTGAAAGTCTGTGACTGGCCCAAAGTCACCCAGTTGGCTCCATGGCTGAGTGGGGACTAGAACCCAGATCGTTTGAGTCCCAGTCCCATGCTCTTAACCACTACACCACACTGGCTCTCCCTATATACCTCACTAGTCAGACCTCATCTGTCCAGTTCTGGGCACCAACATTTAAGAAAGATGCAGAAAAAGTAGAAAGGGTCCAGAGGAGGGCAACAAACATGATCCAGGGTATGGAAACTGCCCTATGAAGAGAAACAGAGAGAACCGGGCATGTTCAGCCTTGAGATATCCTTCTATAAGTACCTGAAAGGCTGCCACAAAGAGGAAGGTCAAGTTCTCCTCTTGCAGATACCAGAGTGTATAACATGAAATAATCGGGTGAAGTGGCAACAACCCAGATTCAGGCTAGATATCAGAAAAAGTTTCCTCACTGTCAGAACAATACGGCAGTGGAAGCAGCTGCCTAGAGAGGTGGTGGGCTCTCCCACACTGGAGACATTCAAGGAGAAACTGGGCAGCCATCTGAGTGGGATGGTGTGACTTGGTGTCCTGCAACAGCAGGGGGTTGGACCTGATGGCCTTCATGGCCCCTTCCAACTCGACTAGTCTACGTTCTATGATTCTATGACCACTCTGTGAACAGAATGCTGCATAAGGGGGGCTCACCTTGGTCTGATCCAGTCTCTGGACTTTTCTGAGGTGCTTCTCACGCAGCCATGAGCCCCCTCTCCCTCCCCGAAGGCCCAAAGCATCCTTCCACCCTCACCTGGCTGGCTGCCTTCCAGCAGCCACACCACCCGCCTCCTGAAGCAGCCCCGGGAGTGATGCAGTCCGAAGGGACCCCGCCCCTTGGGAAGCCCTGCAGTGCCCTCCTGCCCCAGGGGCACCCCTGCCAGCCGCCCTTCAGCCCTCTGCCTCCCGCCCCGCCATCATCTGTGGGGAGGGAGCGTGGGGGGCTCTCACCAGGTACAGGGTGCCGTAGATGCGGAAGGACTCGCTCAGCGCCCCCTGCGTGATGTGCACGAAGGCCCGGCCGCAGTGGGGGTGCCAGGTGTGCCCGATCTCATAGCAGTTGTGGGGGATGGACTTGCTCAGCGCCGCCATCTTGGCCCGGCCGGCCGGCCGGTCGCGCGCGCGGGGCGGCGGGGGGGGGC
>JAIXND010000767.1:9390116-9405965 GCA_023646645.1 Varanus salvator macromaculatus | reverse complement strand
AGCAGACTGTTCACCCCTTCTTCCATGTCGTTAATGAAAAGATTAAACAGGATCGGCCCCAGGACAGAGCCCTGGGGGACCCCGCTTGTCACTGGCTGCCATCCCGACGATTCCCCGCTAATGGTTACCTTCTGCTTTCGGTCAGTCAACCATGCCCTAATCCACCGGACAGTGCTTTGGTCCATCCCCAAACTCCTCAGTTTCTCCACCAGGATATCATGGGGCACTTTGTCAAAGGCCTTGCTGAAATCCAGGTATACCACATCCACTGCATCCCCTCCATCTAGCCATCTTGAAACCTTGTCATAGAATTCCACAAGGTTTGTCTGGCAGGACCTGTTTCTGCGGAAGCCGTGTTGTGTGGCTGTCAGCCTCCCTTCCCTATCTAGCATCACTAGATCTCTCTCTATTATGAGCCTTTCCATTGTTTTTCCTACAATGGAAGTAAGGCTAACCGTTAAGGAATGTTAAGGTAGTCTCCAGCATTGCTCTTCCTCTCCCCTCTGTCTCACTGTTTCTCTCCCCCTCGCATACCCTAATTTTGCTATTTCCCTCCCCACTGCTTTACCATGCTGTTTTCCCCACTCCCAGCCTCTAGCTTTGCTCTTTCTCTCCTCTCTCTCTAAAGATGGGGATGCTGAACTAAGTTTTAGAAAAGCAGTTACATTATATTACAATGAGGGGATGCACAAAAGCCAAGGAGCTGCCCAGGGTTTGGTAGCATGGCCATCTGGGGAACTCCAGAAGCTTGGGCTGGGATTCCAGAGGAGCACATTCGGTGCCCAGCCCTCACGTAGGGGGCCCTAGGCCAGCACAGAGCTGTCGCCCCATCCACTGCTGGCATGCAGCCCAGTGGGCTTGCTGGGAGCCAGCTTGGGCCAACTCTCCAGCCCTGTGTTAGGCTGCCACCCAGGATTTAAAAGATTAGACCCCACTGGCTACAGTGGAATCTACTTCTTAACATGGGATTGTGCTGTTAGACGCTCGGGTGCCGCAAGGCTCACCGTTGCTTTTGCCGTGACGGACTGAGAAGGCAACCGGCTGTGGTTTTACATTGCGAAACCAGCATCTTTCCAAACATGGTCCACACAGCTGCAGCTACTCGCAATGTTGCAACATGCTGGCAGTGCCAAGAGTGTCATAAGTGGTTGCGGAGAGGCAGCACAAAGGGCCCAGGGGCTCTTCCAAGCAATCCATATAAGCCCAACGGGGGGTGGGGGTGGAGGGAAGATCAAAGCACGTGTGGGGGGGGGCGGGGGGGAGAGAAGTGGTTCTACCTACCTGCTCCTGAGCATGATTACTCAAAATAAATCTTAGTAAATTAAGCCAGGGAGAGGAACTTTTTTCTGTAGAGGACCACATTCCTCTGGGATATCCTCTAGGATAATATGTCCAAGAGCATATGTTAGACCTGGACTCTGCCAAAGTCACTGACAGGCAGCCTCCAGGAAAAAATAAAGGATGACCTTCCCTTTTCCTTTTCCCTGTCTCTCTGACATCATGTTCATTCCCACTGCACGTCTTTTTCCCTTCCCAGGAAAGGAACAAATAACTCTTACCAGAATTCTAAGTTAAAAATGTAGACATTTTGTTAAATCTGTTCCATCTATGTTTCATGAATTGCCAGCTGTCTTTTCTTTATCATTCACTCATGGACAGAATTTCATTTGTAATTTTTTAAAATATGCGTGAGAATTTCATTCCACCTGTGCAAGTGTAAATTTGCATGAATGCCCCCAAAAGTACAAAACCAGTCTGCAAAACTACGGAATCTGCAGAACTTGGACAAAGTTGGTATGCTGCAGAATTCACGTCAGATTCACAGAAATCTGAACCCACTTGATTTCTCTGACATCCCTACTCTGAGGTGACTGTGGAGGTCTAGAAATTAGACCAAGAGCTGCATAAAATTGGACTGAGGACCACATGGTAGCACTAGGATTACAGGTTCCCCCCTCTGTTAAAAAAGCAAAGAGTTTAACCCAACAGAACTAGAACACCACTTCTTGTATCACTTCAAAATTGTCTCCACAAAAATTTGTAGATCCTTCCCCCCACAGCTCCGCAGGCAAATGTGGTGGGGGGCGGAGGGGAGAAGGAAGGAAGGAATAGGGTGTCAGATGGGTGAATCTGCCATGTTTGCTGAGTTTGCCAGGAACTGCAGGGGCGAGGAAAGACCCTTGCCAAATTAAATTACCCATGCTGATGTGACCTACAGTAAACCCATAGCCCAAGGAAATTAGGACTCCATCCAGTGTTTTAATTTTGCAACAGTTGTGCAAAGCTATTTTGGCTTTTCATGGCTGTGAGCCTTCGTGTAGCAATCAGTGGAAGTGGTGCATTCAGGAAACCCTCGGATATGAGAATTCAGACTCTGCTCTGAAGTTTCTCCAAACCATCGCATTAAGTACAGAAGACCTTTCACATTGTTGGACAGCAGTTTTTATGGCATATGTCTCTATATGTTATTTGTTCTCTCTGTTTTAAAAGTAGAATGTGATCTCAAAATACCCTTGTGTCTACTGATATTTCAAGGTATGGGAATTAACTGGAGCCATTCCCATTTTCCACATGTCATTTTTCCAAAATAAATAACGAGTGAATTGTTATTCACAGCAATATCCTGTAGTTTTGCAGAAAACTGGATTTTCTCCAACAATAAATGTGTATCCTTTCTTACAAAGAGATTGTGATGGCTTCTTTTTCTCAATTGATTATTACTTTTTCCACTTTCGAAAACTGGTAAAATACTTTTCACCTACTCCACAAATGATTGAAAGTTAAGAAAGAACCCCGGGGACTAAATAATTTGTTCAGCTATTTATCTGCCTTCCCCAAATAGCAGGAGAACAATTAGAGTACAAGTATGTGAGATCTGATTCAGAGATAAGGGAACCCTTTTCTGTGCAAATGGGCAATTGACTCACAGAGCTAGATGTTCCAAATAGCCATATTTCAGATGGAAAAAGGGAAAATGTGAGGCAACACTAAATGTCACAGAAGCCAAATACTGACCTATATTCTGTTCCAGAAACTGTTTTCCTTCAGAAATTATCTTGACTTGCTCATTATCACAACAGAGGCTGAAAGCCAGTGTAGCATAGTGGTAAAGTATAGGACTTTGACTCAGGAGATCTGGGTTCTAGTCCCCTCTTGACCACCGGGAAACTTCAGGCCACTCATTGACTCTCAGTCTAACCCACCTCACAGGAAGATAAAATGTTGTGAAGATAAAATGGACAGAAGGGTCATAGAAGCCACCTTGGACTTCTTCCAAGACAGAAAAAGGCTGGTATACATATAATTCAATAGTAGTAGTAGGTGGTAGTAGTAGTTGGCACTATACTGTCTCTTAGCTCTGGAATTACAGATCTCCCACCTGTAATCTGAAGTTTTACAGCACAGTCTCAGATAGACCGTTTTACCCTCACATTGAGAACTAGGCCCCAGTGTTGGTTAATACATAACACGTTTTATGTCCTGAATAAACCTCAGTGTACAAATCGCAGACTCTCAGTGTTTGTATGTGCAACTTTCCCAGGCTTCTTTAGAAAAAAAAAACCCCCCAGAGATGTGTTTATGGGGCCAAAGTAACTAAGGAACTGAGTATCTGGCAGGGACTCCACCATATAGGACCTAGCTTACCACTTCCCATATTATTTTGGCTGCAAAAGTATGTCGCAGGGGATTTCAACATTCCTGTGAGAAATATTAAAAACAAACACTAGCATTCACGTACACCAGCAGTATTATTCGCCATTCTCCTGGGCAGGCTTACAGAATGTTTTGATAATGAGCTGATATAAATAAAGCCCCCTTCAAAATGAGAGATTATTCAGAATTGCAACGCAGATGACAACAGTGCGATGTTGACACTTACTGTTTTTCCTGTTAAAAGGTTAACTGTTAAAAGAACTCTGAACACCTCACCAAAGGCTTGAAACTGTTCCTAGGAGCATACCGGCTACATATTTGGTGTATAATACAGGAAAGAGGAACCTAAGTCTCCCAGATGTTGTTGGACTCTCAACTCCTATCATCTCCAGGTAGCATATCCAGGAGCTGTAATCTGAACATTCCCCAGCTCTGATGTCAGACAGGTGAGACTGCAAACTGCATCAATGTAGATTCTGGACATCACAAAAAACGAAACTAAGCAAAACTCAAAGTTTCAAACCTGGCAGGTTGGCTGCTCAGGATCACCGTGAGCAGGGAGATGATGAAAACCTCACTGTCCAATGGCAAGGCTGCTCTTTTGCCACCCAAAGCCCTTAAATGCAGAACAGGAACTCCCATGGGAGCCAGTAAGAGCTTGCTTAACAGCAGTTTCGGGCAAAGTTGATTTTTATCAGGCAAGGCAGTCAAGGGTGATTCAGAGTAAAAGACCCAAGCTGCTAATGGAGCCTGCAGCTTTTGTGTGAGGTTTGAAGGCTGTATTGCTACTACCCAGGGGAGGCAGGTGACTCCTGTGTGAAGTGGGACTCCTTACTCATTCAGCACAGGTTTTATGCACAGTTACTGAACTACACCCCCGGAATAGGTTCACCCCCATGGAACACCATGGATATCACCTATATCACAAAATTGGTGGATGGTGGAATGGATCCGGGCAGCAAGTAGGAGATACCTTCATGGAAAGCAATACAAATTTGAATAAGACCCACTGACTTCTTATGGACCATGCTTAGGTTTGTGTTGCATGAATATCAGGCATAGCTAATCCTATCAAAGAAATATAGGGTTGCCAGGTCATGGCCCAGGAACCCTACCTGCTTCTTAATACATGGCACACAAAGCAATTTTACTTTGTCCCTGATGCTGTGCTGGTAACACCTGGCCACATTTTCATTCACAAAGAAAAAGCCGTTTAGTAGTGCAGGCAACAGAAATGCTCTTAACTGTGAAACCATTGATCCAAGGTGAGTTGGTCGGGTTGTACAGCACATGCATTTCTTCCCTCAAATTCTCCCAAATAGTACAGAAGTTCCTCCTGCTTGTCTTTTTAACAAGCAGTTTATTCTTCTTTTATTTTCCAATGTTGCTGTTATGTGCCATCAAACCATCTCCCGCTTGTGGCAATCTCATGAATAAAAGCCTCCCTGTCCTTGGAAGCCCTTTTCAGCTTTTGTTAACTCAAGCTTCCTTTATGGAATTTATCCATCTCTTAGTTTATTTTATTTATGTCTTTATTTAAAATTTTTATATGCCGTCACCATATGCCTTGGCATCTTACAAACGTATAATTAAAACCAATAAAACAATAACAATTCCATAAAATTATACAAAAACAAAAAGTGATGGTTAATGATAAAATATTAATTTTTAAAATAGCAATTAAATACCAAGGTTTTAACCTGGTGCCGAAAAGAATATAAACTCGGCGCCAGGCACGCCTCCCCAGGGAGAGCACATGCCACGTCTTCTTGGCCTTCCTTGTCTTCTTCTGCCTTCAACTTTCCCTAGCATGATTGTCTTCTCTAAGGACTTTTACCTTCTCATGATGTGCCCAAGGTACATCAGCTTCAGTTTTGCCAGGCAAGTTCTGACTTGGTTTGCTCTAGGACCCACCTGTCCACCTGCCAGTCCAGGGTATTTGCAAAGCTCCAGCACCATGCTTTGAATGCATCCATTTTCTTCCTGGCTGCTTTCTTCACTGTCCAACTTTCACACCCATACATAGAGACCAAGAATGAAATAGTGAGGATGATCTTGGTCTTGGTCTCTAGTGAAACATTCTTACATTCGCTTGTTCTTTCCTTCACTGATGTCATTCCAAGTCTGGGTCTTCTAATTTCTTGGCTGCAGGCTCCATTTGAATTGAAGATTGCGCCAAGATATGTAAACCCTTTCACCATTTCAAGTTCTTCACAGTTGACAGTAAGTTGTGTAATCCTTCAGTAGTCAAGACAATAGAGATAATAAATCCTTCCCTCCCTCTGGTTCCCGCTGAGGACTAGAGAAATTCAAGCCGCAGATTTCAGTCTGTGTCCCATGACTGGCCTTTCTCTGTAAGTGGCCTGTGAGGGAACCAACCTCCCATCTGGTCCCTCATCGCAGCGGGAGTCTACGGCATGCGTGGACATTCCTATGGGAAGAAATCTAAGAAATTAAAAGGACACGTAAATAACACCATCCTGGGACTCAAGGTGAAGGATGGTATAGAAAAGCTTTTAAATAAATAAATAATAAATGCAGGGATATCTCCACACTGATCACGGACAAAGGTCATTTCTGGTCACCACACCTAAAAAGGCTGTTGTAGGGCTGGAAAAGGTACAGAAAAGGACAACTAAAATGCTAAATTTTAATGGTTCATGTTCTAATTTTGGAGTGTGTGTGTATTCTATTTATTATTTTATTAATTTTACTATTTGGGATTTATTTAATTTTGATAATTTACCCATAGATTTTATTACTGGCCCTTTGTAGTTGTGAATTCATTATATTGTTTTTATGTTTTTTTGGGTTTTTGGAGGGGGCGGGGTTGGATTTTAATAGGGTGTAAGAGAGTCTATGACTACTGAGGCAGCATAGATATTGAATAAATAATGAAATCAAATGAAATGAAATGAAGAAGGGATGGGAACAATACCCCAGTAAGAAATGGTTATAACAGCTGGAACTGTCTGGCTTAAAAAACAGCAAGTGAGGGAAGAAGTAATAGAATCATACACAGTCAAGCCTAGTTAGGCAGCCATTTTCCCCACCTCCCATAATACTAAAACGTGGAGTCAACCCATGAAGCTGACTGGTGTGAGAGTCAGGACCTATCAAACCATCTTTTTTCTCAGCTAAACAATCCCGTCTCTTGTAGTGGTTCCTCACAGAGGTGCCCCTCCAACCCCTTGCTCATCCTAGTTGTCCTTCTCTGCACTTTTTCCAACTCAACAACATTGTTTTCCAACTGCAGCAACCAGAACTGTGCACAGTATGCTAACTGTGATCACGCCAACAGTTTGAAGAGTATGATCTTGGCAAATTTATTTCCAATTCTTGGCCTAATAACATTGAGTTTGCCTTTTTCACAGCAGCCACACACCGGGTCGACGTTCTCATGCTGCTGTCCACCACAACCCCAAGATCCCTTTCTCAGTCACTCACTACTATCTGCAATCCCAACAGATTCCATCCCAACATCAGGATATTTTGCCTCAACAATCATTACTTTACACTTGCTTACACTCAACCACATTTGCCATTTGATGTCCTTTCCCAGCTTGGAGGGATTCCTTTGCAGCTCCTTTCAACCCTTTTTGATTTTAACCACCCTAGATAGTTTGGTAATGTCAGAATCCCGGAATCCCAATTTGAGAAGGGAAATAAAACTCGGGGTCGTAGGACAGATCAAGCGTTATGAACCTCCGTATCTTTATTGTCTATCCCAGGCCCCGCAGTTGACTCACGATAAGGCCTTACCAGGCAAGCAAGAGGTGAACTCTGCTGCAAAGCTTCAACAGAACTAGAGACTTTTTATACACTCCCAGTCACAGACAGGTACAGGGCAATTGATGACAGAATGTAAAGATTACAATAAGATTCTGAGGTCATCCCATACAGAACAGATAAAGAAATGTCAGTCAATCACACAGTAACAATAAGATTACAATATTTCTAATTGACACTTTAGTTCAGAAGCCTGAACCCATCTCCAGGACTGCTTACACATGTAAATTCAAGCTACTGAAAAACTATGCATGAGCTCAAACTCTTATCTAGATTCTAAACATTCTGAGTGACCAGGGCACATGCAGCCCTCTGGGCTAGGGAGATACTTCCTTGTAAAACTGAATTCAAACAATGACTATTGAATCATTGTAAAGGTATACAATGTAAATTTGGACTAAATGGCTTGTCTGCTGTAGCCCACAGCTAAAGGTGAGAGAAAGGAATGGGGGAATGCCATTTTAAACAGTGTCAGCTTGGTTTTGAGAAGGAAGACAGGATTTGATCCCACAATTCAAAAGCACACACAAAAATAATGCTTTTCAGACAGGATTTACCCAAAATTTCCCAACAGTAACAGCAGCAAACTTGGCTGCATAATACAGTACAGTCGTAATAAACTGCAAGGCATGTGATTGAAAATCCAGAATGTGGCTGCATTTCTGTGCTTCTTCGGAATGACAAACCCATTATTTTCTTTTTCTCTACCTGTTGTGGCTGGCAGCCATGGGTGTTCCTCCCAATTACCATGCTCTATTTAACAAGCAAAACATGAAGTAACAGCCCATCAGGACCATAAAGTGATAAACTTGCCTTAGAAAAGTAAGATTTACTTTTATCATGTCAATTACCTGAAAGCTTGAAAGATACAGCAGTGGTTCAGGAAAACTATTTTCCAAAAACTGTGCCAGTTGGGAAGAAATACCCCCATTTCCCCCAAAATAGCAAAGTAACAAGGTAAGTCATTAAATTTCATGATTCCAGCAGAATTAGGGAGTTATGGAAGAGCAGCAAGCTACTATTTATTTATTTTATTATCTGGCTATTTTTAGGACCAGACAGAGGTATTAGTGGGATTTTCAGGTGCTGCCAACATTTGGCCAGCCTTGGACACCACACATTTGACTTGGATGGGTGTGTGGTAGCAATCATAACCCCTCACCAGATGGATAACATGACTTTGGTCCTGCTGAGTACTAAACAAGCCCCCCGCCCCCCCCCCCCGCCCCCAGCCTGGTACCATTAAGCTGACATGTATCAGCTCAGAGACACTTCGAGGCTTCCGTATTCTATTTCTTCTCCATTATTTGCAAACATAAGAAAACCAAAAATAGAAAGGGGGGAGAGGATATGCAGCAAAAGAGGAGGGGGGAAAAGACAGAAAGGACATGGCAGCATATCCCCTTGCAAGGACAATTATTTGCAACAGCATGCATAAAAAGAGATGGGGAGAAATTCAGCACTTCTATTTCAAATATAGAAACAGTTGATATATTTTAATAAACATCCAGATGAAACTGACAACTGCAGGATACGTGCTTAAATGCAAGCAGAAGATCTTTAGGCCATGTGAATGACAGGTGGTGGGGTCTTAACCCTTACAGGCTTGTAGGCAGATTTCTTTGCAACTGTGAGGGGTCTCAGGATTCACGTTTTGTGTCCATCGGTTAATCCCCGTGTTACAAGGATGTCATTCAAAAGTGCATGGACAGCCACAATTATCACATATTTTTCAAGAACAACAGTTATGCAAGCAATAACTTCCAACAAAAAGAAAGCCAGGGCGTGCCAGTGTCATATGGTTTAACAAGGCATTTTCTGCCTTGCTTGCCAGCTTCTTAATAAGCCTCTGTGGTGTCTCATGTAGACAAAACATCATTTTCGTTGAGTTGGATTCAACTTTACATCTGCAGAAAAGGTCCATATGGAAGTTAGGGCAACGTTCCATTGATCAGAATGTAGAACGTGTCCAGTTCCCTTTTCAGTTTCTCTCTAACATTCTGACCATCTACTTCACTACAGTCCAAAAGATATTTATAAACAGTTGTTGTAGGAGGGGTTCTATGCTTAACTGCATTCTGGTATTCCAGTTATACTATGAAAGCCACCAGGATCTTCCAGATCAAGCTGCATTGAGACAGAGACCCCTTGAAGCAAGGGCTCTTCTTTAGTAGGCTGTATATTAGTAAAGGCTGTATATTAGTAAAAAAAAGGGAAAAAAAGAACAGTAAACTTTCACTGCTTTGCTCCAGGTGCTTTGCACAGCTCTATCGATGCAGAGCAGCCATAAAACCCAGCTGAATAAGCTGGTTACACAGGCTTAAAGGTTGCTTTGTTCCATTACATGGACCAGAGCATACCTGTGAAAGTAAAGGAAACTCTTTAAATGCATCCTTGCAGCAAACGCTTGGAAATTCATGTGTTATGCTCCAGTGGAGTGTGGTTTATGTTAATATATGGAAAGACTAGAAGCTCTAGTTCTTCTAACACAAACAGGTGTTATGCTATTCTCCTGGGAAATGTTTCACACCTCTTGGACATAGATCATAGTTGGTTAAATTGGCACAGAACTGTCAGCCTTGCATGTATGCCTGCACAGATATGAGAGAGAGAGAGAGAGAGAGAGAGAGAGGGAAGGAGGTTAAGTTTCTGGTATCCCTCCTCTTCAGACCAAGGAAAAACTTTACTAGCTTATTTTCTGTTAAGGGACTTAAGAATAGTGCAGCTTAAAAAAAAATGTAACCCTAGAAGCATGAGACCTGGGATGCAACATTGTTGGTCTATTGCAACCTTCATTGGGCAATCCCACAGGGAAATGCCATTGCTTTCTAAGTACATGCTTCATTCTCTTCCGCTGAAATCAATGGAGTGTTTAACTTGGGCCAGACTGTGCCCCTTGTGTACAAGCCATACCCACCATGGTGTGTTTCTTAGGGTTATTTAATCCAAGACAAAACAGATGTGTGTCAAAATCCCTTAGCAAACTAAAGACACAATCCTATGAAAATTTAGAGAGAAAGGGGGCAGACAAAACTCCCAGCATTCCCCAGCCCATATAGCCACCATTGGAATGTGGCCAGCAACAGCTTCTCCGAATAGATTTTGGTCTTCAGGTTGAAGAAGCTTCTCCATCTCTGCTTTATCATTTTAACCAGCCTTTCCCAACTTGGCATGGTTTGCAAGAACTCCAATTCAATGACTGGGGCATGCTGAAGTTATCCATCTTTTTTCTGTCTAAACTTGCACAGGACTGCAGCAAATTGATTCTTCTCTGCACTTACCACAGCATCAAAACCTTTAAAAAACAGAATAACATCCTAAACATAATTAGTCTCCTATTTCAACATTTCTAGACTCATCGGGTATTTCCAAATGAAATTTCCACTCAAACAAGGCATAGCTTCACGCAGACTGCCAGATTTAACATTATAAAAGCAAGCTATTTGCAAAGATCTATGCCCCTAATTGAACCTGAAAGTAATTTACGAAGGAATAAGCTGTTAACTTTTTTTAAGTAAAGGTGACAAGCAAGGGAGGAGTACAAATATTCATTGTGGATTTTTTGTTTCCTAATCCAGACAATTGAATTGACTACATAAAGATTATGAGTAATATTATGTCTCCTGTCAGAGTATTTTTAAAGATATCTTCCAGCTGTGTTAAAGGGGCATACTTGACTAATCTCAGGTGAAACAGGACTCCAGGAGATCCTCCTGTCATTAAACACAAACTCTTTTGGGTTTTTTGCTGTTTGTTTTTTTTCCCCTTCTCTTTCCAGGTTCTGCCCCTATGCCTGCAATACCAGCCCGGCATACAGAAACTCAGCAGTTTGGCATCCTTTTTCCTATGCCAAGTTTTATTGAATGTCTGTTACAATGTGAGACTGTTACAGGAATAGATCCACTCAAAGAGGTGGACCACCTTGTTGATGCCAGTGAGTAGGAGAGTGTTTTTGCAAGAATATCCTTAAAGAGTATTCTTAGTTGTTATTTATACATTTATACCACTTAATAGTAAAATCTCTAAGCCATTTTCATTTTTGCCAGATTTCATTTCTTTGCTGCCCTTCCTGTCCAGGATTTAAAGTTGTATGACATCTGCCTAGAATCTCCTACACGGTACCTGTAGGTACCAATGGACCTGCAGATACCTCATTTTCTGCCTCTCCCTGTTCATCTTTTAAAGATTTTTAAGTTTTTTAAAATCCTCCAGCACTATATTAGGGTTCAATAGTGTGGTCTTGAGCTTTGGAGCCTGGATCCCCCCCACCCTGCCTTGTTACTTAGCTTCTTGGGCACAATATTTTTCTTTTGGTCTGCCCAGCTTGCCTTCTTGGAAATGTTTGTTCTGAAACTCACCATGCAACTCCGGCAGCCGTTTTATGCATGGCAGGCCCTCTCCCACGGTTGCCACTTTTGTCAGGACAAATTCCCAACTCCCCAGTGACACAAATGTATTGGGATCCCTGCCATAAATGAGCCCAAATGCATGTAAACATGTGTGGAGGGGGGTGACAAGCTGCAGATGTTAATTACATCCACCGTTCTCATGTCCAGCTGCCATACATCACGTGTTAGACAAACAGGAGAAAAGGCCCTATGCAAATATCTGGGTATGTGTACAGAGAGAAATACTCCATGTTGAGGCATCCCAAGTGGAGCCAATTCAGGCCTTGACAAACAGTGGTAATAAGACCGGCCTGCATAATCTTTTAAGTGTATCAAGATGTCACTGGACTCCCCACTTCTTCTTCCCAACATTGTAGGCCTGAAGACTTGCTTGCTTCTTATGGGTGTAGGACATTACTAAGCTGCAATCTGAAGGTCTCTGTTTGAAGACATAGGGCAAAAGTCTACTACTTCCCTTGAGCTCATGGCATCCTGCCTGCTCAACACAGTCCTGCAGCTTCTAAAAAGCATTCCCAGAAATAAGCAGCATCAGATTTCCAGATTGGCAGAGCTGCCACAGGGACCCTCCACTTGATTGTCCCGTTCCGAAAGAAGGGGCTTCTGCTCAACTTGGTGAGTATTAGAGCTTCCTGTTAATCGTTTAACCTGTTCTCAGTTTGGTTACAGAGCTGAGATCTGGGCTCTATACAAAGACCTTTCCTGCTTTTTTGTAATACATCCTCTGTCTGACACCGTGCTGTGCCAGAACTGCACAAATACACAAGCAGAAAAGTACCGGTTCTTCTTTGCGGTTGGAAATAATACTCTGTTTTCCCTGCTCAGAACACAAACATGCACAGAGGGAAGTGCTTGTAAAAAATGCAAGTGAAACTGGAGGATCACAATGGCACATAAGGAACCCAGAAACAACAGTGACTAAGGAATCGGCATCCGCAATAAATGTGTTGTGTAGCAAAGCTCTTGAGTGCCAAAGACCCACTGCATGAGCAGCCATGGGCACACAGGCACTGACTGGTTAAACATCCAGCAACCCTATTTGTATCCCCTGGTTAATTTTTCCTCCTGCACTGTGCTGACTATTGCAAATAAAATGGCTTCTCGATGAGGAAGCAAAGTCAGAGGCCTTAAAACCGAGTTTACTGCATAAGGGAAACAAAAGGTGATGCTCCGATCTGCATTGACAACTCTTGGTGATGATGAGATATTTTTGGAAAATAATGAATAGAATAACCCTAGCAAATGCTTTTGCTTTGTTTGTGGGTTGTTTCATTTGCTTTGTTTGTAGCGTTGATCTGGAAGATATCTTAGATTGGGCCTTAGGGAATTCTCCCCCTCTCCTCTGAAGATTTTGCAATGTTGTAGCAGAACACTGTTAAGGTTCTGTGTGAGTTAGGAGGGAAAATAGGAAGGAGGGGTGGAGCTCAACAAAGGATGAGCTGCCTCCTCAGGGAAGAGCATGATAGGTTCTCCTGCAGCATTGCTGCTCAGCTGTTCTACGTGTGGCAGAGGGGAGTACTTTCTTGGTCCAGCAAAGGAGAGTCTGGTTGGAAGGACAGGAGGTGACAGACTAAGAAAGGTGAACAGAAGAAAAAGTAAAATGGAAATATTTTAAAATTCAGGGTGAAAAATCACTGCAAAGTGAAGGATTTTGAAGAAATGTCTCAGGAAAGAGAGAGACCCAGGAATATTCAAAGAATAAGAATCAGAAGGTACATGTTTATGAAGTTACGGTGCTCAGCTTAACTATGAACAATAGAAGAGTTGATGACATTGTAGATGTCCAATCTTGAGGAACCCGTGGAACCCACATTTTTAGGATCTCTCTTAATAAAGGGAAACTCCATCTCACTGGCCACACCTAAAGTTACATGGAAAATGTTTTCCATTTCAGATTGTTATTGGAGTTGCTAACACCCACGAAAATCTATGGGTCGTATCAAGATGGGCAATCCCAGCCAGCAAATAAGGATCCACATGCACTGTGAGGTTGGGGCCTGTTTCAGAAAACAGTGGGAAAAGAAGGGGCAAGGTTGTCCATCCACCTGTGTTGATATAGGATTTCACTGCACCTGTGCTGAGGGTTGCCAGCACTATGGGAAAAATCATCTGTAATACAGACATGGCCTGAAAGAATTGTCAGACCACCTCAAAGACTTCAGCGTTTGTTTGTTTTTACTACAACCTTGTAATAGTATGCAAGAAAGAGTCACTATTTTGATATATTTCAGTAGTGGCTGTTCACAGAGGTTTGAAACGAATGTGGGAGTACAGAATGGGAGATGTAATGTGAGACTGTGATGGTTCTTTGTGGGTGATGAGGAAGAATAGGATGGATGCGGAGTTCACAAAAGGCCTTCTCCGCTGGGAGAGGTTTTGTGGGGAAGGCCTCCTGGGCCCCAGTGCAGTGGCTTAACAGTATAAGGAAGCAAAGGCATCGGCTCTCTTTATGTGAGTGAGACCGTCACATGCTCATTCTCTTGAGAAGAGTCATGGCATGAGAATTTCCACCTGTAACTTTCCACCCGTCCCAAGTCGGGCACCTGGTACCACATCCTCATGTGTAGTCCAGAGATCTGTAGAGCTTATGACTTACCCGTTAACCTAATTATCTGCTGAGTAACACAAATGTAAATATATTGAGAAATCGATAAATATTGATCTTGAGTTGGCACTGTGGCAGATGGAAGTCTAGGGGAAGGCTTGTCGTTTGGTCCTGCAGGAATGTAGCTGTCCTCAAGGTGTGGTCACTGCCCGTGAGAGACCTCCAGCTGTTTCTTTGGTTCATCCCAAACAAGGCTTTTGCAAGTGTGGTCTGTGTTGGGTGTGGTTCTTGAAACTCCAAGCTCTGCTGCTATCAGAAGAGACACTTCATTTTCTACTTGGTTGCTAATCATTCTTTCATGCTTCCTTTCATGTGACTGAATCCAAGGCACCAGGGTAAGAGAGCTGTGGACCATGGGACTTAGTAGAAAGGCAGGGTAGTATAGTGGTTAGTGTCAGACTGGAGCTTGGATGATTCCAGGGTCTCCCCTTGTTCATGAAGCTCCCAGAGTGACTTTGGGCCAGTTTCTAATGAACTGAAATCCCTTCAGAGACAGACAAATATTTTTCAGTAGTTACTTAACACTGGAATTTTTGGGAAGGCCCTCTAGTCCTTTGTTGCCAGTCCTTTTTGTGAAGGTTCTTCTGGTTCTTCTTCTAGCTAAAGGAAGTTTTAACGATATATCAATTTACCGTAAAATGTCAACAAGACAAGAGCAAAAAAGAACTAAACAGAAAATGTAGCTACACAGAAATAAACAGATCAATTGCAATGCATGCATAGGAAATATATATGTATGAAAATATGGCTTTTGAAGAATTGGCAATAAGCATGGAATCTAAAACGCCACCCATTCAAATACTGAAAGTCTTTTATGTTCTTCAGTCCATTGCATTGTAGGAGCGGAACACTTCTCCTTCCAGTGTTGTAGTATCACTCTTTTAGCTGTCCAATAGAAATGGAAAATCCATTTATTCTGACTGCGTGTTGTGGTTGCTTGTTTGGCTGTACTCTTTTCTTCCCCATGCAGTTGGATAAATCAGATTTCCTTCTCAGCTTTCCACCTTCAGTCTCTTGTTGCCTCCAGTTCTTCTCTTGTCCCAACCATATTCTCTTTCAAACTGATATTTGCTGTCTCCTCTCCTCCCTCCAACTTCCAAGGCTGGCATGGTATACTACTCTCAGAATGATCTACCTCACAGGGTTGTTGTGAGGACACACTGGAAAGGAAGAGGAAGACCATGGAAGCCACTTTGGGTTCCTTGGAGGAAAAATGGCAGGAGAGAAATTCAGTAAAAAATGCATATAGTCCAACGGTAGCCCAGCCTTCCTCAACTGGGTGCTATCCAGATGTTTTGGTTGTCAGCTCTCATCAGCCCCAGCCAGTGCTCTGGAATGGTTTGGTTGTAGTCCAAAACATCTGGAGGGCACCATGTTGGAAAAGGCATGGTTGCA
>JAIXND010000767.1:9350247-9380179 GCA_023646645.1 Varanus salvator macromaculatus | reverse complement strand
GGGAAGAGCGTGGCGCGCCGGCCAGCCTGCTCGCGCTTCCCCCGGCGGGGCGGGAGCCCGGCGGCGGCCGCGGCGGCGGCCGGAGTGCCGGGCAGCTGCTTCGGCGATGGCCCCGGGACGCGCTGCCCGGCGGCGGCGGCGGCAGCAGCTGCTCCGGCTGCCCCCGCCGCCTCCGCCGCCGCTGCTGCTGCTGGGGCTGCTGCTGCTGGCGCAGGGCGCGCGGGGCTTCGGCGACGAAGAGGAGCGCCGCTGCGACGCGATCCGCATCTCCATGTGCCAGAACCTGGGCTACAACGTCACCAAGATGCCCAACCTGGTCGGGCACGATTCGCAGGCGGACGCCGAGCTGCAGCTCACCACCTTCACGCCGCTCATCCAGTACGGCTGCTCCAGCCAGCTGCAGGTGGGTGCCGACGCCGACTCCCCGCCCCCCCCCCCCCCCGCCCCGGCGCCTCCCGGGCCATTTCCCGCAGAGCCCTCGCACGCCCGTGCCCATCCTGGGCGGCGCTCTCCTGGCGCGCGCCGCGGGTGCGGTCCCGGGGATGCCGCTGCGCCAGCGCGACCCATGCACGTCTGCGCACCGCCTGGCCTCGGCCCGAGCCCGATGAACTCGGAGGAATGCAGCGACGGGGCAAGCGCGCGCCGGGGCGACCAGCGGCCGAAAATATATTCGTCATGCGGGCTTAGCGGCTTTTGGGGTTTGGTTTCTCCAAGGCGGAGTTCTCGCCAGCCGCGGAGAGGGAGCCCTGAATGAGCGGGGCACCCTTAAGCGCGTGAGGGTTACTCGCTAGTCGACACGCTTTTAAGAAGGCAGCCTTAGCGCTGTACTAACGAAGATGGTCTTGGGGCATGTGCAAAGGGCTTTTCTCTGACCACCGTGCAGCCCCAGTCAGCGCGAAATGCCCAGGATTCTTGTTACAGGCGGGGTGTGTGCCCTGAATCGCTTCGCATAAATTGAGGGTGTACCGTGCTTTAAAGTTACCCAGAAACCTAGTTTGGTGCTGCCCTTTGCTGTCTAGGCAAAGATCCCCAGGTTGAGACAGTGGTTTCTGCACATGCCTAGAGTCTCTGCTCTCTTGCTGTTTGCTTTCTGCACTGGACTCTTTGCCGAAGCACAGTGGGTCAGCCAGCCAGCCAGCCAGCCCCAGTGATCCTGGGGCACCTTGCAAGCCACCATGCGGGGCTGAGGAAGTCACAGCTCCTCTATGGCAGCCTTTCACAACATGTTCACGGCAGGGGCGGCAAGTCTAATCCACTGGTGGGTGTTTCCAGACAGATGGCTTTGGGGGGATCAGGTGTGCTGATTCAGTGAAGAGCCTTCCCCAAAGCAGGTAAAGAACAAAACAAAAAGTAGCCAGGCTGGTCCATGAGAAGAAAATCCCAAATCCACGTTGGGCAATACCTCACATTCCACACAACTATGCAAGCGTTTGCTTTCTCCGGAACTCTGCATCAGACTCTACGGCTCAAAAAGCGAGGGACTGGGGGAAGAAAGAGAGCACAAACATCTGGCCGGGCATGAAGGCCAAATGTCAGACCTCAGGACCCGCTTTGTGTACTGCTGGTTAAGATCTCTGGAGAGGATGAAAGCTCGGCACAGTTTTGGGGCATCTTGGCTGGTCTTCACAAACGCATTGCCCAACTGGCCAGCTCTGCAGGGGAGGTGGGAACTGATCCCATTTGGTCCCAGTGGCAGATTGTAGGCTCAATGGCATCCCCAAATCAACGCCCCCAAATCTATCTGGTACAACTGCAGAACAGAATCAGCTTCCCGCTCAGAAGTAAAACTTTGTACTCTTTGGCGCAGCTCCTTGGCACAGTGGCACCTGCCCTGGTGTGTGTTTAAACAGAGATGAATTATATTTATACCCTGACTTTCCTCCAAGGACTTTCATACTTGAAAATGTGAATAAAAGTCCAGCCAAGGTTGTACCAGTATAATATTATTTTAAGTAGTCTTATGCCTTTGTAGTGTGGAGCTGTCCTTAATTATGGATTAAGGACATTTATGGATGCAGAACCATCTTTAAATCTGATAAACTAAAAACCATTTTATCCTTACAACAGCCCTGTGGGTTAGGCTAGGCTGAGAGCGAGAGACCAGCCCAAGGTTGATGAGCTTTCTGCCAGAATAGAGATTTCATCGCATTGTAACAGGATGGCTACATCTTTTCTCCCTCCTCGCAAGGAGGAGAGGCTGAACACTGCCAGGTTTCCTTGGAAGATGGGGGTGCCTTAGTCCGTCCTCCCAGAATGCCCTGCCCCCCCCCCGCATGCGTTCTCAGGGTGCTCAGCTGGGGTGGAACAAGCCGCAGCAGCTGTGGGGGTAGAGGGTATTTCTTCCAATGTCGGAGCACTGGGTCTGGGCTCGGCAGGCATTTCTGAGGTTGGAGCTGGGACTCAGTCCTATCGTATGGCACTCCGGACAGGCCATGAGGACTCCCCCTTGCAGCATGGAGACTCAACAGTCCAGTCTAATCATAAAAAATAAAACCACACCAGTTTTCTCTTAATCTTGGGAGAAGCCTGAAGTACGGTGCAGAGAAGCAGTAAAGTATGGTCCCCAGAGCTTTTCCATCAGGTGTGAATCTACAGATAAGAAACCGAGTCATAATCATATCTAAATCCAGGAGGGTCTGCATTCCTGACTGAAAGGCAATAGCAAAGGATCTTTCCACTCCACTCTCCTGTATTCTCTCTGGCCTCTTCCCTCCCTCCTGCATGAGGTTAATTTACACATGAAGTCAAAAGCAGTTGGCTTGGAGCAATGAACCCAAAACTTCTTTCTGCAGATTGGCAAGTTATCCCTGTCTGAGTGCATGTTCTCTCTGGAAGCTCTGGAATTTGGACAGCAGCTCACACCAGAGAGTACGCTCTGGATCGGAGTTAATAAACAAAACCAGCAACAGCTATGTCTTAAGTATGCCAGTTATTTTCACACTAGTGAAGAGAGAATCTTTGTGTTGGCTTCTGAAAGCATGATAATGGAATGTCCCAAAGAAATGGGCAACTGCAGAGCTGGGACAGTGGCAAAGAAACTCTCTTTAAATTAATAAATGCAAGCATAAAGTAGGCTTGCAAATACTTTCAGGCAAAAGCTGGCCCACAAATATTTTTACTAGCTTGCACAATCAATTTGTCCCCACACCCCCATTAAAGGTTTGTTTCCTGGCCTAGAAAGCCGCTTTACTCGCCACTGGCAACCAGAGCGAATGGCTATTTTTACACCGTGTTTTACTTGTTTGCTTTTGTAAAGTCTAGTAACTGGAGCACTGATTTTGCTTGGGTGGTTTGGAGAAAAGACTAGATGGTAACTTCTCTGTGATTCTGGAACAAAGAACTCAGTTTAAATGTGAGACACCTGGGTTCAAATGTGACCTCTGCCCTGTGACTCATTGGGCGGGCTTGGGCAAATCGCAGCCTCTTGGCTTCAGTTCCTATCTGTAACATGGGAATAATAAGACTCTGAATCACTTTGCTGGCTTATTTCTAGCAGTACCAAAACCAGTTTCTTTTTCAATGGCGTGAAACTTTTCAGACTGAGTGAAAACACATCAGATTGTGCTATGCATCCAACGTGGCATAAGCCGCATGGCTTGAAAGCCTTGTATGATGCTTCAGTCTTGGCTGGCACTAAGCGTTAATCAATCAATCAATCAATCAATCCTGTTTTCTTCTGGTGCCAGCATAAAACCTGCAGAAGTGATCCGGATTGAGCTTGTCTCCATGACCAAGTAGCTCATGCCGTCCCGAGGCTGTGTAGCAATGGGGACGGCATATAAAAACTTTAAATAAATAATAAATAATACCTACAATAGGTTCAGAGGTCCCCCACCCTTCAGAGCCAGGCAATGACATGTTCACAGATCCTAAAGTTTCATATTGCATTTTGAGAGTTTGAATTTGTGCACAGAGGAAAAATAGCTCCCTGCCTAGAGGAAGACAGCATATCAGGGAGAAAGTCAGTCTAAATTTGTTGTAATAATTTCATAAATGAAGGTTGACACACACAGAGGTGAACTCGAAGTTATTCTCACACCTGCAGCAAATAGAAAAGTATTGGAAAAACTTGGCTATTTGATTCATTGCATATGTAGAGTGACCCTTGATGGGTCATGAGAACCGAATCTTGAAAGGATTTAAGGGTAAGAATGGTTTTTCCTGTAATACGGATGGGGTGAAGGCAGTGGGTTATGTTGACCTTTCTGCTCAATATCTCTTCCGGCACTGGATTTTCTATTTTGAGTTTATACTTTTAAAAATGCCCTTTTATTTGGCCTTCAAGAATAATGTTCTGATTTGGCTTATAAATTAGAGTTGGAAATAACGTAAGTATAAGCATGGCCAGATTAGCTGTGAGCAAGATTATGCAGAGAAGAAGCTTCCCTTCAGACCAACCAGAATTCACAAAAACTTGTGCAAGCTTTTGAGTTCTCCAGAGCTCTTCATCCAGCTAGCCTGACAAAGAGCACTGACCCGACCAAAACTTGTACCTCTTTGGTGACATTTCACTTCATCTTCACAAAAGCTTTGCCCAACTTTGAATTTTGGATTTTTAATTCTCCTGAATCAATCTTTGCTTTATATATGGTGAACTCTGCAAGTGTCCCTGGATCTTTTGGGGGTTGATTTATTTAAGTAAATGAGATCCTACATTCCCAAATTCATTCCTCGTGCGTTCTTCTTTGTAAAAGATTAAAGCAGCTCTTTCCCAGCCCAGTGTCCTTCAGATCTCTTGGACTACAACTCCCATCATCAGTAGCTGGCATAGCCATGGGAGAACACCAGGTTGGGGAGGGTCAAACCCTTTGTGGAAGGAGAACAACCTTAAACTGTTTGTCTTCTTTCTCTTCCAGTTTTTCCTTTGCTCGGTCTCAGTCCCCATGTGCACGGAAAAGATTAACATCCCCATTGGGCCCTGCGGCGGAATGTGCCTGTCTGTCAAGAAGAGGTGTGAGCCGGTCCTCAAAGAGTTTGGCTTCTCCTGGCCAGAGAGCTTGAACTGCAGCAAGTTCCCCCCACAGAATGACCACAACCACATGTGCATGGAGGGTCCAGGGGACGAAGAGGTCCCCCTTCACAGCAAAACCTCCTTGCACCCCGGAGAGGAGTGCCACACCGTCGGTGCCAATGCGGACCAGTATATCTGGGTCAAGCGGAGCCTGAACTGCGTCCTGAAGTGCGGCTACGACGCCGGCCTCTATAGCCGGCCGGCGAAGGCGTTCGCGGATGTTTGGATGGCGGTGTGGGCAAGCCTTTGCTTCGTCTCCACCGCCTTCACGGTTCTGACCTTTCTGATCGATTCCTCCCGCTTCTCCTACCCAGAGCGCCCCATTATCTTCCTGAGCATGTGCTACAATATTTATAGCATTGCTTATATTGTCCGGCTGACCGTAGGCCGGGAAAGGATTTCCTGCGATTTTGAAGAGGCGGCAGAACCTGTCCTCATCCAGGAGGGCCTCAAGAACACAGGATGTGCTATTATTTTCTTGCTGCTGTACTTTTTTGGGATGGCGAGCTCCATCTGGTGGGTGATCTTGACGCTGACGTGGTTTCTGGCGGCCGGACTCAAATGGGGTCACGAGGCCATTGAGATGCACAGCTCCTACTTCCACATCGCAGCCTGGGCCATCCCTGCTGTCAAGACCATCGTCATTCTGATTATGCGGCTGGTGGATGCAGACGAGCTGACCGGGCTGTGTTACGTGGGCAGCCAGAACCTGGATGCTCTGACGGGCTTCGTGGTGGCTCCCCTCTTCACCTACTTGGTGATCGGGACCCTGTTCATTGCTGCCGGCTTGGTGGCTTTATTTAAGATCCGGTCCAACCTTCAAAAGGACGGGACCAAAACAGACAAGCTGGAAAGGCTGATGGTGAAAATCGGTGTCTTTTCCGTGCTGTACACGGTCCCGGCCACCTGCGTCATCGCTTGCTACTTCTATGAAATCTCCAACTGGACCATCTTTCGCTACTCGGCGGATGACTCCAACATGGCTGTGGAAATGCTGAAGATCTTCATGTCCTTGCTGGTGGGCATCACCTCGGGCATGTGGATCTGGTCTGCCAAGACACTGCACACCTGGCAGAGGTGCTCCAACAGGCTGGTGAACTCAGGGAGGGTGAAGCAGGGGGAGAAAAGGGCTGACGGTTGGGTGAAGCCTCCGAAAGGGAATGAGACTGTCGTGTGAACAAAAGCCCGTGGCAAGCAGGCACGGCCCTGCCTCTTCTTCTCTGCCTGCCCCATCTTTAAGAAGCATGGAGTGCATGTGAACCCACCTGTAGTAGGGGTGTCATAACGGCTCACGTGCTGGAGAAAGGAAACTGTGCCCTGTCTTTCGGTTTCTGCAGAAGTTGCCGGATGGGTCAGAGAAGGCCTTAAGAAACCAGCTGAAGTAGTGACAGAACAGAGCAGAGCCTCTGAAATGCAAGAAAGACGAGAGCCTGCCGTGGCTTCGACAAGCTGTGAAAACAAAAATCAGAACTTGTTGGACTTCTGTCAAAAAATAGCACCCTTTGGTCTTTGGAAATCGTGGGACTGTGCAAGCACATGTGAAGTGCCTTGGTGTTCTCTCTCTGCCCCTCTCGCTCTCTCCTTGCTCACCTCTCTTTTGCTCGCCCCGCCGTATTTTTAATTGTGCCTAAGCAGTGGGAGGAAGAATTCCAAGGGCCATTCTCTCTGCTGGTGTAGGCACCTGTTATTCCAAATAGTGAAGCCAATGACCTCAGGAGATTTGTGGCGGGGGGTGGATGTCACACACAGGTCTGCAGCCACCAAGTGCTGGAAGATTCGTTGGGCATGGGTCCCCAAGCCCACTTTCGACTGGGCTGACCAAAATGTCATGGAACTGTGTGCAAGGGGCTCCTGGAACTCTTCACCAGGCTGGACAAAGGAAGGGGGAGAAGCTGGCCGGCACTGAAGCTGCAGGGCATGTGTGTGGTCACAGCAAAAAGATGGCACCTGAGCAAAGGGAGCAGGCATTCAGATTAGTGCTGAATAAGGTGCTGAGGGAGCATCGGGTCCCATCTAGGATTCCACGTAGGATTCTCAGGATGAGGAAACAAGCAGTGGTGGATCCCCACAGGTCTGTCCCCTAGACGTGTTTCCATCCTTGGGCAAAACAAGCAGGTTCCTTGGTAGGCATAAAACAGAAACAGAGAAACTAGGCAGTTTTTAACACAGCTCAAGGTAATTTAGGTGTTATGCAATGTTGCTTTAAAGTTAGTAGCCACATTGGGCAACTGGAGGGGATGCACAGTTAGAGAAACAGCACCAGTTTTTGGATGGTACCCAAGTTTGTCCTCCTAGGTCACACAAATATTTGGTGGTATCTCAACCCACACAAAGGCTGTCCATATTTAATTCCTACATCTTAGATCCGTCTTCCCCAAACAGGACTCTTCCAGATGCTTTGAAGTACAATTCCCAGCCTCCTGATGATAGATAGCCCATGCTGGCTAGGGCTGATAGGAGTTGAAGTGAAGCACTTATGGAGGTGCTGAGTGGGGGACCGGCTGGCTTAGAGTACAAAGCAGGGGTGCAGGTCCTCTCTCAGCCTGATGGTTGAGATGCTGTTGGGCCGCCTTTGGTGGCTATGCCAGCTGGGGCATGCTGGGATTTCTCAGTCGTTTTTCTGCATAGGATTTTCTTGCATAGCGTTGTGCCTTCCATGGAGAACCATTTCAGCCTTTTAGAAAGGGGAAAAATAAAGCACACAAAAGCCAGGAAGATGCTGGATGATCCATAGTCTGAAGAATGGGGCTTGAGACCATCTAGGGGCCTGTAGCAGAGTAGTTTGGGATCCTGGCCTGACGTTTACCACCCCTTCCGTAAAGTCACAAGCTTGGTCAAGCTCATGGAACTCCAAGCATTGCCTTCTCCAATTGCTACAGCGGACAGCTACTTCATGGGCTCCTCACCTTGTGAAGATTGCACTGAAGAATCAGACTGATGTCCTGTTGAGTCTCTCTGACTTGGCTTAGATTGTGAAATAAGAGAGAATGAGGCACTTGCCCCAGTGCAGTCAGTGGGATGAATGCATTGTGACTTCGGAGGCGAGCAAACATTACTTTAAAGGCATCACTAGCAGCAATGGTCTTAAAGTTTTCATTCTGGCTCCTGAGTTGGTATGGGGGTGACGACTGGGCCATTTCTTCCTAACTATGCACCCCTCTGCCTCCCCACCCCCATATTTTCAGGTCTGCAGTTTTTTTTACGAAGCATAGCCATGATCGCTCTTTTGCAAAATATTTAGAGAACAGAAATTGCCGGTGTGGATCACGTAGGCCTGGAGAGGAGGGTGTGGAGAAGTATTAAATCCCCTCTTCCCCCAGCCCTATTAGGATCCTGATCCAGGCCTCTATGCCTACTCAAGAGTAAAATGGCAAAGCTGCTAGCTACCTCTTTAAAGAAATGCTTGTGATGCTCCTCAGCTCCTGTAGATTGCAGTGGAAGTGCCATTTGGCTGAGTTGATCTTGACCCGTGTGCGTTGTGCCAAGCCCCTGGTGGGGTTCACAACTGTGCAGGGTGGAGCAGAGCCTACCGTCATCGCATGGAAGGTGGTTGCTCCTCTAAGCCCTTTGTAAGAAAAGGCAGCCAAAGTAAGCAAATGGCCACAAGGTCGAATGGTGGAATTCATGACTCCACAGCCAGAAAATTACCCAGCTGCTTCTCCATGTGCACGGAGGCCTGTGTTTGCTTTCCAGAAGTTACGGAGTTCAGGAACTCACTATTTAAACCTTAACAGAGTTTATCTACCGCATTCTGAAGAGTGGCATGGTACAGCCCTGGCTGAGTATTATCCTTTCAAGCTGCACCGGGGAGTTAGTTGGTATGGTCAAAAGCAGCAGCACACACCCCGCATGTATAAAGAAATCCCAGCTAGGACGCCAAGAAGGCTCTTTTGGTTGCACTCATTTTTCCATGCAAGCATTGCTTTTAAATACGTGGGAACTTTGGTTCTGCAATTCCCATCTACCAACCAACAGGGCTGCAATGCTGCTACTCAGTCATTTGTGCCAGTGGGGTTTCACTGTTGGCTTTAGTGGAAGTTAGACTGTGTCATGCACTACAAAGCCTCTGTCTTGCTTCCCTGGGGCTTCCACAGGAGCTTCCCAGCTGGCTCCACCCACCTTCTCTTATCAAAGAAGCAAATTAGAAATTGCAGCCTCACCTTCTCTTCTCTTCCCTCTCTACCTCCCAGTTCCCCAAATCTTTAACTTTTTATCCAGTCTTGATATGTGACTCTGCAATTTCCATACTTCTCCCAATGGCAGGTAATCCCCAGCCAAATGTCTAAGAAAGTTCCTTCTTTATTTTTATAGTCTGCAGCATGTGGCTAATGAGGGAAAGCAAATCGGGGGTCATTTCTGACAATTGGCTTATTCAAAGTCTGGCTTGGCTTGGTTTGGTTTGGTTTCTCTCCCCTCCCAGTCCCTCCAAGCAGGCTAATCTGTCCTTCCCCAGAGACCCATTGAATCCCGCAATTAAGGGTTAATGTAGTCCTCTCGGAGTGATTGCATCTGTGCAGACGCCAGTCTGGGGTGAACTGAAATGTTAAGTTCCTTGGCAGCTTTGCATTCACACAGATCAGTTGCACAGTTTGTGTGCCAGTCACAATTAAAAGGACATCCTTAAGCCGTGAGAGCCGGGTACTGCTGACTCCCGCTGAACCAAAACCAGAGTGCTGCTTGACCTCTTTATCAGTCTAAGAATGTGGGTGCATTTTTTTGTTGTTATCGTTAGCAAAAGAAAGAAAAAATGGGAACATTTCTCCGTCCTCTCCCACACACCTCCCTTTTTAAAGGACTCAAAGAGAATAAACATAGCTACTCCTTGATGAATGATGCTGTTGTAAGAGTAAGGGCTTCCCTCCCTGAGGTGCTGAACCTGCCGTTCTTGCAGGATAAAGGATGCGTCCTTTTTCCAGGGTTTGTCTTTCTGCCTTCTGTGTATTCTTTCTCTAACCACATGGCGGCGCTGCAGTATAACTGGACTGCAACAATGCCGGGACCTTCCCGCCTCTTGTTCTGCATTTGAAATTTAATGGCTAATTCTCCTTCCTGTTAAAAGCCGCAAAACAGGCTGGCAAAAGGTGAGGATGCAAACATTGGATGCAACGCCCTCCTGCTGTGAGTGAGGGCTCACAAGCATATAATAAATGCCCTGGGTAGAGCGGCCTTAAAATGACAAGCTTTGGGGGGGTCTTAACCCTATCATGGCCAGAGGGAATTGGGTGGTCTTGGTTGGGTTTGGCATTCGGGGAATATGCATCAGTCACTGAAGTTGCAAACCCGTGCGGGTTTAGGCAGGATAAAGTCCTACAACTACCAGCATTCCTCATCCGGATGCTCATGGGACGTTTTTCTGCCCACCCCCACAGGATGGGCCTTCAGTTGTGTATAAACAAACAGGCTTTTAACTGGCTCTGTGAATGGGCCCAGTTGCTTTTTGGGGGACTCCCTCAGTCACTTTAAGACCACAACTTGTGCATGGGCCTTGTGTTCAGGCACACCAAGGACACATTCCCATTGGAGTTTCCCATAGTTTGTGTGCCACAAGCCACGCCACCTCTTTACAAGCCTCACTGATCTGCTTTTTCTGTGCAAGAAGGGATGCCCTGTGCTTGCGCACAACCCATGTGCTGAACATCCCTTCCCATATTGCGTGTGTGTTCATTCCAGTGCTGCCGTGCACGGAGGTTACTGTGTGGCCCAGCTCCTTTTGTTGACCACTGACTCAAAGAAGCTGAGGGGCAGACAGCAAAAATTGTCCCCTTCCTGTTCCGGAAGCATCAAGTGCCTCTTCCAAGTGTCCTTGTTGGCCGCCAGGCCGCTGCTGTGTGCTTCTTAAAAGACACTGATGTTTGTTGGCTGACGATATCCTGCTGGGTTTCTTTCCCTTCCGTCCAGCTCATTGGCAGCACTATATTTTCTCAGCTGGAGCTGGGGAATCCTCTAAGGCGCTGGTAGGTCCCTGCTAGTGGCGATGCCTGGGTTCAGTAACCCACACTCACAGGCTGACTGTGGGTCACCATTGTCTGAACCCAGCTGCAGTATCAAGCCATATCTTGCTAACCATGAACAATCCATGACAAACCAGGGTTTTCTCACCACTGTTTGCTATCTTGGTTGGGTTCAGACAACATGACAACCCATGTTTCAAGGACAATGCAGGCCTCAATGACAACCTGTATCCAACCTCTCCTTTTTCAGTTCCGCTGAACCTGGAAGTACTAGGCTACAGAATGAGGTGCTCAGAATCCTCAGAAGAGTGGTACACACAGTATAGGAAATAAATAAGCAAATATTTCCACCCTAGAACTCAACCTAATTCATCTGTGCATACACAGGACAGCTAGGCAAGATTTTGTGGGATTAACTTGCATTTATGACTTAGTATTTTTCAAAATGGGGCTGATCTTTCATCCACAGCGAAGTCAAAATGACTTCAAATACAATCCTGTGCCAGTTTAGGCAAAAAGGACCTACAGTTCTCTATTTGCATAGGATTGCAATTATAAAACCTATGCAAATGTAGAACTGTAGGCCCTTGTCTTGCTGTTTTCTCCACTTTTATAAACCCATCTTCAGTTCCACAGTAATTCCTGGCACTTCTCAATTATCCTCACAACCAGAATAATAATTGTTTCTACATTGCAGGTTTTTTTTTTTTTAAATGCCCTTCCACACGTAGGTACATATTCTATGTTACTTATGTTAAGGACAATATTGCAGATCCCCAAACCTTTGTAAGGTAAAAGGACACTGATCTGATTATATTTTTCCTTTGTTGGTGATTGTACAGAAGAGTATCTACGTCTATTGTAAAATTCTAATTTATCATTGTAAAAAAATCCAAAAAAACAAAACCCAAAACAAAACATTACTATTTAATTTTTGTATCAAAATAAATTTTTGTTTTATTAAAATGTGTCATGCGGTAATGGGTTCTTTCCCACCGTCATAATAAATGGTGAGAATTGGGGAGCATCGAGTGGTTAACACCCTGCCAAACTTCACCACAGACACCCTTAACATGGCCCAGAAAGGCTGGCGTCTTCAGTGTGGCGTCCACCAGACTCCTACTCCCTCCTCTTTTATATGTATTAAGACTTCTAAAAACTCCAAAAGAGATTTTCAACTGGGTGGCTGGGATCTTGCAATGTGGCACCTCAGAGGTCCAGCACCAAACTTTCTTTGGGTTCAAAACATGGTTTTCTGTTCTGCAGCTCAGATCCCCTTTGTTCATAGCACACAGAACCTTAATAAGCCTTGCTGGATCTGACCAATGGCCCATCCAGTCCAGCACTCCGTAGCCATGATGGCAAAACAGCTCCCCAGAGGATCTCCCAAGCAGGATGAGTGCAAGACCTCCCCCTGCCCAAGCTCCTCAGCAGCTGGGATATGCAGGCATGCCACCTCTGGTAAAGGAAGTAGCACATGGCCAGCAGGACTAGTAGCTACAGATAGCCTCCTCCCACATGAATCTGTCCAATCCCCTTTTAAAGCCATCCAGTTGCCAACAAAGTCCATAGTTTAACTATACATTGTGTGAAGATGTACTTTTTTATCAGTCCTAAATTTTAGTTTGATGGGCTGACCTCAGTTTCGGTATCATTGGAGAAGGAGAGAAATGGAAGGGATCAAAGCTCACCTACCCAGCCCTTGCTTCAAGTGTCTTCAGTGGGGGGCCATGAGGCAGCTGCTTAAAAAACTCAAAATACCTCTCCATATTGGGGGATGTGGCAACTGGGGCTGAAGGACTGGACCCTAGCCAAGGACCACCTCTTGGATTCATGGCTGGAATGTGACATGAACTTAGGGCCAAAAGTGACATTACCCTTCATTCCTTGCATGCAGCCACATCAGTGCTTATTTCTTCTTCAGACACAAGTCTGAAGGACCTGATCTGACGTGGGGTCTACTTGTGAGTTAGGGATCCTTAACCCTCTGGTGGAATGGGCCCCCCACCTGTAACAAGGGTCCCCCTCCAGATTGGTTTCTCCCTTCTTCTGAGCTGCTATGTATCAAAAGTAATTGCTTTTTTCTGCACCCTGCCATAAACTGGCAACTTTCTTAATCAAGTGGTCCTTCCAGAGCAGGCTTGTGCATTTATTGATGGATTACATTTCAACATGGCCCAATAGCCAAGGCTCTCTGAACAGTGAAGGCAATCCGTAAAGTAGCAAACGGCAGAGACGAATGCTACAATCGTCCATACAAGTTTCAATAGACAAATGATAAAACAATGTACTGGAGCCCAAAGTCAAGATCAAAACTATTTTTGTTTTATTATTTTATTATTATTTTATTATTTGTTTTGTTTTATCAAAACAAAAATACAAAACTGTTGTATTTCCACTCACCACGTATGGGTGGTGACAAGAAGAAAATAGATGCCTTCAAAACATGGTGCTGGAGGAGACCTTTGTAAGTACCCTGGACCAACAGAAAGACAAACAAGGGGGTCATGAAAGCAAAAATGACAAAACCAAGGCTGTCGTACTGTGGATGCATCATGAGAAGGCAAGACTGCATGGAGAAGATGATCATACTAGGGGAAGTTGAAGTTGAAAGAAGAGCGGAACTATGAGATAGACTGAATCCATAAAAAAAGGCCATGCCTGAACGTGGAAGAGAAGAACAGCGCTGTCCTGGACAGGACATTTGGAGGGCTTCTTTCTTAGGGTCACCATAAGTTGGGGATAACATGATGGCACATAACACAAACAAAGCTATGTGAGGCACCATCTAATGCGTGTTCAGACAGAATGATAAAACATCCAGCGTTGCCCAGCCAGCAAAGCTTAAACAGATCAATGTCATTTTAATAGACGTATCGGCCATGTTAAATGGCTGGAGTAAATGATCATCGTGTAGACATAGCTCTTTGGAGGAATCGCCCGAGCTGAGCCTAGCTTTGGATTTCTGGCCAGCTAAGCATCTGGCCTCATCAACACTTCTATAGATAAGAGTTGAGCCATATGCCTCCGCCCAACAGTTTGTGCCATTGCGCTTCGAAGGGAAGAAGTGACCATGCTCAGCCAATGCCTGCTAAGAGAAAGTTTGGCATATTTATATTAGCCTTTAGCCAATTTCCTGACTGCTCCTCCTATTTCCGAAACTTTATTCAAAAGAAAAGAGGCATCCTTCCTGAAATTAGCTTGAAAATCTGCCTTTGTATTCAAGTTGCCAAGTAGATAGAGCAAGGCGTGCCAAGGTTTTAAAGAAAGCTTTACTGGAACAACATCCACTTTTTGCCCCAAGGAAAACTCCTGTGATGGCGAAAAGCTTGCACATCCGTAGCAGTGGGTGTTGACCTGATCACCTCTGATGCTTCTTTACTTTCTGAAAGAGCAGTTATATCAGCAAGCTGGAGAAAAATAGCTGCCTTGAGTGCCATTTTATTTTGTGGAAAAATGGGGTACAAATCAAATTGATCAGCAAAATGAAAATAAGGTTATTTTTCAAAAGCATTTAAATATAAATATATGTGTATCCCAGCTCCTGCCAACCTTGCAGTTCGAAAGCATGCAAATGCAAGTAGATAAAAAGGTACCACTTCGGTGGGCAGGTAACAGCGTTCTGTGCACTTCGGTGTTTAGTCATGCAAGCCACAGGACCACGGAGACTGTCTGCGGACAAGCGCTGGCTCCCTCGGCCAGGAAACGGAGATGAGCACCACCCCATAGAGTCAAGAAACCTTTCCCTTTACCTTGTTGTAGAGTGACCTATCTTCAGTCCCAGAGCAATTTAGAATGAATGTTCTTTTTACATGGCTCCATGACCTTATTAGGGCTGGATGTGTGTTCTCCATGGCTCCCTGACACACATCCACTATGTGTTGGTAGAGTATGTGTATCAAGTGTCAGGAGAAAGCCAGTGTGGTGTTCTGGTTAATAGTGTGGGATTGGGTATCAGGTGATGGAGGTTGTAATCCCCTCTGGGTTCGAGTCCCCACTCAGCCCTGAAGCCAACTGGATGACTCTGGGCCAGTCACAGACTCTCAACACAACCTACCTCATAGGGCTGTTGTGAGGATTAAATAGCATGGAGGAGGAGAAATATGTAAGCCACCTTGAGCTTCTTGGAAGAAAAAAGGTGGGATATAAATATAATAAAGAAATAGAATAAAAACAGAGACTTAGAGCTTCCCAGCAGAATGGGAAATGAACCAAACTGCTCATTTCTGGATTGGAGCAGGTCAGAGGAGCTCAGAGAAGCAAGTTCCACTGACCTGTCCATGCTAACATGAAAGACCCTCCATCAAATGCCTCCAGGCAAAAAGAGAAGGTGCTGTCTGTATATGTCTAAGAGGGAGGGTGTTCCACAATCCTGGGGCCACCACTGGAAAGGCTGTGCCACTCAGGTCCTTCCCCGTCTAATTGCATCATATGATGGCATAATACGCATAAGCAGGTGCTTGCAGAAGTAGAAAGCAATCACTCACATATACTATTCATCTAGCTAATGAAGCAAGCCTGTTTTGGGGTTGAGCTGCTCCTCATTGCAGATCCTAACGAGGAGAACCACACGTTGTTCCTGCTGGAACCACCTTCTGCTGGTAATTAATTGATCCGGTTAATCAACTTAAGCACAATACTTGTCAATGGAGACCGTTCACACATTTGGTTGCGTATCCTCAAGTGAGGATGGATCTACACATGTGTGAACCATCCTGAATTCAACATGAAGATGAGCAATGCCCAAACCTCTATATAGTAGGAGGCATTGGGACATGTTGCTGGATTTCTTCCAGCTTTTAAAATGACAACGAACCATTTCTTCTGTGGAGGGAAATTGATAAAGCTCCAAAGGTTCGTTTCCATGTGCTTGATGTTATGATATTAAACAAGAAATTAGTGACATCTAGTGGTAGGTTCAGGTACTGCTCCTGAGTCCTAGATTGAAGTGGGCCGAAGGTGGTGGAAATCCAGAGGCAAAAATCGTATCGGGCAGCTTGCTGGGGTCCCAGTGACAGGTGGATGGATCCAGGAGCCACGCTTCCATTGTGATCCTTCCTTCCTCTTGCAAGGAACCCAAGGCAGCCTACAAGGTTCTCCTCCTCCTCTCCATTTTATCCTCACAACAACAACCTGTTAAGTAGGTTCGACTGACTGGCCCAATGAACTGCATGGCCAAGTGGGGAACATCACCCAGGTCTCCAGAGTCTCAGTTCACCATTCTGGAGCAGCCCCTATAAATATCAAAAGAAAAGCTGCCATGGATAAGGAACCCCACTGACACAGGACACTGAAGTCCTTCCCCTGCTTATAAGATAGGAAAGATTTGTGTGCACAGATCTGTCATGACAACCACAACATGCTCAGAGCATCTCTGGAGTGGGCACCAGTCTTCCCCACACATGGATGTGAAAGACCCGGGTCGCATCCTCCTTTGCATGCATGGGCTGCCTTATGGTTCCTGCTACTGAATGGGTCGTTGAGTAAATAGGAAAATTGGAAGCTGCCTTATCCCGAGGGGACTGTTGGGTCCCTCTAGCCCAGTGGGTGGCCATCTATCGAGTGGCAGTAGCCACTGTCTAGCACTGGGGAGGAATCTTTCCCGAGCTTCCCAGGAGCATTCATGCATGGACTGAACGTGTTCTGCATGCAGATCAGGTCAAATGTCCTTGATCCGGGGTCCCCGGGACCCCCCAAAGCAGTCATCTGCATTTCCTGCCCCTGAAACCGGTGCTGCTGGGAGGATCAGGCACAAAACATCTGGGGGAAGATGCTTCACTGAGAAGAGGGCTAGAGAGTCAGACGGTGCCACACCCCTGCTGGATCGGAGCAGGCTGGGATCTGGCCAGGTCAGCCCTAAATCAAGGCAGGATGTTAATGCAAGAAAAATAATTTATGGTCATAGATTGGATCTAGAAGGATGCTCTCAACAGTCGAGAGACTGAAGCACACATTTCTGTGCACAGCAGGAGAGTCGGTTTCTTTATTTTGACAAGAAGTAAGCAAAGGGTCCAGGGCTTGGATGTGATGTAGCTGAGTGGGTGAGCCTCTGCCTTCACAGTGGTTTGTCGGTAACACACTCCCAAAAGAGAAATACAAACACACTTGTCCAACTCTGCCCCTCCTAGGACCTATAAACAGTTTGGAAAGACCTTTTTCCCTTTTCTGCCTTCCAGGGAGAAAATCTGTGCTTGTCATCTCCTCCCCCTTCCTTTGAACCAAGATCAGTTTCTTGCTGATGGAGACTGACCACTCCTTTCTCATGTCTTTCTCTGCGTCAGCAAAAGCCCGCAGCTCTCTTGTCCTCTTGCTGGAAACTCCTGCAGGCTTCCATTCTGCAGCTGCCGGACCCCTGCATGCCTCGTCTCCTGGGCTGGCTGGAGACCAAACCTCTAAGTGACATCAGAACCTCTGAGCAAGCCAACTTCAGAGTTGGGGGAGACTCAGGTAAAGGGCCTCTGGTCAGCCCCTCTTACCTTACTGGGCCCCAAACTAAGCAGCAGGGCTCCGGATCAGCCATGTCTCAGGGCACTGCAGGAATTTACTACTACCAGCTGTCTGAAATAAGGGAGAAATACCATAAAGAGGGCCCAGGGCAGAAATATAGCCCCTCTCTAGAGACACCCTTTCCTCTGTTTTGTAGTAGCTTGAACATGCTAGAAAAGGTGACCCCCAATCTTTTGGAGTCAGTGGGCAAATACAGAACATCAAGAGGGCATCATGGCACTTGCACAAAATGGCTGCAAGGGGCTTGCCCATTCACAAAATCCCATGGCCGGTCATTTCCCAGATGACAAACTGGTGAGACCAAAAGGGAAGTTGTCTCCCCGACCCACCTCCAAAAAATGCCAAGATGAGTTTAGTTCCAGAACACAAAAGCACCTTTGGACCCATATTCTTCTGCCCCAGCTTGAATTTCATAGGAAGCAAACTGTTGCAGCTCAGAGAATCCGGACACAGAAATGTTCTTGATCATGAAGAGGCTTTGTTTTTTTTCTGGAAACAAGGGAAGGATGGCCTGTCCCTTGCAACACCTTGCAGTTGCTTCCAACTCCTGGCACCTGCCACCTGGGAAGGCTGCCTCCCTCTGCAGTTCTTCATGGCCAGAGGCTCCTGGGAAGCCCAGCAGTGCTATCTGGCGGCAAGAGAACTCTCTCCCGGAATGGGCATCCAGTGGCATTCAGCCCCAGAACTTGGGGGACCCACGTGCTCATTGCCACTGGTCGGAGAGATTCTGCTGGAGATATACAATCAGAAGGGCACCCACGGTTTATTCAAATGCACAGAAAATACATGTGGCGTGTAGGCAGTCCACAAGGGACTACCAAGGTGGCATCTGTACAAGATGCTTTTATAAGCCATCAGTTACAGAAAGTTTGCAGAGGCTGGGGGAAAACGCAGATAAATCCCGGCAGAAAAGGGTTGCTTATATGTCCCTTTGCATTATACAATCAAATCTGTACCCCTTTCTCAGAAAGCACCTAATTTCCAAGCCAGGCTACTCCATTTGAAGTGGGAAGCCAGGTTTAAGAAGTGGGAACTGATAGTTCGCCTGGAAGTTGCCAGGGGCTGTTGTTTTGCTGATCAGTAAGAACTAATGAGGCAGCCAGGTTAACAGCATTGCAATCACCCTCATTTGCATGCCAAGTTCCACAGTAATCCTTGTGCCTCAGTGATCACTTTGTTAATCTCCTGCAATCAAATGCCATTGTACTGAGCCCCCTCTGCAGACCTCTCACCGTCTTCTGACTGTGATCACCTTATTTCATCATCAACTGCCCAGCTGCTGGCCCATGTGGCTCAGCATTTATAAAACACTCTGTGTATGTTCTAAAAGCTTGTAGTTGATGGTGGGGACCACCACCTGGTAGCTTGCTGCTGCAAGTAACTGCAGGGGTCTGCTGAGGTTCAAGGTGAAAGGGGTCTTTCCTGACTGAACCTGGCTATCCTTGTTGCAGCTGCCATCAAAGCTTCCTGACATCTCTTAGGCAGTTCACCAAAGGTACTTGAGAAGAAAGCAAATGGGTTGAATGCATTTGGGACAGTTCAAAGGGAAGAAACTTCTGGACAAGTAAACAGTGAGCAGTGTGCCTCCAAAGGACAGGCCTTCCAGGTCGGGGAAGCGAGACTTGCAACATGGATTCCTGATCAGATCAGGAATCCCACCTTCAGTCTAAAGCTGTTCTCACAGGGTCCTGACACCACCAAGCCCCTCCTCCTTCTTGAATGTATTGAGGTCCCCTTGGGAACCCTCTGGAGGCTAAACACCCATTACTTTAAATGTTTGTCAAGCAGCCAAGTCTTCCCCCATCCCACGTTCCCTCCAAAAGTCGGTGAAGGATTTCTAGGGCAGGATCCTGGCATGGTCTAGGGGAGCTTTTAAGACCCAAACTAGGCCATATGCACCTACAGTATATTTAAAAGAATAGAAAGAACATGGATGCTGGAGATGGGTTTCAAGTAGTGTCTGGTTTGTCTGAACTAGAGGCCAATGCTCACTTTGGGGGAACATGGATGAATGCTACCTTTGCCATTGATTAAGACCTCAAATGAGAATTCAAATGAGAACAGTGAGAACCGGACACGGAACCACTGATTGGTTCAAAATTGAGAAAGGAGTTCGGCAAGGCTGTATACTGTCACCCTGCCTATTTAACTTATATGCAGAGCACATCATGAGAAAGGCGGGGCTAGATGAATCACCAGTTGGAATTAAGATTGCTGGGAGAAATATCAACAACCTCAGATATGCAGATGATACCACTCTCCTGGCAGAAAGTGAAGAGGAACTAAGGAGCCTCTTGATGCGGGTGAAGGAGGAGAGTGCAAAAGTTGGCTTGAAACTCAACATTAAGAAAACTAAGATCATGGCATCCGGTCCTCTCATTTCCTGGCAAATAGATGGGGAAGAAATGGAGGTAGTGACAGATTTTATTTTCCTGGGCTCCAAGATCACCGCAGATGGGGACTGCAGCCAAGAAATTAAAAGACGCTTGCTTCTGGGGAGGAAAGCTATGGCAAATCTAGACAGCATACTAAAAAGCAGGGACATCACCCTGCCAACAAAAGTGCGTATAGTCAAGGCTATGGTTTTCCCAGTTGCAATGTATGGCTGTGAAAGCTGGACAATAAGGAAGGCCGAGTGCAAAAGGATTGAGGCCTTTGAGTTGTGGTACTGGAGAAGACTCCTGCGAGTCCCTTGGACCGCAAGGCGATCAAACCGGTCAGTCCTAGAGGATATCAACCCTGACTGCTCTTTAGAAGGCCAGATCCTGAAGATGAAACTCAAATGCTTTGGCCACCTAATGAGAAGGAAGGACTCCCTGGAGAAGAGCTTAATGCTGGGAACAATAGATGGCAAAAGAAGAAGGGGACGGCAGAGGATGAGGTGGCCGGATGGAGTCACTGGGGCGGTGGGTGAGGGCTTGGGTGGACTCCGGGGGATGGTGGAGGACAGGAAGGCCTGGAGGAATGTTGTCCATGGGGTCACGATGGGTCAGACACGACTTCGGACTAACAACAACAACAACAACAACAACAACAACAAGGCCTCAAATCTGCATTAAGTTAAGAAGTAGTTAATCTTTTCCCGCCTTCACCATCCCTACCCTGGCCTCAAATCCAGGATTACAAGAAATGAAGAAAAGAAGTTGTACTGTCCATTAAAAGTACCGCTGAACTCCTCTAAAATCCTGCTTCTTGTGCCCTTTGTGCAAACTGATGAGCCTTTTAAAATAGGGGGACCCGTTTCTTTTCTGGCCCTTGAAAAGAAAAATCTGGTCTCTGCAAAGCAATTACAACAGAAGGATCAGCAAGAAAATGTGAGCCACCCACACCCAGCCAGCCAACTCTTCAAGGCTTACTGGAGCAAGCAGTGAGAATCACTTTGATTTGCAGAAAGCATCTACAGACTTGCAAAAGATTCAATTAACCCCCAGTTAACAGAAGAAAATCTAAGGACCCTGAGCAACCAGTGGATTGCAAGTGGTTCGGTAAGCAGTTGGGGTGGAGGTGGGAATCTCCATATAAAAGCAACACTGCCCCTACAAAACCAAAAGAGGGGCCACAAAGCTACTTTTGAAGTTTCTCCCCATCCCCCCTGACTTCCTTTGTTCCCATTTCATTGCAGAACAGAAGAAGGCGATGCTAACGCCAGCCAAACAAAATAAACTTTCAGTTTGGGGGCAGAAGGAAACCCTTCAAATCTTCTATAGTGCTGTTACCCAAAATACCAGCCCCCCCCGCCCCATACAATCGCCATGGCTGGTATTTTGGGTAACTCCAGTAGGATTTTGCTTGCAGGCAAAATATCTTGACTGTTTTAACAGTGAATATGTGCACACATTAAATTATAGAGATGCATGATGGTATGTTGACTTTGGGACCACAGTTCCATTTTAATCAATTGCACCCTCAATTGTATTCTTTGGCATTTCTGTGTTTTATATTGGCTACCTTGGAGACTAAATTATTGAACAATGGGACAGAAATATGTTGAATATATGAACCAAATTTGATCCAAAGCCTAGAGCCGGACTGTGAAGAAAGCTGACTGGAAGAAAATGGATGTATTCTGAACATGGTGCTAGAGAGAGCTTTGCAAGAGGAGAGCTTCTCCTCTCTTGGAGAGGACCAAGAGAAAGATGAGCAAATCTTTCTCCTAAACAAATCCTAGGTCCTAAAACAAATCAAGCCAGAACTTTCCCTGGAAGCAAAAGAGACAAAACTGAGGCTTTTCTGTTTTGTGGATCTCATGAGAAGGCAAGTTTTCCCAGAGAATCATGCCAGGAAATTCAAAGACAGAAGAGGAAGGGGAAGACCAAATATGGGATGGATGGACTTCAGAAGGGCAGGGCTGAGCTGTCATGGATAGGGCATCTTGGAGGGCTTCCATTCATAGGGTCACCATAAGTTGGAGAGGACTTGATGGCAGAGAACAACAACACGAATGGAGACAGGATGCTTGAGAGGCAGCGCTGCTCCTGGACTATCTCCAGCGTCAGAGCAGTGGCTCTGTCCACTGGAGCACCATGGCTCGTATGGATCACCCTTGCTATGGCAAGTGAAGGAGGGGGCACTGAGGCTCTCACAATGAGATTGGCTTTAGGCAACAGGATAACCCACAGTTGGGGGCTTAGCACTGGGTTCAGTGTGAATGGTCATTGCACTGTGGGTTATCGTGTTGCCTGAACTCAGTTGTGATAACAAACTATAGCAGTGCATCAGCATCCTGCCCCTTTCCCTCTTCTGAGGAACCCAGGATAGCTTTCATAGCCCTCCTCTAGACCTTTAATCCTCACAACAGCAACCCTGTGAAGTAGGTTCGGCGGAGAGACAGTGTCTGGTCCAAAGTCACCCAGCAAGCTTCATGGCTGAGGTGGGACTAGAACCTAGATCTTCTTGGTCCCCAGTCCAGCACTCAGACCATCATGCTACACTGGCTCTCAAACCCACAGTTCACAGTGCAACAACAAAACTTGCATTCTCTTCACTGGTTGTGGATGGTAAACAAGCCATGGCTTGTTAGCACAGCTGGGTTCAGACCATATGCTAACCCACATTTCTACAACAACCCATGGTTCAACAACAATCCACCTTCAACTATTACTGAATGGTTTTGAACAGGTCTCCTCCCCTGCATTCCCCAAAAAGAGTTTTTGCAATGGAAGAAAGGCAAGAGTGAGTTGTTCTGTTCTCCGAAATCTGGTGAACACTAGGATTCATTTTCTCAGAATAATTTATGTGTCCAGCAGATGGTGATATTGGCCCATAGAAGCAAAGGCGAACCTGCAAAAACTGATCAATCAAAGGGTGGGAGAGAACTTTCAAATAACCATTCAAGGCTTTTCTAGTGGGAAAAATAACCTTACATGAAAATAGCTCTTCTCTGAGAGCTTCAGGTGATTGCAATGCTGGCAAAAACTCAGTTCCATTGACTTTTTGGAAAGAACAGACGTGGAAATTTAATTAAGCACAGAACGAAATGCTGCTAGCTTCTTCAACTATAGGACAGCTTAATTATTAAGACATGCTGTTACTTAAGACTGTTATTAATAGGGTTAATCTGGTGCAACTAATATCTTCATATGAAACAGCTACATTTGTCCTTAAGGCAGCCATCCATATGCATGGTGTGTCTCTGAGCTCCACAGGGGAGACAATCCATCTGGAAAGATGGGGCATTGAATGACTTGCTTGTCAGCTTGCAAAGGATTCGGCATCTGCCATTCTGGGGTTTCCCAGGTGGCCTTGCTCTTCTCCCATGGCTTCAGCCCCCTTTGACCGTAGGGTGAATCCCCAGCTTTGGGGCAGCTTTTGCCTTGTTCTCAAAGTTTGAAATGCTTCTCCTAGACTTAGTCACTGGCAGTCAACACTCTAAACTGCAATGCTCTGCCCCTTTGCCTGTGGCTCCACCCATCCCTGGAATGCTGGTCCCAAGGGCTTCTCCAAAAGTGAATTGGCACTCCTGCTGGAAGAGGCTGACAACCCTCGGTGTGCTGGCACATGCACAAACAGCTGGTCCTGGGTTCAAACCCAGCCTTCAAGACTGCCCATAGATTTAAAAAACGTCAAGTGGAAAATACACATCATGTCAAGTTTGTAGCTGAATTCCTTACACTGGTAAGTATTTGTGTATCATGTATTCATATAAACAGAGAAACAGAATGAGTCAGAAGGGGTCTCCTGAGCCATCTAGTCTGACCTCCGACTCCAGCCGGCTCCACTCATGACATGCCCACCATGTGCATGTCCAGCCTATCCTTGAACACCCTCACCGATGGGGCCTCAACCACCTCCTATGGAATCCCATTCCATATCCTAGGGGTCCTACCTGTCAGGAAGGACTTCCTGGCATCCACCTTGAATCCTGGTTCCCTGAACTTTGCTCCATTGGAATGTGTCCTGCCCTCCACCACAGGGAAAAAAAGGTCACGACCCACCTCTGCATGACACTCCCTCACATACCTGTATGTGGCTAACAGGTCCCCTCTGAGTCTCCTCTCCTCCAGGCTGAAAAAGACCCAGCTCCTTCAGTCTCTCCTCATGTGGCTTTCCCTGCAAACCAGCCACCATCCTAGTGGCCCTTTGTTGCACTGATTCCAACCTTGCTATATTCCTCTTGAAATGAGGGGCCCAGAACGGAACACAATACTCCAGCTGTGGGTGCACCAGAGCCGTATAGAGTGGCAGTAATACCTCTCTCGCTTGAGAAGCCACGCCTCTGGCTATGCATCCTAGGGTGGCGTTCGCCCTCTTGACCACCGCGTCACACTGCTGACATGGGGAAAGGTGACAAGTAAGACCAGTACTCTTCAACTTTTTTATTAATGATTTGGATGAGGAAGTAAAAGGAAAGATAATTACATTTGCAAATGACACAAAGCTGGATGGAACAGCAAATATCCTGGAAGACAAATGCAGGGTGATCTCTATAGGTTAGAATGCTGGGCAGAGAAAACAGGATGAAATTCAGTAGGCATAAGTGCCAAGTCCTCCACTTGAAATGAGATGGTTTGCTACAAAATGGGGAATCCTTGGCTCAACAACACTGCAAATGAGACGGATCTTGGGGCTGTTGTAGAACACAAGCTGAATATGAGCCAACAGTGATGCAGCTGAAAAAGGGCAAACACTATTTTGGGCTGCAATAACAGAAGTATGACTTCCGAAACACATGAAGTATACATTCTATATTCAGCCCTAGTCCAACTTCACCTAGAGTACTATGTCCAGTTTTGGGCACCTTTGCTTTAAAAGATGCAGAAAAGCTAGAAAGGGTACCAAGAAGGACAACAAGGAAGATTCCGGACTGGAGGCAAAGCCCTATGGGGAAGGATTGAAAGCACTAGGCATGTTCAGCCTCAAGGAAAGAAGATGGAGGGGAGATATGAAAGCTTTCTACAAGTATCTCAAAGGCTGTCACAAAGAGGAAGGTCAAGATCTCTCTCCTCATTCATTCTGGAGTGCAGGACACAGAACAACGGACTTAAGTTAAAATGAACCAGATTTAGACTAAACACCAGGAAGAATGTCCTCACTACCACAGCAGTACAGTAATGGAACCTACTGCCTGGGGAAGTTTATTTATTATATTAAATTTGTTCAAAGTCCAACCATTAGCATAATGGGTGGCCATTACAATAAAATTACCAAAAGGCGATATAAATAAAATAATGCAATTAAAATGCAACAGTTAAGAGATTTTTAAAAAGCTGTGGGCTCCCCCCCCCGCCCCACTTTTTTTTGCTGTGAGTCACGAAGTTGTGTCTGATCCATTGTGACCCCATGGACAACATTCTTCCCCTGGAGTCCACTCAAGCTCACACTGACTGCTTCAGTGACTGCATCCAGCCACCTCATCCTCTGCTGTCCCCTTTTTCTTTTGCCATCTATTGTTCCCAGCATCACGCTCTTCTCCAGGGAGTCCTTCCTTCTCATCAGGTGGCCAAAGCATTTGCGTTTCATCTTCAGGATCTGGCCTTCGAAAGAGCAGTCACGGTTGATCTCCTCTAGGATTGACCGGTTTGATCACCTTGTGGTCCAAGGGACTCTCAGGAGTCTCCTCCAGCACCACGACTCAAAGGCCTCAATCCTTCGGTGCTCAGCCTTCTTTATGGTCCAGCTTTCACAGCCATAAATTGCAACTGGGAAAACCATATCCCTGACTATACGCACTTATGTTGGCAGGATGACGTCTCTGCTTTTCAGTATGCTGTCTAGATTTGCCATAGCTTTCCTCCCCAGAAGCAAGCGTCTTTTAATTTCTTGGCTGCAGTCCCCGTCTGCAGTGATCTTGGAGCCCCATCTATTTGCCAGGAAGTGAGAGGATTGGATGCCATGATCTTAGTTTTTTTAATGTTGAGTTTCAAGCCAACTTTTGCGCTCTCCTCCTTCACCTGCATCAAGAGGCTCTTTAGTTCCTCTTCACTTTCTGCTATTAGAGTGGCATCATCTGTTTATCTGAAGTTGTTGATATTTCTCCCAGCAATCTTAATTCCAACTGGTGATTCATCTAGCCCCGCCTTTCTCATGAAATGCTCTACATATAAGTTAAATAGGCAGGGCGACAGTATACAGCCTTGCTGAACTCCTTTCTCAATTTTGAACCAATCAGTGGTTCCGTGTCCAGTTCTCACTGTTGCTTCTTGACCCACATATAGGTTTCTCAAGAGACAAATAAGATGGTCTGGTACTCCCGTCTCTTTAAGAACTTGCCACAATTTGTTGTGATCCACACAATCAAAGGCTTTAGCGTAGTCAATTAAGCAGATGTAGATGTTTTTCTGGAACTCCCTAGCTTTCTCCATGATCCAGCGTATGTTGGCAATTTGATCTCTAGTTCCTCTCCCTCTTCGAAATCCTGCCTGTACTTCTGGTAGTTTTCGGTCCACATACTGCTGGAGCCTAGCTTGTAGGATTTTGAGTATAACTTTGCTAGCATGTGAAATGAGTGCAATGGTGCGGTAGTTTGAACATTCTTAGGCATTGCCCTTCTTTGGGATGGGAATGTAAACTGACCTTTTCCAATCCTGTGGCCACTGTTGAGTTTCCCAAATTTGCTGGCATATTGAGTGTAGCACTGTTACTGCATCATCTTTTAGGGTTTTTAATAGCTCAGCTGGAATACTGTCGCCTCCACTAGCTTTGTTGTTGCTCAGACTTCCTAAGGCCCATCTGTCTTCACATTCCAGGATGTCTGGCTCGAGGTCAGTGACCACCCCATCAGGGTTATCAGGGACGTTAAGCTCTTTCTTGTATAGTTATTCTGTGTAATTTTGCCACCTCTTCTTAATCTCTTCTGCCTCTGTTAGGTCCCTGCCATTTTGGTCCTTTATCATGCCCATCTTTGCATGAAACATTCCCTTCATAACTCCAATTTTCCTGAAGAGATCTCTGGTCCTCCCTATTCTATTGTTTTCTTCTAGTTCTTTGCACTGTTCATTTAAGAAGGCATTCTTATCTCTTCTAGCGATTCTCTGGAATTCTGCATTCAACTGGGTGTATCTTTCTCTTTCTCCCTTGCCTTTCGCTTCCCTTCTTTCCTCAACTATTTGTAAAGCTTCCTCAGTCAGCCATTTTGCTTTCTTGCATTTCTTTTTCTTTGGGATGGTTTTAGTTGCTGCCTCTTGTACAATGTTGCAAACCTCCGTCTATAGTTCTTCAGGCACTCTGTCTATCAGATCTAATTCCTTAAATCTATTTGTCACCTCTACTATATATTCATCAGGAATATGATTTAGATCATACCTGAGTGGCCTAGTGCTTTTCCCTACTTTCTTCAATTTAAGCCTAAATTTTGCAAGAAGAAGCTCATGATCTGAACCACAGTCCATCTGAACCACTGTATAGAGCTACTCCATCTTTGGCTGCAGAGCACACAGTCAATCTGATTTCTGTGTTGACTGTCTGGTGATGTCCATGTGTCACGTCGTCTCTTGGGTTGTTGGAAAAGAGTGTTTGCTATGACCATCGTATTCTCTTGACAAAATTCTACCAGTCTGTGCCCTGCTTCATTTTGTACTCCAAGGCCAGACTTGCCTGTTATTCCGGTTATCTTTTGGCTTCCTACTTTAGCATTCCAATCCCCTATGGTGATAAGGACATCATTTTTGGGTGTTAATTCTAGAAGGTGTTGTAGGCCTTCATAGAACTGGTCAACTTCAGCCTCTTCAGCACCAGTGGTTGGGGCATAGACTTGGACTACTGTGATGTTGAATGGCTTGCCTTGGATTCAAACAGAGATCATTCTGTCATTTTGGAGACTGTATCCCAGTACTGCTTTTCCTACTCTTTTATTGACTATGAAGGCTACTCCATTTCTTCTGAGGGATTCTTGCCCTCAGTAGTATACCTGATGGTCATCTGAACTAAATTCACCCATTCTTGTCCATTTTAGTTCACTGATTCCTAAGATGTCAATGTTCAGTCTTGTCATCTCTTGTTTGACCACATCCAGCTTGCCTTGATTCATGGATCTTACATTCCAGGTTCCTATGGAGTATAGATCTTTGCAGCATCGGACCCTCCTTTCATCACCAGATACATCTGCAACTGAGTGTCCTTTTGGCTTTGACCCAGTCGCTTCATTCTTTCTGGCACTACTAGTACTAGCCCTCTGCTCTTCCCCAGTAGCATATTGGACACCTTCCGACCTGAGGGGCTCATCTTCCGGCGTCATATCTTTTTGCCTTTTGGTACTGTCCATGGGGTTTTCATGGCAAAGATACTGGAGTGGGTTGCCATTTCCTTCTCCAGGGGATCACGTTTTGTCAGAGCTCCCTGCTAGGACCTGTCCGTCTTGGGTGGCCCTGCATGGCATAGCTCATAACTTCATTGAGCTACACAAGCCCCTTCACCACGACAAGGCAGTGATCCATGAAGGGGTCCCTCTCACTTGTTGTTGTTAGTCGTGAAGTCGAGTCCGACCCATCGCGACCCCATGGACAACATTCCTCCAGGCTCTCCTGTCCTCCACCATCCCCCGGAGTCCACTCAAGCTCACACCAACTGCTTCAGTGACTCCATCCAGCCACCTCATCCTCTGCCGTCCCCTTCTTCTTTTGCCATCTATTGTTCCCAGCATTAGACTCTTCTCTAGGGAGTCCTTCCTTCTCATTAGGTGGCCAAAGTATTTGAGTTTCATCTTCACTATCTGGCCTTCTAAAGAGCAGTCAGGGTTGATCTCCTCTAGGACTGACCGGTTTGATCGCCTTGCGGTCCAAGGGACTCGCAGGAGTCTCCTCCAGCACCACAACTCAAAGGCCTCAATCCTTTTGCGCTCAGTCTTCCTTATTGTCCAGCTTTCACAGCCATACATTGCAACTGGGAAAACCATAGCCTTGACTATACGCACTTTTGTTGGCAGAGTGATGTCTCTGCTTTTTAAAAGCATCGGGACAGTCACCTGAATGGGATGGTGTAACTTAGTGTCCTGCAAGAGTAAGCATTTGAACCTGATGACCTTCTGGCCCCTTTCAGGTCTACTATTCTATGATTCTACAATTCCAAGTTGGCGTTATCACCTGTGTGGCTTTTTTAATGCCCACTGTAGCTAATGTATTCTTACATAATTGCCTGTTTCTCTTGAATTCCTCCCACTCCAACCTTGCTTCTTTCCATTCCTCCCACAACCATACATTTACACACCTGACAAGGACTTTACACTTCCCCTGTTGAAACGCTCCATGAAAACTTATGTCACAGTGGTTGTTCATGTTCAAAGTACTACAACACTGTTGTTTTTTGCAGTAAGAGGCTAAATATCTCGCTCTCACACACAAATATATATCTCCCCATGTCTTCCATCTCCTCCAGCCAATTATGAGCATTGCAAGAAGCCCGGTGCACAAATGCTTCTGGAAATAGTTCACATTGATCAAATCAATACTGGCCTTTAGCTGAGAGGACCTGCTGACCCTAAGCCTTATCTCACTTCTTTGTGCTGCTGCTTTCAATATAATTGCCTTTGTGGCAGACAAAACTTGGCCTGTACACCTGATGCTTGAACTGCAATTAAAAGGAACAGGAGAGAAAAGAAGAAAAGCATCCAGAGCACTTCAAATGAGCTCCACTTCAGAAAGAAGCAAAGCCATCTCCCACAGAGGAAGATAATTAAGAAAGGTAATTAAGACTCAGCTATCGTTCTCAGTGAGCAATGCTTGAAAGAGGTCTTCAAGCTGTTGGAACACAGAGTACAAATTAAGAATGAGGCAGTACAAGCCTATCTTTGATGTGCTTGGTCAGTTATCCACTGGAAGGCAGAAATGATTGCTTTTTTTGTGGGGGGGAAAGCCACAGAGTTTGGAAGGGGGACTATTATGTGGTCATAATGTAACAGAAGAAAGACACAGAACACATTTCATATTGTCCTTAGTGCTTTTTCACCTGCGGGTTCTCTAGAGAGAAGAGAAGAGAAGAGAAGAGAAGAGAAGAGAAGAGAAGAGAAGAGAAGAGAAGAGAAGAGAAGAGA
>JAIXND010000767.1:9331106-9350237 GCA_023646645.1 Varanus salvator macromaculatus | reverse complement strand
GAAGAGAAGAGAAGAGAAGAGAAGAGAAGAGAAGAGAAGAGAAGAGACTTGTTTAAAATAATTAAACAGTTTACATTTGTTCCACGGAGCTTGCTGTCACCAAGCAAAGGACAATCTATGCCTTTGTATTCCCACAAAGCGACCCTGTGAAATGGCTAAGCTCTCCCATTTTATGCACCAAAGCCAGCTGGACTGGGGACTGAGCCTTCCCCCAGCATGGCGATGTGACTTCATGCTTTACCACACCTGGAGGCAGAAGACTAGCTTGGGGAGCCCAGGGCAGGTCACTTGGTGCACAGCCGTCTCCTCCCTCATTTTGTTGCTGCCTTCCCATATCTGCCACCTGACGTGGTCACTTCTCTGTGTGTATTGGTAGGGCCAGCCCTGGCCGAGAAAGAGTGACAGCTCAAGATCACAGAATCCACAGTTGGAAGAAGGCCATCAGGTCCATCCCCCACTCCCCACCCTGCCCAGTGCATCCCTGATGGATGGTTGTCTACCAGCTGTCTCTTGAATGCCACCACTGTGGTATTGCCCACAACTTCCCTGGGTCATTGGTTCGATCATCATCTCTAGCTAAACAGTCAGGAGGTTTTTCTTGATCAGCAGGAATCTGGCTTGCTGGAACCTGAGCAAATTCTTTTCTCTGGAATTTGAACTCATTATTCACTGGGATGATTGAGAAGTCATCCTGGACTTTCAAATAGATTGAAGAGGGCTATCCTATCTCCCCTCAGTCATCTCTTCTCCATGCTAAACATGTCCAGTTTTTTCAGTTTCTCCTTCGCAGGGCTTTTTTTTCAGTCCTCTGGTCATCTTTGTTGCCATTCTCTGAGCCTATTCCAGTTGGTCTGCATCTTTCTTAAACTGTGTGGCCCAGATCTGGATGAAGTGCTCCAAATGCGGCCTGTCTAGTGCTGATAGAGGGGAACTAGCATTTTGCCTGATTAGGAAGTGATAAAGATGTTTTCATGTTATTATAAATGGATTTTAGTATGATCATAGAATGTTAAAAGACATGTTGTAGGGGCTGACCCAGTAAATCTGATGTGTGCGATGATTGATGTGTGTACCCTATTTTTTGCTCTATAAGACTCACTTTTTTCCCCCTCAAAAGTAAGGGGAAATGTCTGTGCATCTTATAGAGCGAATATGTGTGTGCAGTAAGTCTGTCAGATGTGCAGCCCATGGGGAAGTGATGGGGAATGTGCCTGTGATTATGTGCCCATTTGATTCAGAATATTCTTTTTTCTTGTTTTCCTCCTCTAAAAACTAGGTGCGTCTTATGGTCAGGCGTGTCTTATAGAGCGAAAAATACGGTAGTTTTAGTTTAAAATCTTAATTAAAAAATTATATAAAAAAAGGCTTGTTTGCAAGGGGGCGGCATACAAATATGTTAAATAAATAAATAAAAATAAAGTCTCTGTTAATGCAGCCTAAAATAGCTTTTGCCGTTTTTGCAGCCAGATCACATTGTTGACTCGATTTACACTTGTGACCTGCAACTATTCCAAGATCCTTCTTGCTTGTATTATTGTTGAGTCAGGTATCCTCAGTGACTTTCATGGCTATGCAGAAATTTCAACCCCAATCATCCTGATCTCAGGCCTTTATCAACACCAAATTGCACCCTAAGTGTAACTAGGGTAGCCACATGCCCATTGCCAAATGAGGAACTATATCACCACAAGAGAGGATAAAAGAGGACACACCAATTTACATAGTATTTGTATATGCATAGGTGCAAATTAAGAAATAACAACTGTAATTTAAATAGCAATTCCGTTTGTCTCATCATACTCCACAATACTGACTCAGGTGAGTGAATGTAACATCAACGAAAGGATGGCTTCATAAAGAGGACTGCCCTCTGTCAGATCTCCAAAACAGAGGATTGTCCTCTATAAAGCAGAATACGTGCACACCCTAAACATAACATGCAGTTTGCTTCATAGATCACCAATCAACACCTGCAGTACAAAAGCAGAGAGGAGCTCATAGAATCACAGAATAGAAGAGTGGGAAGGGGTCATGAAGGCCATCAAGTCTAACCCCCTCCTGTTGCAGGACACCAAGTTGCTCCATCCCACTCAGATGGCTGTCCAGTTACTTTTTCAACGTCTCTAGTGTGGGAGAGTGCACCACCTCTCCAGGCAGCTGGTTCCACTGCCGTATAGCTTTCTGCATTGCAGAAAGAAGCTTGCAGAGCAAAAAATTCCAGATGACTCACAGATATGGGCCAAGTCACATGCCAGCTCATTTGTGCTATTGAACAAAGAAATAAACAGATGAGAAGCCAATGGTCAAGTCAGATCTGGGAGAAAATTCTTTCCTGGCCCAAGATTTGCAGTTGAGTCCAATCCCAAGAAAAACCCAAACCAGCTCATGTTATTTGTCCAAAGAAAATGCTGTGGGAGCCGCATGGGAGCCAATTCCTATGATAAAATGTGATGCTGGAGAAGAAAGCAACATATCAATGTTGGAAATAATCTAATCCAAATAGGCCACAGCCAGAGAATAAATGCCGAAAGCTTTCTTTCATAAATGAATCAGACTTTGCATATAAACAAGGGAAGTGTTTTGATCTTGCAACTGTGCCACAGACAAACCATTCCACAAATTTTAAGCGGCAATCCTATAGAAGTTTGGATTTGGATTTGTAACCACCATTCTTCTAAGGAACTTTCAAGGGATTGTGCCCTTAGAGTGCAAATCTAGACAGGTCTCTTTGGAGCAATGGCCGAACTGGAGATGATATGAATTGAACACAATTAAAGTGCATATTCATTGGGATACAGTAGTAACACGGGGGACTGTTGGACCCATGGAGAGTGGAGACAGGGAATTAAACTCTTCCTGCCATGGGTCCAACAAAAACCACCTTTCTAAAGCTGCCATTGGAAATCCTTCTGTAGGAATTCTTCTTCTGCAAGAAGGGATATTTTTAGACCCTGAGTGTTCCCCACATCTTGTGGCCCAGCAACACCATCCATATCATTCATACCACTCATGTTTCAAAACTTATGCAACCTCTGGATTCAGCCATCTGGGCTACGGTGTTTAAGAGGCAGAACTGGGCAAAAGAGAATAAGCTTCCACTACTGGCAGCTTATTTTTTTTGCCATTTTTTGCTGTCAAAGAAGGGTTAATTTCTCAGTTCCTATTCATACATAGGATGAATATTGTACAACCAAAACCTGCTGTAAATGTTGCAGTGGGAAATGCTTTTCTTTCACAGTTCTCTAGTCTAATTCAATGTATGTATTTATTATATTTTTTAAATGCTGCTTCTCAAAAGCTGTAGATTGCTTTTTTGAAATCTGAATTCTTCCTTATGTTTTCAAACCAACTTATTCTTTTTGTCTTTCCGATGCTTTGAACAAAAGAACAGCCACGCTGGATCAGACCCAAGGTCCACCCAGTCCAGCACTCCGTTCACATAGTGGCAAACCAGGTGCCCACAGGATCTCTCAAGCAGGCTGGAGAAAAGACCCCGGCTTGCCCAGGCTCCTAAGCAGCTGGTGCATGCAGGCAGCCCGCCTCTGGTGAAGGAAGAAGCCCTCAGCCAGCAAGCCAGCAAAGCCCTCAGCCAGCAAACAGCCTCCTCTTCCATGAACCAGTCCAATCCCCTTTCAGTAATTAGTAATCAGACTGTCGTAATGCCAAGAAATCCTCTTACAAAAAGAATCTGTGTTATGTGGGGTTCAGCCGGACATGTGCAGAACACCATGGTAATGTGGGAGCAGGTATGGCCTGAAACTCCCCAAAGTAAAAAGAAAATCTATTAAAAAGAAAATTAGGATTGATGCTGTAGTTAAAAGTAGAAGGAAGAAAAATACTTCTAAGATGGTAATTGATTGTGTGTGTGTGTGTGTAAAAGAAGGGAGGGAGGGGAGAGAACCTTCTCCAACCTGCTGCCTGCCATATGCTTTAACCTACAGCTCCCAGAATTCCTACCCATTGCCCATGGTGACTGAGGCTGATGGAAGCGGAAGTCCAAGAAATGCTACATTCTTCAGCTTGGTCAGCATTCCGAAAACAATTTGATTCCAGTGCCTGCTTGTTCTCAAACCGTTAGAATGGCCAAGTGTCCTAGAGAGAATGACTCTCTGTTTGAACAGATTGAGCAGAAATCCTGAAGCTGCCCATCAATAGTTGATGAGCAGCAGATTGGACGACCCACTTGGGCAATGCCTCCTCCAATTTATTTCATTGATATCCAAGAAGCCCAAGGCAACACACCCATGATCCTCCTCTCCATTTTATCCCAGGCAACAACCCCATGAAGTAGGCTAGGCAGAGTCCGTGACTGGTCCAAAGTCACCCAGTGGGCTCCAGGGCTGAGGATAGATGAGAAACTGGCATCCACTAGAACCCTCTGGCTCCCCACTGTGGTGAGGCACCAGTGAACATGGGAACATAAGAAGGACCCTGCTGGATCAGGCCAGGAGTCCATCTAGCCCAGCCTTCCATTCACACAGTGGCCCACCAGCTGCCCACAGGAAGCGCATAAACGGGATGTTAATGCAACAGCACCTGCAACTGGTCTTCCCAATTATACTGCCTCTGATCCTAGAGGCTGCGGCCATTGCTAGCCTTCTCCTCCTCCTTTCAAAGACATCCAAATAGATGGACATGGGTAAATGACCTAGCCTATCAACGTGCCATGAGAAAAGCACTTCCTTTGATCTGGCCTGACTCTGCCACCAATGGTCTTCATGGGATGACCCTACTGGCTTGTAGTATGAAGAAAGAAGGAGAACAATGGCTCTTCATCCACTCTCTCCACACCACGCCACTTTTCATACACCTCCCCTTACTGGCCTTTTCCCTAAATTAAACAACCTCCATTTTCCTAATAGGGTTAGGGTTAGGGTTGCTATGTTGTATGTTACCATGATGTGGCTAAACCTGTAGGGAGCCAGGAGGTGGGACTTATGGATTCTGGGGAATGTCCCTGAATAGCCCCAGCATAACTGACTGAGGGATGCTTCCTTCTGCCAACTCTGCAGGCAGGGAAATTCATACGCTCATTCTGCCAGCAGAGGGCGTCTTCCTTTTGTAGCACAATAGAATAGTAGAGTTGGATGGAACCAAAACAGCCATCAGATCCAGCCCTCTATTCACTGCAAGACTCCAGGTCAAAGCATCCTTGTTATAGTCCCTACAACCCTGTGATGTAGGTTCTGCTGAGAGTCAGTGAAAGTCACCCAGAGAGTTTCATGGCCATGTGGGAACTAGAGCCCAGGTATCCCGAAAACTACCCTAAATATTACTTTGTTATGCCACGTGGGCTCCACTTTTAAGCTCCCTACGTGTTCCCCCCATCCATTCCTTCTTCTGTCTTCCCCCCTTCTTTTCTGTTAAAGAAAAACATGGTAGAATATATTTTGATGGTCAGGGTAAACTTTTAGGGAACTTCAAGGGCAAAATGGCTTTACAAAGATCTAGAAGAATTTAGAAAAGAAAAAGGAGGAATTTTGCCTGGTGCCCCAAAAACCGGGTCGGCTCTCTGTGGTGAGCATCCTGTCATCACCCCTTAGATCTTACAAAGTCCCAGCATATAGAAGAGCGTTTGTTGGTATATTAATAACTTCAGTGATCAAATAACTGATGCAGGATGACTCACAATCCAAGAACACTGGGTTAAGTGGACCAAACTTTACAAAGAGAATCAACAAGGGTTATTTTCACCTCAAAACCATGGTCCTATTTGCCACAAAAACTTCTCTGCTGTTTTCAGAAAGTGCACTTGCGTCCCCATGTAACCTTCTAGACTTCTTGTATAACCTTATGAATAGCATCGTGTGTGAATATAGTTATGCCAGAAGAATGATAAACTACAGGAATCACGTGAAACTCATTAGCACACCATCAAAGCTGCAGTCCAATGGCATAGAATCCCTATGAGGTTATGTGCATGAAAATTCCCTTCCACGAATAACAAGCTCTTGTGAAAACATGCATGGATCCAAGACAAATACAATGATTTATTGCCTGATGTTTATTGTGCTTGTAGGTTGCTGAGCAATGGACGTGTTTCTCACTCCAGCTGTGATTGCAGATGCAGGAAGCAATTTGCAGCCGCTCTGATGCCTGGATGCCAGAACTTGTTATGCAGCCCGAGACAAAGAACAAGATGGATCCCGTCCCCCAAATTCCACTGGACTTCAGCACTGAGGATGGAACAGTGTCCTTCCCTGCAGGGAAGGCAGCGGACAGAGAACAGGCCATGTGGCACATAGGTCTGTCCTCCCACACCTTGCGGCCACCTCCCAGTACCTTCCACCCAAGGTGACAGCTACACTGTGAAGAAGTGCCTGCACAGAAGCTGCACAGAAGAGCTTGGCTCTGGGGTGGTATAGAAATGACATTCAACAACAATGTTGATGATCACAGAATAATGGAATCATAGAATAGTCGAGTTGGAAGGGGCCATGAAGGCCATCAGGTCCAACCCCCTCCTGCTGCAGGACACCATGTTACACCCTCCCACTCAGATGGCTGCCCAGTTTCTTTTTGAATGCCTCCAGTGTGGGAGAGCCCACAACCTCTCTGGGCAACTGGTTCCACTTTTGTATCATTCTGAAAGTGGAAAAAAACCCCCCAAACTTTTCCCAATATCTATCCTGAATCTGGGTTGTCACAACTTGACCCGATTATTTCATGTTATACACTCTGGTATCTGCAAGAGGAGATCTTGACCTTCCTCTTTGTGGCAGCCTTTCAAGTGCTTATAGAGGGATATCGTGTCCTCCCTCAGACTTCTCTTCTCAGGGCTGAACATGGCCAGTCCTCTCAGTCTCTCCTCACAGGGCAGTGTTTCCAAACCCTGGATCACTTTTGTTGCCCTCCGCTGGACCCTCTCTAATTTATCTGCATCTTTCTTCAATCTTGGTGCCCAGAACTGGACACATTATTCCAGATGAGGTCTGACTAGTGAGAAGTATAGGGGAAGTACTACTCATGATTTGGAAGTAGTAATTCGGTCAATGCATCCCAAAATAGCATTTGCCCTTTTTGTAGCTGCATTGCATTGTTGACTCATATTTAGTCTGTTGTCCACAATAACACCAAGGTCTTTTTCTTTTTCATGGGAGCCATGTATTCCCCATCTTTTATCAATGTACTTGGTTTCTTTTCTTAGGTGGAGGACTTGGCACTTGTCCCTACTGAATCTCATTCTGTTGCTTTCAGCCCAGTGTTCAGGATTATCAAGATCGCCCTGGATCTTCATTCTGTCTTCTAGAGTGCTCAGTATTCCACCCAGTTTTGTATCATCTGTAAAACTGATGATTTTCCCTTGTACTTCCTCATCTAAATCATTCATAAAGATGTTAAAGATGGGTCTGGGACTGAACCCTGCAGCACCCCACTAGTTACCTCCCTCTAGTTACCTCCCTCCAGTTCGAGAAGGTGCCATTGATGAGCACTCTTTGTGTCCGATTTAGCAGCCAATTTTGGATCCACCTAATAGTTTCTCTATCTAGTCCAGTTTTTGCTAACTTTCTTATCAGAACATCATGGGGCACTATGTCAAAAGCTTTGCTAAAGTCTAGGTAGATTATGTCCACAGTGTTCGCTCTGTCTCTTTGGGAGGTTACCCAGTCAAAAAATGAGATCTGATGGGGTTTATTTTTGATAAATTCAGGTTGGATTTTATTAATCACTGCACTTTTTCCAAGGTGATTGCAGGCTGTTTTTTTAAATAATTTGCTCCAGAATTTTTCCAGGCATTGATGTCAGACTAACTGGTCTGTAGTTCCCAAGTTCATCTTTTTCCCCTTTTTTGAAGATGGGGACAATGCTAGCCCTTCTCCAGCCATCTGGCACTTTTCCTGTTTACCAAGATTTATCCACGATAATAGCCAGTGGTTCTGAGAGTTCCTCCACTGGATCTTCTATAACCCTGGGATGGAGTTCATCATGCCCTGGAGATTTGAACATGCTTATTCCATCTAGGTATTCCTTGACCATTTATCTGTCAATCTTGGGCTGTCATCTCTCACTTTCAGCTTGTAGTTCCTCTTGGTTGTAGATTTTCTTGTGGAAGAAGACTGAAGCAAAGTAGGAATTGAGCACCTCCACCTTGTCATCTGTTGTCACTCTGTCATAGACTTCAAGTAGCTGGACACTCTTCTTCTTCTCTTTTGTTTTGAATATATCTGAAGAAGGCTTTCTTGTAGTTCTTATCATCCCTTGCTAGTCTCAGTTCATTTACTGCTTTAGTCCTCCTGAACCCATCCCTGCAATTCCTTGCTATTTGTTTCTTTCTTTGTGGCCTGGTCCTACTTCTACCTCCTGTAGATATTCTTTTTTCTTTCAGATTGTCACTTTGTGGAGCCACATTGGCTTTCCCCGTTGTCTTCTACACTTTTTCTTGTCGGAATTCTTTGTAGTTGTGCTTGGGGAACCTTCTTTTTCAAGATTCCCCACCCCTCTTGGACTCCTTTTCCCCTAAGAGTGAGTCGCCATGGCAGTTTGCTTATCGTTATTCTGAATTCACCAAGTTGGCTTTCTTGAAATCGAGGACATGTGTTTGGCTGCAGCTAACCTTTGTGTTCTTTATAATTGAGAATTCAAGTATTGCATGGTCACTTTCCCCCAGAGTTTCTGTGGCTGCTATTTTGTCTACTAGGTCAACCCTGTTAGTATTAAATTGAAGATAGCTGATCTCATTTTACTAGAGAAAGTTGTTGGCAATGCATGTCATGAGTCTCTTGGAGGGGCCATGTTTGGCAGAAATTGTCTTCCAGCATATATCAGGGACACTGAAGTCCCCCATGATGACTACATCATTCTTCTTGGAAATGCTGGCAAGTTACTTTCCAAAGGTTGCAACCTTATCCTCTTTTTGACTGGGTAGTCAATAATAGAGGCCAATAACTTTTTTCTTTTTTCTTTTGCTCCCCTTAAACTAAGTCAGATGCTTTCAATGGAATTACTAAGTTCCTCTTCTTGTATTTCTGTGCAGATATTTGTTTCTGTTATGTACAGTGTGACTCCACCTCCCTTTTTGTCCTTTCTATTTTTCTTGAACAAGTTGCATCCATCAATTGTGGAGTTCCTGTCATATGAGTCATCCCACCAATGTTCAATTGTTCCTAAGAGATCATGACTACCCTCAAGTCCTATGAGCTCAAGTTAGTGTTGTTTGTTTCCCATGCTCGGGGCATTGCTGCAGAGACATTGAAGTTCATTCTCATTGTGCTCTGCTTTTCTTCCAACATTTTAGGCCCGTTGTTCGGTCCTGCTTGAGGACTTTTGTTCTGTGAAAATGCGTAAGTCTTTGTCAGGCGACGGTATGCCGTGCTACACATCTCCCTCCGCGGTATCTTTCAGTTTAAAGCCCTCTTGATGAACCTTTTCATGTAGCGACCAAACAAGCTTTCCATTCTTTGTGAGGTGCAGCCAATAGTCCATCTTCCAGAAACCTTAGCTTGCGGTCCCAGAATCCAAATCCCTCTAAATGGCACCACTCTCAATGCCAGTCATTCACCTGAAGGATTTCTCTTTCCCTATCAGTTCCTTCATACTAGTAGGATTGGGGAGAAGACTGTCTGGGTCCCAGGGGTTTTGTTTTTTTTAAATCCTCCCTAGAGCTTCAAAGCTTGATGTTATTTTGTCAAAGCTTCTTCTGGCAGTGTCGTTAGTTCCCATATGGATGAGAAGGGAGGGGTATTTGTCAGTGGGTTGTATGAGATGTATGAACCTGTTGGATATATCTTTAATCTTGGCTTCAAGTGGACAGCAGACTTGGTGATTATCTGAAAAATTTACATATTTTTTTTCATCTCCCACAACTATCTCTCTTTTCCTTTTATCCTTTTCCTTTCCTGATTGGCCTTTTGTTTCAGAGTTACACAGCGTGTCATGTAGTTCTTTCACAGTGGGTTTCTCACACGTCCCTTCCTCTAGTAACCTGAAGCGGATCGAGGGTCCCACTGCTTCCACTGGTGCAGCGTGTTTTCTAGGTCTTCCGTGTCAGGACTTGCTGTTCCTGTTCCAGCAAGTTTCCTCATTTCCCCCTCCCTCAGGGGTCTCCTCTGCCATCTCAGCTTGCTGATGCACTTCTTGCCTCAGGACCGCACTTCGCTGTTGCAGCTCCACCGCTCTGTCTAGAAATACTTCATCTTCCTTGTTTTAATCTTCTGTGTGGACACTCACTGCTCCAGTGCTCTCACCTTTTCTTCTAACAGGGCTACAAGCCTGCAATTGTTGCAAGTGGAGGACACTGGCTCTCCAGTAAGAAAATACACATTGCACAGTTGTTGCAGATCACCACAACTTCGGAGTCTTCCCAGTTCATTCTTTGTGCTACTTTTGTGAATCCGTCTTAGGGGGCTGTTGTGACAACTGGTGCTTTCTCCTGTCTTCACTAAAGGTTAACAACATGGTCCTACTAGTAAGTGGGAGAGTTTTACAAGGAGCAAAAATGTGTGTGTGTGTGTGTGTGTGTGTGAAGGTGGTGGTGGTGCGGGGGGAACTAAGGGGAAAGAAGAGAGGTCCGCCTGGCACCATCGTTATTTGCTTTTCGGCACCAGACAAAGACCTTTTTATTCAAATGTTATTTTATTTATTTATTTTATTTATTTAAAAATTTATATGCCGCCCCTTGCAATAGCCTCGGGGCGGCTTACAGCATGACTGTTAATGCTTTATTTATTTTAACTGTTAATGCTTTATTTATTTTACGCTTTGGCCAGGGCGACTTAAATTTATGTTATGTTATGTTATGTTATGTTATGTTATGTTATGTTATATTGTTTTATATTGTTATATTATTTATTTGGTTGTGAGCCGCCCCGAGGCTTTGGCGAATGGGGCGGCATAGAAGTTCCCTAAATGAATGAATGAATGAATGAATGACTAAATAAATAAAAAGAAAGGAAAACGTGTTAGGGACCTTCCCCTTGACCTCCCTCACCAAACTCCTGACTGCTGCTCCTGTTTACTCACCCTGGTTTGCTTGCTCCCTGGGAGCTTGGCTGCTTGTATCCCAGGGGCCCTAGACCAGCTGGGGCAGCTTGCTCTGCCCTGCTCTGCTGGGAGTCAGGAACCAGAATGATGATGATGAATATTCCAGCCCATATTAGTAATATCATTCACCTGTAAAGAGAAATTTAGCAAGCCAACATTTTCTCACAAATCCCCATGCCAAAGAAACTTTCCTGCTGGATTTCTGCAGCTCAGGCTGGTGTTACAAAGAGAAAAATACAGCCCATTTTTGTTTATAATGATGATAGTTCTCACTGACCTCAGTTCTCATCTCAGTCCTCAGTCAGTGCATTCTTGTCACTGCAAAAATTGGGTTCTTTTTCTAACACTAAAGATATAACTGGGTCCAAAGATAAAAAGCATAAAAGGAGATATCAACAGAAGGACAAAAATGAGCTGGAAATTGTTTTTGTCTGAGATGATCATCATGACCAGGAACTGACATCGGCGTAATGGGTTTTCTCCTAACCAGGTCTACTGCCATGGCAAACAAGGCTGACTTACCTGTGTCCCATTTAGCAGCACCAGATAACAAGAGTCCCGGATTTGTCATTTGCTCACGGAATGGTGCGACTTTCTGGGGTACAAGCCCCAGCCAGGCTGGCCTGACATTGACCTGTTGTGTTGCAAGCCAGTGTGATCTTGCCCACTGGATTCTGCTGCGGGCAAAACTTCTTTGTCATGTTCCGGCTGCTTCAATCCAAATGTTCATTATTAACAGCTCTAGTTATGTCACATTTAATGGCACTGCAATTATGTCTGGATTTTTTTTGGTTCAGATTTTGTTTCTGCGATCATAAAGAGGAAGCATTAAACTGAGAGTTTGTGACTCAGCTCAGAGGAGCATGTGTGTGTGTGTGTGTATGAGAGAGAGAGAGAGAGAGAGAGAGAGAGAGAGAGAGAGAGAGAGAGAGAGAGAGAGAGAGAGAGAGAGAGAGCGCATTATGTTTTCATTTATCAGCAGAAAGAAACAGGAATTGCCTTACCAGAGCTGCACAAAGGCCCATGGGAAGCTGCCTTGTACTGACCTGGGGGCACAGGTACAACTCGGGCTGGTTCTCGGGAAGAGTGCAGGGCCCAGCAGTGGCACCCCTCTCCAGTGACTGCTCAGAAAGTGACGCACAACAGAGACAATGCAAACAGGCCTGGCCTTGGAACCAGGTCCAGCACTGGCAGGGGCATGCTGTGTCCCACTGGGGCAAAGCTGCTTGCCACAGCATCCTTCCTTTTTCCCTTTCTTTAAAAGCATGTTTGTGTTGGGAGCATCCATGCAGGGATGCACATGGTTACCAATGTTCACTTTATTATTTTCCCCTCTCAAATAGATTGCCCTTTTCTGCAACAAAACATCTACATCTCCTATCTAGATGCCAGAATCAATAGTTGGACAGGCTGATTTTGCTCACCTAAATGTTCTCCCACTTCTCATGGGACACAGGTACTGAAGCACTGCCTAGATTTTTTGCAGAATGGCAGTGCCTCCTTTCTCCCTTCCCCACCCCTCCCACCTCCACAGCACCTGCTCCAAAGGTGCCAGTCTTTGGAACTGCAACCCAAAGAGAAAGGCTCGCTCTGTGTGTGAGGCAGAGGCAGGGCCCGCCAAAGACAGAGTCCCCCAGGGGTTTTCCAAGGTTTCAGTGGGGACTCTGCCTTGTCCTGTGATTGAGCAGACAGTATCTGCCAGCCATAGAATTGCTCCCTAATGCCAGAGTTTAAAATTACCTAGCTCCACCTCTGTTTGCAGGAAAGAAATGAAAACCACATGCTACATTTTGCTTTGGTAGGGTATCTCTGGTATTTCAGGGTATCTCTGTGAAGTGACTCCTGCCTCCCCCGCCCCTCGCCACACACACACAAGCAGGCTTGCATTATCTCACAGCAAGGCAATGGGCCAGAAGATCAAGGAATTGTGTGGGTGTATGGAGTGTAACTTGCAAACAAGTGTTCGGTGCAATATTGCACAAGGCTGGGATACTTCTTACTATTGAATAATAGGAGCAACTCTGCACACTTCCAGATGCTAAGGGATGGTAGAGCGAGTTTTGCATCAACAGCTGCAATTCTTGCTCATCCCATTTGTTATGTTGCAGCTTGATTGTTTCCTTCTGTATCCCTTCCCCCTCCCTTCACATCCAGGCCACAACATCTGGGTGGCTGAAAAAAGAAAGCTGCGTGGAGACACGGTGGTAGTGATGATTAGTGTGACTACACCTCACTCCATGTATTGAGCACACAGACGCGTCCAAGTTTGGAGGGTTGTGTGCATGGAGGGTGTGGGCAGCGGGTTGCATCCCGGGTTAATTTCAGCCTCTTCTAAACTGGCTTCATTCCTTCTAATGCTACTAAAACCAGTGGCTTCTTGGTCCCTTCCCTACTATCCTGTGATTCTTTGAAAGGCTGTGTTACCACTCTTTCATTATTTAAAGTGGCTTTTTTGTAAGTCACACCAGATTTTTCAACTCTCTTAGCTTGAGGCCTGAATAGAAGGGGAAGGGGAAGAAATTACCGTATTTTTTGCTCTATAAGACTCACTTTTTCCCCCTCAAAAGTAAGAGGAAATGTCTGTGCATCTTATAGAGCGAATATGAGTGTGCAGTAGGTCTGTCAGATGCGCAGCCCATGGAGAAGTGATGGGAAATGTGCCTGTGATGATGTGCCCATTTGATTCAGAATATTTTTTTTCTTGTTTTCCTCCTCTAAAAACTAGGTGCGTCTTATGGTCAGGTGCATCTTATAGACCGAAAAATACGGTAGTAGCTGTAGTAGTATTGAGAAGCTCTCCCGAATAATTGTTTGTTTGTTTGTTTTTTCGATTTATATCCTGCCTTTCCTACAAAGGGCTCAAGGCAGCTTACATCATTCTCCTCCTCCATCTCATCCCCACAACAACAACCCTGTGAGGCAGGTTGGGCTGAGAGTCTGACTGGCCCAAAGTCACCCAGTTGGCTCCATGGCTGAGCAGGGACTCAAACCCAGATCGCCTGCGTCCCAGTCCCAGGCTCTAACCACTACACCACACTGGCTCCCCTTATTCTTGCATAAGGCTTGAGCATCACAGAGCCAGGAAATGATGCCTTAGCTGATGTGCCCCAGGAGCAGCCATCAGGCTATGTGATGGTGCTTGCAAATATCTTGCTTGTGACGTACCCTCCGTGCCCCTGAAAGACTGTTCCATGTAGAGAGGATGGAGTGCCTGGGACTGGCAAAGATGCCCCATGATTTCCTGAGCCTGTTTGGCTCTATGAAGCATCACAGCCTCCTTGTGTTGCTAGAGGAGTCATCTTATGCCTGAGGAGAGAGGAAATTCCACAGCTGGGATGCCTACACTGCGAACCACCATTCTCAGCTTGCTGTGAAGTGGTAGGTGGAGAACAAAAGACACTTGTTCTGAAGACTGCAGAACTGTAAGAGAAGCGTGTCACTGAGGACTTGAAAGGAAGGGACGCTTTAAGCAAGAAGGGACTTTTCCAGCTCATTGCAGAGAGAGGAGCATGGCTGACCCATTGGTTTAAACTTCAGAGAGGGTAGGCAAGAAACCACTGCTGTCCTGCTTCTGACAGTGCCGTGCCTGTTTCAGGCTTTTGTTGCTGTAGACACCTGCTTCCTCTCTGCGTCATTCATGAGGCTAGGAGATGAAGATGTGAGAACATGCAGAGCCTAGCAGCAGATGGGAATGGCAGCCGGCTGTATGGCGAGAGCAGCAGCATCTTCCCAAGCAGCGTCCTGTGGCCAATTACAGAAGCGAGGTGGCATTCAGTCTGTAGGGGTTGGACCCACATAGTGCTTGGCATCCTCTTCCTGGTCAGAGCTCTGGACAAGTGCTTGCAATAGGTAAGAAGACACCCGTTCGGGCATGTGTGATGATGGTGGGAGGGCTGAGGAAAGATTCTGCCCAAATGGTAGATTGACAACAGCACCATAGCTAGTCATTCCTCCACCCAGGGGACACTCTCAATTTTGCAGAGGCTGTAAAGAGCCAGTGGCTGCCATCACCCATAGCAGGACTCTTAAGATGTAATCCCGTTAGTGCTTGAACAGGAAAAAGCCATAGAGAGCCAGTGTGTGGGGTGTGGTGGTGGCCATGTTGGACTGAGGCCTGGGAGATCCAGGTTCTAGTCCCCACTCAGCCAGGAAGCTCACCGGGTGGCTTTGGGCCAGGCACTCACTCTCAGCCTCCCTCACTGGGTTGATGTGATGAGGATAAAAACAGAACTGCATGAGCTCTTTAGGGTTCCTCTCAAGAGGAAAAAGGTGGGATATAAGTGCAATGTGATGATAATCATGCAATAATTATAACATTCCCAGCTTCCTCCAGGAAGCATGTGGGGAGTTGCAGAAGTTTGCCTGGGATTGCATGTCCCCACAGTCCTCCCCAAGGCCCCGAAAGCCCATGGGACCTTAGGGAGCAATTCCATGGACTGCCAAAGCAGGATGCAGGAGCACGGCATTTCCCAGAGCCCACTTCTGAGGTGCTGTGACCCCGAAGGCCAAGTCCGCGCCCTGTGGCCCTCGCAACTGGCCCTCACTGTGAGAGGGGTCCCTGCTGTGCCTCCACGTTGCACTGGAGCAGCACTGGCATTGCCAGAATGAGAGGCTTGCATGCACTGGGGCAGGGAGCCTGGGACAACGCTGCCCGTGGATTGCCACCTTCTCTGCAGATTTCCCGGCCAACTGAGGGCTGACATGTGCCAGGGTTGCTCTGTCTTCAGCATCTGCAGAAAGCATTCCTGTCTTAGCACGTTTCCATGGACTGACAGCCCAGTCATGGTTTGATTGATAGAATGGCTATATTTAAAACATGTTTATCTTTTACAGGTTCATTTGTTCCTGTTCTTAACACCTCGGGGATCTTTTAGAAGAAAAGCAGAGAATAAATACTACAAGCTGGGATGGCCAACACATGGCCAGTGTGTTCCCCATCATCGCTGCACCACCAAAATTCAAAGGGGACAAAAAAATCCCTGGTACAGAAGGTTAAAGCAGGCAACCCTAGCTTGTTTTTCAGATTAATGGGCCATTTTAGCTTCTGCAGCTGTTGGCCACCACAAATAGCTGCCTTTCTCACCACTGCCCCCACATTTGAGGCTCACTGGCAGCCATGCAGCCTACTGGCTTGGGGTCCTTGCTCTAAGTAGACAAATAAGTCTGGTGAACAACTGACATCTTCCTGGAAAGTAAAAAGTTCTTTGAAATGGCCCTGGCCAGCCAAGATGGTCTCTACATACTTCTGGACTGGACAAGAAGAGGTACAAAAGGCTTCGTATTTGAGTCCGGACCTGAGTAACAGCAGACTTCCTGGTTTGGCTCTGTTCCTTAACTCTGAGCCCTTGATTCACCCTGGTCCTCAGGCGTCCTCAACTCTTTCATGCAGCCACTCACACAAAATGGAGTCCATAAGCAACTCTTGACCATTCATAAAATGGCTGCTATGGTGAGCATAGCAAGTCCAAAAGCACTAGTTTTCCTAAAGGCAAACCATAAGACTAAAAGAAAAGTAACTTGGCAAAGTAATTAAGCCCAAGGCTTTTCAACCCAAATATAGGTGGTGTTGGAGTACAGCTTCCCAGTTAAAAGGGGGTTATTTAAGAAAGAACAAAATAAAAATTAGGAGAGGGGAACTTGATGGGCACCAAAAGATGTACTTCTTCACAAATGCTCACAAGCTCCTGTATAGCCTTAAGTGTCTGACTCTGCCTCATCTTGGCTGCTAAGCAGAATCAGGCCTGGTTGAAATCTGGATGGGTGACTTAAGTGTTGTGAGCTGCCCAGAGCACTTCAGCTGTGAGCAGTACAGAAATGTAAGAATAACACTAATAAAAGGGCCTCTCTACACAAGGTACTCATGATCTCTTACTCATGGAAGTTTGCAGGGGCTTTTCATAATGTCATAATTTCTGGGGCTCCTGGTGAGCTTCCCAGCCTTTTCCATAGCTTTTATTGTTAGCATGAGAAAAAATCTGGCATTGAATTTTAAACTATGACAAACTGGAACAAAAGCTTCTTGAAAAGGAAAAAAAAATCTGCTATACTGCAGTTATTCAACTGCTCTTGGGGTTGGTTGACAGAATATATATAAAGCAGAGAAATTATAACCCCAGCAAAAAGCCTCATCTCAAGCCACATTTCCCCCTGCAACGACAATGGAAGGAGTAGCTCATAAACTTCTTACCATACGGATGCCCATTGACAGCTACCAATTTGGACAGCTTTAAAAGGGGAGTAGGCAAATTGATGAAGACACCTGTTGGTGGATGCTAGTCCTCATGACACATGCATGCCCCAATTTCAGAAGCATTGTGACTGTACACACCAGTCACTGGGGAACGTGGGCAGGAGGGTGCGGTTGCACTTGGCATCCTGCTTATGAGCATGCTGGTTGGCCACCCTGTGAACAGAATACTGAATTCCATGGGCTCTTTACTGATTCTGCACGGCCCTTCTTAGGTGCTTATCCCTGGAGCATCTAGGGATAGGATGACCATCGAAGGACCCGACATTTTCTCGGCTGGGAACCTGGGCCTCCAGCTCCATGATTCTGTGGCTCCCTGGAGTAGAAACAAACCAACATGCAGAGAAGACTTGACCTCTGCAGAGGTTCCTCTTCCCAAAGTATCACTCAAGCAGAGCACGTTTAGAAGAAAGCCAGGTGGCATATGCCAGCCCTGCCTCCTTCCTTGAGAATCAGACTATCCGCATGGCAAATTTCAACATGTCTTGAGAACAGGAATGCTGGCAGAAGGGACAAGAGGGGAGAACCTGGGGCAGCGGATGCAAAAATAAAGATGGCAAGCTCCCAAGCATTTCATTTTCATGAGAGCTAAAAAAAAGAAGCAAGCAAGCAAAAGGAAATCCTGATCATTTGTAGCGAGTTGCAGGGGGCATGTACTTCAACAAAAGAGATAGGCTCCTTTTACTATAAGAGAAGATGTATAGTTCATTCTCCACTTTGTAGATATCTTTCTCACACAATTATGAGCCATTGTCCAACTTTCTTACAGTTGCTGAAAGGACAAATCTAGAAACAAAACAACGCTATGAGTTTTCTTCTGATTGCTTTTTAATCTTTGGCTCTCCCTCTTGAACATCAGTCTCATATCAATCATCCGAATAATGTTTTAGCGCATATATGTAGCTACATTCCTTCTAAGTTGCATCCGACCTGTGTTCCCCTCTTCCCCTGGAGAAAACAGCAGCTTCAGGACAGACTTCAACTTCTGTGGTTAAAGGGCCTGACAGATCAGTTAAGAACACAGGAAGCTGCCTTAGGCGGAGCCAAACCATCAGTCCCTGTAGCCCAGTGTTGCCAGCACTGGCTGGTAGCAGCACTCCAGGGCTTCCAGTAGGGTATTTTCCTAGCCCTCCCTGAAGCAAAAGTGATAAAACTGAAGATGTTGTATTTCAGGCACATTAGGAAAAGACAAGATTCCCTGGAGAGGACAACAATGCTAGGAAAAGTTGAAGGTAGCGGAGGAAGAAGACCTACTATAAGATGGATGGATTCCACAAGGAAGCCACAGCCAAGGATGGGCACCATAAGTCAGAGACAACTTGGCCACATGTAACAAAGCCATCCCCTTAGCCCATGTTAGGTTGGAATTCAGAACCATGGACAGTGCCCACACCGCTCCTATCACTCTCAAATGGAGAACTGCAATGAAGGAGGCCTTCCAACAGCCTCCCCTGCAGACCTTCTCCAGGCAAGGCATGTGCTCCACCACAGTGGGGGGAAATCTTTCAGCCTAAGGGCCAAATTCAGCTCCAGAAAAGCTCTCAGCAGCCACGTTCCGGTGGTCAGCCAGACTAAAGGCAAAGGAAACTGAGCCCAATGTACCACACAAACCAGCCTATTTCAGCTCCAGGTTCTCACGGTCAATAACTAAGCATTGGAAGAGGAATCTCTATTTTTCACAATGGGATGGCTTCTGGGGAATTAGCCCGCTAGATGAATTAATCGATTTCATTTCTATGCCACTCAATAGCTGGAGTCCATTTCCAGACGCTTTGCTCTTTTGTTGTTGTTAGTCGCAAAGTCGAGTCCGACCCATCATGACCCCATGGACAACATTCCTCCAGGCCCTCCTGTCCTCCACCATCCCCCGGAGTCCACTCAAGCTCACACCAACCGCCTCAGTG
>JAIXND010000767.1:9285106-9330868 GCA_023646645.1 Varanus salvator macromaculatus | reverse complement strand
CCCCAGTAGCATATTGGACACCTTCCGACCTGAGGGGCTCATCTTCCGGTGTCATATCGTTTTGCCTTTTGGTTTTCATGTCCATGGGGTTTTCATGGCAAAGATACTGGAGTGGGTTGCCATTTCCTTCTCCAGTGGATCACGTTTTGTCAGAGCTCTCTGCTATGACCTGTCCGTCTTGGGTGACCCTGCACGGCATAGCTCATAGCTTCATTGAGCTACGCAAGCCCCTTCGCCACGACAAGGCAGTGATTCATGAAGGAGACACTTTGCTCTATTCAGCCAAATTCAGACACATGCTGATCACATTACACTTAATCCAGGGGCAAAGCCGCACCTGACCTCAGTACTTCTTTGCATCCAATCTGCAGGTTTTTAAGCATGCAAATTACCCCAAGTATGTGTGACTGAGCTCACATCAGAATGAAGGCAGGAGCTGGGGATCCAAATTAACTGATAACCTTCCAGATAATGTCTAGGGGCCATTTGGATCACCTTCTTTGTTGTTATAAAGAGTCATAGTTAATTGTTTTTAGGTGTTTTCAAATGCTTAAAATTGTGTGTGATTTATTTTTTCTTGTAAGATGTCTTTAGCAGGAGAAGGGGAAGGGGAAGGGGAAGGGGAAGGGGAAGGGAAGGGGATGAAATGAGAGTTGGAGTTCATAAAGCTGCTCAGCAAAGCTAGCATATGAACTACAAAATTAATAAATGCACTTGAATACATAAGTTGGCTATGTTCTGCCAGTAGGGTGAAATGTATTTATAATTCTGTTTAAATTTAAAGTCATTATAAATGCAATCTGTCTTGTATTATAAATCCTTTCAGTGATACCATGCTTTATTTTGCTTTTATTTTATGCTGCAGTTTTATGTTCTGTACTCTTTCGTAATGCACCTCCACATGTGGCAAGGCATAAGTGGCCACCATGGCTCAAAACGAATAAAGACATTTCATATATTGATCTGCTATCCAAAGAACCTTCCACTTCTCCCTAGAGAAATCCTGTGGCCCCTAGACCACGTCTCAGAGGCCAGAGGGTATTTCAGATTCCCAGGTCTGAGATCAGAGATGGTCCTCTGAATTTGGAGCCAGGGCTCAGAGCTCTGCTCCCACCTCCTTGCAACATGTCTGCCCATGTGCCCTCCTCAGAATATCCTCTTGCAGCAAATCATCACGTACCAATACAGATGCATCAGCAATGCATGGCTTGTGCTCGTCTGCTTCTGAGAGCTGTGGCAAACCAGGGTTATCTGGTTCAGTTTGCACCCTGCCTTTCCGCCAAGAAAGTGGTGTTCAGCAATTTTTTGCTTTGGCACAAAAGAGATGGAATCTGAGCATCTGAGGTAAAAGAGGATGTGGGGAGAGCATTGCAGAGGCTAGACCTGCTTCTCCTAAAATTTTATTTATTTATGTATTTATTTGGCATTTTTGTATGCCGTCCCATTTGCACAAGCCTCGGGATGGCTTCCAACATCATAAATAAACAATCTTACAAATAAGTACATATAAAATCTGGATACATCCTGGCTAAAAAATTTAAAACCAATAAATAATATTAACAATTATTAAAATATCATTTAAAAAAAAAGGCCTTGGCCTGGCGCCAAAAAACAAATAACAATGGCACCAGGCGGACCTCTCTGGGGAGCGCATTCCATAAGTGGGGCACCACCACAGAGAAGGCCCTCCTCCAGGTACTCACCCTCCTGATACCTTTCACGGAGGGTTCCCTTCCATGCAGCCTTCTATGCTTCTTACTTCAGAATCTGAATTAGAATAGGAAGAAGAGGTGGGGTTGGACTTCTTAGTTGAAATGCCATGGCCAGCAGGCCCAGCAAGAAGCCAAGAGATTGGTCAGGACAAGACCATGCCTGGTTCTGTAGGAAATGCCAGAGCAGGGGCTGATCAGTTCCATGGTCCAGTGCTATATCAACAGGGCAGATGAATGGAGTAGACTCCAGTTCTCCCACCCTCTGGCTAGCAAGTAGCAGGAACAACCCAGCAGTGGGGAAATAACTCCTTTTGGTTGAGAATGGGAAGGGAATCTTGATTGGAACCTACTTTGCATTAGGCCATATTCCTGGTTATTCCTGGGACCTGGTTATCTAAAGGAACACTTGCGTCCATATATGCTCTCCCACCCCTTGAGATCGGCAGCAGAGGCCCTTCTCTGGGAACCCTCTGTGAAAGATATTAGGAGGGTGAGTACCCGGAGGAGGGCTTTCTCGGCGGTGTCGCCCCATCTATGGAATGCGCTCCCCAGAGAGACCCGCCTGGTGCTGTTGTTATTTGTTTTTCAGCGCCAGGCCAAGACCTTTTTATTTAAATGTTATTTTAATTGTTTGTTTGTTTGTTTATTAACATATTTGTATGCCGCCTCTTGCACACAAGCCTCGGGGTGGCTCACAACAAACATGGCACTAAAATCAATACACAATATTAAAAACAATATTAATTTATGAATTGTATTTATGGGATTTTTATGTACATGTTGAGATGTTTCCGGTTTTTTAACTCTAATTGTATAAACTGTTTATTTATTATTGTTATAAGCCACCCCAAGGCTTTTTGCGAATGGAGCGGCATAAAAATTATTTAAATAAATAAATAAATTCCCCTAGTAGGTGGTATTCTATGCTCTCTGGCATCTTTTGTCAATCACTTCTGCAGTACTTCCTTTTGCATTGCAAAACCAGCCTTTAATTTTAACACAAGAGTCAGTAACTTAGAAGCCTTTTGTCTTGATCTCCTTAGAAGAAGAAGGCAAGGAAAGACCTGCCTGAGTCCAAAGCTTGCTCTCATATTGCCAACCAAGGTTTGGCATTCTGTGTGAATGGAACACTGTCCAAGGAGGAAAAGGCCACATGGAAGAGGGCCACTGGCTCACATCTAAAAGATGATCCAGCAAGGAAGGGAAAAATGTCACACAACCATTATAAATGACAAAGAGATGGGAACAGTGCAAAAGGTGAAGAACAGTGAGCGTGAGTGAATGCATTTCAGGTTTTGTTTCGAATGGAAATCAGACTCACACCCCCATGCAAAGTTTCCCACATGACGGATGGATCACTTAGCAGAATTTGCCAGCAGCTTGCAACCGCTGTGTCATGGGTTCCCTTAACCTGAAATCCACATTGCAAGGAACAGGAAAATGACTCCCATGCACCAGACACCTGCAGCAGAGGGAAAACTCCAGGTTACAGGCAGCAGACGGCAGCCCCTGCAGGGAGGGTGCCAGGCCTGATCCATGACCCGGATTTGCTGAAAGGACAGAATGTGGCTTGCATTCATGTGTCACGGGACTTCCAAATTAGTTCCAGGAGAAACTGAAGCCTCTTTTTTGGTTCAGCTGGGAGGTCTTTTCAAAGTAAAGCATTTGCCATGCAAAAATACGAACAGGAAGCTTTATTCTCTTGTATTCTAGAAGCTAATTCTAGAAGTTTTTAAATATTGTATATGTTTTTAATATTGTATTTGTTTTTTTGTATTGTGAGCCACCCCGAGGCTGTCGCAAGGGGCGGCATATAAATATTTAAATAAATAAAATAAATAAAATAAATAAATAATGCCATTAAGAGGTAATAACAAGGAACAGTGTCAAAGGTAACACTCTTTATACATCTTTGGCACACTTTCTTTATCCTGACTGGTTAACTTTTTTTTACTGATGTGGCATACGTGTTTTGCTTGCTTAGAGTGACAAAGGATATTTACATTCCTGTTTTGGGACATAAGGAACATATGCATTGCTTGTTTGGAAAGCAAGGATATTGACTTTCCTTGACATCTACCTCGTGGTTATCAGCAAACACACTTAACTCCCTTTATGGGACACAGCAACTGCGTACATTCTTTAACATTTTCTCTATTGAAACTCAGAGTCTTCTGTTAATCCTTTCCTCAAAACAGGCACACATATTTATGTATGCAGTTCTAATCCATCTGTGGGGGTTTTGCTGTACATGTGCATTGGTCGCATATTTGGCTGTACATTCTAATAGAAGGCACATTTTGTTTTTTAATGACCATCTGTCTTGCTCTGTTGTCATTTGGGTCATCTCCAACTTATGGCAACCCTATGAATGAATGCTCTCAACATATCCTGCCCTTCCCAGCCCGGCTTGGCTCTTCTAAGTTCAAGGTTGTGCCTTTATGGAATCGATGCATCTCATATTTGGTCTTCTTTTTCTTCTTCTGCCTTTGACTTTCCCTACATGATTGTCTTCTCCAGTGAGTCTTGCCTTCTCATGATATGCCCAAAATATGACACCCCCTGTGTTGTCATTTTTGCATCCAGGGAAAGTTCACAGCCTCCCTAGGTCATTGGTTCCATTGTCGTCCTGTTTTGACAGTCAGGAACATTGTCCTGATATCTGGTCAGAATCTGGCTTCCTGCAACCTGATACTATTATTCAATGACCTGCACTCTGGATGATCCAGAAGGATACGGCCTTCCTCATTGTGACAGTCTGTCAGGGATGTGTTAAGTGCCATTCTATCTTTTCCAGGTTAAGCATGCCCAGTTTTTCCAGTCACTCCTCACAGGGCTTTGTTTCCCATCCCTGGATCATCCTTGTTCCCCTCCTCTTTCCAGCTTGTCTGCTGGAAAGTGTCTCAAGACTTCAGATGAAGCCAAACCAGTGCTGAGCTGACCGTGATCTCCAGTGAAATGTCCTTTCCCTTAATTATCTTCTCTAATTCCTTCATGGTCACTCTCCCAAGTTTCAATCTTCTGATTCCTTGGCCTCTGAATTGATGATTGAGCCAAGGTATACAAGCCCTTCCACTATTTTCCTACCCATCTCCAAATAAATTGTATAAGCATATTCCTTTTCCCTTCAATTCATCACATTATGAGTCATGATTAACAGTCAGGGGGTTATAATGGAATCAGAAATGGGCTGCAATTATTCACAGCTTTTTGGAAGCATTGCTGACTTTTTGGACAATTTTGTTTGTGAGAAGTGAAACTGCTCACTTATCGCCACTTAGCCTCACTGTCACTGGCCCTTCATTACAATAATACATCTCCATCTTGATTATGTAGTTTTGTGATGCTATTCTTTCACTCTGTTGTCCCTCATTAGGTGGGATGACCCATGTGACTTACCCAGGAAAGAGAGAAAGAGAAACATTTTGAAAGGCCAAACACAATTTATCTTTTTAAAAGATAAACTGTTATTCACACAGCTGAACAGTTTTGAAGGGCTTTCCACCAAAACTGGAAGTTCTCACCTGAAAATTGAAAGTGGAGAATCATCAGCAAGCCCCAAATGGACCCCAAAGGAAAAAACCATGAAGCAATAAGGGGAAAATATAGCTAAAGCAGCATGAGCAAAGAAATATGGTGGAAGCTGTAAATGCATCCTTCCTTATCTGTAGATATCTGTGCTCACGAGAACTGATTTTACCCCATTTCCCCTTTCAGTTTCTCCTGTCTCCGTTTTTTGTAGCAGTTGAGGACACGGCATAGGCACTGATGAGCGCTGGTCTAGCAAGAGTTGTGCTTTCAGTTGCCAAGAGTCGCTTGCCAATTACATCCACTGTGGGAATCAAGCAGGCCAGTTTTAGGAAGAAAGAGGCTGGTGATGCTGAAAATGTTGCAGTGGGGAAAGTCACTGTTTAACTGCAAGATTCAAGGAACAATAGGGAGCCAAAGGACATCACTTGGGTCCAGCAAGAAACTCCCCTTCTTGGTTCGCAAACACCAGGCAAAGCTGCTGGCAGCAGTGACAGGAGCAGGGGCGTGGGGAGGCTCCAGCTGAGACTGTTCCGCCATGTTCCTCCGTCCCCAGTTAGCTTGGCACTCAAGGGCTGGCTGTGTATGGGAAGCCTTGTAGGTCCGCGTGTGCTGTGGATGCAAACAGTGCTGTACTTATTTCATGACCAGCATTGCAATAGAGTGGCCATGGGCAAGAGGATGGCCTCATCATGGATGGCCGTTTGTGGGGTGGATTTGGCAAGACTGCATGTTGGATCCAGGATCAGATGCTGGTATTGTAGGACATCTGATGAAGCCCAGTCTCTGACCCTAACCTCTGATCCTCTGCATGGATGTGGGGAGGCCCAGAACATGAGCAGCAGAGATGATGGGGAGGAGGCAGAATTGCTGAGAGGACATGTGAGGATCCTGCACCAGTCTGTCCAACTGGGCTCCACTATAAAGAAAGATGGAGCAAAATGTCTCCCTCGTTGCTTTCTACCTGACATAGGTGATGAAACCAAAGCTGTTGAATTTTGGGCACATCAGGAGAAGGCAAGAGACGCTAGATAGACAATTGTGCTCGGGAAAGTTGAAAGCAGAAGAGGAGGAGGAAGAGCAACTGTGAGATGGATTGATTCCATGACGAAGCCACAACCTTGGTTTTACAAGAGCTGAGCTGGGCCACCAACAAAAAGACTTTTGCGGGGAGTGTTTGTTCGTTCATTCTTTTGCTGTAAGCTGGAGATGATTTGATGGCATGTAACAACAAGCCTCTGACTTCCCCAGCTCACATTCTTCTTAAGTTGAGAACCTTAACCACCCCAGGTATTGGAACCTCCCCTCATACGTCTCACCGTAGTGGACAAAGGGAGCTAAGGGAGCTGAATGCCCTATTCTGACTTCAGTCTGGATGGAAAGCTCTTCCTTCTCACAACTTTCTTCCTTTAAACCAAACTTTGACTGCTTTATTTACAGAACACTTTCAAACAGAGGGCTGTTCTCTTCCTGATCTCCAGAGCAAAGGACTATGGAGACTTTATGTCAAGTCGGAGACCTGATTACCCTACGAAAACTTGGCATGCATGCAAAGCTTTCATTTCATCGCTGTTTCCTGATTTTTGGGTGCCATTTCTTGGGAAATAATCTTCATCTCTTTTCCTTGCTGCAGTTGTGTGCGTAGCAACAGGAGCTGGGCTTCTTCCATACTTTTCTTGTGTGTTATTTTCTTTAGAGGTCTTGCAAGTCTAGCTCCCACCCCAGGATAATGGGAATGTCACCCAGTGGGAAACCCTGGGATGCCTCTGGTCTCCAGGACTCACACAGGTAAGCACAGGTATTTCAGTAGCACTAAGGGTCCATGCATAGCCCCTGCTTTGACAAAATGCAGCTGCTGAGGTATATTTTAGACTGTTGATAATGTATTGTCAGAAAATGATATGCTTCCTCCTCAAAATATATATTTAACAAACAGATTAAACACCTATATGGCTATTATAAAAAGACTGCAGGATCAGCTATTGCAGAATAATTTTAAAAACTGCAGAATATACACCAAGTGGAACACAGGCTTTGGCTGTGTATGTGCGCGCACATGCACACGGGTGTGCATGGAGAACAAGGAATTGGACAGTGATTGATGTACAGAATTAGATTTCTGCAAGTGTTTACTTATGTACACAGAGAACAGTTAAACTATGGAATTTGCTGTTACTAGTTGTTGTGAGGACTATCAGCATGGAAGTCTTTCAAAGGGGATTGGGTAATGTTTTTTCAACAATAAGGCTCTTGGTTAGGGGAATTGCTTAAAAAGAGGAATGGAATTGCAGATTCCTCTTCGTTGCTGCCACCAAATGAGCCTGTCTTAGCAGTGACAAAAAGGGAAAGGCCTCAAATGTTTGTGCTAAGAATATAAGAGTTTGCCTGATTTATATGCAGACAATAGTGAGAAAAATATTTCATAATCATTGAAATGCAAATATGCTGGATCTCATGGGGTGGAAGGCTGTGCCCAGGTGTGCTGGGTGACTCCCTCCAGGTGCTGCAGGTGGGCAGTTTCGAAGTCCAGAAATTCTTTCAGATGGTTCTTTATTTTGTAAGCTGGTTTGGCTCTTCAAACACAAAACACTTCCAAAATACAGGACAGTCCTCTGCCAGCCCTTTCAACAGAGAACTGTCCTCTGTAAAAGAGGACCCATGGTCACCCTGTGATGCCTGTACATTTTTACCTGCACAAGTGGAAGCAGCATGCCTTTGAATACGAGCTAATTTCTATGCCACTCAATAGCCAATCCTCTCTGGGAAATTCGCAGTAATTCATAACACATTATTGTCATCGTCGGCGTCATCCTCGCCACCCCCACCATCTCTATACTACCTACGGCACCACTAAGCTAGCTTCTTCCCACCTCAATCTCTTTTTATCCTATCCCTCCCGTGGTTTTAAAACTTCTAGCCTGAAAAACGAGATTTGGCGCTCTGAAGATCTTGTTCCTTAAAAAAAAAAATGTTCGGTGATCTTTTATTAATAGTTGTCCCAATAAAGATTACACAGGTATGGATTTCGGGGTGTGACTTCGAGCCCACCTTTGGTCTTTCTGTTCAGGGCGATGGCTTTCTCTGCGCTTGCCCCGGATCGTCCCTGAAGCCTTCGCAGCAGCGGCGCGCCTCCGACCTCGGGGCGCAGGGCGCAAGCAGCCCCTTTTCTCCGAAAAGGGCGGCGGCGCGGAGGCGGAGACCCGCCTCCTCCGGCCAGATAAGGCGGCCGCGCGGGGCGCGAGAGCGGGAGCGCAAAGTCTGCGCAAAGTGGCAGCCGCGCGGCGCCCCCGCCGGGCATCGCGGGGCGGCGCCGTGCGGACGCGCCCGCGGCTGAGCGCCGCCTCGCCTCCGCCGACCCAGCGCGCCGAGCCCGGAGCGGCGGAGCGGCCGGCGGGGCCATGCCGAAGCCGCGGCGGCGGGCGCTGGGGCTGCTGCTGCTGCTGCTGCTGCTGCTTTCCGGCGCTGTGCGCGGTGAGTGCCCCCGGCTGGGCTTGGGCGGGCACCCCCTGCGGCCGCGCAGCGGAGGGGCCCTGGGGGGCGCGGGCGCGGGCTCTTTGTCAGCCCCCGGCGGATTTGCTCGCTCCCTCGCTCGGTCAGCAGCACGCGCAGAAGGGAGCCCCCTTCCCCGCGCTCCCAACTCACCCGCGGGCTCCCCTTCCGCAGGAGGGGACGCCGGCCGCCCCTTCACGGGCTGTGCAGGGCGTCGGAGCGGGGAAGGGCGCCGCTGGCTGAGCCCGAAGGTCGCCCTGGGCCAGCCTTCTCGCTGGCAGGGGCCGCCCCGCTGCTCCCGGGGGTGCCGCAGCCTCTGATGCCGGGGAAGGCGGGTAGCCGTCAGGACTAGGCGCCGCGGATCGCCTGCTCCTCCGCGCGTTTTCCCAGTCCCCCGACTGGTGGCCATCGCCGCCTTCGCTCCAACACAGGGTGGATTTCTTCCAGTCCCACGGAGCGCACGTGGGCCCTGATCGGGCAAAAGCGGTGGAAAATGCAACGCCGAGCAACGATCGTGCCCTTTGGACGAGTTTTGACAACGTAATATAAGTGTTTTTTGTTTGCTTCCTTTTGATGACAGCTGCTCATTACAGATGGCCACGACCGATCGTATTCCCTAATGGCAAGGCGTGGGAAGGGGGAGGCAACCTCATGGATTCTGGTTATGGGATGGCATAGAAATGGAATTAAATGAATAAATGGCTTCTGGCTGCATGGCAGCAGTGACCCCCTTTTCAGACCCCTGCCAGGTGGGCTTGCCTTGTCCTTGTGGCGTAAGAGGTTCTTTCACAGTGAGACCCGAACAATCATTCGAAAGTAGTTGCTGAAGCCTTGGAGTTTCTGGAGCCGTGGCAGCCCTTTGTCCATATTCATTCATTTAGAAGAGCAGCACCAAAGAGCTCTCAGGAAGGAAGTGACCTGAGTTGCAAAGCTCTGTCTTAAAGGATGGATCTTGTGGAAGGAAGACAGTTCTCTCAACCCGGAGTGGCAAACTGCACCCACATTCTGAACCTCGTGGCTTTCACAGGCATAGCTGATCTGTTCCTTTCGATAGGAGTACAAGCTTCCTCTGCATCGTTTCACATGCTTGTGAGGAAGGACAGAGGTTGATTTTCAGAATTCTCACATGTGGCTGTCCCCGGAGTTATTGTTCATGTGTAGGTCTGTATTCGCACTCTCTTGGCATGGGCGTGATCGTGAGACATTCCCAGAGAGTTTGTGTGCAAGAGGGAATCTCAGCGGATCTCAGCTTTTCTGCCATGCTGGGATGCAGTGAGAAGTAGCAGTCACAATTCTGACTTCTGCAGGACTGTAGCAGCCTCACTTTTCATGTGAACGTCTTACGGAGAGGAGGAGAGCTCGAAAAGGGATATGGCAGTTGTTAGGAGATGGAAGAGAAAATGGCCAGGCCCGTCCTCATGTTTGCCTTTGGAGCAAGAGCAGCAGAAAATAGCAGGAAATCTTATGCATCCTTTTTGGGCATGCAAGTAAAGCAACCTGTTCCAGATCCGACCTCAGTTGGAGGCAGATGCAGCCGCTGGTTAAGGTGTGGAAGGTTGCTTGGGATGTTTCTGAAATGATGCTACAACTGCAACAGAGAGCCAGTGTGGCGAAGTGGTTAAAAGTGTGGGATTGGGACTGATCCAGAGATCCAGGTTCTAGTCCCCGCTCAGGAATAGAGCTCACTTTGGGTGAGCTTTGGGCCAGTCGCAGGCTCTCAGAGTAACCTACCCTACAGGGTTGTTGTTGTGAGGACAAGATGAGAGGCCTAGTAAGCCTTCTTGGAAGAGGAAGCGCTGCAGGATTTCATGTAACAACAGAGGCTTAATTTGGCAAGCTAAGGGTGGAAAGTGGCACCCAGGGTGGTATGAATAAAATTAACACAGGGTCCCAGAACCTTTTTCATAGCTGAGAAGGAGAACATGTGAAGGGGTGAGAGAAAGGGGCAAAGGAAGACACAAAACCAGCCAGCTGTGGAATCTGGTGAGTGGGTTGCACTTTGAAATCCAGCAAGCCAGCTTTGCCAAATACATGGCCAGGGGTCCCACACCAGCTGCTCCATTTCTGCAGTGCAGGTTGCCAAAAGCAGCACAGGTCCCAGAAGTTGCTCCATCAGTCAGATCAGAAGAGCTTCAGAAACAAACCTGAAACCCTTCCAGAACCTCCTTGGGAATGTTTAATTTATGCCGAGTCCGAGAATTTGAATGAAATGCAAGGGCTCAGGCCAAAAACTTCAAAGGAGCATACAAGCAGGGATGCTTGCTTCCAGCCATCCACCGTTTGACTTTTCCTGAGCACCCATAGCTCACTGCCCCACACTGCAGATAAACAGGGAAACATTTCCCTCTCTGAGGCTGCCCATTTTGAGACGCTTGTGTGGCCTGTTCATATGCCTTCCAAAGCTTTGATGAGGTGTGCAAGGTCCATGCAAACGTTTGGCAGAATCTATTTGTCAGTCTTCAAGGCAGGAGGTGCACAAGCTCTAGATGTTGTGGGGCTGTGTTGCCCCTACTGGAAGTGCATCCCATCCCCGCTGCTGTTTCTTTTGGCTGTGGCAGCGGAGTTGCAGCTCCTCTGCAGGGAAACAAGGTCCGTGGGCAGGGTGACCCTTGTCTCCAAGCGGAATTGCCATTCTGGAGGCTTCCAGGAGCACGATTCTGATTTGCTGCCACTGTTCAGCACTGCCGCTTGTCCACCTGCTCGATGGTTGTGAGAAAGGCAAGTGGGATGCTGCTCTTTGCTTGCAAACCAGTAGGCAGTCCTGATGACAAGAAGGAAGAGGAGAGGCAGTAGGAGCTGGTGATCAGGGTGGGGGGACCCCCTGAGGGGAGGGGTCCATGGGGTGTCACTTGCCTACAGATCCTCCAAAAGCAGGAGCCAGCTCTGCCTTGATGGACACTGAAATCAGGCAGGGACAGAAGGAATGTAGTGAGCTCTTAGGTAACCTGGTCACAGTTCATTCAGCTTTTTGTTCATATGTGGTGGTGGAGTGATTTGAGTATTGGACTAGGACTTAGGAGATCCAGGTTCTAGTCTTCACTTGCCATGAAGCTCACTAGATGACTGTGGGTCAGTCACTCCTTCTCAGCCTACCCTGTCTGAAAAGGCTGTTGGGCAGGAAAAATGGAGAGAGGAAAAACATTGTAAGCCACCTTGGGCTTCTGGAAGAAGAGCAAAGGTGGGAGATAAATGTAAGGTAACAACAACAGAGGCTTAATCTGGACATGGCAAATTATGGATGGAAAATAGAATTGGTAGCATTAACTCTGAGCCTTTGCACTTCTGTGCCCCTGGATGGCCACATTGGGGTCCTTGGAGGAAAAAAGGCAGGATATAATTATTGCAATAACAATAGCAGCAGTAACAATGATAACACAATGCAATAATTGCAATAACACAAATGATCCTTGTTCAGTAAATGAAACAGAATGGCAAAGAGAGCAGAGCTATTTTCCTTCTATACCCAGATGCTTTCCCTCTGTATGGGATTTAGGAAGCAGCTGAATGCACACAGTTTATTCAAACAGAATGCATAGCATTTAGCACTCTGTATAAAGGTAAAGGTAAAGGTTTCCCCTTGACATTATGTCCAGTCATGCCTGACTCTAGGGGGTGGTGCCATCTCCGTTTCCTAGCCGAGGGAGCCAGCGTTGTCCACAGACAGTCTCTGTGGTCATGTGGCCGGCATGACTAAACACCGAAATGCACGGAACGCTGCTACCTGTACACCCAAGTGGTACCTTTTCATCTACTTGCATTTGCATGCTTTCGAACTGCAAGGTTGGCAGGAGCTGGGACGGAGCACAGGAGCTCACCCCATGTGCAGATTCGAACCGGCGACCTTTCGATCAACCAGCCCAGCAGCACAGCGGTTTAAACCCCTGCGCCACCTGCAGTCCCTGAATGCACACAGTTTATTCAAACAGAATGCATAGCATTTAGCACTCTGTATAAATGTACATAAATTGGCCAGAGATCTTTCGTTAAAAGAGGGAAAGAATGAATGTGGAGGAGCTTTTCTGGACTGCCGAGGTCATTTCTTTAAAATGAAGAAATGACCCAACTTGCAATTGTGTGGGGTGGAGATTTTAGATCAACATGCCAACAAAAACATCTTCCGTGGTAGCATTCTGCAGCTCCGCGGCATCAGTGGCATGTGCCATGCTTTAAAAAGATGACAAAATGAATCCAGGAGCTGAACAACTATAAACTCCAAAGTACTTTTTTAGATCCCGTAGAACTCCCAGGAAGATCTTGCACAGTTGTAACTGAACCAGCCAACTAGTAATGCTCCTTGGCAAGGTCTTGGTTTCATTCTGAAATGCAGCTACAATTACAGTCCAACACACACAAGAAACAACGGGCAAAACAATACAAGATTGCGGGGAGGGGGGAGACCTATAGCCCCTAGACATCATCAGGGGGGTTCGTGCATAGGTCACTCTGGATAGGCAGCTCCAGCTTGGAAACGAGCTGCAACCTTGCAGCTGCAAATCTGAGCTCTGACCCCCACTCACTCACAGTGGGCACACATATACCCCTGCAGGCTGCCTTTCTAGCGTCAGGACCTCAATCTCCTGCGTGGGGTGGGGTGGGGGCTGAAAAGGGGATGCTTTGGTGGGCAGGGAGGAAAGGCGAGTACAGGAATCTGGCACAATGTATTCCAGGGCGGCCAGCCTTGCACAACCAAAGAGCCACATACGGTAGATGTGAATGTCTGAGAGCTGCAAGACATGCACCAATATTTATTATTCATTTAGTATTATGACTATATGAAAGTGTGTTCTTGCTTATTATTGTATGATTTTTCTTTGATGTGCATGATAAGACACATAGACACCTGGAACACTAACAGTGGGATGCCCTTCCCAAAGAAATGGTCCTTTAGAAACAAGAACTACACAAAGCAAATGGCATTTTAAAATAGTGTGTGGTTTAAAAAAAAAAACCTGTTGTCACAAACAGCATCCTGGCAATGGTAGTTTATTAAGAAGTACTGAGCATTCTTTGTTAGAATTCTAACTTGAAGACCATCTCCTTTCAGGGACCTTTGAATGACCACTGCCTCCAACAGCACCAGTGGATTTGCTGCCTGGAGCAGAGGCGGAGGTAGAACCACAAAGTGCCTTTCTGCTCATCAGCAGGAGGCTGCTGGAATGACGTCCCTGCCAAGGCTGGGATCCCGACAGGGAGGGGCCATGGAGGGACTCCGAGTCCTCTGAGAACCACAAAATAAAGAGCCGCATGCGGCTCTCGAGCCTCGGTTTGGCCACCGCTGTGTCTTCCACAGTCTCCATCCTTCCTTCTCCAAAGCTTCCCAGCTGGACTGCCAGAAACATCTGCCCAGCAAAAATGCAGAGGAGGTGGATTGGTGAGGCATCAGGACTGCCTTTGCTCCCACTGCCCTACTAGGATACCTGGAAGTTTGGAGCTTATGGGTCGCTCGATTCGATAGAGTCCAGCATGAGCAGGCTGTTGCGCCCGATGGCCTGCTAGGCCCCTTCCAGCTGTATGGTTCTATTCTGTTCTAAGGTACAGCATCTTATAGAAATTCACTTGCTTACAGCACAAATTCTATGGATGTTTAGGCAGAAAGGAGTCCTGCAACTCCACATCTTTAAACTGAGTGTAAGTCACTCTGAGTTTTCTTTTATTTAAAGGGCAGAATATAAATGAATTCATAAATATTTGTACGAGTTGGTGCGACACGGTGGCAGAGACTGAACTAATGATGACAGCTTTTCTTATCATTGTGCTTATGCCATAAAATTGCTGGGTGTCTTTAGGACCCCCCCCCCCATTCCTACCCACTCTGTTCCCTCCTATCTGCAAGGGGGGGCTGTGATGGTGTCACGTGGGAGGGGAATGTCAACCCCGCTCCCACTCTGTTGCTTCCATCCTCAGAAGCAGTCTTAGCCAGCAGTGCAATGGCTTTAATAGAGTCCTTCGTGTATGAACAACAGGGCCACCTGGCTGGTTCTTACAAAGGCCGAGCCAAAAAGGGAGTCTTCAGGCAGGTTCCTGACTGCCGCAGCCAGGGCAGGGAGCAGAACCCTCTTCTCCACCTGCCAGCACTTCCAGGGACCACGGTCCCCTTCTCCGGGACTCTGGAGATCACATTGGTAACCTCCTTCTCTGGCAGCGTTTTCCCCTGCACATGCCCAGCGGGACAATTTCCCTCCACCTCACCCACTCTTGACAGGTGATCCTTCCCCACACAGACAGGCAGGGTGAGTTGTGTCCACCCTTAAGCCCCTGCCTCTTCCTTGGTCTGTAGGAGTTAAGCTCCTTTCCTGCTCCCAGGTCCATTCTCCTGCCTTCTTGCTGTCACTGCTCCCCCTCTTCCCCCCATGCCTGCCTCCATGTCCCCCCTCCCACTCTCCTCTGTCTCCCCTTTACTCCTCCATCGCCACCTCACCTGCACCCTTTCATCCAGGTGTTCACACTCTGGGAGAAACCGCTGCGCACCTGGCACTTGGTGTTTGTCTGCACATGCGCCTCCCCTGCCCCGCACCGTATCACCAAAGGTTTTGATGCTCCACTGTCTCTTTGCTCCCCATGGCACATCCCCCTTGGCTGGCCACCGGGTAGGAGATGGCGAGCCCACTGACCTCCACAGGGGCAATAATACTGATGCACTTTGCCAGGTTGTTGTAAGCATGGTGTAGCTTGAAGCTCTTAGCTAAGCTTTGGGAAGAACTTGTTGACCTTTCAAAATGGGAGAAAAGGCACAGAAAGGCTGGGAAACTTCAAGTGATGAATGGTGGAGAGCAGTGGCAGAGCCATGGGAAGGGGGCATGTCTGGAGGAGTGGGCTGGGACCCCAGGTGGGCTGGATTCAGGCCTGAGGGTCATCGCCTCTGCTATAAGGAACACAACTGGATGATGCACGGGAAGCACAGCCAATGCTTGAAATGCGCTGCACAACTGTTAGGCATCTATTTATTTATATTCCATTTTTTGACTGCCCAATTGCTGAGTCTCTCTGGGCATTTAGCAAAAGTTAAAATTAAGCAAAAGTTGCAAAGCCGCACATGGAGACTCACATGCGCATACACGCACACTTAAAAAGAACAAAACCATAATCGCAATTGCTGTGATTAAGCACAGAAGCATAACAGTGGTACTGAATAAAATGGAATTTATGAAAACGTTTAAAAGTTGCTCTGTTAAAATGCTGGGAAAATCATGGAAGAGTAGAGTTGGAAGGGGCCATGAAGGCCATCGAGTCCAACCCCTGCTGTTGCAAGACACCAAGTCACACCATCCCACTCAGGTGGCTGTCCAGTTTCTCCTTGAATGTCTCCAGTGTGGGAGAGCCCACCACCTCTCCAGGGAGCCGGTTCCACTGCCGTATTTCTCTGACAGTGAGGAAGCTTTTCCTGTCCAGCCTGAATCTGGGTTGTCGCAACTTGACTTGATGATTCCGTGTCCTACACTCTGACATCAGTAAGAAGAGGCCTTGACCTTCCTCTTTGTGACAGCCTTTGAGGGACTTATACAGGGATGGATTTCATTCCAGCCCTTCTCAGAGTAGGTATCCTCAGAGTAGGTATCCTGATCTTGGAGGAAGGGGGCTATATATACAGCACTGGTAATGATGGTGTGTGTCAGTCTGGTCTTCATGTTGAAATGGGCACGCAGGAGCTTAACCCTCAGTGGTGGACTACATGCAGGTCACGTGTGGTCCCCGTGTCCTTAAGCGCACCTCCACCTCCTCCCACCACTTCTAACTTTGCTGCACCAGAAGCAGCAGCAAAATGATAGGTGATATGCCACCGAATTTGGACAGCAAACTTCAGGGGCTGACAAAAAAAAGCTTTAGAAGAAGGTGTAGAAACTTCAGCAGTGCTGAAAGCAGTGAGAGTGCAACCCTTGTTTATAGGTGATTGAAAAGTCCTCTGAAAAGCTCGAAGTTTATCTCACCTTCTCTACCTGAACTTTACTCCTAAGTGATCCAGGGGTGCTGGAAGTGAGCTGGTCTCAGATAAAAAGGTACATGGCATGATGGTAAGGCAGAGGAAAGTTTGGACACAGTTACCTGTTTTTATGATCCATTTGTTTTATATGTCAACATATAAAAGGCAGAAAAAGAAATATGGCTTTTGCTAGGTAACCTGTGGGGTTTGGTTTCAGGATTTTAAGTAAACCCTCACATTAAATAACTTAGCTGGTATCCTAAGGTGGAGGAAAGCCACCTTCAGGCAATCGGCAGGAGAGCTGTTAAAAACTGGAAGAAAGTTGGTGCTTTTTCTCCTTCAGCTGCAGAAAAGCAGCAGGTAATTAACCTGTGGGTGAACCAGGGTTTTTTTGGGTGGGGGGTGCTTAAGGTGAAACAGACAAGGCATGAAAGTATCTGTGATGTTTTCCTCCAGTATTTTTATTGTAATGAATTGGAGCTGCAGCAGTGGTGCTGAAGTATTTTTCAAAATCTGTCCTTCCCTCCAAATACAATTTTCTTGCTCTAAATTGCCTCCCCGCAGTCAAAGCTGCTGAGAGAGCAGCTATTCGGCAAGTTTTCCTTAGGTGGGCTCAGCCATTCCAGGAAAAAGGACCGTGAAACGGAGGTGGAGTCAATGCAGGACTTCTGTTTCCATGGCTCTTTTGTCTTGTTCATGACCTAAATGGAGGAGGATTGGCTTTGCCATTTTGAAATCTGCCTTTTTCTGCACAACCTTGCAACCAAATTAATTTAAAACAGACAAACTCGATTTAAAGAAAGGTGCATTTAATTTTCACCAACTGAGAACTCATCAGGAAGAATCCTTTAAGGGCAGTTACTGTTGAAAAAGACGCAGATTAGACAACCTTGAATGTCCCACAGAGCGATTCTGAGCAATATCTTGGTGAATTTTAGTTTTTGCCTTCATGTATAATCGCAGTCACATAGTCTCATGTTCAACCTCTGGTATCTAAAGAAAATCAACAGAATTCGCTGTTTTGTACTAAATGTTCCCTGAAAGATATGATTTTGTACCATGTTGAGCCTGTTTCCTTACATGGAATAGAGTGAGCTGGTACAGCCTACTCTGCTGTGACTGTAGCATATCAGCAAGTATGGCTCAGTCATGAGCAAACTGAAAAAAGATCGCTCTATCTTTGGGGATGGAAATCCTTCTGGCTTTCTTGTTTGGCATTGAGCAATTCAGCCTCCTATAGAGGCTTTAGGTTTGGAGGGAGAAGTCATTCAGAAAGTGGCACTGGAGAATTAACTGTGATTATTCAGGCAATGAACCAAAGAGCAGTGGGAAGGAGATGAAGAAGCCCTGTAAAACATTTCTTGCATCTTCGGCATTCGCATGTGCCCAAGAACACTGAGGCGATACACTGCCTGGACATTACTTTTAAAATCCATGCCCCTGCAGAGTTTCTGAATTAATAACCTATTTTCCTGTCAGTAAAACATGGGGAAAGCCTATTTCCCATGAATAAGATGCTAAAAGAACTACTGACAGCTTAATTGGAAAGCCAGATGTTTCTGCCTCTCTACTTCTAGTGAATCAATACTTCTTCAGGTGAAAACTGGAGTCTGATTGAATGCCTCGCACATCGCACAAAAAACGGGACAGGAGGTCAGGCAGAATGACTCTGCCGGCTGTTTTGTTCTTCTGAATGGGCTGAAACCCAAATGTTTCTCCAATCTAGTTGTTAACTAGAAATGGTTTCTCTCAGCAGACTCTTCTCAGGAACGTCCAGAAACTCTTGAAATCAGTTTTTGCTGCTCCAAAACTTATTTTCATCCTGACAAAGATAGGAAAGCATATAGAAACGCTCTGATCATCCGAGGATCCCAAAATTCACTCCACGCGTACGTTCAAAACCCTAGCTAGGTTTGCCTTTCTGACCCAGGCATAGAGAATGACAGATTTATGAGAGGATGAGGTGGAACAATTTTTGCAGATGCAGCAGCAAATATCAGGAAGTTTTTATTCAATGCAGCTTTTTAACATGTGCATTTCTCGTCCGTTGCAACACTTGCCTTTAAAAAAGCCATTTCCTTCACTGCATTTCCTTGTTCTTTGAGGCATTAAGGGTGCGGTCCCATAAATGCAGAAGATTATTGGCATCCTATGAAACACAGGAAGCGTGCTTCTCCTGCCCTACAAAGCAGCTAGGCAGCCAGAGGGCCAGTGTGCTGCAGTGGTTAAGAGCACGGGACTGGGACTCAGGAGAGCTGGGTTCAAGTCCCTGCTCAGCCATGCAGCCGAGTGGGTGACTTTGCGCCAGGCACAGACTCTCAGCCCTATCTACCTCACAGGATTGTTGTTGTGAGGATAAGATTGAGAGCAGGAGGGGCATGATGTAAGCCTCTTTGAGTTCTTTCAAAAAGGAAAAAAGCGGGATAGGAATTTAATACATAAACGGTACAATACAATCATAGAGGGAGGGAAGGAGGCTGAAGCACCAAGAGGGCAGGTAGCAGTCTCATCTCCTCCCACCGCCCCAAAGGCCTCTTAAACCTCCAAGTTCGCTTTTGCATCTTTCCACATCCTCTGCAGATGGACAGTAGGATCTGAGCACAGATCCCTTGATGTGAGTTCAGAACTATTTTCCAACCTCAGAGCTGGGAATCAGTGCTGGCTTGGGGTTATCTGATTGCTCTCCCCATGACTCTTTTTTTTTTTTTTTTTGTATTTTGGCTGTCTCCGGAAAAAATCTAATAGCACATTTGAAATGTCTGTGCTTTTTCAATGCCCTGATTTCATCTGTGTACATAGAGGCAACCTGCCAGCCCTGCAGCAGGATGTTCCTTGTATTTGGTTTTGCAAAATGTACAGCGGATATAGCCAGACAAAAGAAAGCCGACTTGTCCTCAATTGCTCTGGACAGCAGCACCGGGACCAATGGGTTGAAACTGCAGGGAAGCTGATTTCGGCTTAGCTCTCATTTTCCTACCAGTGAGAGCTGTTCTGCAGTGGAGGGATTGCCCTGGAGGTGCTGCATTCTCTTTTGCTGGAGGTATTTTAACAGAGGCTGGATGGCAATCTGCCAGGAAAAGGGTTGAGGTGAAATTCAGCAGAATCCGTCTCCCTAGCTTTTCTCAACTTCTCTCATGCCCAGCCTGGTCTTGCCAAGTGAACCAAATGAGACAAGGTCGATGAATGCTTGCAGGAGAACTGGCAACCTGCTTCCACTACAGGTGCAGCAGAAAAAGGGCCGCCATCCGTGGTGTGGAAGATGGGCATTACTTGTGCAGTATGTGGGGCTTGATTCCTAGCAAGCACCCCACAAACCAGGAACTTGGATTTAGGGTCACAGCAAAGCAGACTGGAGTCCAGGGAGCTGAACCCAGGGAACCTGTTGGATTCCCAGCCCCAGTATGGATTCCTCCATATCCCTAGTCAGGAATGCTGTAGCTGCACCGTGCACAAAAGAACTTGAACGACATGATTTCTGAGGTCCTTCCAACTCTGTGATGCTGAGCTCAATCCTGGTCTCGGTTTGTACATTTGTGACCAAGTAACGGCTTCATTGCACTCGATGCATTGCAAGGTAGGATGGCCAGTAGTGAGTGGGTGAGGCTAGGTAGTCTTATCAATGTGGACTGATAAGTGGGCCACTGCGTGGGCCCTTTGCCTCTGTTCCATGTCAGGAAAACGGGCTCAACATGGTACAAAAGCATCTCTTTCTGGGAACATTTGATACAGAACAGAAATCATAATATTCAAATGTCTGTGGACATCTAGCACTGAGCATGCATCCATGTAGGTGCTCACACAAACACACACACACACACACACCGCACGCGCGCACACACACGCACACAGGCCAATGGTGGAATTCGCTAAAAATATCTGAACTTCTTGCTCATGGGAACTTAGGGTCTAAGCTACTAAATCCACATGTCAGTGTGAATTTAATTTTGTGGCTCTCACTTGAATTGCACATTTTGGGGACATGAGCCAAGCAGTCCTCTGGCCAGGAGACCACAACAAAAAAGCCATAGAAGGTTTTGATTCCCAGCTCTGACATCAGAGAATCATCCAGACCCCAGAGTGGGGGATCTGTGCTTGGGTCCTGCTCCCCACTTTGCAGACCACACAGAAAAACTGATAGCTTCTTCTCCAAGGTTGGAAGAGCAACATGGGAGAAGACTTTGAGGGCCATTCTGATGTGTAGGGGAGGGAAGAGACAAGTGTCACCAAGGGACAGTGCCTCCTGGTGGAACTGGGGCCTCTCTTCCTCCCACCCCAAAGTGTGGCACTTAGACATCCAAAACTGGCCATCTGGCCGTCTTGCAGGGTGAGAGGAGTATGGAGGCAACCATTGGATAATCTGATGAAGCTCATAATCTCCTGTGTTCAGAGGTTATGGGCATCCTTGTGAGAGTGATCCCTGAGGAATTGGATGGAGGGAGGGAGGAAGTTCTGGGATAGAGAGGATGAGCTGGGTGTCCTCTGCACATTGGTGGGACCTCACAGCACTTGTTTAGATACAACCAGCAATGATTGTCTCCATTTCTCTCCACTTCCAGGTATCAATACAACAAAAACATTTCATATATGATAGACCATGATTAGTTTTTCCTCACTGCATGAGGATCTATGGCTGCTTGGCCAAACTAGGTGAAGATGTTGATAGTTGTAGTCCAGCACAGCTGGAAGGTACCAGACTGAAGAAGACTGAGCTGCAAGAGGTCGGTATTCTCCATCAATGAGCAGAGATGTGACTATGAAGATTCTGTACTGGCATATACTCCCTTCATTGCAGCTCTGGGATATATAAGTAGAAAACTGCCAAGTGCCATCTTGTGGGTCTCATTAATGTCTTAGGAATTAATGGTAAGACAGCTGCATATGTTAATAAATGATTGATGAGCAGGTGATGTGACACAGAATCTCAAACCATGAAAAATGTAAGTAGTGCATGGCTGTTTTAAAGAAGCAATTGCCACTACTGATGGAACAGTAGAAGAAACTGGAAGTCCACCATGCTGTAACTTAATAATCCACAGTGATGCTGTACAGCTGAAGAAATGAGCTGGTGATGGCCTGTCAGCAGAAGATGAAAGCAAACCTACTCAGATGTCTGTAAAGCACTTTGGAGCTCCTCAGCTTCAGGGGACCTCCTGATGGAGCCTGGCTCTCTTAGACTGCTGCTTTCTGCACACAAAAGCTGGAGCAGTGCAGTGTTAAGAAAGCGAGCTGCGATCCAGGAAGTCTACAGCGGGCATCTCTCCTTGACTGTAAATGCCATCAGTGGCCTCAAGAAAGATAATGTTCCTTCTTGGCCTGAGCCATTTTCCATCCCCCATCTGCATGGAATAATGCACCTCATGCACTTGTTGTAAGGATTATAGTGGTCCCCCAATCTTTTCAGGTCAGTGTGCTCTTCTGATAATGTATGAGAAGTGATCTGACCACTGCAGAGCCTTCTCATATAGACTAATAGCAAACACGGGACTAAAACCATGACACCCAGATGGCACCTTCTAGGTACAGAAGAAGGAGGTAGCAGTCAGCTTGTGGGAACTCCCTGCATTGCAGAAATAGAAACATCTTTAGTAGCAAACAAAACTTGTGGTCATTGCCTACCGTCAAGTCATCTTCGACTTATGGTGACTCTATGAAGGACTGCACCCCAAACTTGGCAGCCCAGCTCAGCTTTTGTGAACTCAAGGCTGTGACTTCCTTTATGGAGTCCATCCACACTTGATCTTCTTTTTCTTCTTCTGCCTTAGACTTTCCCTAGCATGATTGTCTTCTCATCTTGCCTTCTTGTGATATTCCCAGAAAGCTTCAGTTTTGCCATTTTTACTTCCAGGGAAAGTTCTCGCTTGATTTGATCAAGGACCTCCTGCATTCCTGTGACACCATATTTCAAATGCATCCATTTTCTTCCTATCATCTCAAATAAAACTAACCAGGGTTGAGAGACAAAAAGAGCAATGAGGGCTTGGGAATGGGGAAAGGAACGGACTGAAGAATCCTGAAAGAAGGTATACTTTCTTTCAGGTATAAACACGGAGATGGGTAGAGACCTGTTCTCCCCTGCAGAGGAAGGCAGGATGCGCTCCAATGGAGCAAAACTCAGGGAGCCAAGGTTCCATTTGGATGCCAGGAAGCACTTCCTGACAGTCAGGACCCCGAGGGTGTGGAATGGGCTTCCATGGGAAGTGGTTGAGGCCCCATCAGTGAGGGTGTTCAAGGATAGGCTGGACATGCACATGGTGGTCATGTCGTGAGCAGAGCCAGCTGGAGCCGGGGGTCAGACTAGATGGCCTGGGAGGTCCCTTCTGACTCGCTCTGATTCTATGATACTCACTGGATCTTGCCATTAACAGGAGCATTCTGCACTGCAACATTTTATTGAAATCCCTCTTGTACACATTTATGATGAAGTTAACTGGACTACATATAGTATTAATGGCATGGTACCTCTGGAAGACGTGTCATGCATGGGTGAGGTTCATAGACCATCCATCCATCCATCCTATTTTCATGCCAGATTAAATATAAACAAACCACATCGGATGTTCTTTTTTAACTTAGGTCAAGATAGCTTACTTATCACCCCAGTGGACTGACACACTGAAACCATACATCCAAGAAGAAAGGAAGAGCCCATGCCCTCACCCTGTACCTGATCTTTTCTTAGTATTCTGGCTTTGGTAGTGGGACGAAGAGCAATCCTCTGGAAGCCTGCAGAATGAATCCAGGAGAAATGGAGCATAAGTGCCATCTGGGTCCCAAGCACAGAGTCAGTACTGCCAGATACTGCCAGCTCTGCCAGTACTCTGCCTACCAGCCGTTGAATTGAGGGCAATTGGAGGAAGGGTCTTGATAGACTTTTCCTTATCCATGGCAGCAGTCCTTCCAGCTGTCCGATGGAGGAGAGCAACCAACTCCCCAGATCAGATCTGGGAACAGAGCAGACAATAATGTCTTGGTCTGGGATTAGGATGGAAAAGCACTTGAGCTGGAGCAATGCTGTTCCCATGTCTTCACATCACCTCCTGTAAGCAGGCGTGGGAGGTTTGGTCAACACAGCCTTTGCAAAAACTTTATTGTCTTGCTTAAAAACAAGGCAGAACAGAAGAAGAGTGCCTTCATGTGGTCGTGCTCAGTGCCTTCATGTGGTCGTGCTCAGTGAGAACACCACACCATCTGCACAGATGCATCTCTTAGCTGGCAGCTTCAGTGCATGTGGGACTAGAAACATCTGCACGTGGCATTATTCCTGGGCTACTCCTGTTCCTCTCCCTGTTCATCGGGCTGTTGTTGTAAGGATAAAACAGAGAGGAGAACTTTGTAAGCTGCCTTGGATTCCTTGCAAGAGCAAGAAATGTGGAGTACAAATGTCATAGGATCATAGAATTGTAGAATAGTAGAGGTGGGAGTGGCCATGAAGGCCATCGGATCCAACCCTCTGCTAGTGCTGCACTCCAAATTACACTATCCCTCTCAGATGGCTGTCCAGTTGCATCTTGAATGTCTCCAGGGTGGCAGAGCCCACAGCCTCCTTAGGTCAAGGGTTCCGTTGTTGTACTGCTCCAACAGTCAGGAAACCGTTCCTTATATCTAGCAGAAATCTGGCTTCCTGCAACCTTAGACCATTTCAACCTGCATGTCATGCTGAAGCTTGAAAAGGAGAACTTCCCAGTGGATTGTACATATGGGGTGTGCATCTGTGTGGTGGGAAGTGCACTATTCAGTCTTGCTGCCTGGGGCACCGAAAAGGCTTGGACTGGCTCTGCGCATATACAGGTGTGTTGCTAATTTCATTTCTGTCCCACCCCATAGCTGGAGCCCTCTGGACAGCTTGCAATAAGGAACCGATATTGTCGACCATGCCTTGAAGGCTACAGTTTTAAACCAGCTTTCCTAGGATCAAAGCCCTTTCATATTAGCCAGGCATAAGCCCCCGAATGCTTTAGGATAAGGGCCATGGCTTAGGGGTGGAACGCATGCTTGGTGTACACTCCCGGCATCTCTAGCTAGGATAGGGAAGAATCTCGCCTGAAGCCCTAGAAAGTTGCAGTACCCTGCTACATTGGCCAAACGTCTGACTTCAAGGAAGGCAGCTTCCTATGTGATACTTATGAGTAAAATTTATTTCCAGTTGAAGCTACTTAATATTGCTTCGTGGGAACAGGTTTCTTCTTCCTCCAGGTGGAATATACATCAGAGTGGCTTCAAAGAACCATGAAATGTAAACAGGCACGGGAGGTTTGTTGCATGGAACCGTGGGTCATTGTTGAAATGTGGATTCTGGTGTTGTCCGAACTTGTCCAAGAGAACTGGTTTTGAGGAATAACCCACAGTTCATATCCCAATAACAAACCATGGCTTCTCTTCAAGGGTTGTTTGTGGTTAACAACTGGGTGCAGAAAAAATGAGATCCAACATTTCAACAACAACTCACAGTCCAGTGACAAGCCACATTTGACTTGCACTCAATCCCTGAGTGTTGGTACACAACCCATCCATTGTGCACTCAGATGAAGTTAGCAGATCCATTATGAAATTATTTGTGCACACCACAGGGCAATTAATATGGGAATATAATGAAGCCAAACTCTCCGTTCCTCCTTTTTCAGGGAATATTTTAATCCACTCCTAGCAGCAAGCCATTGCTCCTGAGTAAGCCACAGGCAATGCTATTCTGAGACAATTGCCTCCGGGTGACCCAGAAACAGCCTGAGTGGATGGTGGGTGCTTGACACAACATTGTTGGGTGCTGTGGAAATGTTCGCACCATTCTGTGGTTCCCTCTTGAACCTATATTTGGATCCACTCTCAGGGAACTGGATTGTTAATAGGAGGTGCAAAAGCTCTTTATGTCTGGAATATGTTCAGAAAGAAGCACCCCCGCACACACATTTTAATCTACATTCACATGCATCCACTGAACCTTTGGCAATCCCATTCGGTTCTGCACAGCATGTAATTGGATCTGCTCCCCTTTCGAGAACTGCTCTCTGAGCTAGCTTCTACAGTATGACGATCATGAGAATCATCATCGTGACTGACTGTAGCAGCGCTGGCTTCTTAAGGCTTTGTTCCACATGTCTTTCGATGCCATTGCCCGATGCAGATCTAGCTTTAAACTGGGAGACATTGATTTGAAACATAAAAAGAGTGGGTGACGGTATTTCTCATGCCTCTCGACACCATTGCCTTGCATTTTCATTATACCTCATGGCAAGTGACATGTAATTCCTGTCATTAGCGACATCAAGCTCCTGAAAATGGCATCTCTTCTTGGCCAACTGGGGACTAGAGCCCAGATCTGCCAAGTCCCAGTCTCTCACACTGAATCTCACTGGTCATTTCTGTCTCACACTCTGGATCTCAGTGGACCACTGGATCTCACTGGTCATTTTGACTTGCATGCCACAGAAGTCCTGTGCTTCACAAAGGATTTCCGGGAAGTGGGGTCCTGCATTTTCACGTAGGGTTGCAATCATGCCATTGCCCTATGGCCAGCGTTGTTAGCCCCAGTGTTCTTCCCAGCTTGGGGGCTGCAGAAGGAGGTTGGGATAATTCCTGTGATTCTGTAGCAATCTTTACCCCTTCCCTCGCTCCAATGATGGCAGGAAGGAGAAGGGTTTTGCTGGTAGTGATGGGGTGTAAGTTTTTTCGCACGAGTGAGTTTCTTCTTTGGTAGGCACAATCTGTGCCTTTGCCCACCCCTCTTTAGCAGAGATAATGATCAGTGAACATGCAGGACCATCTGAGATCTATGCAAAAGCCTCAGAAGTTCCTGTTCGTGCATCATTCAAGGCATGCCCTGCCTTGTGGGAACTGAGATATCTTTCCCTGCCATTGCTTGGCTGCAAACCCAGGAGAATCTTCCTGAGTATCTCGGAATTTTGAGCGAGTGAGCATTAGCCTTTGGGCATCTATATTTATAACAGGACCAGAAACCAGTGGCCTGTGGGCCAGATTCCCCAGACCTCCCCATCCTACCTGTGGGCCAAACTCAACCCTTCACATTCCCATTCAGAGGAGCACCTGAGACGCAGCACAACCTAAGGCGAGATAAGCACATAGAATGGTATTGTATTAACACCTGCTTAGATGAATATGCTGACCTTTTGAGGCATTCAGACAACATCTGGAGACATCTAGGGTTTTTCTAGGTACTGCGCCCAGAGTGCAGCTTGCCATGGTGAGCATAATGCAGCATAACTTTCTGCTCATTGAGAGAGCCTTCTGTGTATGTGCTGAATATTAGCCGTACTCCAGTCTAATGGATATATAAGGGCTCTTCAAAAAGTTTCCACACTTTTTAAAACTATGTATTAAGAGTTTCAAAATCAAATCACATCACTTTTCCACTTAGTCACCTTCCTTTGTGATGCATTTTTCCCAGCGCCATACCAACTTTTTAATGTTGTCAGCAAGAAATATTTTAAATATTTTTATAAAATAGAAAAGTGCGGAAACTTTTTGAAGAGCCCTAGTAATATCCTCCATCCATATTTCATACATTTTAAGGGTCTTCTGGTTCAGCTTGTATCAGATGAGCTTGTCTGCATTTATTTTAGATTTCAATGAGTCCATCCTGTCTAACCTGCTGAGTCTAACCTGCTGTTACGCAGCAGAACAGCTTTTCCCACGTCACACAGATTTCATGGACTTGCAGCTCATCTTTTTTAAAACTTTCTCTAATTTCATGCAATTTTAGTTGGAGAATAATATAAATTTTAAAATCCCCACCAAAAATACAATTATCTCCCATACAGTGGACTAGTGGATGGGGGTGGACTTGCTTATTTGGTGAAAGATGCTTTTTAGAAGTGTGAATTTGCACAACTTCATAGGAAAGGCCATGCTGAATCAGAAAAAAGGACCATCAAGTGCAGGACTCCAGACACACAGTGGCAAAACCAGCTGCCCACAGGATCCCTCAAGCAGGATGGGTGCAGGACCAACTCCTGCCCAGGCTTTGCAGCAACTGGAAAAGGAGGTAGCACATGGCCAGCAAGGCCATGAAGCCATGTCAAGCCACTTCCTCCATGAATCTGTCCAGTCCCTTTTTAAAGCCATCCAGACTGGCAGCCATCACCACTTCCCATGGCAGCAAGTTCCATAGTTTAACTATAGGTTATTCGAAGAAGTACTTCCTTTTATCTGTCCTAAACCTTCTACCGATCAGCTTCATGGGATGACCTCAAGTTTGAGTGTTATGGAAGAGGGCGAAAAATGTTTCCTGTCCACTTTCTCCACACCATGCATTATTTTGAACCCCTCCATCATGTGTCTCCTTGCTAACCCTTTTTCTAAGCTGAACAGTCCCAGTTGTTGTAGCTTCTCCTCATGGGTGAACTGTTCTAGCTGCTTGATCATTTTTGTTTCCCTTCTCTGAACTTTTTCCAACCCAATCATGTCCTTTTTTGGGTTAAGGCAACCGGAACTACTGAGCACAATATTTTAAGTGCAGTCACAAAATATTTGCACAAACACACATACTCAAAATCCAGTTCCATCAATGAGCAGATGTAGAACAGATTGAGTAAGGTCCATATGCATCTAGTAAGCAGACAAAAAGCAGACTTGGCAGAGGAAACAGGGTGCCGAAGGTTGTCTCCTAGGTAACATCAGTGGCTGAAAAGGCAAGAATAATATCTGGTTAGACAAAGTTCTCAGTGCCAGGCTAAGATAGGGCTACACTGGCAAGCGAAGAGCTGTATTTGTTCCACCTCTATGTAAAACCTGGTGCTGAGGCAAAGGAGGTCTTTGGAAGACTTTAAGAACCTGTTTGTGGCTCCTCTTTGGGCAATCTGAGTTTATATGAATGCCATTTTGTGAAGGACTCTGTCTTTGGGCTCTTGGGTAACCTGTGTTTGTATCTGCCAAAACAAAGGAGCTCACTATTTGACAGAGGGTGTTTCAAGGAAGCTGGTTGGACCTTCCTTGTTATACCTGGTTGGATCTAACCTGGTTGGACGTTCCTTGTCATGTTTCACTTTGTTGAAATCGATGTTCCTAAACCACAGAGCAAAGGAGAACTGCTGATGAGCCATGGAAATACTGCAGTGCTCTGGTAAACCCAAAGTGCCTACCTGAAGGGCAGCAGCTCTTCCCGATTCAGTCCATAGAAGGTGGCTTCTTGCATTCAGAAAGCATTGTACACCTAGGGCTCGACACTGGTTCTAATGCCCTAGGCCAGTGATGGTGAGCCCAAACTGCAAACCAAAACCCACTTATTTATCGCAAAGTGCCAACATTACAATAAAACCTCAAAACTGAAGTTTTAGTTTGGAAAAAACAACTCACAGCCAGTCCAAGCAAATATATATATATATATCCTTGGCAGTGCACTGACCAGCCATGCGGAAGCTTGGATGAGGCACAGCTAAAGAGTCACGGCTTGTGATGTCATCGCCTGGCGCCACTACTCCTTCCCAAGCTTGCATGTGGCCCCTTTGTGCACTGTTTTCCAATGCTCGGCTGCTGGGGTGATGCTTGGGTGACTTGGCTATCGTGCCAATTGAGAGGACTCTGTGTGCCCGCTGTGACACACGTGCCATAGGTTCGCCACCACTGTCCTAGGCCTTGCAGCAGAGTGACAGAGCAACATTTCCCCTCAATTCTTACTTGGTCATGGATCTTTTGGGTAAGGGTTACCTTATTGGCCATTGGAGCTCTATCACAATCTCAGAACCTTCTTTGGAGCAAATCTGTCTCTCGTGAGAAGATCCACAATTACATACTGTGCCTTGATCAGCACATTCCCTAGTCTTGGGTTTTGATTTGAAGTATTCTTCTCAAATGCAATATAAGCAGAAAATGGAACCACAACATCTTCTTCATTGGTGGCAATGTTTGTTGTTATTATGTGCCATCAAGTTGTCTCCAACTTATGGTGTCCTTACGAATGGAAGCCCTTCAAAATGCCCTACCCATGACAGTCCCGATCATTTCCTGCAAATTCAAAGCTGTGACTTCCTTGATGGAATCAGGCCATCTCATAGTTGCTCTTCCTGTTCTTCTGCCTTCCACATTCCTTAGCGCGTTTGTCTTATCTAGGGAGTCTTGCCTTCTCATGACGTCCCCAAAATAGGACGGCCTCCATTTTGTCATATTTTCTTCTAGGGAAAGTTCCACTTGATTGGATCTGGGTCCCCTTGTTCATCTTTCTGCCAGTCCAAGCTTTTTGCAAAAGTGGTAACATAGCACCCCTGAAAACTATAATGTAGCTACATCCATATTATACTCTGGGAGAGCAGGGTGTGAAGTAAGGAATACATAAAACCACAAGCATTGTGTATTTAGTGATGAGGAAAGAAAGCACATCCTAAATTTCACCGTTCATTTTCTTGCCATCTGTAATAAAATTAAACATTTAGAAATGTAAGCCTCCAATATGCCTTCTTAAATATAAGATGTGCTCTCAGAAAGAAAACTTGGCTCCTGGATGTATCTTTGCAGTGCTAATTCATGCATTAATAACATGATCTTCCAATATTAAAAAAGAAAACACCTAAAGGGAAAAAGAGAATGTCATATCAATGAGCAATCAGAATATCTGGTTTGCCATGTCCCTCCGATTAGGGAGGAATACAAATGCTTGGAGACTGTGAGGAGTTCAGACAGAATTCTGAATTCTGAATTACATTTCCATAATTTAAGAGTGAATTTGTTCTCAGCTCCTTTGCAAGAAGGTGTCATTTGCCTGTCCTTTATGGGAAGAGACATTAGGAGTAGAAGTTATCCATCAAAGGAGGTGATCTCATCTAACAATTCCAATGGCTGTTCTTTCTTCTTCTTCTTTTTAAAACTTTTGTTATTAGAGTTTGTGTTGCAGATGCCTTCAAAGACTCTGCATCAAAGTGTGACTGAAAACTTAATTTGATCTTCCCATCACAAGGAATGCTCCAAAAACAGGAGCAAGTACTGGCTTTAAAACCTGAACTTGTGACCAGTGCTATAAATAATTAGTAGTCTGAGACTGTAAAATGGCTAAAGCTGTGTAGAGAAATAATATTGGAACAGAGGTGCTCTGCCATGGAGCCAAAGCCACGTACTTTCAATGGCCTTAGACTGAATTCTCTTACTAATGAAATGTCTGTCCTTATAACTGGTTGAGGCAAGTTGTCTGGTGCAAGACATATAAGAGGTGGCAACAGGGAACTGAGCACCAGGTCTTGCAATGACTTGGAGCTGGACTTGCAGCTGCACGAGTCAGCCATCCCCAGCCTTGCACTTCCCAGATGTTTTGGACTTCATTCTCTATCAGCCTTAGCTGGCACTCCTGGTGGCCAGGAGTTCTGAAGCTGTAGTCCAAGGTAATGAGGTGAGACTGAGGGGACTGGGTATTTTCAGCCTGGAGAAGAGGATTCTCCAAGGGGATCTGTTGGCGACATGAGGGGTGTTACATGGAGGTGGGTAGAGACCTGTTCTCTCCTGCAGAGGAAGGCAGGATGCGCTCCAATGGAGCAAAGCTCAGGGAACCAAGGTTCCATTGGGATGCCAGGAAGCACTTCCTGTCAGTTAGGACCCCGAGGGCATGGAATGGGCTTCCACGGGAGGTGGTTGAGGCCCCATCGGTGAGGGTGTTCATGGATAGGCTGCACATGCACATGGTGGGCTTATCATAAGCAGAGCAGCCTAGAGCTGGGGGTCAGTCTAGATGGCCCAGGAGACCCCTTCTGACTCATTCTGTTTCTATGTAATCATAAGGCACCAGCCTGAGATGGATGATAAAAATGAATGGCTGCAATTCACAGCTAAGGGGGAATAAAGCATGTAGACAGTGATGGAGTTAAAGGCACAGGTGGAGGAGAAAGGAAATTTGCTTGCTTGTGTGCTCACTTGCTTTTATCGCACGTATATTTATATCCTGCCTTTTGAAGTTCCGAGGAACTCAAGGCAGCTTACATAATCTCCCTCCTCCTCTCAGTATCATACACTCAATCGCATACCTCATACTGTGAGGTAGGTTGGGCTGAGGTCTGTGCCTGGTTCAGTCCCCCAGTGAGCTCCATGACTGGGTGGGGACTAAACCCAGCCCTCCTGAGTCCCAGTCCTGCACTCTTAACCACTGGGCCACACAGGCTCTGTTTGGTACATCCAAACCTGGTCAGGAAATAACCCTGCCTGAAGCCTTAACACTGGGACACTACAAGGTAGATTCCTACGCTCTTTAAAGGAACAATGCTGTGCCTGGCATGATTGGCTGGAGCACATTAAGTCAAGCGTTCAAAGGCTTTCCTTCCCTGCACTCCAGATGTCTGAGCATTCAGCGTTGTCATTTGAAGGATGCAATGTGATTTTGGGGGCAGCGCAGGGCTGCTTAGCTGCTGGTCGAGGAGAATCCACACTTGTTTAGGATCTGCTGATGACATTATAGATTCCACCTGTGGCACTCAACTCAGTGCTGTTGTCCAAAGATCAACTGCCTGTGGACAGAGATGGAGTTGTCTGGCGCTGAAATCCTGCAGGAGAATATTTTGTGGTCTGCCAGATTGGAGGAGAAATAAAATGGCAGGAGCAGAAATCTAAGTGTCCACCCAAGAGTCCCTTATTTGGAGCTAGCACACATCCTTCACATGCCCGTGTCCCCAATTTCCATCCCTGACTTCCACAGTCAGAAGCATCTTGGGCGGCAATGGTGGGAAACCCCCAGCTGTTCCTCAGGGGAGCAGGAGAAACAACCAGCCTAGATGGGTCCATGGTGTAAGGAAGAGCAGCTTCATATGATACAATCTTACTGATAGTCACATTTGTGTTCTGCTGTTCCACCAAAAGATACTCCAGTAATACCAGCAGCAAATCACGAAATGTAGAACACATAAAAGAAAGACCAATAAAACACATCAATAAAACAAATGGAAATATGTCTCATGGAACAAATTGCAGCATATTTACAATGGCCATAACAAGTCTGCCTGTCAAGCCAAAGTCCCGTATTAAAAAAAATGTTTGTTTGCCAGCATAGGTTCATATTAACTCATGAAGTAGATATTATTAAGTTAGAGAATCCAGATTCCAGCTAGATTTCAGGAAAAATTTCCTGACTGTTAGAGCAGTAGGAGAATGGAACCAATGAGCTAGGGAGGTGGTGGGCTCTCCCACATTGGAGGCCTTCAAGATACAGCCGGACAGCATCTGAGAAAGATGGTTTAACTTGAAGTTCTGCACTGAAAAGGGGTTGGACCTGATGGCCTTCTTGGCCCCTTCCAGCTCTACTGTTCTAAGATTCTATGATTCCCCACTCAGCCATGAAGGTCACTTGGGTTACTTTGGACAGGCCATTGACTCTCAGCTTAATCTACCTCATGGAGTTACTGTTGTGAGAATCGAATGGAGCGGAGGAGAATCTCGCAAGCTGCCTTGAATGCCTTGCAAGAGAAAGAAAGGCAGGATATACATGCAGGGCATACATCTTGCTCTGGCCTAGACAATGGTGGTGGCAAGAAGAAGGACTAGGGAATACTTCTGGCCACTTGCTCACTGGGTCTCTGACTGTCAAGTAAGCCAGAGGTAGCAAGGCTACATAAGAAGATGAGGAGCAGTATCAGTTTGTGACAACGCTGGTGAGAAAGTAGACCAATTTTGGAAGAGGACCCCTTGAGGGAGTCCTAGCCAAAAGCCCCAGGCCGACACCACCTGAAGAATCTCACTTTCTCTGCCCGTGGTCCAAGAGTTCCCAAAACTGGAAGCATCCATCGCAAGGGGCCTCTCTCGAGCTCTCACCAAATGGGCTTCAGATGTTGGTGAGACAGAACAAAGGTCTTCTCCCCAAGTTCTTAATTCCTGGCCAGATTGTATGGGAGAAAACAGTATGTTGGATAACTAAGTTATATTGGCCTTCATAGATCAAAATGAACACTGAATTTTGTCCAGAAATAAACTGATAGACAGTGAAGCTGTCATGATGTGGGACTTGCATGCTCCCTGATCCAGCTCCCTGAGTAAGTTCTTGAGAATTTGGCCCCTCTTAAATCCATCTCTAAGTCACTCCATGCAATTATTGTAACGCTAATTCTGGTAGAAGATTCTAAAAGTTGGGATTTAGAGAGCTATGGAACGGTGGTTGCCTTCTTCATTATCAGGGGTAACCTTCTGATGGGTGAACAGCTGGACCAGCCTTCCTCAACCTAGCATCTTGTAGGTTTGTCAGACTACAAACACCATCATTTCAAGGCAGTGTGGCCATTAGGCTATTGGTCTAGGGCCCCCACCCCAATTTAACTAGAATTTTTACAGCCTGCTTTTCCCTATCAGACTTCCCCAGGCAAAGAGCACAAACAAATTCAAAAATAACATAAAAATATGACACCATTAAACCAAAACATCAAAACCCTATTTAAAGGAGCTGCTCATTAAGCAGCCCACACCCATCAAATACAACAAAAATGAAAGCAGGAACAATGACTAACCAGGAGAGTGATTGCCAAAAGGTACAATTCTGTACAGGTTTAGATCGGAAAATGTTCTACATATCCAGCAGTGCTGGCTAGGATGCTGCTGGGAGCTTTGGAACCCTTTTCTGCCTAAGCATGCATAGGATTGCACCCCAAGTGACTTTCAGCCCTTTCTGGAGGGGGATGCACTGCACCCCAAGGATGGGGTTAATAGTTTGGGGGCGCTTTTGGATTCAGCACCGCAGGGGTGGACTTGGTGGCACAGAGCACCCTTATCAGCTTCGATGTTAATACCAACAACATCCTTACCTAGTCAGGGATAGCTTTGCTACAGCTCTCCATGCCCAGGTAACCTCTCATTCGGAGTATCGCAAAGTGGGGCTGGCTGTGAAAATGGCCCAGAAACATCACGTGGCGCAAAATAGGGTAGCCAAGTGCGAGATGGCCGTGATTGTGTGGAGGGGAGATGGCCGAGATCGCGCCCATCTTTCCTACAGTAGCGCAACCATGATCTCGGCCATCTCCCCCACACAGCACAATCGTGCCTGTCCCCCCCTCCCAACTGGCCCACATTTGCACCCGTCTCTCCCCCCCAGTGCACCTGCATTCACGCCCATTCTCCCCCCGCCCCCACACCAAGTGTGCCAGGATGACAGGCATGAAGAGGTGGCTGTGCTCGTGCTCGAGGGGAGGGGAAAGGGCCGTGATCTTTGTCACTTTGCCTCTTCACATTTTTCTTATTAAAAAAAAAATAGTTACAGAACAGATTAACCTTATTTACATTGAACCTTACGGGGAAATTTAACTTGGCTCATGACCAATTTAGGTCACGACCAGAGTCCAGGAATGGATTAAGTTCGTGAGCCAAGGTACCACTGTATTAACATCAGAAGCCCCAATCAGCTTAGGGTCTGGTGACCTGAAGGATCGCCCCTTCTAAACATCTCCAGTTGCTATACTCTAGATCAGGGGTCCTCAGACTTTTTCACCAGGGGGCCAGTTGAAAGGTGCCGTGCGAGCTGCGGGCCGGAAAGGTGGTGCTGGCAGTGTGCGTGGGCCGGCGAGGGGGCGGGGGCGGTGCGTGCGGGACGTGCGATGAGGTGGGGCCGGGGCATGTGGCAAGGCGAGGCGCAGGCAGGCAGGCAGGCTCATGTGGCGAGGGGAGGGGAGGCAGCGGCTCGCTCGCTCGCTCGGAGATCCTTTTCTCCAAGCGAGCAAACCACTGCCTCCCTGCGCGCAGGGCGAGCTGGCGGGTGTGGCGGGTCCAAATGGGCATGGCGGGCCGGATCCAGCCCCCTGGGCCTTAGTTTGAGGACCCATGCTCAAGATGAAGGAATATTTAGACACATGTGAATAGTTTTTTTCCTTTATAAATCTCGGTCTTTTGCCGAGATTTATAAAGGTGTATGTTGCTCAGTTCTTTAAAAATCTTCCTGGCTCAGCAGTGGACTGGACACCTGGATTCAGTTGCTGCTGTATATTCAGACAAAGAATTAATTCTTTTTATATAAAAAAATAACCCATGCATCACCTGTGTGTGAAAAGCAATCATCATCTAACCACTGACGCAATGTGCAAACAGACCGATTTCTTCTCTTTTCCCCTTCTTACTGAGGCCATGCTAAAAGCATATCGGAAACCTCCAGTATCATTGCTGCAACAGAAAACTCTGTATGCATTGGCAGGGTTCTAAGAAATGCAGGATTATACTGTGTCCAACAACATTTCTGAAGCAGACAAGAAAACATGAATCTGCTGACCATGGAGCACCCCCAAAATGTCTTCATAAACTCCCTTGGATTTCAGGAAAACTGATTTCAGTAAACCTGGAGCAGTGATATAGAAACATAGAAACAGAGCGAGTCAGAAGGGGTCTCCCGGGCCATCCAGTCTGACCCTCCAGCACCAGCCAGCTCCGCTCATGACATGCCCACCATGTGCATGTCCAGCCTATCCTTGGAACACCCACAGAAGGAATTTAGGAGTCCACAGAAGGAAATCCACCTGAAGAGGTGTTCAAGTGTGGGGAGGGTGTATGTGTGTATGGTGGGTGGGCAGGGACGGGGTAGGAAGATGGATATAAAGTTTGCAGATGACACAAAATTGGGTGGGGTTCCTACTAGCTTAGAAAAAAGAAACAAAATCAAGATAACTTTGAGAGGTTAGAAGACTGGGCAGAAAATAACAGAATGAAACTTAAAAGGGATGAGTGCATTTTAGGGTTTTAATTTGGTGCAGTGCGTGGAGCGCTTCAGCTATTCGGTGGTAAAGAAATATAATAAATAAACTAGGTTTTTAAAGCCTAGTACAAGTCTACATCTGGCTACTTAGAAGTAAGCCCCAAAGCTCAATGGAGCTGAACGCTAGGACACTGCAGCCTTGCACAGGTAAGATGCCAAGTCTAAGATGCCTCACATTACTGGAGGGAACTCTTACTAAGTATGCTTTCCTTTGCATGGATGTCTGTTTTACATGTGAGTAGACCAAGCACATACATGTGGGATCTTTTGGCACTGAACTCAGGTGCCTAGGAATAATAATAATAATTGTTGTTGTTGTTAATGTCTGCAGGTGGTGCAGTGGTTTAAACCGCTGTGCTGCTGGGCTGGTTGATCGAAAGGTCGCCGGTTCGAATCTGCACAACGGAATGAGTTCCCGTTGCTCCGTCCCAGCTCCTGCCAACCTTGCAGTTCGAAAGCATGCAAATGCAAGTAGATAAAAAGGTACCACTTCGGTGGGCAGGTAACAGCGTTCCGTGCACCTCGGTGTTTAGTCATGCCGGCCACATGCCCATGGAGACTGTCTGCAGACAAACGCTGGCTCCCTCGGCTAGGAAACGGAGATGAACACCACCCCCTAGAGTCAGGCATGACTGGACTTAACATCAAGGGGAAATCTTTACCTTTACCTATTATTAATGCTACTACTAATGATGATGATGATGATTGCATTTCTGTACCACTCAAAGTTCTCTGGGTGGTTTACAGCAGTATGTAAAAGCAAAACATTAATGCTGACTTCCTCCTTCGCTGATGCAATGAATTAATTTAGCATGAACAGCTTAATTATGTCTCATTTTCCCCACTCATCTATAAAAAGAATAGCTTTTAAACATCACTATGTCGTATTTTACATGATTATATGTAACCATGCTTTTCTATGAGACACTAGACATTGCATATCTGTGTTGGTAAATAGAAAATATAATTTAAATTTGTTATTGTTTATAAACTGCATTTATAATATCTGCCAGGTATTCCATGCTACAGAACATGCCCGTCATAAATGAAAAATGTACCTGTTTCCTTCTCACATTTCTAACATCCTGGGTTATACATAGGAAGAGGTTAAATTTGCTTTGATTTCTAGGGTGAGCACTTGAAACTTTAGTAATGCAGTTTGGTAGTTGATTTTGTGGTGTAGAGGAGGAGCTGGTGGTCTCCTGGCAGAGAGGAAACTCAATATAGTTTGATCTAATTTTGCAGGTTGCAGTATATGAAGAATCAAATGGGGTAGATGGAGAAGGCCATACAAGAAAGAGGGTAGAAGTGGTCATGGTATAAAAAGAGTTCATGCCAGCAGTTACGCTTAAGTGCACATCAACTTACTGTAGTTTCAGTTCAGGATTTGGTGATGAGGTTAATTCTTCATAGGAGACCCAGCAATATAATATAAAATTAAATTCCATAGGAAATTAGTTTTATGGGCTTTCGTATTATAGAAGACATTTCCTTAAATGTATTATCAACATTTATATGACACTTTATTTGCTACAAAGTCATCAAGAGCATGCACAATGTTTCAGAAAAGGTGCAGAACTTTAGGGCCAAATTCCATTTTAGGCAGGGGCAAAAGACAAAATGCTAAATGCAAGCATGACTTCTGATATAATGGCTACATTCAGACAACATGATAATTCATGCTCAAGGGCTAAGTGTAGGATATTGCTGAACCATGGGTTTTCATGTCTAAACCCATCCAGGCTAACAAGCCATAGTTTAACCACAAACAAATCACTGTCCACAATGCAAGAAAAACCAGGTGGTTTCTTCATGGGTTGTTCATGGTTGTTGTTAGTTGCAAAATTGTGTCCCACCCATCACTACCCCATGGACAACATTCCTCCAGGTCCTCCTGTCTGTCCCCCACCATCCCCTGGAGTCCACCTAAGCTCACACCAACTGCTTCAGTGACTCCATCTAGCCACCTCATCCTCTGCCGTCCCCTTCTTCTTTTGCCTTCTTCTTGTTCCCAGCATTAGGCTCTTCTCCAGGGAGTCCTTCCTTCTCATTAGGTGGCCAAAGTATTTGAGCCTCATCTTCACTATCTGGCCTTCTAAAGAGCAGTCAGGGTTGATCTCCTCTAGGACTGACCGGTTTGATCACCTTGCAGTCCAAGGGACTCGCAGGAGTCTCCTCCAGCACCACAATTCAAAGGCCTCAATCCTTTTGCGCTCGGCCTTCCTTATGGTCCAGCTTTCACAGTCATGCATTGCAACTGGGAAAACCATAGCCTTGACTATACGCACTTTTGTTGGCAGGGTGATGTCTCTGCTTTTTACTGTGCTGTCTAGATTTGCCATAGCTTTCCTCCCCAGGAGCAAGTTACCAAGCCAATTTGATGGTGCTGCTGGGTTCAGGGGACAAGAACCCACAACAAACTATGGTTAGGTGTTTTACACAAGGTAAGGAGTTTTTCAAAAAGTCAACTCTTTTATCATGTTGTCTGAACTTAGCCATCACAGAAGAAAACCCAGCATTATTCCCTTGCATGAGACATAGTCAATCACAGAGATAATTTTTAGTATGTGATCTTTTATCATTCCTTTGTAGACTCACAAAGCCAAAGCCATTCTTTATTTTCTTAAAGAAGAAATTAAAAGAAATTAAAATCACACATCAGAGAAATTAGAGCCATATGTTCACACCGAGAAGGCTAAAAATAAAGAGCTTTTAAAGTCAGTACTGAGGTTAGACATTTGGATGAGTAGAAAAATGTGTGGATGTGTATGTTTATGCTCAAATGGAGTTATGAAAGTAACCCATGTCAAAGCGTACAGTTTTAACTCTAGTGAGGTGTGTGTGTGTGTGTCAGACAGAGCGCAAGAGAGAGAGAGAGAGAGAGAAGTTAATAATGAAGAAAGAGGATGGACCTTTTGGGTTTCAGCCGAGGTTATTGAATGGGGGAGGGTTTGGTGTGGGGCTTTGGTGGAGGGTTTGGAAGAAAGGGTTAGAGCAAATGCAGGGATCTGGGGGGAAAGCGGATAGAGAAGTAAGAAAGAGGAACAGGGTACTCCAAAATCCAGGGGTTTTGGAGAATGGAATGGGTTGGAATATTAAGAAGAGAGGAAAGAGAATAATTTGGGTATAAGCCCCTTAAAAGGAAAATGAAAGATAAGATTTTCCTCCTGGAATCTACTGACTTGGGAAGTGCTGGGAAACTTTGTTGAGCTCCTTCTCTGGAAAAGAAAGGGATACAGAAAGCAGGTTTGCACCAGGTTTACGTGGTAGATGATTGGGGCCACTGTGGGTGGCTCACTTCTTCCTTCTCCTCCCCCTTCCTCCTTGGACCTTCAGGTGCCATCCTGAGAACACTGCAGCAGGACTGAGTTGCTTCTCCCTCCTTCCTCACTGCTGGGCATGCTCTCCACAAACAAACAAAAAGCGGAGTGCTAAAATGCTGCAGAAGTTGAAAACTGCTCCGGTTTGCATGCATGGGTAGCCACCCAGGGCCAGGCACCCCCATCTGCTGCTAGGATGACCTCCAGAAAACAGCAAGGGGGTCTTGCTGTCCTTGCCAAACAAGTCACCAATTGCTGGACTTCCCCCATAGTGGGATTGGTTGCTTGGGTCCAAGCAACACGGCAATGCCCACACTTCATTTGAGATTGCTCATCAGGTGTTAGAACAATTGCTAGGTGCTGAGGAAGAGAGAAAACAATTTCCCTTTCTTTGGTGATGTGAGAAAAGGCTGGGATTTGACATCTCTGTCAGCAAAGAGGGTGATTTTAATTTCCCTCCCTTTCTTCTCGCTAGGCATCAAAGCATGTAAAAATGCCTGCAGCTTCTTGTGTCAGCTGTTACATTGAGTGTGTGTAATTTTGGCCACACAACAGGTAGGTAGAAGGTTAAGTACAGACAGATGCCTACAGGTTAAATTTTATAGCGGCATAAAAGAGGCAGGGTCAGGAATGCCTCAAAACTCAGGCCCTGCCTCAGATGGGTCTTCCTAACTACATCCCATAGGAGAAGGGCAACTAACGTGGTTAGGGGGCTGGAGAAGCTCCCCTATGCAGCTAAGCTGGGATTGTTCGGCTTAGAAGAAGGCAAGCAAGGGGAGACATGAGAGAGATGTTCAAAATTATGTGGAGAAAGTGGAAAGGGAGAAAAAATGCCCCCTCTCCCATAATACCCCAACCCAGTGGGGTCATCCCATGAAGCTGGTTGGTGGGAGACTGATAGAAGGAAGGGCTTCCTCACACAGCACAGAGTCGTACCCTGGGATTCACTTCCCTGAGCTGTGGTGATGGCCACATATTTGGGCAGTTTTGAAAGGGGATTGGATCTATTCATGGAGGAGAAGGCCATCTATGGCTACCAGTCCTGCGGGCTGTGTGAGACTTCCAGTATCAGAGGCAGTCTGCCTGTGTTCCCCATTGACTGAGGAGCCTGAGCTTGAGGGGCTGTTGGACTCACCTCTTGCTTGGGCAATCTGTGGACAGCTGGTTTGCCACTCTGTGCATGGAATGCTGGACTAGATGGACCATTCTTCTGAACCAGGTGGGACCTTCTTATAGCCTTCTGCTTCTTCACACCCAAATGATACAGCAAGATATCCCTATGCAAATCCGTGGTGCCTTGACACTGACTGGGCTGGAAATCAAGGCAAAGTCAGGATGGCATTAAATGCATTTGCATGCAAAACATAGTCTGAATTGCTTTTGCTCTGTAGTGCATAGCATATTCTGTGCATATTCTCCTGGATCCAACCATAGGTCTTTCGCATCCAACATCCTCTTTCCCAGGAAGAGCCAATCAGCAGGAAGCCCAGCCTTTATCTACATTTTTAATTTTCATTATTTCAAAGAGATTACAAAATAGATCGCCGCAAACACTAAGCCATGGGTCTTCTTTAGACAGGGTGTACCATAAAACCTATTACAAACATTAAAAAGCCACAAGGCAAATAACTTATAGCAGAAAACATTTAGGCATAAATCATCTTTAGGCAGGGTGACGTTGCAATGAAGGAAATGATCATCTTGATTATCATAAGAGCCCTGAACAATATGTAGAACCCTGAGGATCCATCTCACTCACATGTTCTGTTCACACATTGGCCAACCAAACTGTCTACAAACTGGACAGGACTGTGTCAGCTTTCCCCTACCCGAGTTCCCAAGCAAGTATTAGGTGTACTGCCTCCAGTACCAGAGCTCGCCCTCTACAGGTGTTCAGCTGGGTCCTGAGAAGAGCCAGAGTCTGCAACCATTGGGAGGTGGCACAGGAGAAGAGCTCCAGGAGCAGAAGACCTTGGTATAATCCTTGGGGTCGGAGAGAAGGACTACCCAACCAGAAGGGCAGAATACAGCAAAGAGACTTGCCAGCCTCCAAAAGGAGTGGGTGTCCATGGGTCCTTAGAAGAAGGCTTCTCAGACATAGTTATTATTTTGGGTCCAACAAGCCACTCTATGAGTGCTCAGCAACTCTTTCTTTGCTGCTTATGGCGTACTGGTTGCACATTGGAAAAACTTCCTTATTCTTCAAAGAACAGTCGGCTGTTTGGAAGTGTGAAGGGGGAACCCAGCTCTGGACAAGGCAGACCAGCTGTGGTTGATACGTGGAGTTGGGAGCCATATAACTGGCTTTCATGGCCTCCAGTCTTAGGTGGGTCCACAGAGCCGCCATGATTAGCAGCCATGGATAGTCAGACTACTGAGGACGCATCCTGGTTGAGCCAGCTGCCTCCGGTAATTGCACAAGCCACCTAGTGCTTTGCCGGCCCGATGTTCTTGTCTTTTTTGAGGCAAGGGAGGGTGGAACAAAAGTGCAAAGCTACTGACCCAGAGCCAGGCCCCCACAGCCTTGCCCATCACCATTTAAAGGGTGATTTGGGCTGATTTGTACTTGTGCACCCATTCATCAAAGATACCTTGTTAATCTGTTCCGCTAAATTAATTCTTTTTACCCAGCGCTCACCCACACTGCTGCCTAAATCGAGAGAGTCCAGCCTTTGTTCCCTTGCTCTTCTCTCCCTCAACACCAGTCTCACATCCCGGACAGCTGCATCAAATGTTTCGGAAAGGAGGTGGCTACAGTTGGAGAAATTCTTACAGAAAAGCAAACAAGGCACTTCGCATTTTTGGAAGGGAGAAACCATGATTGTCTTTTCCCAGGGAGTCTTTCCTTTTTGTGGCATATCTGAAGAACAGCAGCCTCCATTTAATCATTTTTGCTTCCAGGGAAAGTTTGCCTTGATCTAGGACCCACTTGTTCATCTTTGTGTCCAGAGTATTCATGAGGAACCTGACTGTCCAGCACCTTGTTTTGAATGCACCTATTTCCTTGGCGTCTGCTTTCTTCACTGTCCACTGTCCACACCCATAGAGAGCAATCAGGAGTAGATTAGGATCAAGTCTTGGCCGTGGTCTCCAGTGAAACAGTCTTGCACATCTTTTCTAGTTCCTTCTAATACTTCCTTCACGCTTTTTTAAGCAAATTGTTGAGGCACTAATTACTTTGAGCAACCCAAAGAACGGTGCACATTCTGCTGACAACCAACCATTCTATTTTTACAGAATTCAGTCCACTTTGGTTAAGGTTATTGGGAACCTTTAATTTTGCTATCATCACTTATTAGTTCCATCTCATCCTAAGAGGTATATGTGCTTCAGTGGCATATATTCTCACATACATGCTAGGGATAATCACCAGAAAAGCATTAATTACAGCTTTGAAACAGCTAGCCTTACCTAAAATACTATATTTGCAATTGGCATATATTTATTTTTGCTAATAAACTCATAGTAGCATGGAACAGGTGAACTGGAAGGGGTCTATAAGTTCATTGAGTCCAGCACCTTGCTCCATGAAGGACCCCAAATTAAATCAACTGATGAAACAGAAAACAATTCTGCAGAAAAATAAGGCACTGCAAAATATTCTGCCTCACATAACTTTCCCCATGAAGTGGACACTTTCATGGGATCAGCTTGTCTTTTGACATCAACACTGAGCTGCGAGTTCTGTTCCCATTTTGTGGTCTCACTTTTGGGCTGTAAAATGAGGGGATACTCTTGGCAAGAGGGTTAAAATTTATGTGTGAGAGAGAGACCGTAGCACTTTCTGCAAAACTCTTCCTGGTGGCTTCCTTTTTTTCTCTTCCAAACCCTCCAAGATGATTGCTACATGTTGACACACCATGGCTGAGGGAGGGGCTTCTAGGGGAAGAAAGGGCCTCTTGTTCAGTAAGCAAGAATGGCACTCCATGATGGGGCTTGGCGTAATATTTGAGTAGCATGAGCTAGATTGTTGCAGCAGACTCACAAGCCATTCCCTCAAATCCCCCACTTCCCAACAGCATTTTGGGCTCCCTGCCATGGCAGGCACACCATGGGCTCTTGGACAGACAACTGGCACTGAGCGACTTGTGCACAGGGTGGGTTGTTGAGTTGTGCAAGCCCTCCCCATCTGTCTGCACAGACAGTTGATCTAGTGAGAGTTGTATCCTCTGTAGCAGATTCCACAGTGGTCGGCTGAATCAACCAAGTCATTTTCTAAAGCCTGCACCAAGCCCTTTAGCCCATCTTCTTCATATAATGCATCCTTGCTAAGGAATCCCAGGCCAAAAATGGATGATCTGAGTTATCTTTAAGAAAGTGGGAGGAGGAATAAATCCATGAAGGATTTTTTTTTTTAAATGCCTTATCTTTCAGGGGGGTTTAAAACTATAACAACAAAATGGGATGTGCTTTGACTATTGAGTCATCAAAATGCAATTAAAAACAGCTGTCATGTTGATGGGCAGGGCTTTTTGTTCTTTTTTTTTAGATTGTGGACTCATAATTTTGCTCTGCGTAGTGCCTTGCTTTCTTCAGCATTTCCAAATACCGCCTTGTTATTAATAATACCAGGTAGCAGAGGGTAAATGAACGTGTGGTCCCCTCCTTGTTTCCCGGTGCAACATCTGGGCAGCTGCAGCTGGAAGCTGCATTAGACGGACCCTCATCTAACCCCGCAAGGCAATATTTATTGTGCACTTGCCTATAAAAAGAACCAGAATTATAGATCATTACTTTTCCTTGTCACTTTCTTTTTTTTTTAACTTCCACTTTTACATCTTATGATTAAAGCAAAAGTAAGTCTAAATAGCTGTTATTTTCTGTCTCCTTTCTTGGTGGTCCTGCATGAATGTGCTCTGCAGATGCTTTTATTCACAAGATGCCAGTTTGTTTCTCCTGCTGCATGTCATGTAGATGGTTGCTTCTTTTTTCCTTTAAATATAGTGCTCTCCTATGTAAGGTGCAAAAGAAAAGAGCGCCTAGCTCTTCCCCCAGCTTTGGCAATTTCCACTGCCGCGCCCATCCGCTGCTCTCTTATACCAATCACGTAATGATCAGGTTGGAGATAGAATTGCATTTCCCACCCTACTCTCTCATTTTTTTTTCTTCTCTTTATGCAATTCTTTTGAGGTGGGGTGTTCTTTAACCTCTGTCTGTCTGTCTGTCTGTCTGTCTGTCTGAGAACATGAAAAACCCCTGCTGGATCAGACCCAAGGTCCATCTAGTCCAGCACTCTGTGCACACGGTGGCAAACCAGCTGCCCACCGGATCCCTCCAGCAGGATGGGCGCAAGACCACCTCCTGCCCAACTGGTATACGCAGGCATGCTGCCTCTGGTAAAGGAGGTTGCACACAGCCAGCTTTGGTTCTGCACACACTGCCATGAAAAGTCAAACAGAATACATTCATAAAGCTGAGTGACACACAAGGGCTCTTTTTGTTACATTTTAATTCCATCTTTCATGGCAGCACGGCTGATCCTCTCCCATCCCCTTGCTCTGAGCTTCCCAGCCAATGAAAACCACTATAGTGTGGTTTTAGCCCAGGGACCCTGGAGACTCAGACTTAAGTCCTACTTGACTGTGAAGCTCACGGGGTGACTTCGGACCACTCACTGACTCTCAGCCTAGCCCTGATGGGCTTGCAGTGAAGATCAAATGCGGAGGAAGAGAACGGCATAAGATGTCTTGAGTTCCTTGCAAAGGGAAGAGGCAGATACCAATAGAATGAATACACTAAACTCTGCAATGCAACCATTTACATTAAGGTTGTAAATGCACCTGGGAGGTCAGCAAAGGGGATGTGCGGCGGGAAGTGGCGAAGGAGGGCTGGGTCAAGGATATACGCCACTTCCAATCGCTTCCCAGTCTCTTTCCCTCCCCCTCTTCGGCTCTTTATTTTGACAGCCGAAAGTGGGTGTCTAGATAAATTGCAGGGGCTGAGGGCAGCAACAGTGCAGGTTTCTATTTCTGTGCCTTTTGGGGGCTCATAGAAGGCAACTAAGCATCCAAATTTGGAGGCTTAGATTCATTAAGGGGAGAGTTAATAGGACTGCACCCTTACAATATTTTAAAATGTGTCAGTCAGAGGTAAATGCTCTTTCCCATGCTTGCTCTCTCTCTCTCTCTCTCTCTCTCTCTCTCTCTCTCTCTCTCT
>JAIXND010000767.1:9185761-9285096 GCA_023646645.1 Varanus salvator macromaculatus | reverse complement strand
AATCAATTTATCATTATTTATTGTATCATGAATTGTATTTTTATTGTTGCTGATTTTATATTCTGTAAGCCACTTTGAAATGTTTAGTGAAAGACAGGATAAAAATGTTTTATTAAATTAAAATTTATTAAATTAAATCTTGATTAATATCAAGGAATGAAGCAACCTAGGCAAAAACTTCCACCAGAAAAGTTGTTTTGTTTCTATTTATTCCAAACTTATATACAGTGACAAAATGTGCCCCAAAGGGTCAGATACTATATATCAAACCAACAGTATAAAACTCATTAATGAAACAAGTAACCAACCAATAATTCAATTTGGTTTTGTCGAGGTTGGTTTGGTTTGGTTTTGAAGGCTGAACAAGCAGTTGTTAAGAAGTCTTTCTTCTATGCAACAATTTTAAATTCATATATTTTTAAATATGTAAATATAATATACAACAAAACACATCAAATATGGCACCATGGCAAAATATTTATTAACAATTGTGACCATATTTGTAATGCATCTGTTTTTCCATGATCTCTGTAAAAGTAGACAAATGAATGCCATTTGTTTGAAAATGCAAGCACCCGGTTTTCACTAATTTAGCCTCTGAGTATTCACATTTTTGTTGTGTAGCATATTCTGAACAATTAGTTCTTAATCTCTGAGATACTAACATCTTTTCACAACTTAGCAAAAGATATTTGGCATCTATTAGTATATATTGTACCAAATCACCAAATTCGTGGTTTATGTTCTCTGGAATAACACCCACTAACAAGGCCTCACCTGATGAAAGGCTGCATGTCCTGAATCGCCATAGCAACCTGATGTCAGACTTGAAAACCTTTGGAGAACTATAAGGACAGTCGGTAAAAATTATTAAAAATAGTGAGCTCCAAATGTATGTAGAAAACATTGTCCACAAGCAGCCCATTAGATCAAACATGAGTGTAGCTTTAGATGTAATGGAATAAAAGCTTTCTCTTCCTTCGTTTGCTAGACATTTCCTGAGTTCTGTTATTGTCGCTGAACTTTAGAAGAGGGCCAGGTAAGACAAGCATCGAAAACCTTGCCTAGCAATAACACTTTGCTTGTAGCATTTTCTCCCCGCCTATTTTGTGTTGTTTTTAGCTTTGAATTCAGAAAAGATACTTGTACCCATGTTTTTCAAGGTATTTAAATTGGTGAAATTGTCAGGGTATTTTTTTTCTTTTTCTTTCCTTCTTGGCCTTGAATGAGGATGTGTTCTAAAATCATTTATTTTAAAAGCAAGCAACAAAATGGAGCTCTTTGAGTACATTCTGGTAATGGTTGTGAAAAGCCAGTGCTGTAAGGATGGCTCCACTTAAGCACAATTCCACTGGCATAGCTCCCCACCTGCATGTGCATTAAATGGAGATCAATACTGCCTGCTTGATTGGTAAGTTGACCTTTACGGGAGCGATGATTTATTTCCTTGGTGGGAGTCGCATGTTTATTTTGTGTAGCCGGATATTAAATGTCATTAAAATTATTTCAAAAATCACCACAAGCTTAAAACGGGTAGTCAGAGCAGAGAGCTCGTGCAGCAGGACGGTTCCAGTGCTGAACTGGGGATGTTCACCCATGTTCTAGTCCAGGGGCCGGCAACCTTCAACACTCATCTTTGAGTGGACCCGTTGGACCCGGCCATTTGGACCCGTTTCCTGCAGAAAAGAAAACACCGGGAGCCACAAAACCCTTTTGACCTCTCAAATGAAGATAACACTGCATATTTCATTTTTCACCTTTGTGCTATGTATAAAAAAACTATAGTGTGTTGCATTTATGAAACAGATCGGGGACTGTGCTGTGCCGCTGTGGGTTGCAGATCGGGGGGCTGTGCTGTGCCGCTGTGGGTCGCAGATCGGGGGCTGTGCCGTGCCACTGTGGGTCGCAGATCGGGGGCTGTGCCATGCCGCTGTGGGTTGCAGATCGGCGGCTGTGGCGACATGTGTAGCAGATCGGCAGCTGTGATGCGTATTTTGAGCAACGGAGCTCCAGCAGAGGGATTCAAGAGCCACATGCAGCTCCGGAGCTGCGGGTTGCCGACCCCTGGTCTAGTCCATGGAGCTCACTGGGTGACTTTAGACCAGCCTGACTGTAAGGATCAAATGGAGAGGAGGAGAACCTTGAAAGTCACGTTAGGTTCCTAGCAACAGGAAGAAAGGTGGTCTAGCAATCTAGTGGTACTGGTAACAAAATAATTATAATAAGAACAATAACGCAGTATGTAGGTTCTACTGCTTTTCACTGTTTTCTGCTCTTCCCCTTCAGTGTAACCACTGGCCAGGGCTGGGAACCTGCAACCCTGCAGTTCTTGGGCTAGAGCTCCCATCATCCTAGTTCATTGACCATGCTGGCTGAGGTAGATGGGAGCTGCAGTCCAACAACATCTGGAAGCCCACAGGTTCCCCAGTCCTGTCCTTCTCGGTAAAACATCTGGCTACACAGCTGAGTGGTAGAGCAAGGTTCACACCTGCATTTCCTTTTCTGCCCATATAATTGTGATTTCTGAACTGCATGCTGGGATATGCCAGTAGGCCATGAAAGAACTGGCAGGGTGACATGAGAAGCATCTCTGGAATCCCCAGTTCAATTTCACAGATGGGAATATTTCGCTCTACCTGAAATCTTGGCTCAGGAGGCCCCTTCTGACTCACTCTATGTTTCTGTGTATCCTTAAACAAGCCTAGCTGCTATAGGACAATTACCACAAGCTTATTCGCCTCTCTTTTTTGTTTGCAGAAGAGCTAACACCCTGGAAGGTGCATCACAAATAAGCTTGCAAACAAGTGTTTGCTGTCTTCTGCACTGCATCTAAAGGGCTTGAAACCGGAATATTTTAGGAGGAACCTGCTTTCATAAGAGCTTTCCACAGATATCTGCCCCTCAAATGCCATGTGCTTACAGTTTCTCATAAGATCCTACCTTTAAGGTATCATCCACTGCACATTTAGGCCTGTATCTCCCAACCTGCCCCAGAGCTGGAGCCGTAGAATCATGCCCTTTCTGGCATGGAAACCAGAAGCTGGGCTAATCAAAAAGTGTCAACAAGACCACAGCTTTGGGTTTCTCTCCCACAGGAGGGGTTGTCAGTCCAGCTTCCATTTACCTTTCCTATACTGCTTGATCCCACTGTAAGTTTTTACCCTTTCTTTTAGAAGTATTTAGTTATTTATTTATTTATTTATTTTGCCCCTTTTCTCCCACCAAGGAACTCAAGCTAGCTAACATATTTCTCCTTCTCAAATCAATCTTATCCTCAGAACAACAACAACCCAGTGAGGTAGGCTGGGCTGAGAGTCTGTGACTGGCCCAAACTCACCCAGCTGGCTCCATGCCCAAGCGGGGACTAGCACCCAGATCTCCTGAGTCCCAGTCTCATAAAAATATAAGGGTTCGATTTGATGCGGGCCTTTTTTGGCCCTTTTAACAATGTGTTTTAGTTTGAGAACCCATCTTGTGGGCCTGGTATAACGCAAATAAATCAATTGCCCCCACATTAGTAAATAAAGAAATATAATTTGATCTGTCTTAATATATGCATTTAAATAACTATGTAAATAAATAACCTCAAAGATAGAATACTCTCTATCTGAGCCTGTATATATGTGTCTGTAATATGCGGTGCAGCTCTCCTGTTTGTCACTGGTGTACTATCGTTATGCTATGTCATTGGGCTGCTATAAGGAGGAAGAGCAGGAGGAAACCTGCAGCAGCAGAAGGCAACAAGAAGAGTAGTACACAGTGAGCATGAGTTCTTTGCCTGGCTGGTTTGCAATCTGAGAATGGCTGCCATGAGCAGCCACAGCTGCTCCCAGTTCTGTTGGCACACTCATACGCAAGCGCGTCCCCGTGTGAGAGGACCCTGACACTGGGCGGAGCTTCACTTTGCACACCACTGTTGCTCGAGCTGCAGCTGAAAGGTGCTCATTGCTGAGTCCGGTGTGGCACCCTGGATCCCCCACCGCTGCCTGCTGTACTCACTTATGGCGAAAGGGCTCTGTTGCATTCGTTCTTCTGACCCTGAGCATCTGGCTTTCACCTAACATCCTGGAAATGGTCTTAGAGTGTTCATACCGGGCAGGAAAGCTTGCCATCGGGTTTGAATCAATGGAATGATAGCAATCGCCTGGTCGCCCCTTCCTGCCTTGTTTGTTTGTTTATATTTCGATTTATATCCTGCCTTTTTCCTACAAAGGGCTCAAGGCAGCTTACACCATTCTCCTCCTCCATCTTATCCCCACAACAACAACCCTGTGAGGTAGGCTGGGCTGAGAGTCTGTGACTGGCCCAAGGTCACCCAGTTGGCTCCATGGCTGAGCGGGGACTAGAACCCAGATCGCCTGAGTCCCAGTCCCATGCTCTAACCACTACACCACACTGCCTCTCCAGTTTCTGGTCTATGCCAAGGGCAAGAGCTCCTAGCAGCGCCCTCCCCTGAGTTCAGCCCCTGCCAAGGATGGATAGGGGCACCAACTTCTGTTGCCACACATTCCGCTGCTTTGCCACTTTGTTTGCAAGCAGGAAGCTGATGGAATTTGCAGCCGACCAACTTTTCCACGTGCAATGCTACTTCTCTTGATCAGACCAAGAAAAGAGCAGCAGTTCAGCAATGAACTCAAAAAAGAAAAGAATTCCTTGTTTGCTTGTTCTTGTGTGCTTGTTTTTGTTTCCCGAGCAGTTGCCAGAAAAGCTGAGAGGCTGGATGGCTGCCTCCTACTTCTCCACTCAAAAAAGAAAAGATGCATACCTTAGTTGAATAGATAGATCTCGTGCTGGTTTTCTGCTCTCTTGTTTGTGCTTTTTTCCATGCCTTGCATCATTTCTGACTTATGGTGACCCTATAGAAAAAGCTCTCCAAAATGCACTGTCCATTCAACTCTCCCAAGTTCAAAGCTTTTGATTCTTGAGGCAGATTTTGCAAAAAGGTGCTCAGTCTGAGATATTGGCAAGCCATTGTCAGCTAGAGTAGAATGGGCTAGCGCACCACTAAATAGTTTTACAGGGACCAGGTTTTTATTTTCATTATTCTTGCTATAAATGTACAGACAAAATATCACACTCATTTCAAAAAAGTCACCATTTCAAATGCAACATATGAACATGGTTGCTCAAGTAAACCTGATTTGTAAACCAGAACAACCAACCAACAAGCAATCTAAGTTCTCCTGATTTTTCTAACATTTGCAATAAATTCATTACAATCCAATAGCCATATCAAGAACGTATGCAAGTAATGAAAATGCTCTATATTTACTGATGTCCCAACTGAGTTATTGTTTCATGAAGGTTTTAAATGGTACCCAAAGTTGCTCAATTTTTTGTTTTTGTTTTCCACCTTCATGCAACTTTCGTTAATTTAACCAGTGAGGCAATATGTCAAATCTTCTTAATCCATTCCTTCATAGATGCAATAGTACCTAATCTGGAGAGCAATTAAAAAGCCTTCTTCAAATACATGCATAATACAAGACAGAGGAAAGAAATGCCAGCTACACAGTGAGGATAGCAAAGTGATACTAGATAACAAACAAGAGGTGGAATTCCTACTTTGGCTCACTCTTCTCCCAAAAGAGGGTCTTTGATGTCTCTTGCAAAGGTGATGAAGGAGCAGGGGGGCACTTGAGATTGATATGCAAATGATCGATGAGCACCTCATTACTTTGATTGAGGTCTGCTCTCCGGGGTCCAATGACCTGCATCTAGAATGATGAAGGAACTGGCAGAACCCTCAGAAGCACTGCCGATTATCCTTGAGAAATCATGGAGGAGAGGTGGGGTGTCAAATGATTAGAGAAGGGCTAATGTTATCTCTCTCTTCAAAAGGGGGAAGAAGAGGAACCTGAGAACTTCTGACCAGTCAGTCTCAGATCAGTCCCTTGGAAAATCCTGGAATAGACCATAAAGCAGTCAGTCTGCAAACATCTTAAGATAGTGAAGGGATGATCAGAAGCCAACATGGATTTGTCAAGAATACCTTCTGCCAGAGTAATCTGATCTCATTTTTTGATCAGGATCCTTCCTGGACGACTGTGGGAATGCTATGGACAGAATATAGCTTAACTTCTGCAAAGCTTTTGACAAAATACCCCATGATGTCCTATTAGCAGACTAGGTAAAAGTGGGCTTAATGGAACAACTATGAGGTGGATCGACAAGTGTCTACAGAACTAAATTCAAAGAGTGCTTAACAAGGGCACCTTCTCAAATCTGGTGGGGTAATAAATGGTGTCCCGCAGGGTTCAGTTCTGGGTGCACTGCTTCTCAACATTTTTATTAATGATTTAGATGAGGAGATGCTTATCAGATTTGCAGCTGATACAGATTGGGTGGGATACCCTGAAGACAGAAGCACAATTCAAAGTGTTCTCAACAGACTGGAGTTCTGGACTGAAAAGAGCATAATGAAATGTAGTAGAAACAAATGCATCTGCATCTAGGAAAAAGAAAATGCAGCATTATGGGATAGGGGATACTTGGCCTAACAATACTATATGTGAGAAGAATATTGGAATTGTTGTAGATCACAAACTGAACATGAGTCAACCATGTGATGCAGCTGCAAAAAGGGCAAATGCTATTTCAGTTGTATTAATATCACTTCCAAATCATGACGCTCTAGTTCTTCTCTATTCAGTACTGGTTAGTCCTTGTCTTGAGTACTGTGTCCTGTTCTGAGCACCACAGTTTGAGAAAGATGCAGATGAACTAGAATGGCTTTAGAGGAGGACAACAAGGATGAACAGGGGTCTGGAAGCAAAGCCCTATGAAGAAGGGCGAAGAATTGAGCATCTTTAGCCTGAGAAGGCTGAGGGGAGATGGGATAGCATTCTTCCAGCACTTGAAAGGTTGTCACATAGAAGAGGGATGTCTTCTTGATCACCCCAGAGTGCAGGACACAGAATCATGCTATCAAGTTACAGGAAAACAGATTCTGGCTGGACATCTCTGACTGTTACAGGAGTACAGCAATGGAACCCATGACCTAGGGAGACCGTGGGCTCTCTCACACGGTCAGGGCTACTTTATCTTGGAGCTCTGCACTGAGCGGGTGGTTGGACCCAATTACCTTACTGACCCCTTCCAACTCTACTTCTCTATGATCCTGTGACTCTTATGGTTTCCATTTGATGATATTGATTATATATGCAACTAGTGAAGGATCCCCAGTGGATTCCACATGTTTATTTCTGAAAATACCACTGAGACATCCAAGCAAGATACAGATAGGATTCCTAGCTATGGGAGATCCAATCATACTGTTCAAATTAGCTGTAACTTTTCCCCGGAACTTTCTGATATTTTTTTAAGTTCACCACATGCGAAGGAAATCAACATTGATTTCTCCACATTTCCAAAAGATACTACCAGTCTACCAGAGTATATCTTAGCCTATGTTTGTGATGTGGTATACTAACAACTTCGTATTTTGCAGAAATTTTCTTTTAGCTTGACGCTTGTTGAGTTTTAGGATCCATTATAGAAAAAGAAGCATTTTCTTTTCTTTTTTAAACTTCAGATTCACTGCCCTTAGCTGAGCTGAGGATTAGTCCTAGAAGTGCAGAAAGCAGGGTACTTCCTGTCTGGAGGTCTCCGCTGCTCCATCTCCTCATGGACAGTCACATAATCCCATCTCATATAACCCCAGTTCTCTGTCAGCTTCACTGGCTCCCAGTTGAAGTCTGGGTCCAATTCAAGGTGTTGGTTATGACCTATAAAGCCCTTAACAGCTTGGGACCTGGTTATCTAAAGGAACGTCTGCGTCCATATATGCCCTCCCACCCCCTACAATCGGCAGCAGATGCCCTTCTCCGGGAGCCCTCCAGGAGTGAGATTAGGAGGGTGAATACCTGGAGGAGGGCTTTCTCTGCGGTGGCGCCCCACCTATGGAATGTGCTCCCCAGAGAGGTCCGCCTGGCGCCGTCATTATTTGCTTTTCAGCACCAGGTGAAGAACCTTTTTATTTAAAAGTTATTTTAATTGTTAATTTATATCTTGTTTTTATTGTTTCTAATATTATCTTTGTATTTATAGTTTTAAATAGATAACCGAGATGGGCCAGTTTTAAATGAATTAAATGTTGTTGATGTTAAATGTTAACTTAATTTGTGTATGTTGTAAGCCGCCCTGAGGCTTTGTTGCAATGGGCGACATAGAAATGTTTTAAACAAACAAACAAACAAACAATCCTCAGGAATAAGCCAAACTGACTCACCCTGGTGCAGCAGTGGAAGCAAAAGTGACAATCTGCCATCACGGCTGCAGCAGCACTGACGAGGGAGAGGAGGGAACCCGGCTCAGCGATGACAGGGTTGAGCCCAAGTGAATTGCAGAGCTGGAGCTGTGATGTTGGAAGATGAGCAGTCCTGCGTTGACTGCTAAGCTGCAGTGCTGTCCCAGAGAGCAGGAATTCTTGGCAGAGAAGGGGCCGGCAGGATTCTGGCTGCACAAAACACAGTGCCACAGCAAGGAGCCTTCGTTAATTGCTTCCCACCTGGACTGTGGGGCAGAAAAAGCAACAGCAGGGCTGTCTGAGTGGGTTCATTTTCTCAAAGTACTTTCCCTCCTGCCTTCTGTCCAGCCAAGAGAATCTGAACCTTTCTAAGTCTGGCACACTCCTGAAGTTTTGGACTTCAGTTCCCATCAAGCCCATCCAGTATAGCCAATGCTGGGAGCTGCAATCCAGCACATCTAGAGAGCACCAGGTTGGAGGAGGCTGATGGAACCAGTCAGATTCAGCTGAGGGAAAGGAAATGGGAAGAGCGAATTCCCTGCCCAAGGTTTTGCAAGGTGCACTGAACAATGTCGGAAAACTAAAGAAAGCTCTGCTGTGATGGTCCTTTTCCACGTTGCTGTGGCACCTTCCACCTTCTCAATATTTTGTTCCTGAAGCTTTCATAGCTTGTGAGCGGCTTGGGGCACGAATGGTCCGGATGGCCACACATCTATTGCCCAATGCAACTTCCTGCCCTCCTCTATGAAGGAGCTGCCTTGCATGGGAGGATGGAAATTATGGGATCCCTACATACCTGCAGGTCCTTTCCTAACCACCAGGCCACCAGGCGTCAAGCCACCCATGAGGTGCCCTAAATTGGCCCATTTCGAATCTTGATGGGAAGGATGTCCCAAACCTTGAGCTGCCCCTGTCTGTGGAAGAGGGACATGCAGCTGCTGGCAGGAAGGTTGAAGCACCATGAGCTTGCTCTTGAAAGTGTGGCATCGTGAAGCCAGGTTTGCCAGTCCTGGTTCAGTCAAAGCCCCAACATCATCATGCTCAAGTCATGTTCCTCATCACTGGGGTTGCAAGACCCAGTCCATATGGACCTTCATTGCACTGACCTGGGATTCTCCTGGGAGGCTTTCTGGTTGTCACGATCCTCCTGGGGCAGAACCCACCTCTCCAGGCTCAAAGCATTCCTCTCTCTTCATGCAACCTTTCGCAAACAGAGCTTCACTCTCTGTGCATTCAGGCAATGTCCTTCCCAGTGGCGCTCCCCAGCCACACTGGTGGCTGAATTCCCTGCCCGAGGTGCTCATCTTGCAGCCTGCATGCAAAGCTGCAGTGAGGGCCACAGATCCCTCTGGGACGATCCCCTCAGATATCCAGGGAGACCCGTGCCTCACCAGGGGACTCAGCTTGGGACTTTCACAGATTGTCACAAAGGAATGGGGAAGGTGCTTGCTTTCCATGGGGACAGCTACTTGGTCTACTGTGGGAAACAGGATAGTGGACCAAATGGACTGATTTCAACAATAGGAACTCCTCTTATGTTCTTACTGTTGCGACGGGAAGTCAGGTATTTGGACTGTGAAGTTTGCCTTGGATCTGGGCCAGTGTGAGCTGTCAGATGTGACAACCTGTAGAGAACCGGGGTTGTTTGTGTGAATCTATAGGAGACATGGGTTAGTTGTGTGAACCGTAGGAGACCAGGCTCGGCTGGATGCGCCTGTGGGGGACCACAGCCATCTGTATGCATTTGAGTTTTAATACAATTTGGGCCGATTCTCCTTCTCATCTTTTATCCAACCTGCTGAGCCTTCCCAGGCACAAGATAAATTTGCTCATATATGTTCCACTCGCTTTTTATTTCTTTTCTGTTTTTAAAATGCAGCTCAACCCATCCCTTGCTGCTTTCTATTTAGATCAAAACCATGGAAGCAGACATGTAAATATTTCTGCAACTGGCACTTTAAAGAACAGAAGCTCTCAACAGTCAGCCCAGGAGGGAAGTGTTTATTCATATTAACCTGTTCTTTGAATGAGCTGAGCTGTCAGGTTGGTGGGGTTTGTGTGTGAGGTTTCTTCCCTTTCGTTTTCTTCCATTGCCAGCTGGACCTTTGCCTGGGGAAGCAAAGTCTTCAGAATGCCCAGACTATGGGATGCTGCAGTGATCCAGAAAGGGAGAGAGCACCTGACAAATAACGCTTGACACTATCCCAAAATTCACACTCTTCAGTGAGCCAGCTTGCTCCATGATGGCTGGACAATGCTGGGAATTATAAAATGTTGTTTCTGGCTAAACATGGATAGGATTGCATCCTCATCTGCTTCGACCATGTATGGGAAATCTCCTTTCGCATTTCTACCTTTACAGTGTCCTTTGGTTTGGTCTGGGGCAGTTTGAAGACGCTGTGTGTGTGGAAGGGTCTGATCGGGCTGGCACAGGATCCAGGCCTTTCCACAGGTCTCTGGACCTTGCTAAGCCCCAGTGGTTCATGTGTCTCCAAGCCTCAGAAAAGCTCCGAGTCGGCCAAGTTCCTCGCAGGACGGATCAGGCCCAGAGTGTTGAAGCTCTTTCAGCCCAAGAGCTGAATTCCATTTTGGAGGCCTTTTCGGGGCTGCAATCCAGTGCAGTTGTGGCAAAGCTAAAAGAGCAGGGCTAGAAACAATAATTTCAAAAAATCAGTATATTCTAGCTTAAAGCTCTTTGTGCCAGTAACCAAAGGCAGGCTGTAATGGGGCACTTGCATCCCTGCCCCATTCTTTTCTGCCCCATCAATTCCCTTCCACATGTGGTGACCTCCCCCCCCACTAATTGCATTGCACAGGCAGGAACAGGGGGGATTTAGCCCCTCGTGTGAGGTCCGCTGACCTGCCTCCTTCCAGAAATGTGCATTTCCTTTCTTTTCAGGTTGCCCATGGAGCACAAAACCACTGCTACTGATGGGGAAGACAATTTGTGGGGTGGAAGAGTCTTGGCAGGAGCATAAGAGCACCCCTGGATTCTGCCCTAAACTTTAGAGAGAGGGAGTCCCCCCTTGGGTATGGCAAAAACAATGCACAGGAGCTGGGCGACGACCAAACAATCAGCAGTTGGGGAAAGGGGTTCGGGCAAAGGAAGGGGCATAGCTATCTGCAGAACAGCAGAGGGTTGTATGTGGTCCATGGGCTTGCATCGAACCCTTCTTAGATGGAGAGTTCAGCATGATATCACCCCAGGGTTCCTCAGACCAGTTTGGCCACCAGTGCTCTTCAACCCGTGCCGTGTTTCTGTCTTGCCCTTAGGAGAGAACACAGAACTTCCTACCTTCTCTGCAACGGGAGGACTCCACTCCACGTTAGAGGACACGGTATCGCCAGCCTTCAGTGCCACTATCATCATCATCATCACGGTCATCATCTCTGGGAGCGCTTACTTGTGCTTCTTGAAATACATCTGCACTGGATGCTGCAAATCCACCCAGGTGGTCCCCGTTAGAAGACTGGACCGCAGAAGATCTGAAGAACAAGTGTAACCTTTCTGTCATTCTGATAGGGATGCACAGATTTTGTCACATCCGTTTTGTCCGTGCTTAGTGGTGTGTTGGCCATGTTTTGTTCTGGAATCCAAATTTTTGTGCAAGAATTTCATTCCTTTGTGCTAATGTACACTCACATGGATGTATATTAATGCTCATGTACTCTTGCACAAGTGCACATTAGTGCAAACACCCTCCTAAAGTTTAAAATAAACCCATTCCACAAGTTTGAGGAATCTGCCCAACTCAGAAAAAGCCAGTTTGTTGCAGAATCTGCGGGCCCAATTTTCAGAAATCTAATCTCATTTGAATCCACTGCCGATTTCTCCAACATCCCTACAATCATGTGGCTGTGCCTCAGCCTGAAACTTTATGTCTGCTGATAAATGAGAAGGAAAAGATTGGCTTGTTCCTGGAGTTCATTTTCAAAGTCTTATGAGGCTTCTCAAAGAGGAGATGGCCTTTCTAGGGAATGACATCAACCAAGACACTTGAGGCACTTTCTGAGGCAAGAGGGTTGTGCACATCTTTGCCTCTAAATAATGCACTGACCTCGCTGGACTGGTCACTGGACCATAATTCTCACGCTTTGTTATTGTAATGCGCCCTCAAGTTGACTCTGACTTAGGGTGACCCTATGATGAAAATGCTCCAAAATATCCTATCAAAAGATTAGACAAAATATATGGGCATTGCTGTTTCCCCTCCTGTATCATAACCTTGAAAAGCACCCTCTAGTGGTCTCTCTTTGTAAAACCTGTTTTGAGAAGAATGGGCTGAATGAGCTTGGATGATCCCAATTGTTACGGCAGCTTATCCTGTAGGTTTCCTCACGGTCGCTTTGAGTACAGATTTGTTCTTGTTTGATGCTGGTTCATTAGGACTCCATCTCTCCTTTTTCAAACATGTGTATCCTACCCTTCATACAGGATACACATGTTTTTTAGATCTATTGTATCTTTAAAAAAAACAACCCTGTAAGGCAGGCTAGACTGAGAGAGTTTGATTAGCCCAAAGCCCTCTCCACTAAACTTCAAGGATCAGTATGAAGGTAAACATGGGTATCCCACACTCAAATCCAGGACTCCTGTTATTATTCCCATCCAACTCCATAGGTTTCCGAGGCTCTTGCTTCTATTCTGCCTCACAGGCTGCTTTGATCAACATTCATTCAGAGCATCAGAACATATTAAAACATATTGAAATCAAAATGTGCCATATTAAAAATATAAGATGTCACCAGCATCCTTCCCACGGGGCTGCTGATGGTAGATGACACCAGAGGGCAGGGAACAGGTGGTCCCTGGTGACCCAGGTTAGCAGTCTGGTTTCTTCTAGGGATCTGTGAAGAATCCGGTTTAGGGCTGGGAATCCTTTGGATTTCTTCGCTCAGCAGCCCAAACTCTGTTCTGCTTTCTCTCTGCCCTAAGTCCGCTTTATGCCAAGTGTTTGCAGGAAGTGGGTTCAAGAAGAGTTCTGTTTTTGTACACATATCTTGCAGGCTTTGCGTACTTTATGCAAAGAATTGGGTACTTTACACAAGGAATCTGCTAGCATTCCTGAGCATTTGTGGCCTTGATCTCAGCTCAGCTCGCTTTCAGGCCAGGGCCAAATGTAGGAAAGAAGTCTGGCGAGTGCAAGAGAGTCAGATTCACCTCCCTGGTTTCAGCTCTACCTGCCTCCCTCAGCTACCTGGAATCTTTTTACAGAACAGATTGCCCTGTGTGGGGATAAAGGATGATCTAAGCCATGTACACCTAATAGATTTCTAATGCAATGCTAGGGGAGCTTCTTCTTCATGAGAAATTTAGCAGGGCACAGAAGCCATTGCAACATGTGATCAATCAAGTTTGTCCTTACATTAGCAACCTAGGAAGTTTCCATATACCAAGTCAAACCATGTCTCCATCTAGTCCAGTACCATGGACACCAACTGGCAATGGTTGGTTCTCCAGAATTACAGGCAGGACTCTTACCCAAGTCTGCCTGGAGATACCAGGAACTGAAGACTTTCAGAAATGGCATTTGCAACATAAAGCTTCACAATAGTTTCTCTTCTGCTGAGAGAAGGGGAGCGATCCTTCGAGATGGAAAAGACCACCAACCAACGTTCAGGTGGACATGGTGCAGTGGTGCAGGATGCACCTTTGGTAGCCCATCCAGACAAATACAGCCCAACCCTAATATGCCACGGCCTGTCAGGGTTGCTGTACCCCGTTTTTGCTGCCTCAGACAGATCCTACAACAGCAGTGGCAAACCTATGGCACACGTGCCACAGTGGGCACGCAGAGCCCTCTCTGTCGGCATGTGAGCCGAGTCACTCCAGCAGCCGAGCATCAGATAGCAGTGCACATAGGGGCCATGCAAATGCTCAGAAAGGAGTAGTGGCGCCAGGCAATGACAGCATGAGTTGCAACTCAGCCACGACTCGTCCGAACTTTCACATGGCCAGTCAGCATGCTGCCAAGGAGATATACCGTACTTTTCGCTCTATAAGACGCACCGAGTTTTTAGAGGAGGAAAACAAGAAAAAAAAATATTCTGAATCCAATGGGCACATCATCACAGGCACATTCCCCATCACTTCCCCATGGGCTGCACATCTGACAGACTTACTGCACACACATATTCGCTCTATAAGACGCACAGACATTTCCCCTGACTTTTGAGGGGGAAAAAAGTGAGTCTTATAGAGCAAAAACTACGGTACATAGATTTTAGATTTGAGTTTTCTTATGAAAAATTGAAATTCAGTATCTAAGATTTAGCAAAGAGATGTTCTAATTAAGAGACTGATTTTTTTTAATGTTGTGCTGTCCCCCTGGCATATTTGAAACTGTAGCATCATATTTAGTTGTTCATGAAGAATTTATGAAAACGAGCAAAGAGATAGATAGATAGATAGATAGATAGATAGATATTTGCTTGGACTGGCTGTGATTTTAACAGAAGCCCCCACGAGGTAGGAAATGCCCTCAGATGCCTTTTTCAGAACGGGCCCAAAGCGGGTGGTCAGTGGAACCAGCACACATACAACAGCAAGGATCACATTAATTGTGCAAAAGCACGCCAAAGGCAAGCTTTTACCTTTCAATAAAAAGCTGTTTGTATCATTGAACACTCTGTTGCTGTGTTTTTCTTTTAAGACAAAAGATGTTAATGTATGAGTTGTTTTTTCTAAACTAAAACCCTGGTGTTCAGGTTTTATTGCAGTGTTGGCTCTTTGTGATAAATAAGAGGGTTTGGGTTGCAGTTTGGGCACTCGGTCTCTAAAAGGTTTGCCATCACTGTCCTAGAATGATCTGTTTTTGATCAGCTACTATACATGGCTAGTGGGCTGTGTAAGATGACATGAGCGTCTAATTCTTACCTTGGAGCCAAACTAAGGACTTCTCAACATGAGGCTGTTGATGCTCCACTTTCCCAAGGCTTCTGGTTCTTAAGTTTAATAAGATCAACTCCTTCATGCAAGTCTCCCTGGTGCTTTTTCGCACTTCGCTGCATGTTCCATTACTCCACCACAAGGTGGTGCTAGAGTATAACAGAATTGTGAAAATACATCCACTTGTACTTGTATACATCCATTGTCGGAAAGTGTGATTTCCGGACAATATCACACTTTCCTCAATCTAAAGAAAGCTGCCCAAATGGTTGCCAAGCACAAGGGAAGCTCCACAAGATGCAGATGTCATGCAAAGCGCCTGCTAACTTCTGTGCGTGAGGAATCACAAGTGCACAATAAATGCCTCATGCAAAGAAGCCCTAAACATTCTTCAAGTCATGCACTGTGATGTTATGCACCATTGGCTTCTTTGCTTCAGTGGATCCAATTTGGATATGGACATCTCCAAGGGGGGGGATTCGTCATTATCGTTATCTATCATTACCCTGCATTGACATCCCCCTATTTTCCTCCAGTGAGGAATGCACAATGGCTTACATGGCTGCATTGTATCCTCAGAACAACAACCCTGTGAGGTTAGTTGGTCTAAGAGTGAGTAACTGGCACCCAGTTACCCAGTGAGCATCATGGGTGAATGGGGACTAGAACCCAGATCTCTTGGGTCCCCAGCCCAAGACTGTAGGCACCACACCACACTGGCTTAGGGTTCTCCTTCCCCACATGTGCACCCCAAAATTCCAAGCCGTCACCACCCCTCACTGGAGATGGAATTAACAAAAAGGAAAAACCTCCCCGTTGCCATCAGTGGCTCTGCTGCTCATGAGCTGAAGGAAATTTCAACTCCCTGAGTGCACTGTGTTTATCCCAAGATGAATGGTCCAGATACAACCATATTTTCATGGCAGCCAGAAGCCCTACGTGGGCAGCAAATGGGTGAAACAAGGGAACACTGTAGCCCCAACCTGCCCCCACCTCATCAAGGCATCAGATGCCTTCAGCTCATGGGGGTGACTGCCTGAAGAGGGGAACTTCAACTTTCCATGGAGGCTGTCCATACGAGCCGGAACACTGGAAAACAGGAACCCTCCAAGGATGCACGACTCTTTCCAGGTCAGGAGCTGCATTCAGGCGCCAAACCCTGGAATGGGGCTGGAGACAGAGCTCAAAGCATGACCTGAGTCTGATATTATTATTAATATTATTAATTATTACTATTATTATTATTACTACTACTACATTTCAACAACATACAGAAGAGAGATGCTTTAAGAAAGCATTCCAGTGTGACAGAATCTTCATTCTGCCTTTGGTGGCCATGCATCTCTTACATTCTTTGTCAACCTGCCCATTTGTAAATAAACAAACTATCAAATCAGATGCTATCAAACAGCATGTGCTTTATCCCATATATTCTCTTTCTGCGTCTCCCTCCTACTGTTACCTGCAAGATTTCAATCTCTGGAACTCAATGTGACAATTTCTCATAAAGGTCTCAATCTGATCTCACCACTAGGAAATGCTGCCTCATCTATAATATTTTTTAACTGTGGTCACTAGAATAAACCCTCCCTACCTGAAAAGCAAATGGGCAAAGCAATCCTTGCTAGACACGGTTTCTTTGGATTCCCAGATCTGGGGTGGAAAAGAGCTCAGCTCTTGGATCCTGGTCTCCCCAGAGAACCAGCCGCTCTTCAACTTCCTAAGAGCAACCTTGGAGAAGGGGGGGAGGGGGCATTCTGGGGGGAGCAGAGCAGCCCAGGCCTGTTTCTTCTCCTCTCTGTCTAACGTCTCACAAGGGGCCTGCCAGGGTGCAGGGCTGAAAATAAGCGGCAGCTGCCAAACTGTGCCAACTCTAATTGGCACCCTGGCCGCCTTTCCTCCACCTCCCCGGTGCTAAATCTGGACAGCCAAAAGCGGCTGCCTAGATAAAAGGCAAGACGTTCGGCTTTTTACACTTCGGGGGCTCACAAGCATCTGCTGCGGGGTAATCGGATTATACCCTATGTCTATTTTTAAAACTTTTTAAATATATTCAGAATGTTATGAGCTAACAACCTTATACAGAACATAATTTAGGAGCACAAAGGCTGCCTTCCCCCTGATGTGCCGGAGGTCAGACTAGATGGCCCGGGAGACCCCTTCTGACTCGCTCTGTTTCTATGTTTCTATGTTTCTGGACTACAGTGTTCAGCATTCCTGACCATTGATCATGTTGCCTAAGGCTGATGGGAGCTGAAGTCCAAAACACCTGGAAGGCACCAGGTTAAGGAAGCTGCCCTAAATTAACCAAGGGCAGAATTCAACATCCTTCAGCCTTCTGTAAGCCTTCAGCAATGCCACCTTGCACCTTAGACCATGCACTTCACTAAGACCTTGAATGCTTTGCTTGCAGGAGCCTGGCCTCAGATCCTCATTCTCAGGCTGCCACGTCTGTGGGGATGAATTGGGGTGAGCACCTCTTTGGGAACTGGGGCACTTGCTGAATCAGCAGCGGTGCAAAAGCTTGGCCAGTGGTCAAAGATGATGGGAGTTGTATTCCAACACAGCTGGAGGTCACCAACATGAGGAAGGCTATTCTAAGGTGTCCCAACCATTCCGTTACGTTGCATAGAACAGATGGAGTCAGGCGAGGGGTCCCTCTAGCCCAGCATCCTTGGCACATTCCTGCAGCGGATCTCCAGGCTTTCTGGTAGTATTTTCCCGGCCCTGCCAGGAACTGATCCTGGCACCCTGTGCGTGGATCACGTGGGCTCTCGCAGGGCCTCCAGACTCCCTTTACCCCACCATCTCTGTAACCAGGTTAAAAGCCACCCTTATGTGACAATCATGCACAATAACAGCAATTAGAGACTGCTGCCAATGCTTCTGCAATTTTAAAGAGCACCTTTCAAATTTCACCTTTGCTACTCTTGTCTCGAGAGCACATGAAAGCGTACGTTTGTCTCTGAAGGCGTCTGCAGCTGTCCGTCACTTTGCGTCTGGCTTGTCTCCCAGCCTTTCATTATTTTCATCACCAGATTAGGTTCCTCCGGTGCCTGTTACATAAATATACTTTGCAATTGGCCCTTGTCGCTGCTCCAGCCCTTATTTTTACAACAGTTTTGCATTCCTACAGCCATTTATTTCTTATACAGCCCAACCTTTTGCCAATTTGTAAACCCTGCTGCGTTTCATGGGATGTTCTCCCCAGTCAGTACATATAGGACAGCAGCTACAGTTAAAATCAAAGCAATATGATTCAAACTTGGGTAACTAAAACTACAACAAAAATAAGAAACCTGTGATAAAGGTAGAATATATATTTATATATTTTTCCTGCAAGAAATCCAAGGCAGCTTACACACTCTTCCTCCTTTCCATGTTATCTTCACAGTAACCCTGCAAGGTAGGCCAGGTGAATAGTCAGGGAGTGGCTGAAGGATACCCAGGGTGCTCCAGAGACCGATGGAAATGGAAACTCCAGTCTTCTGAGTCCCAGGCCAGCATGATTTTCAGAAGTCGAGCAAAAGCAAAGGCCAGGATGGAGGAGACAGCTGTCCATAATGCACCGCTGTGTCCCAGGGACGAGGAACTGGAATTAGGTGGGCGACAGCATGCCACTCCCCCCTCCAGGGAGCCCTGGGTGGCATCTGGGCCAGAGCCTCTCCCCCTGCCCTGCTCCCTGGCTGAGCTGTTGTGTTACACACGGGCAGGAGAAGCCTGCAAGCAGCAAAACCTCCAGAAGGGCTGTGCCTCCCCCCGTTGGGGAGGACACAAGGCAAGCATACACAGGAACTCAGCAGGGTGGCCTCATGCTGAACCAGATGCTCGGCCCCTGAGCCTAAAAGAGCCGACACAGTGGCGGTCCAGATCCAGGCAAGAATTTTTCAGCCCTGCCTGGAGATTCCCCAAACCAAACTTGTGACCTTCTGTTTGCAAAGCAGGTGCTTTGCAGGACATTTCAGCTGACGGTAATAAAGAGAGTTATTTTGTTTGTTTGTTCATTCATTCAAAGCATTTTTATCCTGCTTTTCAGAGTGGCTTAGAGGAATCCTCATCCTCATCATTATTTTCATTACTATACCTCCCAATAGCTGACGCTTTCTGGGCCATTTCCAACAGTTCATAAAAGCAACACAATCACATGCAAACAAGTTAAAAAAAAATTAAGAACCACCTAAAAAATTAGAACAGCTCATTAAACAATCCTTGCCTTCAAGTTTCCCACCAAAAGAGTCACAAGGTCCAAGGAAAGTGATTGTGAGGAAGAAGGAAAAGGGCAGGATGGCTTTGGTTGGCCCAGTCGACCAGATGAGTGGGACTATTTCGGTTCTGATCCGAGTGAACCCGGGGACTTAGAAGGCTGTCTCAAATTCAGGGTCCACCTGACTCAGTATAGTCAACACTGGCTGGCAGCAGCTCTCCAGGACTGGAGCAAGATTATTTCCTAGCCCTGCCTGGGCTCAAACCGAGAACCTTCTGCATGCACAGCCCTTGGTGCACCACATAGTCCCCTAAGTAGGCTAGCAAGGACCATGCTAAAGGGAATCAGCAATCTCCCACCTGTTTCCCTTAGCACACCACTCTCCTTCCCACTTCCGAGAGGGAGCAGCGGGCAGTGAATCCCTTACTGCTGTCATCAAGCATCATTCAGAAATCGGTTCCTCTTCCTGCTATCCTGCAGGGGCTATTCTGGGTGGCCCCACTTATTTGGGACTTGCTTTTGTGCATGTGTACAGAAGACCAGCGTATGTAAGTTATCATGTGGGAAGTGTACACAGGGTGCATGTCAGGGGTGCCTCTGTACCAGTCACTGGGAAGATTTTATTTCACAAATAATGGGCAGTTTAGCAGCTGCGCCCTGGATCTGGGAGGGAGTCCTTTGCCCACGGATTTGAGAGCAAGCCCCATTGACCTCAATGGGAGTTAATTCTGAGTAGACATGTACAGGATTGCCCTGGTGCGTTCCACTTTCTAGGTGCTTAATAAATTCTCGGTTGTGCTGATGAGCTAGCAGTGGTGGCAGTAGCAGTTGCGGTAGCAGTACTCCTAGGTGCAAGTTTTGCTGTGCATCTGCACACTGCAGACAAAAAGCAAGTTTCTGCAGAATTGAGGAGACAATGGATAGAAGCCCTGGGCCTTGCAGAACAATATTGGATGGTTGGAATTTGCCCCACATTCTTGCCCAGATGCATTTCTCTCATGCTGCCCAAGAAACCCCCCCACAGAATGGAGGAATGCACCAGCCAAAGGCTCCAGGGCACGTCAACAATGCGATAGCAGGGAAGCAAGGTGGGGTTTTGCCACCTAGCAGGTGAGGCTGTCCCAGCATCCTGGATGCAGTATTGGCCACCCAAGGTTGTCCTCTCTCACCTGAAAGGGAAAAGGATATGTGGGTTTGTGCAGTTTTGCAGGTGTGCTTCCCTACCAGCACTCTTCTTCCTGTGAGTTTTCATCTTTAAAGACAAAAGCCAGCACTTGGAATATTGAGCCTAGAAGCTAAAAGGCAGCCAGAGAAAAAAAGATGATCCCAGTTAAGTAAATTTAGCACCTCCATCTCTCTATCTCTCATCCTACACACACATGTGCGCGCACACACACACACAGAGAAAGAGAGAGAGAGAGAGAGAGAGAGAGACGGGGTGGGTCTGCCTGGATGCTCCTTTAGCAGGGAAATGCAAAGTTCTACCAAAGTCAAGAAAAAGATTCCACCAGGGGGAGCCCTAGAAATGTGAGAAGGTAACAATTCTTGGAAAAATGTTCTGCTTTTCTAGAGGAGAATCAGCTACATAGCAGGACACACACAGTTGTTCTCAATATATGCAGAGCCACCCAAAGATTTGAGGATGGCTACCATAGCATGTCTTCTCCAAGATGCATATCAAGCTGCTTCAGTCTTTCTTCACAGGTTTTGTCTCCAGGCCCGCCGGTAGTTCTTCTCTGGACATGCTTCAGAAAGCTATGATTGTGGTATTTTTCTTGATTTCCCCCTGCATTGGGTTCTTGGCTATTTATTTATTTATTTAACAAATTTGTATGCCGCCCCCTTGCAAACAAGCCTTGGGGCAGCTAACAACATAAAAGAATACAATTTAAACAATACATAATTGCCTCTGAATATGGACCCATCCATGCTGAATAGCCATAGTGGGCAGTTTCAAGGCTGTGACCCTATCAGTCATATCAAAGAGACATAGCAAAAATGGCTGTCTGAACCAAAGCTTGCTTTTGCCTTTACTGGCAGGAAGCTTAACCTGGGGAAAAAGAACCATATATGCCCTCCCGCCCCCTACGATCAGCGACAGAGGCTCTCCTCCGGGAACCCTCCATGAAGGATATTAGGAGGGTGAGTACCCGGAGGAGGGCTTTCTCAGCAGTGGCGCCCCATTTATGGAATGCGCTCCCCAGAGAGGCTCGCCTGGCGCCGTCGTTATTTGCTTTTCGGCGCCAGGCGAAGACCTTTTTATTTAGACAATATTTTAATTAATATTATTGTTTAATTTAGGTTTATGTTTTGGTTTTAGTTTATGTTTAACTTATGTTTAATTTATGTTTAATTAATTTATGTTTAATGTTTAATTTATGTTTAATAGGTTTAATTTATAATTCTGTTCATGTTTTTATATAATAACCTGAGATGGGCCAGTTTTTAATTTTGTTATATGTTTTTAATAATGCAACATGTTGTAAGCTGCCCCGAGGCTATTGCAAGGGGCGGCATATAAATTCTTAAATAAAATAAAATAAAATAAAATAAACCTTACAAGAAATATGCTTACCCGACTGGTTCTTGCTGAAGACAAGTCAAACCCACAAGATGAGTTGGGAGCATGCCTCCAACCTGCGCAAATATCATCAAACGTAACAGCAATGCAGAGGAAGACTTCAGGGACTGCAGGAGGGCATTGTGAGAACGCTAAGCCATCATATCGCATGCTGTGTTTGAGCGTGACACTTCCAAGTCAGAGGGAAGGTACCGGTGGGATGGATTCTTGCAGGAAGTTGTTTCATCCGGCAGAAACCTGCACTGGTAATGTATGTGCCGTGCATAGTCTTGCTCTCTTTCCCTCTTGTAACTTTTGTCAACAAACCTCATTGTATTGATTTCTTTCTAGAATCTGCTTCATTACACTTTTTCAGTGCTAAGTAAATGTTTAAAACAGGGGTCCTCACACTTTTTCACCAGGGGACCGGTCGAAACCTGCTGGTGTTGGGCACGGGCAGGAAAGGTGGTGCCAGCAGTGCACGCGGGCCGGTGCAGGGGCGGCGCATGTGGGCACGTGCACTGAAGGGGGCCGGGGAGCTTGGCGAGGCGAGGTGAGGTGAGGCAAGGCTCGGGCGGGGGCAGGCGCACGAGGCAGCAGCTTGCTCGCTTGGAGATCATTTTCTCCAAGTGAGCAAACCGCTGCCTCCTTGCGCGCGGGGCGAGGTTGGCGGCAGTGGGTCCAAATGGGCATGGCGGGCCGGATCCGGCCCCCGGGGCATAGTTTGAGGACCCATGGTTTAAATTATAGTCTATGAGCATCAATTATAAAGCAAATGCTCTGGGGGTAAGATGACGAAGCTCTTGCCATCCTCAAAAGAACCCCATCTCTAGGCGCCCAGATACAGACTGGAAGTAGGAGCTTGTCACGGTAACAAGAAATCTGATTAATTCGATTTATTGCCCATGAGTTATTTTTCCTACACCTTATCTTTCGCCACTAGTAGATGGCCTGCACTACCCTTGACATCTGTACTAAGGTGTTAGTCCCACTGAGTTCAATCATGCTCACTCCTCAATAATTGGTTATAGGTTTGCCACATTAATCTCCACGATTGTTGTGGGAGATGAGATCTAGGCTGATGGCAGATCACCCACTCTTCATGCAGAAGACCAATCCCTGGAATGTCCAGGTAGGGGCTGAAGAAGTTCTCTTCCAAGGCCCTGGAGAACTAGTGTCAGTGCCTGGAAACCAAGGCTGTAGATCCTCGGGCCTGTTCCAGCCCACTAGGGGCCCCAATCCAACTGCCTGCCCCTTCCCAGTTTTCCCCACTTCCTCTCATCCTTTTGGTGGTTTTCTTTGCTTTGGCAGTATTTCCCCCAGCTGCAAAACAGACAATAGCATAAATAATATTGATCTAAGTGGAGCTGTGGTCTGACTTGGCTCGCATATAACTTAGCTAATCCAGTTTTGTTTCTCTTTACCTTGTAATTCATGTGGAGACATTCTGAAGGCAGAATTCCAAGAGATCAGTTCCAAGTGATCAATACCAGCCAACAGCATAATTCCTTTTTCAGCTTGAGGAAGAACAGTGGCACTATCTGGGCATGCCGAATGTACCTTTGCTTTAATGAACCAGGTGCTGGAAATGAGAACGGGAACTGCCTTGGGCACATGTTCTCAAGGGCTGCTGGCTGGTCGCCGGAAGAATCAGAATTGGAAAGGGAAGGGGGAGAGGCATGGGAGGGAGCCAGGCAATCTGGGCCATTCCCAGACATTGAGACGAGGGAAGTGGAGACACTTATAGAATCGTAGAGTCACAGAATAGTAGTTGGGAAGGGCCATGAAGGCCACCGAGCCCAACCCCCAGCTGTTGCAGGACACCACGTTACACCATCCCACTCGGATGGCTGTCCAGGTCCTCCTTGAATGCCTCTAGTGTGGGAGAGGACAGGAGAGCTTGGAGGAATGCTGGCCATGGGGTCGTGATGGGTTGGGCATGACTTCGTGACAAGTGAGGGAGAGCCCACCAGCTCTCTAGGCAGCTGGTTCCACTGTCATACTGTTCTGACAGTGAGGAAGCTTTTCCTGATGTCCAACCTGAATCTGGGTTGTCACAGCTTGAATTGATTATTCCGTGTCCTACACTCTGGCATGAGCAAGAAGAGATCTTGACCTTCCTCTCTGTGACAACCTTTGAGGTACTTATAGAGGGATACAATGTCCCCTCTCAGCCTTCTCTTCTCAGGGCTGAACATGCCCAGTTCTCTCAGTCTCTCCTCACAGGGAAATGTTTCCAAACCCTGGATCATTTTTGTTGCCCTCTGCTGGACCCTTTCTAATTTACATGCATCTTTCTTCAATCTTGGTTATCTCAAGGTCTAACTCTCCAGGTGGACAGGCAGTCTCTGGGAAGAACAAAGATGTACAGTTGGTGGGAAGGGACTTGGAGCAGGGGAGTTTGTTAGATTCAGGCAAGGTGGACACAACTCTTGACCCAATGATGCCGTGCCAGCAGAGGAGGGTGGCCCAATTAGAGGATAGGCACACAGAGAGGAAGCATGCCCATTTTCAGAAGATGCCTCCCGAAGGCATGCTCATGAGGAGAGTTTTTGGAGGCGAATACTAGATTGGGTTAAACAAACCACTCTGTGCAGGCTCAGAGATTCATTCCAGGTGTTTGTGCATCTGGAAAATGCTTTGGTCCATGAAGTACATTCTGCAAGAAGGGTGTGGACTGTGAATGTGTCAAGGGAGGAGTCCCAGCTCTCAACGCAGTGGTCTTTGCTGCACAGCCCCACCACTCCAGCGTTGTCCCAGCTACAATGCCAGCATGTGTGTGTGTGTCTGTGTGTGCAAAGGCCCTCACATGATTGAGAATCTCATACACTGCATGTTTGCCTGTAGTCCACCTCCCAGTGGATTTTGCCACGTATGTGCAAAAGCCAGTGGGGCAGGGTGACTATGGCACAATTGGCGGCACAGATCCCATGCCAGGTGAACTGACCTTAGGCCTGTCTCTCCTGGAGAATCCAACAGGGAGAGCATTTCCCTTTTGCCAGGAAAAACTTCACCTTTTCGATTTTGTCTGCCATGAAGCTGACAAAAGCCTAGAAAAAGTAGGCAAGGCGACTCTCGCTCTCATAGATGGTTCAAGAGGGGATAGCTTCATGATGCAAACACCCCTTTTCCTACTCCGGAAAGAAAGAATCATAATTGTAGACAAACTGGCAGCCATCAGGAAGGAGAAGTTGATAGAAAAGCAATTACCATTTAAGGCAATTAAGGTTAATGGGGCTATAAATACACTCAAGGACAGAGCTTTTTATCAAAAGGCATCATTGAATGCTGTAGTGCAAGTAGAACAAGAGAACTTAAAAGGAAGGGACAGAGAGGTTGAGATAAGGCTAATGAAGAAAGATTGCCAGAGCTGAGTGCTTCCTCTTCCCCACTTTTTGTCCTTCTTGAAATATTCCAGACCCCTTTATCACTGCTGCGAAGCCTTGTGGGGCTCCATGGATCCTAATTTTAATTCCATCAGCCTATGCATCTGGCAGTCACAAGCATCCCTAAGAGGTGTGTATGTTCCAGTTGCACTTCCTTGTCCACTGAATTGTACAGGGCTTCCAGTCTCCTCTGTATTTTCCCATCGTGGTGTCTATCTTTTTTCTTCCTCACTGTAGGCAAGCTGTAAAAAGAATTAAAAAGATGAAATAGCTCAGCCTTCCCTAACCTAGTGGCTAGAGCCTTGCATCAGCTTCCATCAGCCTCAGAAAGCACGGCCAGGAATGCTAGAAGTTGCAGCCCAAGAAATCTGGAGGACATCAGGTTGGGATAGCTGCATGGGGTCTTCTTGTCGTTGCCACCGAAACCCCTTTCTGCAGAACACCCCCAAGCTGCATCTCAGAAATTTCCTTTTGAAAAATGATGTCAAGGCCATGATGGGATTTCCGCTAAGAAGTCCAACCCCACTTTTTCTTCCCGATCTGATTCAGATTCTGAGGTAACAACATGGAAGAAAATTTTCTGGGAGAATTGGGCTTAGTTGGTGCTATGTGAAGAACTTAGGTAGAGATGGGCACCCCACCCAGCTCAACCACCCCGGACTCTAGCTGGGCTCCCTCATAGATCTATGCTCATCAATCAAACCACGGAAGGGCTTTGTATCCTTATGGAGTAACCTGGCATTAAGCAGCAGTGCCACCAGCCCAAAGGGCCAATACATGAGCAACCAAGTGCCTGAGAGATGGAAGGAGGAATGCCTGCATGTCTCTATACTGCCTTCTCCAATGACCAATTCTCCCTTCCACATCGTATGGGCCGGTGTGGCGTGCTGGTCAGAGTGTTGGACTGGGGACCTGGAAGTTCTGGGTTCTAGTGTCCACTCAGCCATGGAGTTCTTGGGCCATGAAGCTGAATGGCTTTGGGCCAGTCACAAACCCGAAGTTGAGTCTATTTATCTTATACATTGTTAATTAAGCACGTATCTATCTTAATATAGGGACTGCAGGTGGCGCAGTGGTTTAAACCGCTGCGCTGCTGGGCTGGTTGATCAAAAGGTCGCCTGTTTGAATCTGCACAACGGGGTGAGCTCCCGTGCGCCATCCCAGCTCCTGCCAACCTTGCAGTTCGAAAACATGCAAGTGCAAGTAGATGAAAAGGTACCACTTGGGTGGACAGGTAGCAGCGTTCCGTGCATTTCGGTGTTTAGTCATGCCGGCCACATGACCACGAAGACTGTCTGAGGACAAATGCTGGCTCCTTTGGCTAGAAAACGGAGATGAGCACCGCCCCCTAGATCAGACATGACTGGATTTAATGTCAAGGGGAAACCTTTACCTTTTACCTATCTTAATATATCCTGGAGAGGGAGCTGGAAGGCTGACATCAAGCCTTGTATCTCTGATCAAACATGAACATTTTGAAGGATATCTTCTTTTTCTTGTAGGATATCTTTTTCCCACCTATGCACGCCATCTTCCACATGAGCACCAATTTAAGCAAAATTTATTGACAGCAAAACAAGAGACTTATGGCCCATTATAGACCTAAGGAGTTCTCGACATGAGGCATTTATTGTTTACTTACAATTCCTGACTCACAGGGCACTTTACACAACGTCTTCCAGGGTAGCATTTCTGTTCTTTTTGTAGAGTAAGGAAAACAAGCTATTATATGGCTGACACTTTAAACTGTACTAAAACAAATGTGTATTTCTACAAGTTCACTATATCACAGCACCACCTTGTGGTTGTGTAATGAATCACACAAAAAAACACATGCAAAGCAGCCCTTCTTATTCCTCAAAGAATCCAGAAGCTGAACCTTTGGTAAAGTGGCCATGAGCAAGGAAACAGGAGTGCACCTCATGCAGCAAACCCCCAAAAGAAATTCTAAAAAGACATATTTAGTAAACGTAACTTTTTAAAAAATGTGAGTCCCATGTAGCAGGTTGGATTCAATGGTGCATCCAAGGTGTGCAAAGATCAAAGGCAAATGGAGCTCAGCATTTCCATGTTGCCACCTGGACACCTGTTTAGGAATAGAGAGGCAATTCCTGCATAATGTTGTTTTGGACAAGTAGGACATGCAATGTGTGTTCACGCTGGGGCTTTCTAGCTACTCATTCCTTCTTGCCACAATTTGTGGCAAGTTCTTGAAGAGATGGGAGCACCAGACCATCTTATTTATCTCTTGAGAAACCTTCATGTGGGTCAAGAAGCAACAGTGAGAACTGGACAGGGAACCACTGACTGGTTCCAAATTGAGAAAGGAGTTCGGCAAGGCTGTATACTGTCGCCCTGCCTATTTAACTTATATGCAGAGCACATCATGAGAAAGGCGGGGCTGGATGAATCACCAGTTGGAATTAAGATTGCTGGGAGAAATATCAACAACCTCAGATATGCAGATGATACCACTCTCCTGGCAGAAAGTGAAGAGGAACTAAAGAGCCTCTTGATGCGGGTGAAGGAGGAGAGTGCAAAAGTTGGCCTGAAACTCAACATTAAGAAAACTAAGATCATGGCATCCAGTCCTCTCACTTCCTGGCAAATAGATGGGGAAGAAATGGAGGTAGTGACAGATTTTATTCTCCTGGGCTCCAAGATCACTGCAGACTGGGACTGCAGCCAAGAAATTAAAAGACGCTTGCTCCTGGGGAGGAGAGCTATGGCAAATCTAGACAGCATACGAAAAAGCAGAGACATCACCCTGCCAACAAAAGTGCGTATAGTCAAGGCTATGGTTTTCCCAGTTGCAATGTATGGCTGTGAAAGCTGGACCATAAGGAAGGCCGAGCGCAAAAGGATTGAGGCCTTTGAATTGTGGTGCTGGAGGAGACTCCTGAGAGTCCCTTGGACCACAAGGTGATCAAACCGGTCAGTCCTAGAGGAGATCTACCCTGACTGCTCTTTAGAAGGCCAGATAGTGAAGATGAAACTCAAATACTTTGACCACCAAATGAGAAGGAAGGACTCCCTGGAGAAGAGCCTAATGCTGGGAACAATAGATGGCAAAAGAAGAAGGGGACGGCAGAGGATGAGGTGGCTGGATGGAGTCACTGAAGCAGTTGGTGTGAGCTTAGGTGGACTCCGGGGGATGGTGGAAGACAGGAAGGCCTGGAGGAATATTGTCCATGGGGTTGCAATGGGTCAGACATGACTTCATGACAAACAACAACATTCCTACTAGGCAGGCTTTTTTTTTTTTTTTGAATAGGTTTTATTCTTAATATACCTAACAAAAAGAAACTAAGAAGCATTAATCATCAGACCTACTGGGTCAGCCTCCCACATTTTTTCCTTTTTGTTAAACTGTAAACATGTTTAAGTCTATGCATAGTCCCATTTCTCTAGCCAATAGTAAAAGGAATCCCAGGTTTGATAGAAGTCTGTACCTTCTTTCTCCCTCAGAGACAATCTTCTGGGCAGGCTTGTTGTCGTTTTCCTGTTTCTTCTCCAACCGCCATTTTATTTATTTATTTTATTTTTCAATTTATATCCTGCCTTTTTCCTCAAAGGGCTCAAGGCAGCTTACATCAGTCTCCTCCTCCATCTTATCCCCACAACAACAACCTTGTGAGGTAGGTTGGACTGAGAGTCTGTGACTGGCCCAAAGTCACCCAGTTGGTTCCATGGCCGAATGGGGACTCGAACCCAGGTCGCCTGAGTCCCAGGCCCACACTCTTCACCACTGCACCACACTGGCTCCCATGCACCCTTCATGCACCTGTTTGGTTCTTGCCGATAGTTATGTTAAAAGGCTTGTCTCATTAGGGTTTGTAGTTCTGAAAGATGCTCTCTTACTTCTGCAAACAGTGACGTCGCCCTTTGGTTTCTCACCAACCCCGTTTTATCTCCTTTTTCCAGTCCTCTTCATTTGCATTAGCTATTAGTGGGCCGGATGTGGGACTCTGACTTCCCCTGAATTATTCCGACATGTAAAGAGTCTTTTAAGGAGCAACCTGTTAAGCAGAGCTCTGGACATTTGTGAACTCAAAAACGGCACTGATCCCCGTGGCAGCCTGAGGATTAGCAGGGCAAGCAACAATTGCACGCTGAGCCAGCCACCTTGGACGCGGACTTTTTGGTGGGGATGGGAAGCATCACTTGCCAATTCGGATTTCGGTGGAAGAGGGAGCAAAATCTTTCAGTGGAAGGAAACAAGAAACTAAATCAGGGTAATACCTGACATCTTTCTAATCTTCCTCCTTATCCAAAACTCTAACAATCATCACTCCTAGGACATGCCGTTTTCTGTTCCCATGATCCTTGCTGTCATTCCAGGAATGTCTCCAAGTGGTTTTCAGAGCCACAGCCTTCTCTCTTTGGGACACATGGAACAGGTGCTGTGCCAGGTTTGCAGCCTTTCCCTTCCCTCTTGTGGGCCTTTTCATCAGAGGCATGTGATAAGCAGGTGCTGTTGTATCTGCATATAGATGCCATGTACAAAGGGGTACTTACTGGCTCCCTTCTGCTGAATCTTATGTGTAATTGCCAGCATTTTGCATTTTGTATGTATTTCTCTCCTATCTGAGGGGTAGCGCCTTCCCTGTGTGACTGCCTGCCCCTTAAGATCTGGCTCGGAGGTCCTTCTTTGGGAGCCCTCTTTGAAGGAGATTAGGATAGCGGCTACCCAGAGAAGGGCCTTCTCTGTGGTGGCACCTCATGTATGGAATAAGCTCCCAGAGAGGTGCACCTGGTGCCACCACTTTATTCTTTTCGGCACCAGGCCAAAACCTTTTCTTATTTTCCCAACATTTCAAGGTTTAATTGCTATTTTAATTGAGGTTTTATACAGGATGTGATGCTGTGCTTTCTACTGTAGGACCGTCCTGAGACTTTCTGTAATAGGGTACAATAGAAATGCTTTCAATAAATACCGTATTTTTTGCTCTATAAGACGCACCTGACCATAAGACACACCTAGTTTTTAGAGAAGGAAAACAAGAAAAAAAAATATTCTGAATCAAATGGGCACATAATCACAGGCACATTCCCCATCACTTCCCCATGGGCTGTGCATCTGACAGACTTACTGCACACACATATTTGCTCTATAAGACGCACAGACATTTCCCCTTACTTTTGAGGGGGGGAAAAGTGAGTCTTATAGAGCAAAAAATACGGTAAATTCATTACTATGGGCATGTTCAAACTGATATATGTATATTTAAAAATAAAAAAAAAGATGGGGAAATTCTCCTCTGCTGTCAGAAAGACCAAGAGAACCCACCCACCCCCAGAATATGTGCAAATATTTATTTATTCATTTAGCTGAATTAGATTTGGGTGTACAGATGAATGCGGACACTAAGCATCCTGCCTAAGGCAGACTGGACTGGTTGGAGCTTCCACAGATAAACCCCAGAATCCTCAGCTGTTTATGCAGGAACCTCACCTACTGGATCACAGAGTGGTGGGTTGAAGAGTCTTCTCCACTCAGCCAAGTCTGGGTTTGCAGCCTCCTGGACAGGAACGAGGATCAAGGGCTTTCCGTTTATTTGAAGAACTTTGACCCCACTGCCCAGCCAAAATCTTTCCCAGATTGGCTCAATTCTGACCCTGTTTAAATCTGTGCCTACAGATTTATTTATTTATTTGGAATTTTTTGTATGCCGTCCCATTCGCATAAGCCTCGGGACGGCTTCCAACATCATAAACAAACAATCATACAGATAAATATATAAAAAGCTGGATTCATCCTGGCTAAAAATTTAAAACCAATAAATAATATTAACAATTATTAAAATATTGTTTAAATAAAAAGGTCTTGGCCTGGTGCTGAAATACAAATAATGATGATGCCAGGCGGACATCTCTGGGGAGCGCATTCCATAGATTGGGCGCCACAGCAGAGAAGGCCCTCCTCCGGGTACTCACCCTCCTAATATCCTTCATGGAGGGTTCCCAGAGAAGGGCCTCTGCCACCGATCTCAAGGGGTGGGAGGGCAAATATGGACGCAGGCACACCTTTCGGTAACCAGGTCCCAAGCCGCTGAGGACTTTATAGGTGATAACCAGCACCTTGAATTGGGCCTGGACTTCGATGGGGAGCCAGTGGAGCTGACGGAGAACTGGGGTTATATGAGAACAACACCCAGTCTCCGTCAGCAACCTGGCAGCTCTATTTTGCACCATCTGAAGTATCCAGACTGTCTTCAAGGGCAGCCCCACGTATAGAGTGCATTACAGAAGTCCAATCAGGAAGTAACCAATGCATGTGTCACTGTCGCCAGGCAATCGTTCTCTAGGTAGGGACACAGCTAATGGATCAACCGAAGCTGAAGGAAAGCGCTCCTCGCCACCACAGTCACTTGAGCTTCCAAAGACAGCTCTGGGTCGAGGAGCACTCCCAAGCTGCGGACCCTGTCCTTTAGAGGGAGTGCAACCCCATCTAGGACAAGGCCCAGGTCCCCTATCCCAAGACCCTAACTGCCCACCAACAGGACCTCCGTCTTGTCTGGATTGAGGCTCAGTTTATTGGCCCTCATCCAGCCCATCACCTCAGCCAGGCACTGGTTCAGCACAGCCACCGCCTCACCTGGATCGGTGAAGAACAAGAGGTAGAGCTGGGTATCATCAGTGTACTGATGATTCTGCAGCTCACACCTCCTGATGATCTCTCCCAGAGGTTTCATGTAGATGTTTAATAGCAAGGGGGACAAAATCGATCCCTGCAGAACTCCATGGCACAGAGCCATAGTCCCATAGATCTCAGCATTCTCTAGCCAACACAGTTTACAATCTAAAAAGACACAACACACAGGGAAAAAGTGGTGGAGAGGACAGAGTTAAAATGAAGTTGTCTATCAGCAGAGAGATGGCATGGTCCTGCTCTCCCCCTTGATCTCCTTTCATCTTCCTCAGCTCAGCCTGCTGGAATAGCTTCCGAGGGAGAAATTGCCTTCACGGGGAAGGTCGTCCATTGGCCCTGTCCCCATTCTTGCCTGTTTCCTTGGAGGTAAGCCATGCCCAAGCAACAAGCTTTGCCTAAGCTGTGGCATGCGAGTGAAGGCTCCAGCGCACCTGCCTTCTGGCTCTGCCTTCCTTCTCCTTGCTAGTAGTCCCTGCCTTGGCCTCAGTTCTAACTCCAGGTTGCTCCTTGGCTTTGATCTCCTGGCTGTCGTTCTTTGGGCCACTGAGCATGTCTCAGCCCGGACATGATCTCCTTAGCCCAACCAATTCTATGCATGGAAGCCAACCAGACCACCCAAGAGGGACTGCACTCTGCACTACAGCTAAGGGCAGCAGGGGTTACAGGCCAGGCCACATGGATGCACAACACTGTCCTCTGGCAACTTGGCTCCACCCCTGCCTCCAAGTCCTGCAGCAGCTGCCACGCTCTGCCCAGTAACAGGGCCGGCCTTGCTCCCAGCACTTGAGATCTGCAAGTCATATTCCCCCTGCTGCGGGGACCAAATTAGCCATCACAAGAAGCAGGGTCTTCTCTGTTGCAACCTCAGCACTTCCAAGAGCTTGAGGTTCTTGCTTGAGGTTGGGAACTCAAGCAAGAACCCTGGGAACCCTTGAGTTTCCTAGGCCTCCTCTCTTTTGGGTGGGACAGTTCTTCTTTCAAGCATTATTTCCGCCTGACCACTTACCGTATTTTTCGCTCTATAAGACGCACTTTTTCTCCCCTCAAAACTAAGGGGAAATGTCTGTGCGTCTTATAGAGCGAATGTGCCTGACACCCGGGAAGCTTCCTGCCCGCCCGCGGGCACCACCAGGCCGGCATGTGCTCAGCGTGCCCTGCTCCACCGCGAACTGATCACCCCCACCCGGAAGCTCCCCACCTCCTCCCCCCACGCCAATCCTTTAAAGCCTCTGCCGCTCGCTCGCACTGTCATCCCGTGCCGATCCGCACCTCCCCCCCACGCCAATCCTTTAAAGCCTCCGCCGCTTGCTCGCACTGTCATCCCGCGCCGATCCGCTCCCCCCCCCCCCCCACGCCACTGCCGCGGCAGGCACAGATGAGGCTTTAGAAGCACGATCCTTCTAAAGCCTCCGCCGCCCTCACTGTCATCCCCCATTGCCATCCCGCGCCGATCTGCTCCCCCCCGCCCCACGCCACTGCCGCGGCAGGCACAGATGAGGCTTTAGAAGCACGATCCTTCTAAAGCCTCCACCGCCCGCACTGTCATCCCCCATTGCCATCCCGCGCCATCCCCCACCTCCCCCCACACCACAGGGGGCAGGCACAGATGACGCTTTGCTTTAGAAGCACAATCCTTTTATTAAAGTTTAACAGGTTAAGAAACAGTATACATTGAAGCAGCGTTCTCTTTGAGATGTGAGAGAAGCAATTGACAATGTAAAGAGCTGGACACATGGACTGAGCAGTCAAATAGACATTGTTTCTTCCAAAAGCCTTTTGATAAAATCCATCAACAGACTCTTGAGAAAACCTGGCAGTGATGGAATAAGGGCTGTGTGTGCACACACATGTTGTCCTATGGATCAGTAACTGATTACAGAATTGAAAGCCAACATTGAGAATGCATGGTATTCTCACAAGATTCTGCATTAGGATCAGTGCTTTTCAACCTGTTCATAAATGATCTGGAATTAGAAGTGAGCAATAAAGTAGCCAAGTTTGCTGATGATACTAAAATTAAAAGGGATTGTGAGGAATTCCAGTGGGACCTCTCTGAGCTGGGAAAAAGGGCATCAGAACGGCAAATGCTTTCAGTGTAAGCAAGTGTAAAGTTAGCATGCTGGGGGGAAAGAATCTCATCTTCAAGTTTAAGCTGATGGAATCTGAACTAGTGCTGACAGAAAGGGTCTTGAGAATGTGGGGGACAGCTTGATGAAAATGTCAAATGTTAGGAGGAAATGCCATAATTAGGAAAGGAATTGAAAATCAAATTTCCAAGATCATATTCCTCTTACACAAATCTTTAATATGACCATACTTAAAGTATTGTGTACAGTGCTGGCCACCACACCTGAAAAATGACATTGTTGGAAAAAGTGCAAAGAAGGGCAACTAAAACAATCAAGGGATTGGAGCAGCTCCCCTATCAGACTTTGTTACAACAACCAGGATTGCTTCTCTTAGGAAAATGATGAGTAATGGGAAGCATGGCAAAGATGTTCAAAATTATGCATGGTGTGAAAAAGTGGAAAGTGGGACATTTTCCTCCTCTCTGAAAAAAAAAGGGTTAATCCCCATGAAAACACCCATCACTCCTTTGTTCTGAAAAAAAAAAAAAAGATTCAACAGCAGAAGTGTAGTGAGCTTGAAATACCTTTTGGGAATGGAAGGGAAGTTCCCCACAATTCAGCTTTGTCTTTCAAGGGTTGGGCCTTTTAATACCTCATGGATAATTAACTGGGACTTCTAAATGCTTAACAAAAACAATGTGGATATAAAGTTCCCTTTCCAATTGAGGATACAAGAAACACAATTATTATAGTGATCTCTGCAACTGTGCAAATGTTAGATTTTCATGCCCTTGGTCCAGAGGAAGAAATGACACACAAGAGACCACTGAGTGAACATTTCTCTCAACTCAAAAGGATGCGTAGATGCAGCCCGAGTTTCTTAAGCATCACTTTTAAATATGAAAAAAAGAGAGAGAGAAAAGTTGGAGGATTGAATTTAGGTCTCTCCTCATTGCTCACCTTCTCTGTCTAAGATAGAGGCAAGAAAAACCAGAGAGAGCAGATATGCTGGGGGTGTGCAATCAAAAGAATTTTGTTGTTAGTCGCAAAGTCGTGTCCAACCCATCACGACCCCATGGATAACATTCCTCCAGGCCCTCCTGTCCTCCACCATCCCCCGGAGTCCACTCAAGCTCACACCAACCGCCTGTGTGACTCCATCCAGCCACCTCATCCTCTGCCGTCCCCTTCTTCTTTTGCCATCTGTTGTTCCCAGCATTAGGCTCTTCTCCAGGGAGTCCTTCCTTCTCATTAGGTGGCCAAAGTATTTGAGTTTCATTTTCACTATCTGGCCTTCTAAAGAGCAGTCAGGGTTGATCTCCTCCAGGACTGACCAATTTGATCGCCTTGCGGTCCAAGGGACTCGCAGGAGTCTCCTCCAGCACCACAACTCAAAGGCCTCAATCCTTTTGCGCTCGGCCTTCCTTATGGTCCAGCTTTCACAGCCATACATTGCAACTGGGAAAACCATAGCCTTGACTATACACACTTTTGTTGGCAGGGTGATATCTCTGCTTTTTAGTATGCTGTCTAGATTTGCCATAGCTTTCCTCCCCAGGAGCAAGCATCTTTTAATTTCTTGGCTGCAGTCCCCATCTGCGGTGATCTTGGAGCCCAGGAAAATAAAATCTGTCACTACCTCCATTTCTTCCCCATCTATTTGCCAGGAAGTGAGAGGACCGGATGCCATGATCTTAGTTTTCTTAAAAATATTCAAAAGGATATTTACAGTTTATTCAGACCTACAGGAAATACATGTGGCATTGAAGGGACTGCAGAGATGAATTCTATACAAGTTGTTTTCATCCCCTAACAGTTACATGCACAGTCTGTGGGGGATGGGGGGGTCATGCACACAGTATGCTAGAGGCACATGAGAGTAAAGCAACTGGGATTAAGAGATCCCAACACTTCCCATAGTTTATTAAATAGTTCAGTAAACCATTTGATTCAGAATATTTTTTTTCTTGTTTTCCTCCTCTAAAAACTAGGTGCGTCTTATGGTCAGGTGCGTCTTATAGAGCGAAAAATACGGTAATTTTACTGTTGAATGATATCCTGATTACTTGTTTTAAAGAAATGTGTTTCGTTGGTCTTATTTATTTATTTTTGTATACAACTTCAGAGCTGGGCTTTTCTTCTTTTTTTTAAAGAAGCAGTATAAACACTTTGGAGGTAAACATATAACGGCTGTGTAAGCCCAGAGCATGGTCTGAAGGCCTTGTCATGTGGAAGCTAAGCAGGGCTGGGGCTGGCCTGAGCTTGGAGGGGAGACCACCTGAAGACTGCATGTTACCACCTTGAGTTCCACAATGGGGCAAAGGCGGGATATAAATTTAATAAATAAAATAGGTCCAAGGTGCCACAGAAGTAGGACAACAACTGGCATGGTTTGCCCAGAGGCAAACAAGCCATCTTTCTGCTTGTTTAGGAGTTCTGCATACAGCACCTTCTTCCTCCTTTTCCATCCTAGGAAAGGGCGGAGATCTACTTGAGTCTCCCCAAAGCCTCAGCTGCACAGCAGCCTCCTCTGGTTGGGTCAACCCAGCTGTCTTTGCTTGCTTTTTCCAGCACTGAAAGCCTCTGTTCCCAAGGACAGCATGTCTATATGCCCGGTTGCCTTCAAGAAGCACTGATTGCAACCCAGAGAGGAATTTCAAGTATGTATCATGTTTGCTCTCAAGAAAAGTTTGAGTGGGAACAATCCAGGGCTGCCTCTGGAAGCTTAAGTACAGAGCGTTTGTGGATTCATGGTGGGGATGTGCCAAAGCTGGGGAGTCCAGATCATTTGGTAGGCTTCCTGCCCAGTTCTGATCTGACGTTGAGAAGCAGGCCAAGTCCAGGTGGGGTGTGGTCTGTCGAGCTTCGTCTCTAAAATGAGCTTTGCACTGTTTTTTTTAATTTAAAAACCCCTAAGGAAATTTGTGGAAATAGCTGTTTTTGTGCAATTTGCACACATTTTGCAAATCCATGCAATTTGCATAAAACACAGGCCTGGTACCATTTGGAAGACAGAAATTACATTGGGGTAGCATGATTTGCACAGATCACCCTAGAACTGCATGGTTTCCAGCTCCTGATTTGCAGACATAGAATATGTGCAAGTTTCTTTAGTGTTTAGAAGGAAAAACTGTTCATCTGGGAAAAAATTCAGGTAGAAAACAAGGAGTCAGTGCCAGCATGGGTCAGATTAACTGGAATCCAGGGGAGTGAATTTTGAAAATCTGATTTTCACCTCCTTGCAGGATTCCTCACACATCCCAAATTCATGGTGCTAAAATAATATGCAGAGGAGCACAAAAACATCCTGCTCTTGTGATTCAGTTTGTAGCTCTTCCCCACACATTCCTTGGGAAAACCAAGAGCCTTGAGTACGTCAGCCTGGAACTGGCACCACCTCAAGAACACGGCGTTCTTTGTTCTCATGGGGTGCTCCAGCTGGGTTTATGGGGCACCTCTTCAGATGGATGGTGCAAGCTGCAGGGACGAAATGCTCCGCTATACAAAGCCCATCCTGCACAAAGAAAGCCAGCATGTAAGGAATTGTCTAGATTTCTATGTGCAGGGATTTTTTGAAATCTACAAAAATGCATTCCATCATGTGAATGTCTGCCTGCCTTCTGCAGTACAGCCCAGGAACAAGTCAGGTGAGGATTAGGCTGGTGCCTCCAGGTGCTTTTCCAGGTTGTCATCAAGCTGAAATGATGATTCACCTGTAGAATTTCCTGGAGCATCCAGAGGGCAATATCTTCCACAGTTAATCCTCCAGTGTTTTTCCACTCTTCTTTCATCTTCGCTTCTTCTTACAAAACAATTTGTGAAGGAAATATGGAACTGTGTCTTTTGGTTAGTGACACTGACAGGCTCTGGATGGCCCCCAAAGGCCAAATTCTAAGTCACTGGAATCTGTGTCACACTTACCTGCCATAGGATGGAGCTGAAAGAGTGTGTGTTGGTGCAGACACGTTTGGCAGCCTCTTAAACACAGGGAGAAAGAGAAAACGCCATCCTATGCATGCATGCCTGGAAGCAAGTCCAACCAAGTTGGATGCTCAGCAGCTTGCTGCTCTTTATGAAGTTCCCTTTATACAGCTAGAACTGCATGCAATGCTTGGTTCCCCTGACAGATAACGGCTGCCTTCTCCTTTCAATCCCTCCCTCCCTCCCTCTGCATGACCCCACTGGGCCCAAACCTTCTTTCTGTGTCACCCAAAAGTGTAAGATGAACCCTGCTGGAGCAGACCAAAGCCCTACATCCTGTTACCACAGTGGGCAACCAGATGCCTCCATTTTATTTATTTATTTATTTTCCGATTTATACCCTGCCTTTTTCCTCAAAGGGCTCAAGGCAGCTGACATCATTCTCCTCCTCCATCTTATCCCCACAACAACCACCCTGTGAGGTAGGTTGGGCTGACTGTCCCAAAGTCACCCAGTTGGCTCCATGGCCGAGCGGGGACTAGAACCCAAGCCATCGGAGTCCCAATCCCAATCCCATGCCCTTAACCACTGCGCCACACTGGCTCCATTAGCAGGACAGAACAATCCCAGCCTCCTATTCATGTTCTCCAGAAACTAGGATGAAGAGGCAGGCTGCCGCCAGCCCTGGAGGTCATATATCACTCTCAGGAGCTGTAGCCATTGATGACCTTCCTGCCCATGACAGAGGATGTGAGAACAGGTGCCTCTAGAGGGAGGGGCAGGGAAGTACCTAAAAGCAATGGTGACCATCCATTGTCCAGTCTTTGCTGCAGAGGGAGAGAAGTCTGAGTGATTGTGCAGTTTCTAGAATTCTCTCCTTAAGGGCTTCCCACTCCTTGGTGGGTAGATAGGCAGGAACTTGGTGGGTAAGAAGTACCCAAAACGATCCTCGGGCTTCTACAAGATCATGGCGAAGGAACGAACACCCAACAAAGCAGCATCACCATGGAGGCTGAAAAAACTGTGTTGTATTTAACATCCTTACAAAAGAAGTAGAATTACAATTAATGTTTCCATTTCTGGCAAATGCGTCTAAGTATGTACAAGATTCTCTGTGCCAAAGTTTCATATATGCTCTCGATTGAAGGTGATACATTCAAAAATAGACACGCCCCAGCAACCCCCCCCTCAAAAAAAATCAGGTGTCTACAACGAAGGGAGGCAGACGTTTGGGCTTTTTCTCTTTTGGTCGAACACACAAAAAGGATTTTCTGCGTATCCCTTTAAAGCTTTAGTAACTACACATGCACCGGGAAAGAACAGCCCCCGCAGAGTGCGTAAAAGCTACGCCTGGTGTATCACCAGGTGGTTGTGGTGTTCCAAAGGGGAAGCAAAGGAAATATAAAGCACCATCCCAGAGTCAAATTACTACCCTAGAGACTTCAATAGGGTGGAAAGAGTTGTTTTTTTAAAAATCTGCATATGAAGCACAGGGTGGGGAAGAACTCCACTGAAGGAGTCCAATTCAGCCGATTTGGGTTTTGTCCACTCTGGCAAGAAAATGCAGCTCCGTAGGACATCCCGTAGGCACACAGCTGCCCTTCTGGCTCTGTTCTGTGCTGCATCTCCATGTTCTCAGACATCTTCTGCACTTTTCTCTCTCTCTCTCTCTCTCTCTCTCTCTCTCTCTCTCTCTCTCTCTCTCTCTCTCTCACACACACACACACACACACACACACACACACAGCAAGAATGAAAGCTCAATGCTGCAACCTCTAAACAATAGGCAAATCTGCATCTCTTGCTATATGTTTACTCTTGTCCACAGTCTCATTTGCCAGACCTATAGAGCGTGGCGTGTAATATACAGAGTGTGGAGGCCTCCCTAGGGACCTGGATAGATGGGAAGCTTGGGGAGTTCTTCCACATTGCCAGTTTTCCATGTAGCGGGAAAGAGCTCTCCCCTGGCCAAGTCTGCTGGTACGTGCAGAGGCTTCAGGGAGTTGTGGGCCTTGCTTCTCACACCATGCCCAGCTTTGGAAACTTCAGGGGGACAAGCAAGTGTCTCTGACTCCAAGTTCCCCCATCAGCTTGAATGACACTAAGGCAGAAAGAGAAACATAGTCTTCCAGGAGCTTTAATTCAATTCAGACGATGAGAATTCGTAACACAGCATGGCAAACCATGGTTTGTGATACTTCAGCACGAGGCATAATCAGAAACCATGGACTGACCTGCTTGTAAAGCAAGGTTTATGCTAGCTTGTATTGCCATTGTGGTCTAATTCCAGGGGCCACTGTCCCATAGAACATGGGGCAATGAGCAGATGGAAGATGGAACCAACTCCACTCCTCTAAACCATGATCTGAACTGGTTACAGGAGCAAATCCATCAGAGAAACTCTCTGTTTGTGAAGCACTGGAAGAGGCTCAACCAGCCAGTGGCAGATGGAAAGACAAGACATTGTCATGGACAACAGACCATTTCAGAGACTTCCCCAAAGGACTTCATTCCTGATGCAAAATGACCATTCCAGTGTTGCGTAGCAGGACAGGAGTTGACCTCCCAGGAGCACCGTGTGTTCTGAAAGAAGAGTGTGAAACCAGGTCGCCAAACTCTGGACAGACGGGTCTTCGCCATCTTCTTCTCAAACCCACTTCCCATCTGTATTGCTAATGCGTTGTTTTTATAACATTCTACCCTGTGCTCCAGGTGTTAAGAAACACTGGAAAAGTTAGGAAAGAGAAGACCGCACCACACAAACAGGGACAAGGGCAGGGGGTGATGCATATATGGATTTCTCACACGGAAAACAGCACTGGGGCAGTTTAAGCTCAGGCAAACGTACTCCTAGAAGTCACAACTGCAAGGGTGCAGTCCAATTCTTTTTCTGAAGGCCCAAGTCCGTTTCTGAGAAGTCAGCAGGGGTTGCATTTCAGTGTTGGATGGGCCAAAAGTGAAAGCAGGGGCCTTAACCGCCATCACATTTCAGCTTAAATTTCTTCGTGCCAAGAACTAAGCCAGGAACACAGTTTTCTGAATGGAGGAAAAACCTGCAGAAAAGCTGGGAAATGACCCAAGTATCCGCTGTTGAGGCAAAGGAGTTGGGACCAGGATGAGGAGGCATGACGGGCCAGATGGGGAAGTTGGACCCAGAAGCTGAATTCTGCCATCTGCATAATTAAGCAAAGTACACTTTTTCCTTAATTGCTCAATGCATTATTGTATTCTGGGGAAGAAAAGCAAGCAATGCAGACCTCTGAAGCCTCTCTCTAACCCCCAGGCTTCTTTCCTTCCTGAAATGTCGCTTTCCAACATATGTCTGCATCCACAAGGGCTGAAAACTTGCTTTGTTTTTAAAATGCCTGCTGAGGTTATACCTTGTATACAGACGGGAAGTGTGGATTTTTCCACCGCGTGAACGACAGCTACCTGGATTGCATCCCGCTTGTCCCTTTCTCTTTTTACCTCTCTCACACTTTAGGAAGGCTTTGTTTGCAGTTATGTTTCACTTTTAACAAACATTTTAAACACATTTGAAGGCATTGTTTACCTTAGAAAATCTATTTTTAGACTGGAACAAGGTGTTACTAAGACAAGGACAAGCCAATCTGCACCTTGCCCAGCCTTGCTCCAGTAAGTGGCAAAATGGCTGTGTGGTTGCCAGTCAGCACCGCACAAGACTGGCTTCGGCTGCAGACCACAAGAAAAGGTTTCCCTTGAGCTCGGTCCAGAAGAAGAGCAGAAGGCTGTACATAGGACCAGAATTTAGTGTCTGCGTTTCTGTGATGGATCCACTGCTAAAATTACCCTGAGATTGTTAGGAGACTAAATTCCTGCAGCTAATACAATGGTCTGCACTTAATCTACACTCCTAGAATCATGACGCACACAGAGCTCTGAATGTAATAGCTTCTTCAACCAGAAGCCAGAAAGGTTTTAGGTGAAAGTACTTCTTGAGCTTGAACTCAACTCACTGCAAGCATTCAGGAGTGGTAGTTCTTCCATTATCTCCTACGCAGGAGCAGCAGTTGAAGGTTTTTCTTCTTTTCTATTCTTGCTGCTAAAGGCAGACACAGCAGGATGAAAACATGCCCTCCCTCTCTTGATTTACATGGGGCTACAAGAAAGTGTACACCAGTCAAGAGGTGTAACGCAGCATGCAGGGATCTCACATAAGCATGGTGCACACCCTACCAGCACTGTTTTATGATTGATATGAGGGATAGCCAATCAGCATTGGGCACCAAGGGGTGCTGGTCCACTCCAGGGCAGGTTGCACAGGTCACCAGTCAAGTGAAGTGATGTTGCATGGAAGAATTTCACGCCAACTCCCCTTACCAGCACCATGCTTCATGACTGACTGGAGGGCTAGCCTATCAGCACTGAACATGGGTGGGTGCTGATCCACCCCAGGGCAAAGGTCTGATGCAATCCCTACCAACGCCATGCTTCGTGACTGATGGGACGGTTAGCCAATCAGCACTAAGCATGGACAGGTGCTGATCCACCCAGGGCAGGTTGCAAAAGTCCAATGCAGACATCCTGTGCAGCTCCAACTCTCCACCATGGAGAGACAGACAAAAGGAGGAAAGCCATGCCATAAGATGGGCACAGAGAAGCTAACAGGTGAAGTGGAGTTATGGAGCAAGGGCAGGGCGAGAAGTGCCTTCCAGCACTCCCGAATGTGGAGGGCCAGCCTGGTCATCTTTGCCAAATACAAAGCTGTGCTTATTATCTAACATGAATTACCTTCGCAAAGTGGCCGACCTCCCCATCCATTCTTGCACCCAGGTAATTATAAAATTGTGCACCCTGACTATCTTGTTCATCATCTTTACCCATCCCGGCAGTCTTGATAGTTGCCTGTGATCCAGTAACAGATCTGTGCATATTTGAGGGGCGTGATGCGAACGGCCACATTGAAATCCTGGGGAGAACCATTGGTGTCAACCCACTGATGCCCAGAAAATATCCCAATAATTTTACGTTCCCATTTATGGTTCTGTCTCTTCCACATCCGCACATAGACACCGGAACCACTGGCCCCGGGCTGAGCGTCGCACTGCTGATACAAGAGATCGTAGGTTTCATCTTTGACATCGCAGAAGCGGTACACCAGATTTCCTGGCCGATCGTTGTCATAGCCTGAGAAATGGATCCTCCCACCGGGCAGCTGCCGTGCTGGTGGGCTCACGCCTATTTTCATGAACTTTCGCTTGTGAGGTTTCTTGAGCTCCAACAGAGCATAGTCATAATCCATACCAATGTCATTCGCATTCCCTTTGATCCATCCTTTGGGAACATGTGTCCGTTTCACTCGGATCCACTGAAATTTCATCTTCTCTGGCTCTGGAGAGCTACTGATGTTTGCCCCCTTGCTGCCGTCTTTCAGCCTGGACCTCAGGAATCCCACCCGAAGCTTCTTGGCTCCCTTGACATAACTCTTGCCATCATGGATGCAGTGAGCTGCTGTTAAGACATGCTTTTCAGCCACCAGCGTCCCTGTGCAACCTGTGGACAACTTCACAGAAGTGGAAAAAGGGTAGTTGAGCAAGAAGTCCTTGCCAAAAATACTAAACCTGGTGTCATAACCGTAGATTTGCCTCTTTGTCCGAGATCGGCTCTTTGCCCCTGAATTGCCACCAGTAACGATGTAGATGCCGACTTCAGTCTCAGTGCGAGAACCATTGGAGTACAACGTCTCATAGGACAAGTAGTCTTTCACCTCTTCGTAAGTTGGTAGTGGGATATGCTTGTGGCAAGATGGTCCACATGGGGACACCACTTCCAGTCTGGCTTTGGCATCAAACTGTGGCTTGTCCAAATTCATAGTTAATTGTGGCAACACAACTGGGACATTGTAAGCTGGCCAGGTTGGCTTCCCATAGGTACGAGAGGGGAGAACACCCTTTGCGGTCCAGAGGAGAAAGAGAAGGGCTGGTAGGGCAAACATGGTGAACACAGGTCTGAGAAAAGGAAGCGAAACTCTTATTATTAAAGGGTAAAGCATTAATGCACCTTGCAAAATAAGTAAAACTCTTTGGCTATACATTTAAAAACTAGCTTTCTACTGCTTTCATTGTCAGCATCTTGGGAGCTGTAATTGGTAAGGAGTGGAAAATTTACATGCTGGGTCTCTAGGGAAAGGACATGATTATTATTCTGTTTTAAAAGTATACTGCGGCAAAGCCATGCCATTATTGCTTTCTCCTCACTGGACAAGACCATGGACATGCATTTGCAAGACCCGGACTCAGATTTATTTCAGCAGTAAAGATTCTCTGAAGGCCATCCTGCAAGGCCATCTGGCTCATCCATTGCTAAAATGGTGAAATTGCTCTCTGCATAGCTATAATCGAAGAATGCTGACAAACCAGAGCCTCTGCAGAGCAGGGTTTAGAAACCAAGGCCTATGAAGAAAGTCCCAAAGAACTAAGCACATTTCTCTTAGAGAAGATTACAGGGAGGCATGCCAAGTGTTGAGCAGTAGTTGGACCCAACTTAGCTCTGTAACTAGAACTAAGGACTGGAACCAACAAGGAGCCAAGTTCTGGCAACAGTTCAAGAAAAACATCCCAACTGCTGGACTGTCTTTCACTGGGACTGTGTAGATGGAGGCTGGATAGCCAACCTTCAGGTATATGGTAGTTGCAACCTGCACTGAACAGGGAGTTGGAACAGAAGACCTCCAAGGCCCCTTCCAACTTGACAGTTCTATGATTTAACAAGAAACACTGAAACACGACTTCTTATTGTCTGACCCAGTGTCATGCAGATGTATGCCCTTTTATTATAGTTATGCTCTCTGTACCTGACCTCCATCCAAAGGGATCAGAGGAGCAGAGGTGTCCTTTAAACCTTTTGACAGCCCTGTTAGGCTGAGCCAAGACAGAGACATGTTGTCCAATGGCTGAGTGCAGATTTGAAGCTGGACTTCCCTGATCCTAGCCCAATCCTCTGTCCATGAGACCCCCCAGCTCAGTAGGCTGCTAACAAGATGATTCCCACGGTTGAGGCACACCAGGCGAGGTGTGAGAAAGCAAGACACATGATCTCCCTGTTCAGCTCTTGCCACCTAGCGGGTGCTTTGCTCCACAGCCGTCAAGGAACAGTTTCTATTTAAGCAGACTCCCTCTCAGACTTGGCTTGGGAAGCTGATTACAGCAGGACGGCAAAATGAGAGGACTGGGCAGACTTACACATAAGCTTCATTTTCCACACACAGAAAAACCCTTTCAGATCCTGCCTGGTGTCCCTCCATCCCTGCTCACGGCTCGTTCGAACAGCAAGCTTGCAAATTGTCTGTGCAAATGCCAGGCGGAGGGGGAGGGGGGCTCCAGCAGCACAGAACAGCAGGCACTAGAACGGTATCAAGAAAAATTCGGGCATCGGGTTTGTTTGAACATTAGCCAGGCAGCTGAAACACCACAGGGGTCAATGCAGTTCCCTGCAGCCAAGCGGGAGAGAAGCCCCTGATGAGGATTATTCAAACAAACTGCGGCTCAGAGGTGGCATTTATGCCTATTGAAACCCAGCTGGGGTGGAGCCAGTAATGGCCAGAGTGGCTCAGCATCATTCCCAAATGGAGCAGATGGCAACCTCTCCTGTAAGGTGGTGGCCCACAGCTGGGCAAGGGAAAAAATGCCTTTTGGCCTTTTCTGGACAGCTTTCTCCGTCCAAACCCAGAGCTGCCCGGCATGGTGCTGGGGGCTGCTAGGAAGGGACTGCTCTGCATCAAGCAGCCTGCTATAACAGTGATTCCAGATGTGTTGGGGATGATGGGGTTGCAGTCCAACACCTCTGGGGATCACCAGGTGGAGGCAGGTGTGCTGGTTAAGTGTATTCATGAATCAGTACTACTCATGAGGTAGCATTGATTCAAGATAGACTGAAAAACAGAGATGCATATTGCAAGAGCACAACTAACACACGTGCTTTTCTTCTCTTGCATCTTCCTTGGCTCATTCCAAGCCTGCTAAACCTTGCTAGGTGACATACTTCAAGAGTTGAGCCTATGAATGTATGTGCAAGCTTTTAGGTCTTCCATTGTTGCTTTCTTGAGTGTTTAATTGGATGCAACCCTCTTTTCCCTTGTGGATTAGCCAGTTTTCCTTAATAGGAGGAAAAGGTGCTTTGCTCTCTCCAGATGCGGATTCCTGTCTTGTGGACAGTTTTGTCCAGCAGATGGCATCAAAGAGAACTGTCTGCTTGGGGTCTGGGCTGGCCATCACAGAAAGCACATTCTGCCTCCAAAGAGGGCGAGTGTCTGTCCAACACTAACAGCACCTGGACGGGTTAGCAAAAGACTGGACTGGAGAAGGAGAGAGGACCCAACAAAAGTTGGGTGCTATATTGCAGAACTCTTCCCATCCCCAAGAAATGTGAAATTGGATTCATCTTTATCTTGCTTTAGAGGAGCATAAAAACTATTTGCTCCTGTTGGGATTTTATTGTTGAGTGATGTTAAATCATCGTGTTTGCATGTCAATGCCAAACAGACTTTAACAGGCCTTTTCCAGTGCTGCTTTCTCTCCAGAATTTCAGCTGGTATCTCTCATTATCCCTAAAGTTTGGGCACGTTGGTGGGGGCTGATGGGACTTGAGTGCCAAACAATCTGCATGAATCCAGATTAGGGAAGGCTGGTAGAGGGTTCTACACCCTCAGGAGTTCTGGAGGTGATTGGAGGAAGGAAAGACAGACAAAGATCTACGCCTCTTCTAAGGGCAGATTATCTCTCCATACCCAAAGCAAAGACTCATTCTAGTTAAGATTATTTATTTCATTTCAACCCTGCCCCACAGCTGAAGCTCTTTGGGAAGTTTACTACAACACACACACGCACGCAAATGCACACCCACACCCACAGTCCTCCACCAGTAGAAGTAAGGCCAGTGCAGTGAATCTCACAAAGTTTTGCTTCACACAACACAATAAGCCAGAGTACTGGCTCTGTATGGGTTGTCACTGAATCACGAGTTCTTGTTGAATCATAGTTTGTTGTGTTGTCTGAACCTAGCCATGCTAACAAACCAGGGCTTGTCAAGCTCAAACAACCCACAAAGAAAATCCATCGGGTTGTGAAGTGTGGGATGTTAGTGATTAACAAACCATGGTTTGTTGGCACAGTTGGGGTCACACAACACCAGAACCCATGATTCAACAACAAGCTGCACTCAAATCATGGCTTGTGGTGTTGCAGGAACCAGGTCAATGACCGGGGATAACTACTGGATAATTACTTTTTTGTGTTCACACAAGCTATTATTTCTCATGTCCTCTATTTCCAGTGTTCACATAGGTTTACAGAAATACAAAGAATCTTTGGTGGAGGGAACCTTAAAGAGAAAACACACACACACACACAGGAGCTCAATTAAGACTAAGCATGATCAGTGGACATGACTGTTGACTGGATCAGAGGTGTGGGGAGGACAGAAAACCAAAGGGAGGGGGAATGTTTAGTTGGCCAGAACAAAGGAGAGGAACACTTCTCATACTGTAACATTTTGTTGTAGTTCCCACCTGCAGAATCAATTTCTTCTGGCATGCACTTTAGGCATTACAGCACTAAGCATTCTTGACCACATGGAATATTTGTCAGTATTGACTGCAGTCAGCTGACCACAGGCCAATGCCAGCCAGTCAGCTGACCAGTGATGTCATGGATGTACATTATATATTATCTGGATGAAATATGGACAGCCCTATTCAGGTCTCAGGAATATGACATGGAAAGAGCATGGATTCATTTTCCATATATATCTGCAAGCCACAAATCACCTTTCAGAAAAGACATCCATTTTATACTTGTAAAGTTTTTGTCCTTTTCGTTCTCTCTCAATCTCACGCTTTCTCTCTTTTAGTATTTAGGAGGTGTTTCTTCAAACCTACTAATTAAAAATATTTCCTGCAACGTAAGACTGGAGAGAAAAACCCTGGGTGAAAAGAAGCGTCCACTGAATTTTGCTATGAAGACAGTTTTTCCATGGGGCACGAAAGCAAAGTGATTAACAGGGGAGTGGGGGGAAGGGTGGCCAAAAAGTGCTTCTTAAAACCAATTACAGAAGGAGAAGTTAGCTACAGTTACCACTCATGCCAAAATAGCCAAACAGCTTTCCTTGGCCCGAACAACTTGCAAAAAACACAATCAAGGGAGCTAAAGGGTATTTTAAGGATTACAGAAGCTTTTGGCTGTATCTAAAATGCAGTTCAGGACTGCAAAACTGTGGAGCTTGGCAGAGCAGCCTCTCCAAGTTGTTGCTTCTCAAATCCCTGCTAATTTGAAGGATGTAAGATGGGACGGGCTGGAAAAGCTAAAGCAGATTGTAAGAATGTCCAGCCTAGTGTATCTGCCAACACATGTGGTGGACACAGCAGGTGTGTTGGCACATCTGCCAGAATGCCCCCACATGCAAAAGTAATGGGATCATTGCGTTATACTGTTACCAGCTGACAAAGTTACTTTAAGAGTGACTTCGTGGTGCTTGTCTCTTCTCCAGTTTTACAACAATAATGTAGATGTTTGCTGAAAGGAAGATGTTCTGGAAGCCACAGAGCAATTGTTCCCTTCCTCTTAGAGTCCCCTCTGGACCATCTCATCCACTTTTTCAGGACTTTATGTCTGCAGGTGCTCATGGTGACTACAGATCAGCAAACTTAAAGCTGGGAAGAAGGGGAAAGTAGCTTATTGTAGAGCACAAGCACTGCCCATGCCTGCTGGGGAGGATGGGTGTTGTAATCTGGAGGGCCCCAGGTTGGGGGAGACTGCAGAAAACAGACCCATGGGCTATCTCTGTGTAAGACATCTTCATACGTCCCAGTCTTCCCCATGAGGTCCATTTTCGAGAATGGGATTACCAGTGGCCCCAAAATAGCCACCCAATTGAGCTGTGGGCTTCTGGATGGTACCACCCTGTTCCAGAGCTATCTAGCATCCATACAAAGCCACTGGGAGTCGTCCTTAGGGGATATTGAGCCAAGTGCTATGAGCACACTGATGATGCTCAGCTCTATCTCCCTCGCAGTGGCAATTGAATCAGAGAGACTGTGCAAGTCGCAGACCAGTGTCTGGACTCAGCAATGGGCTGGACGAGGGCCAACAAGCTGAAGCGGAATCCTGGCGCGACAAAGGTCTGTGGATGAGTGGTTCCCAAGTCAAGGAGCGAGGCTCATTTCCTGTTCTGGATGGGGTCCTGCTCCCTCTGCAAGAGGAGACGCTCAGTCTGGGTGTATTCTTGGCTCCACCACTTGGAGTCCCAAGCAATGGTGACCACATGGAGCACCTTTCCTTATCTCCAGTGGGAACACTAGCTGGGGTTGCTCCTTGACAGGGAGGGGCTGGCCAAGGGGATACAGCCTCCAGCAGCCTTAAGACTGGATTACTGCAAGACGCGCTTTGCAGCTGGTGCAGAATACAACAGTTGGGGCAGCCTTGCAGCCCGCACCTCCTTTGTCAAGGCAACTAAGTGCACTGCCTGCCTATTGGGTACCAGCCAGATTTAGGGTCCAGCCCTGAACAGCTTGGGACCAGATACCTGAACGAGTGCCTACTCCCTTATGGACCTCCCCCATCATGGAAGCCATTAAAGGACATTGTCCTGGTGATGCCACACATGCTCCACCAAGAGAAGATCCCTCAGTGGGGTGGTCTGCTTTCTATGGAGTTCAGGTAGACAACACCAGTGTGTTGCTTTGGGCATCTGAAGAAGACCTCTTCGTTCTGGGAAGTCTTTTCCACAGACCAGCCACGGTTTTAATCCTACCTTGTTTGAATGTGTTGTTTTTATTTGTTTATTTTTTTAAAGCTTTTTCCTGTTTACCACACCCAGATATGGAGTAGTGTTCCAATACAGCAAATAAAATAATTAAGATGGCTAACAATAAACCCAGAATAAACACAGTCTTGATCAAAGGAAAGCATAAAAACAAATACGGGAGAGACAGCAGCTGTTAACCATCTTTCCATATTCACAACCCAGATGGCTAAAGGAGAATTTTTCAAAAATCTTCCCATCCCTGTTCAAATAGTGGGGATTACAATCTAGTCATTCTCTCCCCCTGAGCAGCAGTGGCTCCCAATGGTTTCACCCTGCATAGAGAAGAAGCCACTCAAAACCCTGCCCAGAATAAGCAACTTTGCACACGTATGTCTTCACAGGTCCATGGGGACAATTTTGAAGCTAGTAACATTTGCTTTGCTGACATGGATTGCAAGAGATTCCTGAAAATGCTGCAGCCCAGCTCTTTTGCAACCAAGAAAAACCTTTGTGGGGCTAGTAGAATAGCTAATATCTCCAGGGTGTTACCCAGTAAAGCACACATTATGTTACTCAGCTGTCTTCACATGCACAGCCTTTGTGCCCTGGCTTTTCCAAAACATGCACCGCACATAATGTGCACAGGACACCCAGCCACAGGCACGCGACCCATTACCTCATTAAACAATGAATTATTGTTAGATGTTTGTTTTTAATCAACATTGCTCCTGCAATCCATAATCAGCACCTAAGATTTTGGACCGCATGGAATCAAGGCAGGGGAGCAAAGACCGGGCATGTAGATAAGGAGTTAAACATTAATTTCTTTCCAAAGAAACAGCTTTACATTATGCTCTTTGAAAGTTTTGAAACAAAAGTGAGAGCTTGTGGGTAGAGTTATGTTCTTGCGTCCACAAACAAGTTTCTTTCTGATAGTAACATGTCAGAGAATTCCCGTGTTTATAACGAAACTGTATACCAACTCTTAACTCACTCTCCCTCCCACACCTCCAAACTAGCATGTTGAAAAGTTGGGCCTCATTTTCTGGACAGAATGTTAGTGGGGGGATCATATGACTGAATTTCCTGCATATGAAGGCAAATAAATAAAAGATCTCTGCACACAGAAAGCTAGCATGTCAGGGAGAAGGCTTCTCCCTGAGAACTTGTTGTCTCCATACAGGGAATGTTTTGCAAGAAGGAAACCCTGGATTTAGAGATCCTCCTCTGCAGTCTGAACACAGTAGTGTTGCAGCTGAGAAATACCTTCATCTCCTCCTTGGCTGCCAGCAAGAAAAAGCCATACCGGCTGCTTCAGAAGGAGAGGAAGCGCAAGCACTCTTGTACTTCCCTGTTCCTCTGTCTTGCCCAAAACCGGAAGCGCTCTGATGTATGCCCAGTGCAGTTTGCAGTGACAGACAGACAGAGAGAGAGAGAGAGGGGGGGGGGGGGAAAGGACCTCCCTCAGCAGGGAATAATATAACCAGAAAGAAGCAGAAGTGTAGAAGCAGGAGAGTCCCACTAGGGGAAGGGCTGGAGCAAGCACTGAACTCCCCTATCTTGCCAGTGACCACACTGGGCTCCCGTACAATCCACGATATTCTTAGGCATTTTTACCTGATTTTCTGAGCACCAAGACCAAAGTGGCTGTTTTGGAGATGCAATAGTTGTGGAGATGACTGTGGGAAGGAGGTGGGAGCTTTTCACCAAGTGTTTCCCTTGCATCCTTTGCCACATCTAGCATGACTTAAGGACTACTCTCCTCGCCATAGAGCGGAACGGATGAGGAGCCAGCGTTCACAAAGCAGGGTGCAGAACACCAGCCCCAGGGGCCAAATTCAGCCCTCTTGGGTTCCAAGCCCCTTCCAGGGCTCACTAGGTGGCCACACCCTTTCCCAGGGCCTCGCCTCCTCCAAACACTGGTCAGGTTTGCTGGTTTCCCAGCTTTCGTGTCTCCCTTCTCCCCTATAAAGGGATTAGCATGTCTTTCCCAAGGCTTCTGTTACTGGTGGAAAGAGCCCAAATACACTGCTATTCTTGCCTTGCCACTCTTGTTGCAGCCGCCACTGGAATGCAGCCTCCACGAGAGCCTCTTGAGCGTGGATTTCACCCTCAGGCTGAGAAATAGTTAACACACTCGCCATGAATGCATGCATGATGGAAGCCCAAGAAGACCATACGGAGGGCATGAAATGGGAAGAGGCATTTGTTCCCCAAACTCCCAGGCAGAAGGAATTGCCCTGGAACACCACGACCGGTCACAGTTCCAGCCTGGCTCATCTCTGCCTCTGCACTGGGCGGCTGGTCTCCTGCACCAAACGTGCTGTACAAACACCCTGTGCTTCTTAGCAGTATCCGTGGCCCATGTAAGTAGCCATGATATGAGAAGGAAGGTGGCCTGATGGTTAGAATGCTGGACTGAAATTTATTTATTTAAAACTTTACTATACCATCCCATACTTAGATGTCTTGGAATGGTTTACAACAAATTAATCCCAGAAATAAAAATAACAGTTGCCCAGTATCCAATGTTAAAATATAAATCCACTAACTAAAGTTAACAATTAAAATACTGGGAGAATAAAAAGGTTTTCCCCTGACACCAAAAGGAAAGAAGCAGATCTGAATTCTAGTCCCCACTCAGCCATGAAGCTCACTGCAAAACTCTGGGTTAATCACTGGCTCTCAGCCTAACCTACCTCAAAGGGTTGTTGTGAGGATAACATGGAGAGGAGGAAAACCATGTACGCTACCTTAGGATCCTTGAAAGTGGAAAAATGCAGGCTATGAACACAATCATACTCTCTAAGCGGTGGCACTCCCCAGACTTGGTGTTGCATTCCCGAAGTCCCTTTTCCCACATGCAACGAATTAACCGAGAAAGAAGCTGTGGTCTGGAGAGGCTCTAGGGATACAAGCGCTGCATTTGCAAGGAAATAAATTGCATTTAAATAAAGGGTGGCTTCTTACAAATAATGGAAACATACACAGCTTTGAACACCACCCAGATGGAATTTGTATGGGTGTCTCTTTGCATGGGTGGAAACAGCTGTGCCAAAGCGGACACTGCTGCATGGAAATAAGTAACTCCTGTGTTGAAAAATCTGTGTTAACAGCATTATATTGTGAAACTTGTACAAGTGTCGTTCTTTTCTTTGTGCACCAATTAAGCATGCTTCTGTTAGCCATCAGAGTAAGCATGTCACAACACAGACCTGAAAAACTTTCTTACATGGCATTTGTGAACGTCTTAACTTTTTTTTTTTTTTTTTGGTAACCCTCCAAAACATTCAGAGTATGCATTCCAAAAGGTGCCAACAAGTTCTCTGCTAAATAATCTGGATTAAGAACCAGAAAATCGCAACCCCGATCAAAGAAGTCACCCAGCACTTGCAGAAGGCAGGCTGAATGCATGGTTTAATTTTCAGGAGCAAAAGCTATGAGCCAGAAGTCCCTGGTTCCAATCGTACTGCAGACACACGGAGGGGCAGGACTCAGACATGCCTGAAATTTCTGAAGCTTCCATTCTGGCCTACCTCACAGGATTGTTGTTGCATAACATATGTCTGTCCAACCCTAGGGACACTGAACAGAAAGTGGAAGTCACATGAAAAAAGAAGGACGGAGATATAAGAGCTGGTGCAATTTGCTGCCAAATACAACCACACTGGGAATCTCCAAGTTGTGACTTTGCAACCATATCTAAGACTCACTTCCGACACTTAGAACATAAGAATGCTGCTTAATCAGACCAAGGATCTGTCTAGTCCAGCATCCTATACACACAGTGGCCAACCAGCTGCCCGCACTGACCCACAAGAACAGCACCCTCCCACCCATGTTCCCCAGCAACTGGGGCACATGGGCATACTGCCTCTGATGCTGGAAGAGGCACCCAGCCATCAGAACCAGGAGCCACGGATAGCCTTCTTCTGCACAACTCTGTCCAATCCCCTCTTAAAGTCCCCCAAATGGACAGCTGTCAGTACATCTCAGGGCACTGGGAATAGGCGAATGAAGGAATTCATTCCCATGAGATGTCGTGAGGGCGCTACATGATTATGAGAGTCACTGAGCATGTGCAGAGTACCTTATTCTCACCACAGGACTGTAACTTGCTGGCAAGCACATGCTGGCCATGCAAAAGGTCCGGGTATCACCCCTGGCAGCTCCTGGCTAGAGGAGGGAAGTAGCCCTGTCCGAAAGCCTGGCGAGCCACTGCCAGTCTCTTAAGCCAGTCTTCCCCAACCTCCAGATGTGTTGACAACAACCCCTATCATTCCCATTCAGCCTCAGCCAAGCTGAGGTTATGGACCAGTACATCTGGAGGGCACCAGTTGGAGAATTCTGGAGATACTGGGCCAAATGGATCGGTGGCCTGACCGGGTGGAAGGCATCGTTGCCCTCCGAGATGAATGCAAACCATTCCCAAGAGTGCGTCTTGATGGGCAGCTTCGCAAAAGAAAAAGCAGCAGCAAGCTGGCCCATGGGACTGGGGTGAGCCAAGCCAGCCAGACAAGGTGAGTTGACAAGAAGGGAGAAGTGCAGCCAAGTTGCCGGGAAGAGTCACTGGACTTCGTCTTGTCCCATTCTGTGCCAGAAATGCCATCCCCGTGAAGAAGTAAAGGGCAAGGGAGGCCAGTACAGCCCCAGAGCCAGGGTCCTCTGTCAACCATTGATTCTAAAATGAGGAGCGGGGGTTGCTATAGGACTCGTCCTGGTCAAATCCCATGAACGAACAGGGGGATCCCGTTCAAAGTATGAGCTCCCAATCCGGCGAATCTCAACGCTCAGGGAAAAGGAGGCGAGATGAGGAGGGGGCGTCGACAGAGCAGCATCCCCTAACTTAGCAAGGGGAAGCCACTTTTCTGCCATTTGGTACCCAAACAGCGGATATCTTTAGGTATCCATCAGACCACTTGGCGACCATCGGCTTCTCCCCAAAACTACGCGCGCCTACTTGGAAGTAAATCTCCTGCCTCTGGAGCGGGGGCGGGGGTTACCCCGGGGCAAGCGCTCCTGCTTTGGGGATCGTCCCTTAAGTCCCTTTGCCCCATCCCGATTTCTTTACGGACTTACCTCGTCCTCGCTGCGATAGCGCCCTAGTTTAGGGCTTCGTGAGAGCAAAGCGGTTTTTTAGGAAAACAAAAATACAATGAGAAGAAACCAGGCAGGTGAAAACCGAAGCTCCGAAGCTCTCGCTTCTCCGTGCGTCTGTCCCGAAGCCGGAATCTTGACTACTAGCTCAAGGTTTGCTTGCTTTCCTGCCCCGCATGCGAGCACGCAGCCGGTGGGGCTTCCAGGTACTCCCCCAACCGCCCCCCAAAAACCCCCTCTCCAACGCACAGATCTTTGGGTCGCAGCCTGCACGGAGGCGGTGATGGTATTTTAGGGGAGGAGGAATAGGGGCGGCAGGCGCGATCTCCCCGCAGGTGTCCCCCCCAGCCCCCTTTTCCTGCTTCTGGGTGCTCTGGGTCACCCCCTCCAAGGAGAGGTGGCGGCGGAGGTTTGGGGGAGCCGGAGCAAAACTTCTGGACAAGTAAGCAGCCGGTCCTGCAGCGCAGGCGCCACGTGACTCAGCCCACCCCTTCCCTGCTGCTGGGCCATTATCGCCCCTCCCCCTCCCCTCCCCGCCCCCTCCCCGCCAACCCCCGCCCGGCTGCATCAGGCATTCCCCCTCGTGTGCACTGCGCGCCCCTCCCTGCGCAAACAGCGCGGGCCTGTCGCCCCCCCACCAGCCCCTGATCACTAACTCTCACGAGTGGGGCAGGAATTTGCAGTAGTTCAAACGCTGCACTGAACCTCCCCCCCCCCCACACACACACACACACGCACGCACATACACTGAAAAAAGGGCCCGGATCCAGGGAGGGGGGCGAGGGGGCATTTGCCCCCCCACCCCCAGCAGCTAATTCATACAGCCGCGCTAAAATATGAATATATAATCTACTTAGTGGGAGAATGTATAGATCTATTCTACTTGGGGTCGTCGACCCCCCGCCCCCCGAATCAGAGCCTGAAGAAGATAAAGAACAAAACGGGAGGAGGAAAAGCACCCCCCCCTCCGGTTTCCCAATAGACCAACTTTGGGTTTTGGTCCGTTCTACTTTCCCCCGCTGGTTTAAGTGAGTGAAAGATGGCTTTTTAAAAAACACGATTTTCCCCGAGAGAGCACAGAGTTTGAAAAAGCAGCTGGGCTGTAACTAGGGCAGAGGGGATGCTGAAGCTAAACAACAACAACGACAACAACGAGCAGCCATTTGCTGCATTGTTAAAAACTCAGAGACGGGGCATCGCAGAAAGAAAAGCAAGGAAAGAAAGGATGAATGAATGAATGGCTATTGGAATGTCCTGGGTTTTTTCCCTGTGGCTTCACTAGGCAGTAAGCCTCTGAATTCCAGGGGGCTTCCTTCTGCCTAAAACAGGCCCAAGAGTGCATTGTTCTCTTCGGAATGGCCATGAAGATGTGTTCGGGCAAGTTCAAACTGCCCTTCGGGATGAAAGACTCCCAGGATGTGTGGGGTTATCCGTCCTGGCTCAGTGGGCAAAGGCATGCTTGCATCCTGAAGATGCAAGCTCCAATCACTGTAGGATTGGATGGGTCTAGCAAAAGTCCTCACCTGAAACTCTGGGGAATTTGGCCCAATGTGTGTAAGAACATAAGCAGAACCACGCCGGATCAGACCAAGAGTCCACCTCATCCCACATTCTGTTCACATAGTGGCCAACCAGTTGCCCATGGGGAATCCAGAAACAGCAGTACTCTCCCACCCATGCTCCCCAGCTGCTGTGCATAGTTATACTGTTTTTGATGATGGAGGCAGCATAGAGCCATCAAGATGAATAGCCATGGAAAGCCTTCTCCTCCATGAATTTGTCCAGTCTCTGTTTAAAGCCACCTAAACTGACTACATCTTGTGGGAGTGAATTCCGTAGTTTATGCACTATGTGAAGAACCGTTTCCTTTGATCTGTCCTTGATCTCCCACTGGTCAGCTTTATAGGATCTCCTATGGGCCCTAGCATCACCAATCTCCTTTGTGGTTCCTAGTATTTTGAGAGAAGGAGAGAATGGTCTTCCTCCACTTTCTCAGGACATGTGCAGACGGAGACCAGAAGGACTTCCAGATGATTTGCATTACGTTGGCCAAGGTTTCTGTGCCCAACAATAGGCACGACTGCCCCCCCCCCCACAAAAAAATCGGTTGCTCAAAAAGAACTCTCAGGGGAACACAGAAGTGAATCATTCTGCGAGACTTGTTTGGCTCTAATCCAGATGATGAATTCCTGGACCAAGAGGCAACTTATTCCTTTATTTCTACCCATTTATTCCTCTTGCATATTCCTCCTCCTCCTCCTCCTTCTCTGTATTTTATCTTCATAACAACCCTGTAAGGAGAAATAGGCTGAGAATCAGTGACTGCCCCAAAGTTTCATGGCCTTGGAGGCTAGGACCCAGATTGCCTGAGTCCAAAACTCTAACCATTACACCACACCATTCTCTCAAGGCATGCCCCTATGGATGTTTAGACAGAAAAAAACCAACTCCACAGGTCATACTGGGAGTTGTGAGTGGGGGGCGGGGGGAGGCTTCTGCCTAACATGCAGCTGAGGCAATCTTTTGCCCTTGGCTCCAAGGATGAACTTCTCATAAAAACAAGTAAATTCCACAAGCCTGAACTCCACATGTGTATTTTCAAATGTGTGGACTTTTCTATCTCACCACCATTATTCTCAGAAGAACCCTCTGAAGTGAGCCAGGATAAGAGAACTGCCTCATGTTGAGTCCAGCAGACTCAGTCGGATCTACACTAACCAACAAGAAGTCTTCACATTTTCAGATACGCGTCCCCATCTCTGCCTGGAGATGCCAGGGCTCAAAGCCAGTATCCTCTGCATGCAGATCACATACTTTAACAGGGAGCTGTAGACCTACCCACTCCCAGAACTGAATCTGGTTTAAAGTCAACCAGGAAGCATCGTGGTTGAATCTTAATCTGAACTGGAGTCTCTCCGTCTCGTAAATCCATCACTCTAGCAGAGAGCCACAACAATGCACTGTCTCTGTTTCAAGGTGTCTGCATCATTGATAACAGGTGTGTGAACTCAAGTTACATAGATACCATGCCTAAGGTAGAGTCCAGCAATATTAGTTTTTAAGTAGTCAATTATTCATTGGTTTATTAATTAAATTTCATCAATATCAGTGTCTTTTTAAGGTATTGTAAACCATGTTATTTATTTCTGTATAGCCAAAGCTTTCTGGGTGGGTCACAACAAATTTGTATAAAACAAAAGCCATCTTTAATGTTTTATTTTTCGTTCTCTAATTACAGTTCACCAAAGTCATAATAGCTTCCAAACGAAAGAACCATGGACCAGAGCCTCAAAACTGTTAATTCCCACCAATCAAATCTACCTCATTCATGAAGCAATCGGTTTCTAAACTGCACTTAACCTGAAATTAAGCCCCATTGAACTCAATGGAGCTTGCTTCTGAGTAGGTACATAGAGGAGTGTGCTTCATGTTGATTAAAGCTTGTTTCTCTTTCACAAATGAAATGTTTGTTTCTTAAGTATCCAGGCATGGATAAAGTTGCTAGATCAGAATGTCAAATAGCACGAGATACTTAGCAAAACAGGTCGTATTGGGCAAGCTCTGTTTGCTGATAAGAACAGGGCAGGTATCTTTAGCTATGCAAAACTCCTCATCAGTCAAAAGCAAAAGCTCATTTTCTGTTCTGCCAGGTGCTCCCCCCCCCCCGCCCCAAATGCACATTGTTTTGGTTAAGGGAGACAGATGGCAGCTTAATCACAATGCTGAACATTTTTAGACACATCCTTTTTCAACCACAATCATAAGCCAGGAATCTAAGGGCATCTTCCCACATTATAAGTTCGGTGAAGTTGCATGCCACTGCAAGCCACATCCACGGAGGAAAATAAAGAACAAACAGTGTTGTCCAGGTCTGTGACTGAACCAGACAGAACCCCTTGAAACTATTCTGTGTAGCCATGCCGAAGGATTATTTCAATTCTGACTAATGTGGGTGCTCCTGTTACATTTGGCAAGCGATTGGTTTGTTTGCTAATTTAGTCATGATTCAATATGCTGGTCTTTTTTTAAATCTTATATGGTGAAGCTGTTGAGTTGGCATGAATGTTGGAATACTTTCAGTAAAGAAAACCCGATCAAGATTTAGAGGCTTCCAGTCAGACAATTCCTTGCCTACCACTCAAAGGGCTTTGTGCAACTTTTCCAATTTTCCTCGCTAAACAGATTGTGTTATGGTAAGAAGAAAGATTGAAGCAACTGTGGGGGAAATGGAAGGGTTACCACATCTGCCCTCAGTAAAATTCCATGTTTAGAGTAGGAGAACTGCACATTAAAACCTCATCTGGAAGCATCCTTAATTCCACCCACGTGCACAGGACTGCAGCCTAAGGAAATACATGGGAATAACCGGGATGGATCAGACCCAAATTCTCTCTTGGCCAGTATCCAGCATTCCCCCAGTGGCCATCCAATTCATCATCATTAGCTGGGCCAGTAGGTTTATCCCCCATGAATCTATTTCATTTCTTTTTAAAGCCATACAAGGTGGGAGCAATCACAACATCAGGTGATAGTGAATTTGTTCTCACAAGGGGCTGTGAAAAGTACCTCTCACATTAGGAGAGAAGGAGAATACGGCATCCCGGCCCCTGCCCAGCTACCATGCCTGTGTCCTCTGTCCAAAAAAAGACCATCAGACCCCTACTAAACACATGCGATGTGCAGTTTGGACCTTGTGCAGTGCTTCCTGAGCTGCCACCCACTCTTTCCTCACGTGGGAGTTTGCATTATTAAGCTGTCTGGACAAGTCAAGTTACCAGTCTCCTTGGAGCACTTCCGGGTTGCTATTCCATCAATAACCTTTTGTGCTTTGTTTCAGGGATGAGGTTGGTTTTACTGATGTTCACCGGAGTCCTGGCTTCTTTCGAGGGACAAGTCTCCTTCTGCCGAAATGAAACAGGGACAAGTTCTCATTAAGCCTGGCACCAGAAGTGAGGGGCTTTGGGGGCCCTACTCCATGAGGCAGGCAGTCCCCAGAACTTCCTATAACACACAAGCAGGGATCAAAGTGAGAAGACAGAGGAGCATCGAGATCTCCCTGCAAGCAAGAGGGCAAGAGGGAGAGGACTGGACTGAGCGAAAGTGCTGAGCCCATTCTAGTAGAGGGCCCATGAGGGCATCCAGCCACCTCTCAAAACCTGGAGCTGCCACTATCTGTGGCCTGTGAAACACTTAAGAAACAAGGATTCGAACATTCAGCAATTGATAGCCGGTGTGGCTTAGTGGTTCAAGCACTGGACTTGGGACCTGGGAGACCCGAGTTCTAGGCCCCACTCGGCCATGAAGCTCCCTGGGTGATTTTGGGCCAGTCACTCACTCTCAGCCCAGCCTACCTCGCAGAGCTGTTGCGAGGATAAAATGGAGCTATGCAAGCCACCGTGGGTTCTTCACAAGAGAAAGAGGTGGCATATAAATGCAACGTAACAATAACAACAACACCAGCAGCAGCAGCAGCTTCCTAGAAGGGCAAGCAGACGTGAGTCTATCAGTCATTGCCAATGTTGCTGTGGCACCAGCTAATAGATGGGCTGTGAGATCTATGGTGCACAATGGTCTAAACTGGTCTACAGGCGGGAGCACTAGCTGTGGAGTTGAGATGAAGCAGCTTTTAAATATGAGAAGGTATTTTTCGTGATGCATAGATGAATATTTGGATCCCTTGTACAACTGAGAAATAACAACTCTGCATCGCACTATAAAATGATAGTCTGGAAGGATCCATAAACTACAGCACAGTTGTAGAACTTGATAGCTTTGGGTTTATTTGAGTTCACCAAATTGCTTGAGCCTTTAAACAACATTACTCAACACTGTATGGAAGTCATACCTGTCCTGACTTCCCCAATTCAGGGTACAATATGTGTTTGGCAGCTTCCAAAGGTCCAAGTCATGCTTCACATCAAAATAGGAAAGTTTAAATTAATGTTCTGGCCAGCATTAAAAAGTAAACAGGGAAATGCAGTTAACACAAAGCTCCTGTCTTTGCTAATTTTGAAAAGCTCTCAGTGCATGTTGACGAAGGTTTGCCTATCCTTGAAGCATTAATTCAATAGTCAGCTAATCTTTTCTGATGCAGATTAAGGAACTGGATTTTGCCATAGTTCTTTGGAAGGGTACCAACTGCAAATTAATCACTGACTCATACCCTGTATTAGCAAGGTGCCAAGTTTCACCTCCAGAATGAAGTGCTGCAGGCCCTGGGTCGAAACCATTAAGGTCTCCAAACATGTGTTTCTAATTAAGGATGTGGCCCTCTGCAGCTAGAAGGCATTTGGCAACATGGGCATTCAGAGCAGAAGAAAGAGGCAAAACAAGTTGCTTTATTTTGGTGGAAGCACAGACTCCATTCCTTTCAAAATATTTCTTGCTTATGAAGAAGTGGCTTCTGGGCCTTATTTCACTATCTCTCAAGCACTTCCTGTCCTACAGCAGCTTTCCTCCCAACCTGGCACTCTCCAGATGTGTTTTATGACAATTCCCATCATCCCCAGCTAGCAGGGCCATGGTTTTGCTGCCATTCAGTTGCAATCTTTTCTTAGACTCCCAAGCATATGATATCTGAGTCCAGAGGCAGCGTTTTGTTGCCTTATCTTTCTTCAACTTCACATTTCGAAGTTGGACATTTTAGATTGTCCCCTAGAAACATGAATGAATGAATTGGCCTTTTCTTTTTTTTACTTAACTAGCCAAAGGATCAAACTTCACAGGTGTAGAAATAGCCGCCCCTTTGATACAGCATAAGAGCAAAATACCAAATCCACCAGCACCCCTGGGTACAGATCCTGCCACAGTATGCTGCTTATAGTAGGGGAAGTGACCAGGCACCCTTTCTTGGCCTGCTACTCTCTCCCAGCTTCATTCTGCATCAGTTGAAAAGCTATGTGCTCACTAGGGCCACCTAGTGACTGAAGACGGTATGCAGGCTTCAAACAAAGTGCACATTTAATTACATTTAGGGTGTATTCTTGTTGTTTCCACAGAGGAAAAACGTCCTACAACTCCCATCATCCCAGCTAGGCAGGCATTTTAGGCCGTTTTAATCTAAGCATGCTAAGGAATGCACCCCTGATTAATTTAGGGCACAACCCCATGCATGTTTAGACAAAAAAGCCCTACAGTTCTCAGCACTGCTTCAGCCAGCCATTCTGGCGAGGCAATGCTGAGAGTAGTAACACTTTTCTCCTTTCAGTCATGGATTGAGCTGCACCTTAATGTGATTTAGAAACTTGAAAAACTGATTGTGTGTATCCTTGTGCTTGGCAGGTACCAGGTGTTTGGGTTTCATGCACTGTACAACACAGACGAACTTGGTTATTCTCTTTTATTGTCAAACATTCACAACCTACCTAGCTGTTGCATCACAGAAGACAGCTGTTGCCTAAAACCAGAGCTTTTTTTTTATCATAGAACACACCGGAATGGCGTTCTGGCACCCTTTTTTGATGGATTTTTCCAAGTGATTGTGAATCGCCCTGTTGGGCGTAGCAGGTTGGCAGCAAAAATCATTAACCTAGTGCCTGCGGGCTGCTTGTGTGTCGGCGCTGATTGTCAGCGCTGATTGTGAGGGTGCTGCTCGGCTTGGGACGCTGCTCGGCTTGGGATCGGTCGTGTGGTTGTGTGCTGAGTGCTTACTGCTGGCGGCGACCATTGTGTAAAAGTATGACCCCAAGACGTGAGTTCCGGCACCTTTTTTTTTTTTTCCAAAAAAAGCACTGCCTAAAACGAATATCCCAAGGATAACTGGATCTCTAAGAACACAGTTAGACGGCCGGTCGTAGCTGGTTTTACCATCCAGCCAAGCCACATCAGATCGGGAAGGAAGGAGCTGGCAGAATATATTCGACCCTTGTGGACCTGTCTCTTCTCCTTGCCACCCACACAGAATGCCTTCTCTGCTTCTCCAAGGTGGCTCTGATGAGCTCAGGGTCACTCAAGGGAACGAAGCAGCATCCCAGCAGGGAACACCCACTTCAAGGTCAAAGCTTTTTTATGGCCTTGGAGCTAGAAATCAGAACATTCCTAAGTCCCCCTGGAAGCTATGAGGGGCCATAGAATTGCTATCTAAACATGATAACTTTAAATGCCATCAAATACAATGCGAAGGGGAACAGAAGTTGCTTAAAAGTTGATGAAATAGAATCGGACTGTTTTAGATTCCCTCCTTTCTAATAGTCATCAGGGATTTGAAATAAAGGCTAATTTAAAAACAGAGTATAACATTTGTTTGTTTGTTTGTTTGTTTGAAGACTTGTAGACTGGCCAAAAAAAGGCCACATGCAGTATTACATATATTGAGGCTAAGTATTATATTTTAATTTTTTAATTTTATTTATTTTTGGTTTATATCCTGCCTTTTTCCTACAAAGGGCTCAAGGCAGCTTACATCATCTCTCCTCCATCTTATCCCCACAACAACAACCCTGTGAAGAAGATTGGGCTGAGAGTCTGTGACTGGCCCAAAGTCACCCAGTTGGCTCTATGGCCGAGCGGGGACTAGAACCCAGATTGCCTGAGTCCCAGTCCCACGCTCTTAACCACTACACCACACTGGCTCTCTTGATGTTTATTGCTTCTCTAGATAATAAAAATGAACAATTTTTAATGCACTTTGCCACTTTGTTTTCTGATATTAAAAAGTTGTTTATCACAGGTTAAGAAGTAACTGTCCAGAGAGCTTTGGCTGTTGGGTGGTATAGAAATTTAAATAAATAAATAAATGAATGAATGAATGATAACTCAGGGTACAATGCTCAGGGTTCAGACCAACCAAAGTCCCAGCCTTTCCCATTCAGCAGTGAGTTGTAATCTTTTCTGTCCAGACATGAATAGGAGAACAGCCTTAATCATTTATGCAACATCCCAGATTTGCTCAAACCGATTAGAAATTGCACTGTAATTTTTTCCAGAACTCCAAAATAGGAGTTTCTCTTGCCATTAACACATCAGCTGTTATTTCCAATAAATTCCCTGAAAGAACAAAAGTACTTTCAAGAGTTCTGTGGTATTTGATATTCGTGACATTTCATGAATTAAATTGAAGCAATGTGTCCAGTTACTCCCTCTAATACAAGAGCAGGCAACCTGCAGTACCAAATTCCAAGAAGCTCTTTCTCTAGTTTCAAAGATTGTGCTGCAAAACAATCAGTTCAGTTCAGTTCAGACCAGATTTCTGGCATTCTCCACAAGGCAGGAAGGAGAGGGCACAACTGGAGAGAGAGTCCATGTGTCCTCTGTTACTCAGGACAGTTCTGTATTAGAAAGGGTGTCCAAGGACTGTGCTCTCTTTGAAGGCATCCTCTCTTTGAAGAGCCATCTAATCCAAGTCCAGTTAAAGATAAAGAACCATCAGAAGGGAGAGTCCTTCTTCCATCAAATAGTGACTATATGGAGCCAGTATATTTAAAGCAGAGTGGTATGGTGTCCTCTTTTACAGAGGAGAGGTCTCTTTTTACAGGGCCTTCCAGTCCAAACCAGGTGTAAAGATAAAGAAAGTTAAAGAAGAAGTAAAGTTTCCCATCAACAGCATGAGACTGCAGACTGGGCAAAGCACACAGCTCGCAGATTTCTACATGAAGGTAGGTTTGAATTACTCTACGTATTTCTGAATTTGTATCCATCAGTCTTGAGAAGGCACAACTCATTGGAGAAGTCCCTGATGCTGGGAACGATTGATGGAAAAAGGAGAAGGGGATGGCAGGGGATGAGGTGGCTGGATGGAGTCACTGGGGCAGTGAGTGTGGGCTTGGGTGGACTCCAAGGGATGGTGGTGGGCAGGAGAACCTGGAGGAATGTTGTCCATGGGGTTGTGATGGGTCAGGCATGACTTTGCAACTAACAACAACAATCCATCAATCTAAATTATCCTGTACAAATGTTAAGCAAACAGGTGTCCTTTTTCGGTGATGCACGTCCTCTTTTGGGGCAGACATGTCCTCTTTTAGTGGCCACCCTAAATGTGGCCCTCCAAAGATTCATGACCCATGTTCTCACAGAGAATTTAAGTGATGTGTAAGGATGGCTATGAAGCCAACATAAGGCCATTAGGAGACAAGATGAAGGAAGCCATCAGCGTGCTCTGGGGAACCCCAATATTTGCAGAAGTACAACAATTTTTTTAAATGGACAACCCCCTCCAAAACCAATACCATGGCAATTAAGCATGTTCAGTATCCACAGAATCTGGGGTGCCAGCTTGAAAAGAATGTCTAGAGCATCCAGGCAGAGGGGGTGGTCGGCATCCTGAACAGGGATACTCAGATTAGGAGGCAGGGATACCCTGTAATATGTTGTTGCAAGTCCCTCTGGAAGCGAGTATACAGAATGTTGGCCAATCTGACTCAGTTTTTATGCTGGCAGTCTGCATTGGCCAGTTACACCCTGATGTCAACAGGAAAGAATCCAGTGGCATCCAATGGTACCCAGCATATTTGAGTGGGCCTGGCATGGAAACTTCCAGGCTATGTACTTCTGCACAGCTGGCTAAGCAGAGTGATTCATCCCAGTAGGTCAACGTCAAAGCACACGGTTTGCCACCTTAGAGGCATGAATTGCAGAAATGGGAAGAGGGTAAACTTCCAAAGGAGGCACCAGTCCTCCCATGACAGCATTGCTTTGGTTTCAGTGCCTCAAAATAGCAACCTTTCCTGCCATCAGTAGAGTTGCAGTTCCATCAAATTGCATCTGGAATACAGTGGTTTTACAGTATCTCAGCACAAGAACCTGTACAGGTGGCATAATGATGTTCTGTTCCAAGTAAATTCACCCAGGGAGAGAGCCAGTGTGTTGTAGAGGCTAGAATGCTGGACTGGAACGCAAGCACCCCATGCCCTAATCCTCGCTTGCCCATGGAGCTCCCCGGGTGACTGGCGCTCATCCTGCCCTACCCCACAGGGTTATTGTGAGGATAAAATAAACAGAGCCTTGTAAATCACCCTGGGCTCTTGCAAGAAGGAAAAAGGGCAGGGCATGCGCGTAATAGCAAATAAAACACTAACAATGATTCAAAACCAAATGATGGTTGATGATGTCCCATTCTAGCCTGGGCGAAGAACTTGCGAATATCCCACTCGTGGAAGTCCCTCTGCACTCATGCACGGTTGGTGCTAGTTCTTACAAGCTTTCAGCTTCAACCAATGACCTTTTGACTCAATTTATGTTGCTGTACTTCATGTAGACTGACATTTATCTGTCTTCCTGTTCTCCCCGCTTCTGCTGGTTTATTCACCATTTTATGATTGTACTGTGCTTTATTCATTTTGCAGCCTGCTTTGGAATTGTTTTATCATGGAAAGAGGACAATTAATTGCAGCAAGAGACACGTACCTAGCAGAGGATCAGTGGACTCACTGCCGACAATGGGACTACCAGCAGCAGGTGGAAAGCTGCAGATCGGGGATTCTCTGAGGTTGAACAGACCGATTGAAAGGCACTTGGCACCTCAGCAGGTGTTGCTGCCAGAGAGGCTGAGTTTCCTCTGAGCCCCACATCCCTGTGCTGGCCTTACAGATGCAGAAGTGTCCCTCTCTTGCTGGGAACAACGAGCTTCTGCCCTGCCTGGGCTTCTTGTGTTGTCATGCTTTGAAAGGACTGTAGAAGGTTCTACCTTCTCTCACCTCAGTAAAGAGGGCAAGCAGATTACACTGTGGATGCTTTCATGAGAGGGGGTTCAGGACCCCCAAGCCATGCCGATCAAGGGATCAGAGAGAGCAAGCATGTCAGGCCTGAGCTGGAGGGAGGCAGAAGCTATGAGGGCAAGCAACAAGCCAGAACTAGGCTGTCAAGCTGAGAGGCAAGATAAGCCGTGCTCTTGCTTTCTTCAAAATGCAGAAAACCAACCCAGCTCACAAGTTTATTTATTTATTTATTTATTTATTTATTTAAAAATTTATATGCCGCCCCTTGCAATAGCCTCGGGGCGGCTTACAAAGTCTGAAAAGCTCCTGTTTAACCAAGTCTGAAAAGCTCCTGTTTAACCAACCGAGCTGAGAAGGCAAGCAGGAGTGAGCGGTCCCTGCTGCCTCCCCCTGCCATAAGCAACCCGGAGCTGCCTGGTTCCTTGTTCTCATGCCCTGCTGTGGGCTTCACACAGGCCACTGTGGGAACAGAGGCTTGGGTTGGTTAGGCCTAATTGATCATGGCTCTTCTCATGCTGCTGTGAGAGCCCAAGGCCAGCCTGGTTGAGCAGACTCGCCTCAGGGCCAGGGAACCTGTTGTTGCTGAAAACAAGGCACTCCACACAGGGCACCCATGCACAGAGACAGACATTCCTGGTTATTGGCCTAAGGACAGGTGCCTTCACTGCAAGCTGTGCAGGGCTGTTTGTTGGAGGCTTTGGAGCCCATTCAGCCAAAGCTGAATCCAATATCGAGTCCAACATTTTGTTCTCCCCATGGCCAAGTGGACGCCTCATGAGTGCCACAGACCCTCCTGCGTGAGTTCCTTCATCAATGCATATGGAGGCATAATGTCTCCCATCCTGAAGGTTACATGATTTGAGAACTTGGTCATAACCAAGAAAGGGAGCTGCCTGAGTGCCATGTCGATATAGAGATAATATTGTGTGCTAGTTTGCAGCATCAAAAGGAGCCACCCCACTTCTCAAAGACCAATAGATCTGGTGAGGAAAGCTTTCACAGATGAACGCTTCATGCATCAAAGCAGCCGTGGTCCATGAAGGTGAATGCTGTTAATCTTTATGGCACCATAAGACATGTCGTTCTTCTTAGTGGCATGAATTCCTTAAATACCTGTCTCTTGAGGTGTCCTAGGTCAGCGTCACTTTTGTAGTTTCTTTCTTTACCACATTAAATAAAGGGAGAAATGTATTCTGGCAACATGTTTATTCACTGGGAAAGTCTCAGAGAATTTTAATGTTCATAAATTGCTGCAGAAGAAACAAATAACCCTTCTAATCTAAACAACTTATCATTGCAAATAAACCCATTTACCTTAGCACTGGCCAAGCAAGCTAGAATTCTTAACTTTGCAGCCAAAGAAAGGTAAGAGAAACTAAGAGATTCCCATTGACTCACTTGCAAATTCCCCAAATCTCGTGCCAAACACGTACTAAAGAATTCCCCTGCCTACTCCCATCTGTCAAAACAACACTGAAAGACGTGAGAATCAGCCATTCCATCAAAAGGAGCAATCATACGAACAGGCAGACTGTTCAGAAGAGGGCAGTAAAGATGGTCATTGATAGAGAAAACAAGTCAGGGTGGGGGGTGGCTCCATGGTACAGCACCAGTGTTGTGTGTGGTCCCAATTTCAAGCCCTGGCTTGTCCAAAGAGGGCTGCAGAAATTCCTCCGAGAATCTCCTCCAGTGAGTGGCAACAGGATGAGGCTGGATGGACCCATGGTCTGACTCTGTCTCAAACAGCTTCCTCATTTGTTTGGTGTTTGTAACCTCGCCTGCATCCCCCTTGCATGGTTCTGTTCCCGAGCCAGAGTGGGAGGAAGGAGGAATGCCATAGATGAAATGAGACTGACCTTTCTGCTTGAACTATGTCCTTCTTGTCCCTTTGCGCCTCTCACCTCCCCTGGAGAGGCAAAAGGGATATGCCCATTTGCCCTGCCTCTCCCCACCCACCCGCCCCGCTCACCCCATGAGCATACAAGCATGTGTTTCTCTCGTCTCCTCTCTAAGGTAACCAGCTGATGAAGAAGCAAGAAATCCTGCTCAGACATACCAATATCTGTCCTCCATGCAAGTCACATATGGATAGTGTATAAGTAAATAGACCTTTCAACCTTTTATTAAAAGGCTTCTCAGTGTGAATTCTAATAGATCCAGGTGCAAGCAACAGGTTTTTTTTTTTTTAAACTAAATCCACTGTGTAATGCTGACATCCGCTGAAGCTGCATATGCTTAAATATACAGAAGGTTCCAAACATCACTTCTTAAGTCTTTTGAGGAAACGGAGTTGGGTACATTTAACCTAAAGAAGGGAAAACTGAGGCAGGACATGATAGCATTCCTCAAATGCCTGAAAAAATGTCTTGTTTTGTCTTGTTTTAAGGTGACAGTAAATATTTAAGTGAGTAATGATGACAGATTCTTTGTCTAACTACAAAAATCTGTGCTGGACACAGAGAGAGTATTACTGTAATGGTAGAGAACAGAAGATGGAGGCAAGCAGAGTTTACCTGCAGCCCAAAACTCTTCCGACAGCCCTCAAGGGAGTTGCACATCTATGCAGCCAAAGCAATCTCGCAGCCATTTTCTGGTTGAGGGGTCCTCTCTAAAGCAGGGCTGGGAATCCTTCAGCCCTTCAGGTGTTGCTGGACATTGGTTCCCAGGAGCTCCAGCCAGCCAGGCTGATGGACAGGAATTACAGGCGCTGTAGTCCAACAACGTCTGGAACCCACCCATTCTCCGTAAAGCACATTCCATGAGAAGTTCAGCAAGACTATTTTGCTATTTGCCCAGGAGTTCAAGAACAAGAGGGGGGAGCTTTCCAGCCCCTGGCAGCTCACAGCAAATGGCTTGTCAGATGCACCCCCATGGTGCATCAGACCTGTGCCAATGCCACAGTCAATACCAAACGGTCATGAGAAACATGTCGATTACAAACACACTAATCGCTCCTGGCAAACCATCTTGAAGTGTCACTCGAAAACCGACGAGGATGTGGACTGTCGCATGGGGTACCAGAGAGGCGCCAGAGAGGTCCGCCTGGCGCTGTCATTATTTGTCTTTCGGCGCCAGGCTAAGGCCTTTTTATTTCAACAATATTTTAATAACTTTTAATATTAGCTATATAGGTTTTATTCTGCAGCCAGGGTGGATCTGGATTTTATTTGTATTATGTTTTATTCTATTCTTCTTATTTATGTAAGCCATCCCGAGGCTCTGCAAAAGGACAGCATACAAATATTCTAAATAAATAAATAAAATGGGGGGCTGACTGAACAGCCTCCACACATGGCTGAAGACTGGTTTTGGTTAAACCTTAATACAGGCAATGCAACTTGAAAAGCTGAACAAGCTTTGGGTTACTCCAAGAGTCCAGTAAGCAAAAGAGCCAGAGAGCAAGTGATTTGGCACTAGGGAGGCAACACGGAAGTTGATAATTTATGATGTGGAAAAGGAGGGCAAGTCTCTTCAAAAAGACACTCCAAGCTTTCCCTGCAAGGAGTCCCCTCCGAAGTTGCCAATGCTGCTACCTTAAATGGCCCCAAGTCTTACTACAGACTGTGCTTTGTCCACACAATGCCCCTCATGCAGTGGTCGAATGTAGGTCATTCATGAACTATGGGCTGTTGATGGAACTTGGGTTGTGTTTCCTGAACCCAGGTTAGATAACAAACCATGGTGAACAACCCAGTTTACAATCCAACAACAAAACTTGGCTTCTTATTATGGGTTGTTTGTGGTTAATCTAGCTTGTTAGCACAGCTGGATTCAGACAAGACAATAGCTTACATTTCAACAACAAACACTAGTTGGCCCTTGAGGGAGGATGGAGTTGGGTCACCCAGAAAGCACCAGCTATTAAGTGGTGTAGAAATGGAATAAATATGCTGTCAAAATTTGTTCATGCATTTGATTGCACTAGTTTAAACAAACTGTATTTAGCCCTTTCCTAAACATTGATTTATGATGGACCCTTCTCTGCCCTACAGTGCATGTTTGGCCTCCTGGCATCAAATTTCTGGCTAGGGACCGGTGCAGGTCTTGCTACCTTTTTCTGCTTCCAAGTAGCTGTAAGGCCTAATTGTCTTGGGAGTCCTGCATCCCCTTCATGACCTGGTTGGCAGTTTACAGTTGGTGCAGAGCAGGCTTTTGTAGCTACCACGGCTGCTGGCTGGAGAGATATTTTCAGTTTTCCAACCGCTCATTGCACTTCCCCCAAAATGGCAAAGGCATGCAGTCTTCTGTTGAGGCTCACTGCTTTTCCCTTACGTGGGAAAAACAGTCTGTGAACAAGTGCATTTAAGATTCACACACACACACACACACACAGAGAGAGAGAGAGAGAGAGAGAGAGAGAGAGCGCAAGTCTAAACAAGGAGCATTTCCTTAGAATAACATCATCAAGAGCTCAGTTGGATAGAAGGAGTGAGGCTGGCAAAAATTCATGGAAGGAGAGGCTTCAAGGGCGACTCTGGCCATCTGAGGGCCAGTTTGCAAGACTGCTGCAGGCCACTAGAGCTGATTTAAACCACCGAGGGCAGCACTGAGCATGCAAACCTGGGCTGTGTCATGGGTAGCTTGTCTGCTTTTGCTTACCCTTCAGTTCCTCCAACTGCAGGTGCATCCAGGAATCCTGAGAACACCGGACGGCACGTCCTCCACTTTATGGGCTGGTGAAAAACAGAAGCAAGGTTAAGGTTTGAAAAATTATTTCACAAAGGACCTTGATATATTTATTCATTAAACTTTATACCCCACCTTTCCTCCAAGATGGTGCTCATGGCTTAGCAGCCTCCCCCAACGTGGTATGCCCCAGAAGTTTTGGACTACAACTCCCAGACTCCCTGATCGCATGTCATACTGGCTGAGACAAATGGGGATTGATATCCAAAACATCTGAAAGGGGCCAGGTTGGGGAAATCTGGCAACCAAATCATGTATTTTGGGCAATAGCCTTAGACACCAGGAGTGGCCAACTTGTAGACTTCCAGATGTTTTGGCTTATCCCAATTCCCATCACACTTCACTGTTGTCAACACTGGCTAGGTCTGCTAGGAAATGTAGGTCAAAACAGCTGGAATCCTACAATTTTTCCACCCTTGCTCTCTGCACTCACCTGGGATTAAATCCCTTTGAATTCAGGGGTACTTACTTCCAAGTGCACATGTCCAGCTTTGCACAGCTAACACCCCAATCCTATGCGTGCCTAAACGGAAAAAAGTTTAAACAGCATGGCAGGCTGGAGCAGGCCAGGAATTGTAGGCCTTTTTTGATGTCTGAATTTGAGCGTACTTCATGTCAACTTTACCTGCATCTTACTGCTTCAATCAGAGGGATGAGCTGAAATTCCCAGTATCAGAGGCAGTATGCCCATGTGCACCAGTTGCTGGGGGAGTGGACAGGAGGGTATGGTTGCACTCATCTCCTGCTTGTGGGACCTTGTGGGCAGCTGTTAGTGTGACCAGAATGCTGGACTGGCTGGACCCTCATGCTCTTGTGTTAAACCAACTTGAAACCCATTTAAATAATTTGCCTTGTTTCATGTCTGGGAACTAATAGACAAAGACTTTGGCTACTGACTTTGGAACAAGCCAGGATAGAGAGAAGGACTTCAGTGCAAATAAATGAAGTCCTTCTCACAGTGTTTAGTTCAGCTGTGACATTTGCTTCTGATGGACACCCATTTGAGTGGCTTTAAAAGTGGATTGGACAAATTCATGGAGTACGCCACCCGTGGCTGCTGGTCCTGATGGCTCCATCCTGCCTTCAGTAGCTGAGGCCACGTGCCTTTGTATGCCAGTTGCTGGGGAACATGGGTGGGGGCTGGTTGGCCGTGGTTTGAGCAAGATGGACTGAATGGACCCCTTGGCCTGACCCAGCAGGGCTCTCACATGCTCTTAAAACTGATTTTATTAAAGATTTGGCAGTAACTTATCATGCAATGACAATGCCAGAATTAAGGTACACCCAGGCATATATGCTGTAGCTTATACTATTTCCCAGTGGATTTGTAAAAGGTTTTTTAATGTCTAAATGTTTGGTCTAATTTGTAACAGATTTACATACTTCTCCCTTATGAGATGTGAGTAAGAAAACATAAAAAACTTATTTTCTCTTAAGTTTCAGAGATGACAGGATCAATGCTGTAGGAATATTTGATGAACTACAGAAAAAATTATTTTGCATTCCATTAGATGGATCAATTTCCTGAATTGCTTTTGTTTATGCATTCATTCCAGCCATTTATGCACCCAGTTCAACTTGACATGAAAGAGCACAACAAAGACTGACATTCTTTATTCATTATTTGTTCTTTTTCCATTTTTAAGGCATGTGTGTACTGCTCCATATCTAAACAGATTCCAGCACAGTGAACAATAACAAGATAAAACAGATTAAGAATTAAAACAATGCATTACAAACAAAATCGCCTTAAGGACATGGCTGGTCAACAAGGAAGCCTTCCCAAATCAAAGAGGCCGAAAACAACACAGTGCCTGATCTGCAGAGGGGGAGAGTTACACAGAAGTGGGGCCACCACAACGAATGCCCTGCACATACTGCATTTTTACTGGTATGGCAATGCCTGAGTTACTGATACATCACCAACCCTTTTGCTATTCCTGTCCTTGCATCTCACATTTTTCAGAATAGCTACATAATGTGTTGTATTTATTTTCCAAGATATGTATTCAAGAGTGTGCTAAACTTGCAGAACTGTTCTGGGAGGGGAGGTGTGGCTTCAACAGGCTGGTGGGGATTGGCACCGAAAGAGCAAGCATTCTTCGATGTTTCAACAAATTTGCAGAACCCTAAGAGGGAGGTAACCCCAATCAACCTTCAGTTGCCTTCCCATCTCCCTGACTTGCCCAGTGAACTTGGGAATGGATGCAATGCTGTTTCCCCCCACACCCCAGTAAGGGTCACTGACATGTCTACTCAGAAGTAGATCACATTAACTTTAATGCCATGCACTCAGAAGTAAATGAAATGGGCTTCAACGATCTTCTCAGAGGTAAATTACCTCAAGGAGAGGGGATGAACCTGCTTTCAGAAATTACTTGAGTGCAGAAAAGGAGGGTTATGATCCTGCTGCCTTCGCCTAATGGGAGATGGGAGAACAGCAGTGATGAGCTGCACAGCCTTTTCCTTCTCCATCCCTATGACTTTTTGGAAGGGGACAGAAGGAGATCTCCATCCACCCCCCCCCCCCGCTTTAAATAAAGATCTCCCCTGTTTCCTCCTTCACACGTCTGCATAGCGAATGGGTTACACACACACACACACACACACACACACACACAGAGCAACATTTCTGAAGGACCATTTGCCTGCACATACCCCTTTCCAGCTGTTCCTACTTTTCCCGCAATTGCATTTGTACAGCAGAAGATCACATGCCAAATGCAGTGGAAACACCTTAGCATGTGCCCAAACCATGGAAAATATGCTTTGCGTAATATGATTGGGGTGCCTCCTGATCCATGGAAGGGGCTCTAGAGAAAATCCCCTTGTTGTGGACTTCAGTCAGGCCACATGGAACCACAAGGAGAATATATTCAATGACATCAATGACCACGCAGGTCAGTAAGGAAGAAGACACTCTCCCAGGTTGTCTGGGCCCAAGATCTTCGCATGCCATCCTCAGGTTAGAACTGTCTGTGCCGCTCAATGCAGGGCAGGAAGAACACAAGTCCATAAAATGGTCCTTCCTCCAAGATCCACATGGCCATGACAGTCCTTTTCCCATTGCTCATCTTACCCACGGGAAAGTGCCTGATAGGGTGGGATGAGCTCACTCCTGCATGAGTCCAAAGAAGAGATTGTGTGGTTGTCTGCTTATTCAACACGGTGGTTGGCCCACAGCTAGCTGGGGCTTGGAGCATGGAGATTCCACAGGATCTTGTTCATTTCGTGGTTAGGCTTCTCCTGCAGCTCAAATGTGTGCTCTTACTGGGGTCATTTCCCAACCATTCTCGCCTCAACTGCCACCCTGAAGATTGGGTAAAGATTGGGAGGCCATCATTTTATCATCAAGTCGAGATGAACAAAATTACACAGCATGGTCTGTGGTCTGAAGAATCCATTTTGGGGGTGGGACAACACACAACAGTCAGTTCAGAACCTGCATATCAGTTCACAACAACAGAGATCTAATGACACCAAAAGTGGTCTTCAGAGACACCCTGCTATGCATAGCCTTCCACTGTGACTAAGATGTTGCCAGGACAAAATGAGCAAAAGCTCTGCCGTAATACAGCTATTAAAAGCCTGACACTGTAAGACCAGCTTCAGGTTAAAGATGGGAATCCTGGCCTGATCGGGATCCATGCTACAAGTCTCGCTTTCCACCTGCACCTTAGAAATGCTCATGGGCCTGTCCTTTGGAGGTTTACTCTTAGACATGCTAATTGTTTACCTGTCCTGAAGGTTCTTCTTCTCTTTGTGTTGTCTTAATCCCTATTGCCTCTAGCAGACTGTTAGATGCCCCATCCTCGCCAAACTGCATGTCATTGATGGCTCACAAAAGCCTCTTGTACAGACTCCATCTTGGTAGTCCCTTTGGGGGCTGCCCACACGGTGCATGCATTTGCTGTATGTCCGAATAAACTGCAAATGTTCTTTTGACTGGACACCCCCAGTGGACTCTCCAAGGGCGTTTCTTTCACTCTTGTTAATGCCCACATTGATTCCTTGGTCTGCTTTTCTCTGGCCCTGTTTAGTGCGTCAGGCCTACTTGACTCTTGTTGGCCACACTGGAGCCTGCCGAAGCTGTTTAGCAAAGGTTTCAGGGAAATCCACGCAAGCTTAGCATCAGATGTCGTCACCAGCCTGTTCCTACTTGAAATAATTCCTTGCCAAGGTGGTGACCTTCCTGCTCTCTTTCCAGTCTGGTTTCATTATCCATGTTGGAAAAGCAGAATCATAGCCAACAATCCACTGTCAGGAGTTCACTCGATTTTCTGGAGTTGCTTGGAATATTCTGCTGCTGGATGTGACTGGAAACGCTTCTGTAAGTTGCACTATTTATTGTAGTATCATTCTTCAGTTGAGGCCAGAAATCATGAAGGCCTTCAACTAAGCAAAGACTGTCTACTTGCGAGACTTGTACTTGGTTGGCCAAACAATGGCCACTTGACCTGCAACACTACACAAGGAAGGGAATTTTTCCTAATATCTAGCCAGAATCTGGCTTCCTGTAGCTTGAGCCCTTGATTCCATGTCCCGCGCTCTGGAACAATCCAGAAGAGACCCTGGCCTTCCTTTCAGCCTTTCAAGCCTTTCAAATCCCGTCGAGAGCAGTCCGACCTCCCCTCAGTCTTCTCTTCTCAAAGCATGCCCAGTCTTTCAGTTTCTCCTCCTAGGGCTTTGTTTCCAGGCCCTGGATCGACCCTGTTGCCCTCCCCTGAACCCTTTCCAGTTGTCAACATCTTTCTTAAACTGCGGTGCCCAGAACTGGACATAGCATTCCAGCTGAAGAACTGCTGTTTCAACCTTTTTATTTAAAAGATATTTTAATTCTTAGGTTAAATTGTTTGTATTTATTGCATTTATTGTACTTTAATCGGTATCTCGAGATGGACCAATTTTAAATAGTTTAATAGTTAATGGTTTTTATTTGTTTATGTTGTGAGCCGCCCCGAGGCTAGGTTGCAATGGGGGTGGCATACAAGTAGGTTAAATAAATAAATAAATAAATAAATAAATAAATGTGGTAGGGACTTTCATCCTACCAATTCAGGTGGGCATATAGCCTCATTTTCAAAAGGTAGTCCCCTGTTTGAAGGCCTGCCAGAGAAGTTTGCTCCCCTTAAAGGATGTCTCATCCAGGCCCACTTTCTGGATAAAGAACCATCAGAAAGAAGAGCCAAGCCTTGAGCTTGGACACCAGATGGAGCAGTAGGTACATCGGTCACCTGGTCACAGTCATGCATGCTCAGGTGAGATGCATGTATTTCTATTTCAGTAATTAATAACGTCTATATTTGCACCTGTAAATATCAATTAGCATGTGTACATTTAATTCCTTCTGATGGCTTTCCAAATACAGGGTGTCCTCAAAACAGAGATCAGTCTTCTGGAAGTCCTTCAAATACAGGATAGTATCTCTTGTACGCAGGACACATGGCCCTCTGAGTGTTTTGAAAGTCCTAACTTTTTCCCAAACTAGACATCCTTACATATGTAACAAACATCTAAAGTATGTATCTTGGTTGCTAGGGTCTTAGCTCATTAAAATATTTGTATGAGGAAAAAAGCCAATTATAGACATAAGTATTCTGTGACCCAGTACAGGATGGAAGGACCGTTGTACTCTCTCTCAACAGTAAGCTGATGTGATTCATAACTAAGAAATTTTTGGCCACCATCCAGTAAACATAAGTCACATTGAAAGAAATTGAAGGTCAGGGATGCCAGAGACTGAACAAGGCCTAGCAAGCGAACTGGAAGTTTTGGGCTCAGCATCCTCTTCAAGCGTGGAAGACCAGCTTCTGTGATTGGCAGGCTGTATGAAGACTTTGGATTGGCTAGGCCTGTTAAGAAAACTAGGAGCTCATAACCTGGGCCACAGAGCAGAACCTTCTCCTTGTTGTCGTATCAGCACCAATTTGCTCTCAAGCCTGGATAAGATCTCACTGGCCATAGTCCAGTGATACTTGTCCTTGGGTACTTTGGTGTTCATGGATGACTTATTCATTTCTATTATTCAATAACAGCAGCAGTCAGATATGGATCAAGATCTGTGACTTCTGCTCTTGAACTCTGTTGCCAAAGGAATCAGCTTTATTTACCTTTCCATTAGATTTATATCAGTTCTCTTTCTTTCGAGGAGCTGAAAGTGGCTTACCCAATCCCTCCTCCCCCTTTCCATGTTATCCTCACAACCATCCTGGGAGGCGCTTTCGGATGAGGCTCCATGACTGGCCCAAAGTCACCCAGTGAGGGCCAGAACCCAGATTGTCTGCATCCCAGTCCAACACTAACCACCATGTCACCCTAATGGAAGGTCATCCAGCTTCTAGCAAAGTGCAGTTGTTTGGAATCATTCTGGCTATATCTTTGGTCAGTTTATCTCCCTGTAAGATAAGCTTTTTATCTAGTATTCCTCTTGATGTTTTCTGAGCTACACCAGTGGTGCAAGGGAGACCATGACTTTGCAAATATTACTAGATTCCATCAGACATAGCCAGCATTTCCAGTGATGGGGATGGGAGATGGGAGATAACTCCTGAATGGCTAGAGGTTCCCCACCTCTGCTGTTTCCCAAGGTGAGTACCTATGCCAATAAAAGAATGCGGGGTTGCTATCACACTCATGGCCTGTTGCAGGATTCCCAAAGGCTGCCGGTTTGTCTAGCTAAACCCTTGATCTGATCCAGCAAATGTTCTTAAAGGACATCCTGCCTGATCCTGCAGGTCTTCCTGGGGAGTTGCTCAAAGGACTCCTACTAAAAGACCATGTCCTTTCCCCCTTGGGAAGTCTCTTTTCCTTGATCATCTTAGTGGTGCCACTTCTCTTCTTCCCTTTGAAGAAGCACTTCGTCTACCTTCTAAGTCCCCCATCCCCCACTCCAAACAAAGCCCACAACTCCCTAACCCATAACTGCATCTGTTCAAATCCATCCTCCCCTCTAAACCTGGCTTGCAAACACAAGCTGTGGCCTCTGGAGGCCTCATCCCTGAGCAAGTGGACCATCTCGCTAGTGTCACCACCTGCAGTAGCTTCCGTTCCTCCCCTTTCCCATCATTCCTGTCACCACCATCAGAATGCCACTGCTGCCTGGACCAGAGAAAGGGGCCAGGTGCCCTGAGGGTTTTTGTCCGAGGGTCCCCTGCTGAGAGGGCGGCTATAGGCCTGTGCCCAACCATGCCCACACATGACGCTGTGAGCCCCTCGGCATCAGGGACTGTCACTATTTGGCTGCATATCATGAAATACCTTTATTAGGTCAACTCAAAGATCATCGAAATTAATGTGCAAGTTTTTGCTCCCATTTCTCGGTAAAGTATCGTGTCTGCTGATTCAGCTGCATGGATAATATGATGATTCATCGCAGTCATAAGCATTGGCATCCATCAGCCCGATTTAGCACTCTCTCCCATTAGCACGTGGGTGATTTGGGCCCAGGTGGATGGACGCCAATGTGGAGAAGGTGCAAACTGGGTGCAGAATGAGGTACTTCCGCCAGGGCCTCTTCCTATAGATCACTGATAAACCAGAAGCGACCTGCTGGACCAGTCCAAAGAACCATCTAGTCAGGCAACCTGTTTTTCTACAGTGCTCAGGTAGATATTTCCAAAAGCACACAAGCAAAGCATGATGGCAATAGCCCCCCTCCCTTTGTTTGGCACCTCCAGAAGGGCACCGATTTGTATAAAATGTGCACTGACTACAGATACAGGCTTAGAAACATGCACTCTGTGTTTAAAATATGGTACACTCACCATAGAGGGAGAATAAGACCAGAGGACTTTGGCCGTTACCCATTCAGTCTGCTGGAAAGGTGCTAACTCTGGATGGACAACACTTGTGGGGATCCTTGATCTTGAAACGTGAATAGGACAGGACAGCCTTTCAAACAGAGGACTGTCCTCTGTAAAAGAGGATGCAAGGCCACCCTAAGTGCCCTCTGGCAAGATTTGCTCCCATGCGATTAGTGTTGTGTTCAGAGGTCTTCCGCCTTTGAACTGGAAGATGAAATTTCCATGGCTAGCCATTCTGCCCTCTATCCAATGTGGGATTTGTCCTATCATCTCCTAAACAAACCCAAGCAAGTAGCAACCTACCACACCTTGTGGGTTTCCCAGAATATCTTTCCTTTTGCCCAATCTGCCATCAAATCTGAAAATGAAAATTTGGTTCTGTTGCAGCATGGACATGCAAGTTCCACACGAAGAATTATTTCCTGTTTTTCTGTTAAATAACCTCCAGGTAAAGCTGGGCAGAAGTAGAATAGTGGAAGCACATAATTTTCCCCTTCTAATCTACAAGCTCATTTTCCTTGTTCAAAAAAATATAAATGAATAAAAATATTAAAAGCAAAGCTGAAGGCGTGCTCTGAAAAACACAAGTGACAGTAGAAGATCATGGCATTCTCTGTAGAGCCGCGAAACAACCAATAGTCTGGAATTATGCACACACCATGAGAGCAACCTGCAGAAAAGTGCTCAGCATTCATGCATACTGCCATTCGTGGACATTTTGCTGGAACAATGAAATTTGGGAGTTTCTGGATGACATTTTTACTGTCATCATATTGCCTCATTAATGGAACTTTTACTGGGAGGCAAAGGAAGTTGTCCTCCATTTATAGCCCTCCTGCATTTTCTCACTCCTCTTCTCTTTTTCTGTACCATAAAAAACTCTGTTCAAGAAGGAAGAAAAATTGGAATAGCTGTGCAAAGCCTTTTGAAGGTCCATGCAAGGGACCCTCCATCTGGAAGCACCTCCGCGTGAGGTTTTGCATTGCTCACGATGAGAGGACTGGATGGATGTGTGTGTACATGTGCTCTAGGTATCTTCACTCTGATTTATTAGAGTAAAATGGGAAAATAACATTAAGAATGGGATTCTGGTTCAAATATGACTTATTTCATGGCACAGTTTATGGAGCATGTGGGAAGTCCTGTGGTCCTGGTGTGGATTAAATTATCAACCACAGCAGTGGCCAAGAAATGTAATATTTTCTCTCTCATGTTCCCAAGGAGATTTTATAATAGTCGTATCTGTTGCTAATGTGGGTCATGGAGAACAGGAAAAAAAAACACTGCAGGAAGCCAACAGTGGTGAGTGGCTGGACCTGTTCCTATTTCGTCTCATAAGGAGAAAAGGCTGACTTCTTGGGAAGCACAAAGAGAAAAGTTTCTGGCCACAAATAAAGCATGTGTCCATCCAGCGGCCGGTCCCCATTCCTTCTCATTCTCCACGCATTCCAGTTTGGGAAAAGGGGATGGTAGCCAGTCACTGCGCTTATCCCTGCACACCAGTGATGCGGAACATCAAGCCTGAGGGCCAAATCCAGCCTGCTGGGCCGTGTCACATGGCTGTGCGCCTTTCTCCCAATTAGCAATTGCACGGTTGTTTCCCAGCTTTTGTGCAGTGCGTTTCCCACTCTGAAGAGCTGAAAAGGCTGCTCCTGGCGCAAGAAGAGCTTCAGGTTATAATTTCTTAGCATTTTTGGTATTTTGTTTCTGCACTTTAACCTTTGCTCCCAACACCACCACTGGTATGCACTACCACATGGGTCCTCAAACTACGGCCCGGGTGCCAGATCCGGCCCACCATGCCCATTTGGACTCGCTGCGCCCATGCGCACGGGCCCGCCATCGCCCACCTCGCCCTGCGTGTGGGGAGACAGCAGTTTGCTCGCTCGGAGAAAACAATCTCCAAGCGAGCAAGCCACTGCCTCATGCACCCGCCTGGCCTTGCCTCGCTGCGTGCCCTGCCCCCGCCTCAGCAGGCGCGCCTGCATGCGCCACCCCCTACCCCCATGCCGGCCCACATGCACCGCCGGCACCACCTTTTCGGCCCGTGCCCAGCACTTTCAACTGGCCCCTGGGGAAAAAGTTTGAGGATCCCTGCACTGCCACCTCCAGGAGCAGCTCTGAAATTTAATTCTACCCTCAAGTTGAAAAGTTTCTGCACCTTAGTTAAGAAAGGTGTGGAGCTGCTCCTTAGATCGCTGCTTATGCGGTGACAGATTGGTAATCCTCAGAGTGCCCCAGGATTCTGTGTTGCGCTTGCTAGGACCGCAGAGGTAAAGGTAACACTTCTCCCCCATATCCATGTTAGCTGTGTCCAACTCTGGGGCTGGCGCTCATCTCTGAAGCACCAGCGTTGCCTGAAGACTCTTCCGTGGTCATGTGGCCAGCATGACTAAACACCGAGGCACACAGAACACTGGCAACTTTCCCACCAAAGTGGTACCCATTTATCTGCCTGTATTTGCATGCTTTTGAATTTCTAGGTAGGTGAAAGCTGGGACAAAGGAGCAGAGCTCATCCGGCCGGTGGATTCGAACTGCCAATCTTCTGATCAACAACCCAGCGGCTCAATGGTGTAACCCAGTGGTATTCAACCTCTCCACAGCTGGGGACCGGCAAAAACTGGAAAACCACCTCGGGGACCACCGAGACAGAAACAAAAAGCACCATACACATAATACAGTATTCTGTGTATTCGTAGCACAATACCAAAGAATGAAAATTCTCCAGAACAACCAGAAACCAAGCAACGAAAAATGTCAACAAAAGAACCGAATGCCAAAATCGGTGCAGCATGGCTCCCAGCCGGCTCTCACTGAGTCATCTCTCCCCTTCCTGCCTCCCTCCCTCCCCCACACCGTGGCACTGCCACCCGCCCTGCAAATACAATGCTAACCGCGGAAGAGGTGGTGGAGCTCAGCCAGCCCCTGCACTCGTCCGCAGTGAGCAGGATGTGTCCCCCACATGGACTGGCAAGAAAGCTCTCCATGGACAGGTGCTTAAAAACCACTGGTGGAACCCACTGTGCCAGCAGTGTCCCTTAGAACAGCAGAAAACTTCATGTAATGTGGTAGAGGCAGGAAGCGTGTGTGTGAGAGAGAGAAGAGGAAGAGGAAGAGGAAGCAGCAGCTGTCAGGTGAGGAATGCTTTTACTGGCATCTGTTTCAATTTCATTATAATATGGCTGGAGGACGCTGCCAGCTTGACCATAGGAAAAGGCAGGGTCTCCACTGTGGCCTCCAAAAAGCCTTCCAAGGTTGCAGATCACTCCCCCACCCCCTCCGCTCTCTCAATTGGCTCAGTCCATTCCACCCTGGATAAGACCCTGAAGACACAGTTATGCCATGGGGTTCCAGAGGAGTTCATTTTATCCCCCAGGCTGTTCAATATCTACGGGAAACTGCAGGGACAGGTCAACCAGGGCTTTGGGCTGTGGAGCCATCAGTACGCTGATGACTCTCAACTCTACCTCTTGTTTACATCCAATCCAGATGAGGCAGAGACTGCTCTAAACAGGTGTCTAGATGGTGTGATGGGTTGGATGAGGGCCCACAAATTGAGGCTCAATTCAGAAAAGATGGAGGTGTTGCTGGTGGGTGAGTCAGCTGCTCAGGTGAGTGATATTTTCCACTTCTTGGATTGGGTTGCACTCTCCCTATGGGACAAGCTACGCAGCTTGGGAGTACTCCTTGACCCAGGGCTATCCCTGGAATTCCAGGTGGCATCTGTGGCAAGGAGAGCTTTCCTTCAGCTGAGGCTGGTCCATCAGCTGTGTCCTTACCTGGACAGGTGAGCCCTAGCAACAGGAACTCATGAGCTGGTAACTTCCTGCTTGGGCTATTCCAACATGCTCTATGTGGGGCTGCCCATCCCCAAGTGCACCTAAAGCATTGGATCCAGACAGAGTCCTACTCAGAGTAAACCCACTGAAATCAGTAAGACTCAAGTCAGTCATTGGATTCAAAGGGTCTGCTCTGAGTATGACTGTCAGAATCCAACCCAATATATTTAGTGCTTTTATTTTGGATATTTTCAATTGTTGTCAGCTGCTCTGGGAGCCAACTGTGGCTGAAAAACCAGATATTCATAACAAAGTATATGAATAAAGTATTGTGCATTGAAGGTGCTTGTGGAAATGTTTAATAATAAGCATGCCTTGTGCTCCAGAAGAAAGTAGAAGAATCACTAGTTTATTCAAAGCCTGAATACATTCCAAGCATAAAAATCTTGCACGGCGGATGGCAGCTTGTCTTTTTCTAAATATTATAGGATGAGCATTTTGAGATAGCGGCTTCGATACAAAAATACACATTGAAAAACCTTCCCCACTCACCATGTCTAGACATACTTAACAAGGCCAAAACTTCCTTTTGTGATGTGAGGCTAACGTTTGTGTCCTCGATGACAATCTGAACAATGATCCGTTGATAATGCAGAAGAAATTCTGGCAGCCTTTGAAATCAAGCCATCATAAATCCATCTTGTTCTCTTTGTGTTATATTACATTGTCATTTTACAGTCTCCAAACCAGCCAAGGTGAATAGAAGAAGGTTCCTCATTAGTCCTTTGAGATGGTGTTGCCTTCTCCAGCCTCCTCAGTCTGGGTCTCACTAGCTGCATGGGACAACAGCTCCCATCTTCCCCAGACTGGCAGAGGCTCTGCAGCAGTCTTCCTCAACCTGGAGGCCTTCAGGTGCATCATCCATCATCCTCACTCAGCAAAGTCAGGCTGGCTAGAGAAGATGGGAGTTGCAGAGTTTTGGCTTTTGGGCAGTACAGAAATGAAACTCCTACTACTAGTAGTAGTAACCCAACACATCTGGAGGGCTCCAGATAGGAGAAAGCTGCTCTACAATGTCTCAGGGCAAGTCTACAAAGTTGGGGCCAACCCTGTGCTTGCTTGTTAAAGAATATGAAAACATACGAAAAGCCATAGAAACATAGAAACAGAGCGAGTCAGAAGGGGCCTCCCGGGCCATCTAGTCTGACCTCCGGCACCAGCCGGCTCCGCTCACGACATGCCCACCATGTGCATGTCCAGCCTGTCTTTGAACACCCTCACCGATGGGGCCTCAACAACCTCCCGTGGAAGCCCATTCCACGCCCTCGGGGTCCTAACTGTCAGGAAGTGCTTCCTGGCATCCAAATTGAACCTTGGCTCCCTGAGCTTTGCTCCATTGGAGCGCGTCCTGCCTTCCTCTGCAGGGGAGAACAGGCCTCTCCCCACCTCCATGTGACAGCCCCTCACATACCTGTATGTCGCCAACATATCCCCTCTGAGTCTCCTCTTCTCCAAGCTGAAGAGACCCAGTTCCCTCAGTCTTGCCTCATACGGCATCCCCTGCAAACCAGCCTCCATCCTTGTGGCCCTACGCTGCACTGACTCCAACCTGGCTATATCCTTTCTGTAATGAGGGGCCCAAAACTGAACACAATACTCCAGTTGCGGGCGCACCAGAGTCGTGTAGAGTGGTAGTAATACCTCTCTTGATCTAGAAGCCACACTTCTGGTTATGCAGCCAAGGGTGGCATTTGCCCTCTTGACCACCGCATCACACTGCTGACTCATGTTTAGCCTGCGGTCAACCAGTACCCCGAGGTCCCTTTCACAAGTGCTGCTCTCCAGCCACTTGTCACCTAACCTGTACTTATGACTTATGACAGCTATTCCTATGCCCCAAGTGCAAGACCTTGCACTTCTCCACATTGAACGCCATCCTGTTGTCTCCTGCCCACTTCCATAGTCTGTCCAGATCCTTTTGGATCTGGAGTATCTGCTCCTCAGTTGTGGCCACTGCTCCAGTTTTAGTGTCGTCTGCGAATTTGATCAGCAGACTGTTCACCCCTTCTTCCATGTTGTTAATGAAAAGATTAAACAGGATCGGCCCCAGGACAGAGCCCTGGGGGACCCCGCTTGTCACTGGCTGCCATCCCGATGATTCCCCGCTAATGGTTACCTTCTGCTTTCGGTCAGTCAGCCATGCCCTAATCCACTGGACAGTGCTTTGGTGTATCCCAAAACTCCTCAGTTTCTCCACCAGGATATCATGGGGCACTTTGTCAAAGGCCTTGCTGAAATCCAGGTATACCACATCCACTGCATCCCCTCCATCTAGCCATCTTGAAACCTTGTCATAGAATTCCACATGCTAGATCAGAACAAAGGTCCGTCCAGTTCAGCACTCTGTACACGGGACGGCAAGCCAACCTCCCACAGGATCCCTCCAGCAGGATGGGCGCAACACCTCCACCTGCCCAAGGTACTCAGCAACTGGTGTATGCAAGCAGGTCAGCTCTGGTTAAAGAGGTAGCACATGGCCAGAAGGGCTACTGATAGCCTCCTGCTCTAGGAATCCGGCCAATCTGCTTTTACACCCTCCCAGATGCATGACCATCACCACCTCCTGGGGCAGGGAATTCCATAGTTTAATCATATTCTGTGTGAAGTACTTCCTTTTATCTGTCCTTAACCATCAGCTTCATGGGATGACTCCAGGTTCAAGTCTTAGAGGAGAGGAAGAGCAACCTCTGCTCCACCTCCTGCACACCACACATTACTTCGAATACTTCTATCATCAGCCTCTCACTCACCTTTTCTCTAAGCTACTCTTCTTTAAGTGCCAGGTGAACACTTTTTTAAAATTTAAACAAGTATATGGTTGATTTAATTTAATTTAATAATTTAATTTAATACTTTTAGATTTTGTTAAGGATTTTTTATCTTAATTTAATGTTGGCTAATTCATTGGTTGTGTTTACTGGTGTGTGTAAGTATATTTTATTTGAGGTGCCCTATTATTTCATTGTTTCCTCTTTTTATCTGATTAATAACCATTTCATTGCAGTGGATGCCTGTTTTTATGCTCCAGTATTGTAAGCTGCCCAGGGAAACTTTGGGTTATGATGTGGCATAGAAATGAAATTAATTAAATAAATAAACAGCCCCCTGCAGCTGCTCCAGCCCCCCGATCATTTTCGTCGCCCTTCCCTGTATTCCCTACAACTCAGTTGTGTCTTTTTTCAGGTAAAGAGACCAGAACTGTTAATATGAGGCCACCAACATGGATGGTGCTGTGTGACCGGGGTCCCCAGTGAAGTGCCCACAACACTCTTCCCTCTCTGCCCCGTTCGTTAACCTTGGAAGATGTTAAGGCAGTCTTCCATCTCCCCCATCTAGCCCCAAGCTCACTTCTTTTCTCCCCTCTCTAATGTCCACTCCTTCTCTCAGCTTCTTGCCTTGGTATCTACCCTCCTTCCCAGCAATTAGTCTTGCTACTTCTTGCACCTCCTAGCCTCCAGCCCTGCTGTTTCCCTCCTTTTTCCCTTGGAATTTTCTAATCCCTCCCTCTTTGCCTCACTCGGTCTCTCTCCGAGCCCTCTCCGGCTCACTTTTGACTTGCCAAGCACCCACAGGTAGAGGCCATGTTGTGGTGCTGCCCCCCGCAGTTCCTCAAATTCCCAAACTCACCTAAGGGTCTCGTACAGAGCACAAGAGGACAGGGGTACACTGGAGAACATTTTCAAGAGAGCAGCATCGGGCAGGAGGAAGTATTTCGTGCCTGCTTCGCATAGCAATTCAACTGCACAACAACTCACTGAGCATCATGAAGGTGCGCTTGCTGATCAGGTGGGGAAAGGCGGATGGAGAAGGTCACACAGGAAGGATGTTGGTCAGGGGAAGGGCAAGGTACCCAGTTCTCCTTCAGAGGTTCCTACCTCTCCTACCTCTCTGTAGTTGGTAATCCTGCATTCGCCATAGATCATGTCGGCCTTCTGCCCTCGGGTTTTCTGGGACCTTCAGCACGTAAAGCATATATTCTGGCACTGAACTATAGTGACTAAAGACTGGCTTTGATGTGCCTCATGTGGCAGAATCCTGGGCATCCAAGTGAATTATACAGGGGAATGCTGGAATGTTTTTTCCACATTAAAAAAAATCTTTCATGGCTGCTAAAATAACAACAATAAACGAGTCTATCAGGGAGAAAGATTCTAGCTAAGCTCAACTCCCCACTAGGTTAGATTTCTTCTTATGGGAAGATTTTTGTTCGTTTGTTTTTGCAAGGGAGAAATGAAAATTCAGCTCCTTTCCGTGCAGTCAAGAAGGTTTCGCTCCCATTCCAGCGCTGCAGGACTTCGCAAGTATATTTACACCCCAGTCTGCTGTACTTGTAGAACAGGCTCGAGTTCTTATCTCAGAATCCATACATTCTGCCTGCTGGATGGATGAAAGGAAGACCACCATGCTGCTAAAAGGTTTATCGTGAACTTTCTACTTTTTATTTGTGGGCATATTTCAATTCCTCATCGTTGTTTGATCATCACCATAGCAGTGCAAGTATGGTGAACGTATCCATAGCTGGTCATGCCGGGAGTTGTAAGTCCTTTCTTCTGCCTGAACTTGCGCTGGATTGCACCTTCGCCCCTTCAAAGTCGCTGCAGGTCTGTGTTCACACAGACATGCTTACATATGTATCAACCCATGTAGTTTGAACAGGGTGTTTTGTCCACCCATAGCAATTTTGAAATATTTCTCTTTTTACTTGGTTGGCCATTCATAGCTGGCTTGCAAAAAACTATGGTCAACACTGGTTTACCTTTACCTATAGGACTAAAGCCCCTTCATGGATCACTGCCTTGGTGTGGCGAAGGGGCTTGCGTAGCTCAATGAAGCTATGAGCTATGCCATGCAGGGCCACCCAAGACGGACAGGTCATAGCAGAGAGCTCTGACCAAACGTGAGCCACTGGAGAAGGAAATGGCAACCCACTCCAGTATCTTTGCCAAGAAAACCCCATGGACAGTACCAAAAGGCAAAACGATATGACACCGGAAGATGAGCCCCTCAGGTCGGAAGGTGTCCAATATGCTACTGGGGAAGAGCGGAGGGCTAGTACTAGTAGCACCAGAAAGAATGAAGCGACTGGGTCAAAGCTGAAAGGACACTCAGTTGCGGATGTATCTGGTGGTGAAAGGAGAGTCCAATGCTGTAAAGATCTATACTCCATAGGAACCTGAAATGTAAGATGTCTGTCTTAGAGAAGATCAACCCTGATTGCTCTTCAGAAGGCCAGATACAGAAGATGAAACTCAAACACTTTGGCCACCTAATGAGAAGGAAGGATTCACTGGAGAAGTCCCTGATGCTGGGAACGATTGACAGCAAAAGAAGAAGGGGGAGGCAGAGGATGAGGTGGCTAGATGGAGTCATTGAAGGAGTCGGTGTGAGCTTAAGTGGACTCCAGGGGATGGTGGAGACAGGAAGGCCTGGAGGAATGTTGTCCATGGGGTTGCCATGGGTTGGATGCAACTTCATGACTAACAACATCAACATAGGACTAAAGACCTAAAGACCTAATAGTCCTGGGCTATTTAGAATGAATGTTCTTTTTACATGGCTCCGTGGCCTTACTAGAGCTAGGTGGGTATTCTCCATGGTTCCCTCACACATATCCCCTATGTGTTCAGAGCATGCATGTGTCATGTGTGTCAAGAGAGCCGGTGTGGTGTCATGGTTAAGCATGTGGGACTGGGACTCAGGCAATCCGGGTCCTAGTCCCTGCTAAGACATGGAGCCAACTGGGTGACCTGGGGCCATTTGCAGGCTCTCAGTCCAACCTCCCTCACAGGGTTGTTGTGGGGATAAGTTTGAGAGCAGGAAGAGGATAATGATGTAAGTCACTTTGAGTTCCTTGTAAGAAAAAGGGTGGAATATAAACCTAATAAATAAATACATAAACAAACAGTATTTTCCAATGTCAATTTTTTGGTCAAACACATGTTTTAATGAGACATGAGTTTTCCTTTCAAAAGCGGTTGTGCAAATGTTCCATTGGACACCACTGTTTCCTGTGCTCCTTCCATGCAGTTTTGCCCCCAACTGCTTCTGTTGTCCCCCACCTGAACCAGCCGCAGGAACCCAGCTGGTCAAGAACGCTCTGCGGGGTGAAGGATGCAACGGCGCTTTTGCTGACAAGATGGTCTCCCTGGGCCCCAGTAAATAGCACATCCAATGGAGTTTGGCTATGTGGTGATGTTAGTGAAGACGACAAGGAAAAAAGATCATTGTGAACCAAATGAAATTTCGGGAAGGAAGGACAGACGGAAGAAAAGGGAGGGGCATGTTTCATTGCTGCCAAAAATATGAATGAAAAAAAAAATACTACTTTCAGCTCATACCTGTCTGAAGAGTGGGATAGTCAGGTGTCCTACTTTACACTGGTGTGCCCTCTCTTTGAAAATTCTTTTCAGTTGAAAGTCTGGTTTAATGATGAGCAATATTAAAAAGGTCAAAGTTGCCCCCTCAGTGTGGACAGAGGACTGAGCAAGCATGCAGAATGTGTTGTGTGTCTACCGAAACAGAAATAACGACACCTGTAGCTATACATTAGCATATGCAAATTTTACACCAATAGCTGCCCTCTTCTAGCTTTTCTTTTGGTGATGAGTAAGTGGCCTCCCAGTTGGAGATATTAACTTTCCCCTTCACACAGCATATTTTTTGGTGGTAAATACCAACATAGACATGTTCTCTGCAATGCTATGGAAGGTTAACCAGAATGCCAAAGGATGGCAAAGCCAAACAGTTTGATTGTAGCCCCAGTTCTGCCTAGCTGAGGGTAAGAAGATATACACTCCATACCTCACATTCCTTCTGAATGGCTTTGATATAATTTACATTTTGCCCACTGTGGTTTCATGACCAGAACTAACCAAACTTGGAGTTCCTGTAGAGAAAATTCCCCACCCACATCCCAGCTCTAAGAATCATGAAACATTACATTGGTGGGCAGAGCAATTTCTTTTACTTTCCGCAAATTCTAAAAACCCTTTTTCCCAACAGAAAGGAAATGCTGAGACAGCATTTTGTTCTATCACCTCGGAAAGTGGCGAAAGGTCTCCTCTTTCCTATTGTTTATTTCAAACAATCAAGCCCTAAGGGTCTCCTAAGGAAACAAGATCTGAAACCCAAGTTATGCCCTTTCTTTTCTTTTCATGGATGTTTTTGGTTTATTTCCACATAAATATCAGATGCATCATGTGGAGAATATGTGGGATACAATTGCTTTTTTGAAAAAGTCCCCTTTTTCTCCCCGTCACATGTTAACAATCTCATTTTTCCCACAATGGGTAAAAAGAAATCCATCCTTTCAAGAAGACAGATCTGTTATGTTTATCTATCCATTTGCCAAAGGCTAAAAAATAACCCCTAGAGAAAGAAGGAACACCCTGTCCCTTTAACCCAGCCAGTTTGCAGGGATGGAGCACTCAGAATTACCACAGACCACCTACACACAACTTCCCGGGTGAATTTCCAACCTTTCCAGTTATTAGTCAGCAATGACTAATGCGAAGCTGTTGCAGACTGGTTCACACGGGACCCAAGAGGCTCAGAGAGGTCACCACTGCCAATGCCATCCACCACGCCAACCTCCTCCAATTTGGGGCTCTTCAGATGTGTTGGACTACAGTTCCCATATTCAGAAGGACATGAGGTTGGGGAAGCCTGTCCTGAGGAAGGAACCTGGCAGGAACACTGGGTTTTGGGTCTCATCAGAAGATAGAAAAGAAATGCAAAAGGGCCACAGGGTGGGGAAAAGCAAAATGCTTAAGTTTGGCAGTGACTCAGAGCTTCCAGAACAGCTAAGAAAAAGGGACAGACGTTTCCGTTGGATTCAGGACCTTGCTTGTGCGTTTCACTCCTGCTCACCCATGTGGTGTTCTTATTTCACTCCCCCTCATAAAACTAATTTATCAACACTAATTACATTTGACAAGTTCATGTTGTTGTTTTCAAAAAGGGATGCAAGAAGATTCTGGCAAGCTTTACAGGCTGGTAAGCTTTATGTCTGCTCCAGGTAAATTGGTTGAAGGACTTATTAAAATAAAGTTAGCAAGCATGTAGAAGAACAAGACTTGCTGGGAAAGAATCAGCATGGCTTCTGTGAAAGTAAATCCTGTCTAACGAACATTTTAGAGTTCTTTGAGAGTGTCAGTAGGCAGGGGTGATCTGGCAGATACAATTTACTTGAACTTCCAAAAGGCTGTTAACAAGGTCCCTCACCAAAGACTTCTGAATGCACTCAACAGCCATGGAATAAGAGGCGAGGAACTTTTCAACCAGTAACTGGTTAAAGAACAGAAAGCATATAGTGGGAATATATGGCAATTTTGCTGGAACTGGAGGTCAGGCTAGGAGGCCCCTTCTGACTCACTCTGTTTCTATGATCCCAGAGGAATCCCACTGGGGTCCCCTGGGAATCTGTGTTCGGACCAATACTTTTTCAACATGTTCATAAATAATCTAGAATTAGTAATAAGAAGCAAAGTAGCCAAGCTTGCTAATGACACCAGGTTATTTAGGGTTGTCAAAACAAAAAGAGATTATGAAAAACTTCAAAAGGATCTCTCCAAAATGGGAAGTGTATGTAAAAATTCAATTTTTTGCCACTTCAATTGGTGCAAAATAGAACTGCCAGGGTGCTGATGGGGACTGGGCGTGGTTCTCATATCACCCCAGTTCTCCGTCAGCTACACTGGCTTCCCATTGAAGTCCGGGCCCAATTCAAGGTGTTGGTTCTTACCTATAAAGCCCTTAACGGCTTGGGTCCTGGCTACCTAAAGGAGTGCCTGCGACCATATATGCCCTCCCGCCCCCTACGATCGGCGGCTGATGCTCTCCTCCGGGAACCCTCCGTGAGAGATATAAGGAGGGTGAGCACCCGGAGGAGGGCTTTCTCTGCGGTGGCGCCCCATCTATGGAATGCGCTCCCCAGAGAGGCTCGCCTGGCGCCGTCTTTATTTGCTTTTCGGCGCCAGGCGAAGACCTTTTTATTTAAGAAATATTTTAATTGTTAAATAGTAATTTTGTATTTGTAATTTAATTTTAGATTTATATTGCTCTTTATGATTATTTATTGTTTATTGCTACACTTTTTATTTTTAGACCAAGAGATGGGCCAGTTTTAAATTGTGTGTTAAATTGTGTGTTTGTTTTATATCATTATGTTATTGTTTTATATTGTATTTTTATATGCTGTTAGCCTCCCCGAGGCTTGTTTGCAAGGGGGCGGCATACACATTTGTAAAATAAATAAATAAATAAAATAAAAATAGCAAATGCAGCTCACTGTGTAAAGAGATGCACATTGGGCAAAATCGAATCAAATCGAATCCCCACTTCATGGGTAAGCTGATGGGATCTGAGCTAGTGGTGACCTTGGGGTTGTAGTGGACATCTCAGTGGAAAAGCTGACCTAGTGTGCACCTGCCGTGGAAAAAGTAAAGTCCCTGTGAGGCATATTTGAGAAAGGAATTGAAAATAAAATCACAAGTATCATACTGCCCATATAAAAATCTGTGGTGCAAGAGCCCTTAGAATACTGCGTACACTTCCGGTTGCTGCTCCGAAAGAAGGATATTGTAGAACTGGAAAGGGTACAGAAAAGGGCAATGAAAACGATCAAGGGGCTGGAGTAAGAAGACCTGTATGGAAACCATTTCTAAGATTGTTTTGCTTAGGCTGAGCAGGGAAGGAGTGATAGGGGCGAAAGAAATATGCGCGATGCGGCAAAAATGAAGAGGGCAACATTTCTCTTTCTCATAATACCAGGACTCAAAAGTGTCAACCTAGGAAGACGATGGGTGAGAAATTCAGGACAGATAAAAGGAAGGCCTTCGGCACACAGTGTGTCGTTAAACTAGGAAATCCTTCCACAAGTTGTAGTGATGGCCATCAATTGGAAGGGGAATTCATGGAGAAGACTATGGCTACTAGTCCTGATGGATATGTATGTGCTCCCTCCAGCAACACAGGCAATGTGCCTATGTGCCCCAGTTACTGAGGAACATGGGCAGGAGGGTGCTATTGCTCTTGAGCTGTTGGTTTGCCACCGTGTGAAAAGAACGCTGGACTGGCTGGACTCTTGGCCTAGGCCAGCGTGGCTCGTCTTATGTATTTATTATGTGAGTTTTTGTGTCATTTAAAGGCAGCCAAGAATTATCTTAAATAAATATATAATAAATTATCCTGTACTGATTTCTTTCATCTCCTTTTAAAGGCTACCCTCCCGATTGGTGTCCATCACATAGTTGGACAAACATATTTTTTCCATTCAAAAATAACTAACTCAGGAATGTACAGAATTCAAAATTTAGTGTGGGCTGAAGCAAAAAAGGGGTACTTCCAAGTGAAGTTAGTTAGTTAGTTAGTTTTTTACATCCTGCCCCGGGCTTTCAGAATGGCTATACAATAAAAACCCTAATAAATAATATAATAATAACAATCCAACAATTTGAAACTGTAACAGCAACAATCAGTTTAAAAGCCGTAACACCGATCATAAAAGCATCTATATGGCCAATAGCATACCATTAACAGAAACAGTAATCAAAGTCAAAAAACAAAATAAATGCCAGCAATAAGCAACAATCCACCTCTACCAATAACAATATATTCCTAGAGCGCTGATTCCATAACCAGGGCACCACAACTGAGAAAGCCCTTCCCTTTGCGGCCACCTGCTTTCATTCTTTTAAAGATAGGTCTTGGAGAAGGACCTTTGCAGATGACGTTAAGGTCTGAGTAGGTGTATATGGGAGGAGACATTTATGGAAACAGAGAAACAAAGTGAGTCAGAAGGGGTCTCCTGAGCCATCTAGTCTGACCCCTGGCACCAGCCAGCTCCACTCATGTGGTTGTCCAATCGCCAACATGTGGTTGTCCAATCTTTTCTTGAACACCCTCACTGATGGGGCCTCTCCCACCTCCTTTTGATATCCAGGCCCTGAGCCATTCAGGGCTTTATACTTCAGAGTGAGCGCCCTGAAGCAGGTCTACACTTCAACTGGTAGCCAATACAGCCAATAATGCACAGGACTGATATATTTGAGTCTTCCCATCCTTGTCAACAGACAGTCTGCCCTGTTTTGTACCAACTGAAGTTTCCAGACCATTTTCAAGGACAGTCCCATGGTTCAGAGTTGTCACTTCCTCACCTTGTTTAGGTGTAAATGAGAGGTAGAATGGAATATCATCAGCATATCTTCAATCCAGACCTCCAGATAACATCTCCCAGCGGTTTCATGAAGATATTGAACAGCATGGGGGATCAGAGGGAACTCTGCAGCACTCCATGGCATAAAAGCATCACCTTCTGGAATCAGCCAATCTGGTAGGAATGGAACCATTACAAGGCAGTACCTCCTACTCCCAACCCAAGCAACCTATCCAGAAGGATACCATGGCTGATGACACCGAAAGCTGCTGAGATGTCCAGGAAAACCAACAGGGATGCACTCCCCCTGCCTTTCTCCCTGCAGAGGTCATCCCACAGGATGAGCAAGGCAGTTTCCATCCCAAAACTGGGCCTGAAGCCAGACTGAAATGGTTCTAGACGATCCATTTCCTCCAAGAGGGTGTGGAGCTGCCCGGCCACCACCCACTTGAGCACCTTGCCCAAAAAGGGCAAGCTAGCCACAGGTCTACAGCTGTTAACGTCTCCTTGTTGTTCCCAGTCCTGCCTCATTCATGGGATTTTACAGAGGGGTCCCACATACCATCTTCCATTTCACCAGCCCATGTTTTCCCAGACTTCTCTCATCCTCCTTTTCTTACCACAGAAGTAGAAAAGTTGGAGTAGCTGCTGAGGGTCTTTTTGTTGGTGGTTCTGAGAGACCTTCACTAAGGAGCCTGCTAGGGCTGCATTTCCCAGGCCAGCCAAACAGACCCAGTCACTCCAGCATGTCAGCGAGACTTGGAAGCCAACAGAGAACAAATTCCATCAGCTGGCTAAAGTTTAATTTAAAAGCCCAATCATTGTTAAAGCATTTCAAGCGTAGATTCTTCTTCGGATGGGCAGATATTAAAAGCACACATGAGCACTTGGTACTTCTTTGCGATGGCTTTAAAAGCTGTTATTGGAACTGTAGACCAGAAGTTGGTCGGTCCTGGCTTTAGTGCGGTGTTGGCTCTGGCCCCATCAGTGGGGCATAGAGCAGTTCTGCTAAATAATAGTAGCACTAACGCTAATAAACGCAGCAATGCCAATAATAATATCAAGTATTTACATTGCGTTTTAAAGCAAATTGTATACAAAATTTCAGTAATCCATAGCACTGAAAAATAGACCGGTGTTACGCTCGTTTTCCTGAAGGCAAATCAAAGCTAAGCAACGTGACAAAGTTTGGTGGAATCCACCGATTGCCTCTCCTGCTCAGACCAGTTTTGGAAACTGAGCCAAGCCAAGAGGAAGCCCACAAATGGTCCCAGAGCAAAGGCTGAACCACCACCAACCGTCTTCTGCATCACATGCAGTAGCACAAGCAAAAGCTGCTGCCTGCAGCATGGAAGAGGGACGTTGCTCATGTGCTCTTCATGCAGGACCCAATTCCAGGTGAATGGCAGGGAAACGTGGGATGCACGTGCCAGGAGCTTGGATTCAGGGCTGCATCAAAGGGGACCAGAGTCCCGGGAGCCAAGCCCAGGAAATCCAGTGGATTCCCACCCCCAAAACAGATTCCTAACACATAGAGAGAATTTGGCCTCCCTAATGCCACCTTTAGTTTATGATCCCCAAATTGGTTTGAACATAATGACAACGCAGAATACGGGTTGAATCTGGGTTGTTGTTGCTGACTTCTGTGCTGTCATTTTCTGCAAACCCTGTACTATGCTTTAGCTATGGGTTGTTAACCACAAACAACCCAGAGTTCACGACCCAACAGCGGACATGTTCCTGGGCTGTTTGCAATTAGCAACCCACTGTTAAAAAAAATAGTGCGGGGTTCACATTTAGCAATAGCCCAGAATTTAACAATACCTCATACCCAGCCCAAACTCTGAGTTTTTGTTACATGCTACTTCAGTTCCTAACTCTCAACTTACACTTTTAGCTGCTACACAAAACCAGCTCTAAAGCTGGCACTGGCTGCAGGGCTCTGTTGCAGAAACTGTGCTGGATTTGGGGTTAAGAAGGACTGGATCCAAGCCTCTGTCTAGCCATGAAGGCAGCTGGGTGGCCATGAGTAAATCATTACGTCTGAGTCTTAGATACACAGGTTATTGTGCAGCTAAAATGGTCTAGTTCCAAGTATTTTGTCTTGAGCTCCTTGCCAAAGGTGGGAGTCCTAAGCTTGAGGCCTTCAGAACCCATCATCTTTTTATTTAAAGCGTTTTATTAATCTATTTGCATTTGTTTGAATACAGGGCTCATCAAAACAATATTTTGGCCAGACCGTCATGGCATAAATGCACAAGAATATAGGAAAAGCTCTGCTGGATCAGGCCAAGAGTCCATCTAGTCCAAGCCAGCCAGCTGCCCCCAACAAAGTCACAAGGAATACAAGAATGCAACAGCACTCTACTGCCCATGTTCCCCAGCAACTGGCATACACAGGCGAACTGCTTCTGATCCTGGAGTTACCATGAATCTGTCCAGCCCGCTTTTAAAGTCCTCCAGACTGGTGGCCATCACTGTGTCTTGTGGAAGTGAACTAGTTTAACTATGTGCTCAGTGAAGAAGACATTTCTTTGATCTGTAGTGAATTCCTCACTGGCTGACTTCATGGAATGACCCGAGGTTCCAGCATTATGATAGAGGTAGAAAATGGGAACTCTCCTTTCCCACCTTCTCCAGATGCTGCATATTTTACATAGCTCCAGATCTCCACCCTGGACAGTGATAAAAACCAGTGCAGGTAATAATAAAGTAAAAACAGCACCACCGACAAATGTTCTAAAACACAAAAAGCACCAGGAAAAAGTGAAGCCTACAACATAGAACTACTGGTGAATCCCAGTGGAACGGAACATTAGCAGGAGAAGGAGAAAGCAAGCTAGCGTGTTTTCAGGGCCCTCTCCAATGATGCAGCCAGGCGGAGCCCCAGTGCAACTTATTCCAGAGATATGGGGCCACTGCAGAAAAGACCCTTTCTCCTAAGGCTACCAAAGGTTACTGAACCTGGTGCCTACATGCTACCGCCAGTGCCAGAGACAGTGTTACTGGGGGACATGGATGGAAGGATGCTCTTGCACTCATGATCTGCTTGGGGGATTCCCTTGAGGGATTCCCTGCTGCATGAAGGGAAGGCAAGGCAAGGCGGCAGTGGCTTGGTCCACTCCAACATGGCTCTTCTTATGTACCTCACATGTAAACACGTATTATACAGATGATAATATCGGGCCTTATGCGTTGGGCTGTCAACATGTTTACCGTCCTTCCTTTCACAACAGACTGAAGGCTGAAATTTGGAATCGCTGCAACTGTGGCTCTCATTTTTATTTTATTGTATTAATTTGTTGTAAACTGTCCCAAGGCACCTGTGATGGGATGGCATAGGACAGTTTTAAATAAATAAATAAATAACCATCTAAACCACCAGGTTTTTTAAAAAAAAGACTAAAAAGGGGACTTTTTATACATAAGGATCCATACATCTCATAACTTCCGTTCTGGCAGAGAGCACATGATGCAACTCACAGAATGGAACAAGGACAGGGACAGTGGCGCAGCTGGGCCTAGAGCTTGGGGGAGACATCCAGGACTCCTCAGGCCAGGGCGCCCTAAATGACTAACCAGAGAGGAGAAGGTGGCAAACAGGGGCATCATCAGCTCCTGCTGTGGCCAACCAAAACGGATGTTGGGAAAATTCAGATAAATCCTGGCAGGAAAAAAGCTTGCTTATATGTGCCTTTGTGTTATAAAAATACCCGCACTCTTTTCTCAGAACTCTAAGCTGGGTTACGGTTTAGCATTTGCTGTTACTTTAAGTGGAAACTCGTAGCTTGCTAAGAGAAGCTGCCAGGGCTATTTTTTTCGCAGATCAGTAAGAGCTGATAAGGCTGCCAGGTTAACAGCATTGCAGTCGCCCTTATTTGTATGCCAAGACCCACAATAATCCCTGTGCCTCAGTGATCATTATGTTAATCTCCCGTAATCATTGCCATTGTACTGAGCCCTCTCTGCAGACCTCTCCCCTCCTTCTGACTGTGTTCATCATCAGCTGCCCAGCTGCGGGGCCCATGTGGCTCAACATCTATAAAACACTCTGTGTATGTTCTAAAAGCTTGTAGTTGGTGGTGAGAACTGCTACCTGCTCTCATAATTGCAGGGGTCCTGAGTGAGCTTTCAATAAACTGCTGAGGTTCAAGGCAAAATGGGTCATTCTGGACTGAACCGGGGTATCCTGTCTTGCAGCTGCTACTGGCAAGGTCTGTGACTCACTCTTTCTTCTTGTACTTATGCTCAGGGGACGGCCAAGTGGGCATGTTCCTGGTTACAAATAACCAATTTATTTTGGCTTCATACATGTATTATTCTTTCCTCCAGCAAAATGCTGCTCCTTGCTAAATAAATGTGTTGGCATCGGGGCAATAGATGCAAACCGCATGATTTCTGTTGTGCAATGATGCAAATAGCTTTAAATCGCAAGACATCACATGTTCAGGGTACTGCTATTTAAAAGCAGAAAACAAACCAGGGCTGCAAAGTCCTAGATGTTGGTCCCACATTCCTTCCAGAGCTACATGGCTTTATGGCCCTCTAAGATCAATAAATCCGGTGCTAAGATGATCTATTTGTATCCGCTTCCTTGATCCTGCCTCAGATATGGTGACGAGAGATCTGAAGGATGACCAGTGTTCTTCTGCAATTGCAGAAAGCAAGCTGTGCTTGTGTATATGTGGAATATCCAACCAGGGAACTTTTAAAGACCTCTTTTGCCCTTGACTTTATCTTTGCTGCCAGTTGGCAAGGTGTGCATTATGACGTTTCTATCTTTTCAAAGGGCAGGGATCATTCCAGCCCCGTCTATTCCAGGACAGATAACAGGCTCTAAGTTGAAAAACATTGTTGCTCTTTCACCTGCCTGACCTCCCCAGCACTTCACACTTTCAGTGTGTTTGTTCTGGTTATCCATTTCTTATCTTGTCTGCCTCCTTGTCTAGGGACCGCTTTTCTGTACTGATGTAATGGCAGAAGAATCCAGAGTGGGCAGGGAACTTTCCTCTGAGCTGGGCCCACAAATACCGCGAAGGAATCCATTCCATTCGTTAAAGGGGTGGGCAGAGCATGCATGGGATCCCCTTGGCAGGAGATACTGTTAAGGAGGTTGCTTTAAAGAAGTTGTGCTTTATTCAAGCAGAAAAGGAGGTCTCTGCCCCAAGCAAATGCAGCTTGGCTTCCCCAGACTTTTGAACAGGTGTAGAGACAGTATGGTATAATGGTAAAAGCGTCAGACTAAGACTGGAGAGACTTTGCTTCTCATCCGCTCTCAGGGGATGCACAAGAACAAAAAGATCCAAAGGACAGGTCCAGATCCACACAGGTTCAAAAACTGCATGAGTTTATAGAGGTGCTAAAGTAAGAGAGAGAGAGAGAGAGAGAGAGAGAGAGAGAGAGAGAGAGAGAGA
>JAIXND010000767.1:9108205-9185751 GCA_023646645.1 Varanus salvator macromaculatus | reverse complement strand
GAGAGAGAGAGAGAGAGAGAGAGAGAGAGAGAGAGAGAGAGAGAGAGTTGTGCGTGCATTTAAAGGGCCCCGTCTTCTAAGGTCGTTCCTGTTTGTAAAAGCAGAAATATGGACAAGGGACAGGAGGGCATTTGAGGGAAGGGGAGAAGCAGCAGCAGCAGCACCAACTCAGGCCAAAAGACTCAAAAGCATTGCAAGAGCGAAAACGCGCATGGACAAAAAGCTAGCTAATCCAGTAGGGTCAGATGCACATTAGTGCCTTCAGGTGAGCAAGTGGCCTTGGACTAGGTATTTGTGAGGATTCCTCTCGGAGGGTGATATTCCCATGAGATCCCCCGGACTCGGCTCCCCAGACTCTGGTCGGCTCTGTTGCAGTTCCTGAATCCGGGCACCCAGCATTCACCAGGAATACAGCCCCGTGCAACTCCTGTGCAAGCAGCACCTCTCCTCCACATCACCTGCAGCAGCCTTTGTTTGTCCTGCTGCACCTAGCCTGGAAAAGGGGTTATTTATTTATTAAAAGCTTTTGTATGCCGTCCTTTATATAAATATCTCAGGACGGAGAAATAGCTCCGGTTGCTGGTTGTGCAGTCATTATTCTGTGAGCATTGGGGACTTCTCAGCTGAAGTCGTTTTTAAGACCAGGCTGAGCACAAGAGGAAGCCTGGGAGAGCTAGATGGATGGATTCCATGGAGCTTTGTCACAACGCTACCTGGACAGCAGGGTGGTTGGGCAGATGGACTTCCAGAAATTGGGAGCCTGAAACAAAGGCTTTGGAGCTCCAGCTCCAATCTTAAGAGCACATCCCATAATGCTACCTCTGTCCTCTCTTTTGCCCAGTGGGATAAATCTTGAGTCAAGCTGAGGAAAACACAGTGTGCTCAGGAAGGGTTCCAACCCTCCTCCTTCTAAAATTTGCTGGGTTTAGGTCATTGGAGTGGGGTGAAAGATCTACAGAAGGTTCTACTGTTTCTTTATTTTGCATTGCAATTTATTCACAACAATGTTCCAGCAAACTAAATATAAACATTAACTTTGGCCGACATCACAGAGTTGTTCCAACAGTTACCAAGTTAGTGTGTGAAATGCTGTACAAAATGCTATGATTCGGATCAGGGAAGCGGGTGCTCATTTCTCAACTAAAAAGAAAGATAAAATGAATAATAATAGCAAAAAGCATTAGCAGTCCAAAAAGAGCCAGGAGCTGGGTCAAGGAGTCTAGCTAAACCACTTTATTTAAGACCTACACATATCTTCTAAATGTATGATGAATATGCAGGGAACCCTTAAAACAACTTAATTAACAAATATCTGAGAACTCATCTAATCGAACAGTGTAGAAACATCTTAAGTCAATATTCTAGATATCAGAGATGGATGAAGGAGTTCAGTGATACACATTTGAAAATGAGCAAGGGCATTGATGCTAGATCTACTGTTATCCTGGATGGTCATTTTCTTAGACACATCCCATAGGGTGCAATCCATTGCATGTTTAGGTGGAAAAGGGGCCTACAACGCCCAGCATGCCCCAACCAGGTCTTTGGAAAATGGGGTGCAGCAGGGCTAAGGGTCTTCTTGAAAGAGGCTGTAGAACTTGGAAGTTCAGTTCATGAGCTTGCATCTAGAGGCCTAATCAGTGGAGGAAGGTTTGCGGGATGGAGCCCAAGGATGCAATCCTATACATGCTTAGCCACATGCACGGAATTGCACCTCCATCTCCTTTCTTTAGAGGTGATATAGGAAGAACCCCATCAATAAAGAACATACATCAAAACTTTAATCCAGAGAAGGGGAGCACTGACACAGGGTAGCCATCTTTTCTCTCGAATTACTGCCATGCCTTTGGTTTTTAGTAGCATCTCGAGGCACAAACATTGGCTGCCAAGAATAATATTTGTCTTTACTTCATGCCATGAAAATCTTCACACACTGATTTCTGCAGACCAAGCCACTGATAAATTCAGGGGAGCATATTGACTCAGCTCCTTCTGGTCCATTCCCAGCCTTATTCTGTACCTGGGCTGAAATGCCCAGCCCATCATTGACAGCAAGGGTGTGGCTTTGCAGACCTCTTTGAACTCGCAGGTCTTGATGGACAACACCCATCAGAAAGCAGTTCTTTATCAGCTCCCTTCCTCTCCGCCTAACAAGCAAGCAAACAAAGCAGATTTGCTCTCTGGACTCCTTATATCTGCTTTTCTCTTCCTGAGGCAACTGGTCTGCCAATTTCTGGGTTCTTGGAGAGGACAGTTAAAAACCAGCAGCAGCCCTCCTTGAAAAGTGGGCTTCTGGCTGTTTATAGAAGAGCCAAACTGGGAATCAGAAAGTCCCTCCTACATTTCTCTACAGGACTTCTCCATTATAATGCTTTAGCCTGCCTTTGCAGAAGAGATCAAGGAAGGGTACAACCAGCCTTTTAAAGAAAATACAAAAGCAAAAACAACATCATTTTTTTTCTTTTGGTTTTATTTGCAAATCTTTATTTTCAGGGAATGCAATAGAGGGGGGTAAGGAATATATAAGAAGAAGAAGAAAGAAAAAAAGGAGCAGCCGGGGGTCATTCTAAGGATTTAACAAGCAACTCCTCATTTAAGCACATTTACAATAAACAAATGTCTTTTATCAGCCACTCTCTCTTTCCACCCATTCAATCCTCAGTCATGTTTTTATCTAGCCTATACAGTTAGTTATAGATCTCAACATTGCTTTGGTGCAAATGAAATCACAAGCATTTGTATAAATCATACTTTCTTTAACCATTATTTAAATTGTTCAAAGTAAATCTTCCAACTTTGAGTAAATTCTTTAACTGGTCTTCTGTTGACATAACTCGTTAGCTTTGCCATTATTTCGTACTCAGCTAGCTTGTTTTTCCAGTCTTCAAAAACTAAGCAATCTTCGGCTTTCCACTTTGAGGCAATTATCACTCTTGCCACCGTTATCATATATTTGCATAATTCTGACATAATCTTTGGGATAGTCTCTGGGACAATACTCGGTAACATGTTCTTGGCACAGAATCATTTTTCTAAATGCACAAAACAAGAGTAGAGCAGAAAGCAAGCCCAGGTTATGCCACAGCATAAAACTCTAAAGCCACCCAGGAGTTGAATTCCAGCTGATGCAAAGCTTTTCTAAATGGGTAAGAGTTACATCATCAGCACAAATCTATAAGGGAGAGCCTACACAAAGCTCTCAAGGGAAGTAATTCCACAGATTTGGAAGCCAATGCCAGGAAGGCTCTGCTCCTGTTTAGAAAACTTCACAGAAACCTCCCTCATTCCTGTTCAGGCAATTTGTCCATCTACCCCAGTGTTACATATCCAAGTGCTGGGAAGCTTCAGGTTCATGGTCCACATTCAGTGCCTCTGAACCACTGGTGTTCCCCAGAGCACCCCACTGCCTTTCTCTGGGTCCACGCCTTTTCAGTGGACCATTTGGTGATTTCCCCGCAACTGCACGCCTCTTTTACTCATTTTAAAAAGTTACAACGCCTCTTCCAACCCTTAGTTACTTTCAGCAAGAGCTTTAAGCTCTAACATGCTGGCATTCTTGGTATTTCTGGAATTTGTGAATTACCTCCTTTTGGCTCCAGCACTGCCTCCCCGCCCCCCGCTCCCCCAGCATCTGATCCCTGAGAATTTCTCCAAAACTGGACTTGACACCCCCCCTCCCCATGTTGTCTCTACCCTAACTGGCCACGACTCACCAGATTTCAGGCAGGGAAATTCCCGTCATTGGCAAGCTGGTCATTTTAAACGGATGTTGCAAGGACAGGATCCGGATGCTCTTCACCCAAACAGCATGTGCTGTGCAGCCCCTCCATGCAGGACAACCGCAAGGGCAGCAAAACCAGTTGACTATCACACTAGTTAATTACCGTATTTTTCGCTCTATAAGATGCGCCTGACCATAAGACGCACCTAGTTTTTAAAGGAGGAAAACAAGAAAAAAATATTCTGAATCAAATGAGCACATCATCACAGGCACATTCCCCATCGCTTCCCCATGGGCTGTGCACCTGACAGACTTACTGCACGCACATATTCGCTCTATAAGACGCACAGACATTTCCCCTTACTTTTGAGGGGGGGAAAGTGCGTCTTATAGAGCAAAAAATACGGTATACATGAAGCTCTGGAATATGAATTGCAAAACATCGCACTCCAGGGAAGAGGTTCCGTTAACTAATTGAATATGGGTGGTGGACGTGCCTCTTACTCCAGGGTGATGTCACCATTCCTAGAGATCCCCATCTCTGGAGCCAGAGCTCTCAGAGATGCAACACTGGTACCAGCTGACACCATCTGCCACCTCCCTTTGTGTTCTTTGGAAGGATGGAAAGAGTGGACGAATATTTTCAACAGTATATATTCACACACTATCTCAGCTGCTGCAATACAAAGAATTTTGGAGTGACCTGGCCTTGAAAAGGCATTTAAGGCCCAATAAAGGGCTTGGTAGAGGTGAGGATGTCTAGAACAGGTTTGTTGCTATGGAAGAATGCAACTACCTTCACTTTTGGCCTTTCCCAGGGGAAATGGCTCTACGGACTATCGTGATCAAGGCCCACACTCAACCCAGTTTTTCATGGTCACCAGAGGCCACGGTGACTTCTTCTGGGTGTGGTCAATTGTGGTGCATGTTAGCCCCACTTCTGAATATTCAAGCCATGGCAGGCAGTCACCATGGCTCATTGTATCATGTGAACCCAGCAAGGATGGCTTATGCAAAGGTTAAATAACCCTCGCAGAACCCATGTTCTGGTTGAGATAAGCCACAGTGCACAGTGGCGATTGTGGGAATCTGCTCACTGAGTCACAGCATTGGTCCATGGAGCCCAGTACTGTGGCCACTGACTGGGAGGGGCTCTCACAGGGTTCAGACTGGGATTTTTCCAGCCCTATCTGGGGGTACCAGGGATCGAACCCTAACATTTTAATAAGCAAAGCATGAGCACTGGAAGCAACACTGGGAAAACTGAAGCTGTCATACTCTGGACACATCCGAAGGCAAGGCCTTCTGGAAAAGACAATCCTGCAAAGGCAGAAGAAGAGGAAGGGAAAATACGAGACGGAGGGTCTCCATCGAGGAAGCTTCAGCCTTGAATTTGCAAGAGCTGAGCAGGGTTGTCAAGGGCAGGACATTTTGGAGAGCTTTCATTCAGAGGCAGCTTGACCCCATATAACAACAACAAATGCTGGGCACTCCTACAGTGCAGGAGCGTCAGGCCTTTCCATAAAGAGTCACTCTATTGGGCATGCCTGGCCACGGAACACGCTTTTCCTCGATTCCAGGAAAAGCAACTTGTCTAGAAGGCAGAGGTGGGGTCTGAGAGGCAAAAGAAACCACTTTTGGGGAACCTAAGTAAAGACGGCAGCATTTTGCGCTGCTGCAAGCCAGCTTCCGTGGACCCGAGTCTATCAAAAGGGCCTTCTGAATATGCCCTGGTGAAACGCCATGCTGTGTGTATGGAAGAGGCATTGGGTGGCTTACCACTCTGGGCACCCAAAGGCCCTGACTTGCTTTCCTCTTCTTGGTACAGCAGGTGAGGAAATCTACTTTTGGCATGCTCTTGGCAGCCTGCCCCCGATTCCCCCTTTCTGCCCACGTGGGCATGTAGGATTAAGCCTGAAGCTCCATCAGCTCCCTGCCACACTTCTCTCCCGCTAGCGGGACACCGCATGGCCAAACGATGACAAGCCCTGACAGTCCTCCAGGAGAACTGGCCCAATTAAAACTATTTAACAGGCTCAGCAAAAAAGTATATTGATGAGGACTGACTAAGCAGCAAAATGAACAGCTGAGCTTTCCCCTGACCTCCTTCTGGGGATGAACATCACTCATATTTATATTTTCAAAATTCAGTGTAACAAGTGCCAACCCTTTCCCACGTCAGGTTCCCAGCAGGGGACCAACACAGCACTGCTGCTGCTGCTGCATCCTGTCTCCCCAGAAGAGGGTCATCAGCTTTGTTCATTCATCTGTCACAGTTTGTACTAAGCCAAAGGTGACAGTGGGAATGCTGTAGGCAACTGAGAAGACTGGTGGAGAAAGTAGTGCTCCATGGCATTGCTTTTCAGCCTGCAAAACCACGGGGTTTGCTTTTACTTGCAGCTGCAAAATGCATGAAGGTGTTTAATGCTTCACTCCATCCTCTAAAATAGTGTTACATTTGAATCTAGCCATACATGAGGATCATCCTTTGAAGCCCTCCTTCAGGAGCCCCCTGGACCCTCTTAGTGGCGGCCCCACATTACAGAGTGCTTCCCCTCACTGAGGTCCACCAGGTGCCAATAATGTCATCCTTTTCATGCAAAATTTCCAGAAATCTTAAGCCATGGAGGGAAAATATCCCCTTCTCCAAGGATTTTTGAGAAAAAAAATTGAAATGTTTGGGGAAATGGAAAAGATGCAATATTAGCAACCTTTGCAGATGGAAAATTACTTTGCTACTTTAGAAGCATACAATGTATAATGTATTCCTTGCTTTGGCACAAACTTAGCATGTTTGTAAGATTCAAAGTACAGTTTATTCAAACAATGATACAAATTTAATTTAGTTTTTACATTTTTGTTTTGTTTATGTCCAGAACTCTTAAGAAATGTCAGAACTGTAAGGAATCCCTTTGATTTAAGGAGCATCAAAAGTGAAACAAAACAAAACAAAAACACAAAGAAGAAAACACCAATATTAGTAAAACACAGAAAATTAAATGTTTTAATAATAATAATAATAATATCCCAAATCCTTTCCTTCACAGTGCCAAGCAGACATAAAGTACCTATTCCCAGAAAAAGACATGAGAAAAAAATTCCATAGCTATTGCTATTGATTTCAGTTCTGACTTTTTCAGTTTTATCTTTATCATAGTTTCATGGACCTTGAAAACTGAACGTCTTCCCAGATTGAAACAAGCTTCCCTATAATTTCACAAGTCATTCTATTTCTCGGTTTATTTCCAACCATTGACCAGTTTCTTTTGCAAACAGCAGAAAATGGAGGAATATGAAATAGGCAGGAAGCCGGGAAGTTAGAAGTTGCACTGTGTTGCTTCGCTGGAGGAATCACAGACAGAATCACAGATTGAATTAACCTTGTTTATGTTTCTATTTACCTCTTGGAGCCAATGAATTTGCAGCTGTATGATAGCAACAGAATTCTTCCTGTTTCTTAATAAGATCTTTCAATTTACTTTCTTCAGCACTTGTAAGTTGTAACTCCATTTGTAAGTGGAGATGCAACTCAAAAATAGTTGTTTTTATCATGGCCATTTGGTGAGGAATTTCTGATAAAAATGCACTGTTAAATTGAGTGACTTCTGGGGGAAAAAATCTTCAAGCTGAACCCAGATGTTCTTTACCCAGTGTTTTGGGTACTTTCAGATCTTCAGCTATAATTTCATGAAGAGCTTCTTTGTTTTTTAGCAAATGTTCAAAGGAGAGCTCTGCTCCACCCCATCAAGTTTTACGATAGAGCTTCAGTGTCACCATTTTGTTCTTTGCATTTTTCTTCTTGCTTCCTTTCAAAGACTGCAGTTACAACACGTTTTATAACTTCTTTTGCTCATCTATAGATCTCTTGGAGGGCTTCCAGTTTCATGATGTCATTAAGAAGCAAGCTCAGCCCATGACATGCAGTTCCTGTTTCAATAATATGTGGATAATTATCCATGAAGGTCTCCCATGCTGCTTTCTTATTACTTGCACTGCAAAGCAAATACTTCGCTGCTTCCAACTCTCTGTAGGAATTCGCATATCTTACAGCTGAAAAACTTCGTGGACTGTCTGTTCTCTCCTGTTTGCATGCTTCTGGAACACCCACTTCCCCAAACTGGAACAAGTGCTTTTATCACAAAACTTATTATTCCTTCTCTCTTCACATGTGTCCATCCATCTCCAATTTCTGTAAGACATTGAGCTTCATTGATTTTTCCTTGCACAGATTCATTTACATCTTCATCCTCTGACTCTAGAGGAGACTTGCTTAAAGAATGTCTGCTGTGTGAATAATATGGTGCTCTTTGTTATTTAAAACCTTCATTTCAATATGCATTTTCAGATTTCAACAACAGCTCTCCAGAACAATATATTGCTGTTGCGAGAGCCTAGTCCATTTATTACTCCGATCTTCAGGTTTCATATTGTCTGCAAGCGATACCTCTGAGTAGTTTTTGAATGTTGTTGTTAACAACATTTGCTTACTTGAAGATGGTGCATCATTGATGGAGAAACACTTCTTGGTGATGCTGGCATTATACAAGGTGCGGAAAGAGGAGGTCTGGAATAAGGACATTAGGGAAAAACTTGCACTTTCATCAATGTGGTCCTCCTTTATTAGATCCATGAAGGATTTTTTATTGTCTGTATGACACTTCTTATATGTTACATGGGTATGTTAAGTCATATCAGAAGTGTTTGCAAATGCACAGTCCATTTTACAGTATTTGCAAACTGCTTTTTTCCCTAAGAAGAACTTGCATATTCATGGTGTATTTTCATGTGCATGGTGCACATGTTGGGCATGTCGTGAGCGGAGCCGGCTGGAGCCAGGGGTCAGACTAGATGGCCCAGGAGCCCCTTCTGACTCACTCTGTTTCTATGTTTCATCCACATGCTAGCTGTTGGTCTCACCATTTTGCTGAGGGGAGGGAAAGCAAAAACAATTTAAGTGCTTAGCTTGGCGCTCGGCTATGGTGCAAGGAAGAGGGTTGCAAAAAAGGATATAATTAGTAGATGAACTAATGCAGTTCAAATATGGCTCAAGTTACTGAATTTAAATAACTTAAAACTGCTACCTTTTAAATAAATATCTCCTTTCTGCTGTTCTCTACTTTCTCCCAGTCCTTTGAGGCCTAGTCAAGAGAGAACAGAAACAGATCCACCAAAAGGAAGCCCACCAGCATGGATGAAATTGAAGCCTTCTTTCTGTTCTTTCAGCAATGGCAGTGCTGCCTAGCAGTCCTTGCATTTGAAAGTTGCAGTCTCCGTTTACAGAGTAGGACTTGGTTGTCCTCAGTGCAGAAGAATTGCAATGATCAGGGACAATACAGCATCTTACCTCATTTTTACAAAACCTTTTGAGGGAGGGAATGTGCAAAGACCTTGTCTGAAACATCTTGTTCAACGTTCAGAAAGAAAATATTCCATAATGCAAGCTTATACGACCGTTTTCGGGGGAAACAAACAAGAAAAGACCGTGCAGGGCCTTTTGCTCAATTTTTCTGTTTCTTTTTCACAATTTAGGCATTTGACAGCGTACATTATGGTTTTAACTCAGGAATTTTTATTGCTGATTTTTATGGGCTGCCTGGTTTGAGATGGCCAGTCCTAAGAATAGAGAGCCAGTAGAAGCCACGATATTCTGGATTGACCCTAAATCCTAGGAGAGCAGCCAAAATATCTCGACTGGTTACCATCTTCCCTCTTTGATGAAAAGCACTGTACTTCTGGTTAAATGTTAGCTTCAATCATTAATCTGCTGGATTATTTCTAATTAAGTGCACCTATATATATATAAATTAGCCAATTATTATTAATATTATTACATTATATTCTACTTTTCTTCCTCTTGCAAAGAACCCAAAGTGGCTTACAAGGTTCTCCTCCTCTCCATTTTAATCTTAACAACCCTGTGAAGCAGGCTAGGCTGAGAGTGGGTGACTGACCCAAAGTCACCAGTGAGCTCATGGCTGGTGGGGACTAGAACCCGGATCTCCAGAGTCCCAGTGTAAGGTGGTGCATCTCCCCTTTCTGGTAACGTTGCAATGGCCACATCGACTAGCTAACCCCCTCCTTTTTGGGTACTGTGGCCATTTGCAAGCCAACCCAAAAGAGGGCCACCCCACCAAGGCAGAGGGCACAGAGGAAGACGCAATCCGCTCCTCCTCTCTCTTTTTTGGGTGTTTGTGCCCCACCTAACGCGAGGAGCCGCAGCAGGTGATGGATGCCCAGTGAGCAGTGACCGGTGAGAACACTTGGCCAGGCGCCTCCGCGAGCAAGGCGGGTTGCTTCCTTTTTGGGGATGCGGGGGCGGGGGGGGCACAGCTACGCCGGCGCACCGCACCCGCCGGGCGCGGGCCAGCCGCGCAGTGCCTTGCGCTCGGCGCGAGGACCAGAGGCGCCTTCCCCGGCTGCGCATCACCAACGTCTCGGAGGTGGGGGCGTGGAGGGGACGGGGAGGGGGCGGGAGCTGGGAGGCGTCGTGGCGCAGCAGCCAGTCTGCAGGTTGCGAGCGGTCACCCGATCTGCTTCCTGGGGTTTGCTTTCGCTTTTCCAGGGTCGCCTCTCTAACGGGCTGCGGGATGCAGTCGCCGGCGAGGCTCTGATCCGAGGAGAAGCCGAGCGGTAGGTCAGCGTAGGCTCCTCTTCCTCTCGCGTTGCCTTGCGCACCGAGGATCACGGATGACGTGGGCGCCGGGAAGGGGGGGCTGCGGCCCTCCCGAGAAGCCCCCTCCCCAGCCCTCCCCCACCTGCGGGCGCAGGCCGCCCCTCTTGGCTCAGCCTTGGGCATGTGTGTCTCAACCGGCTGCAGGTGCATCGCGGGCAGAGGAGGAGGATGCTGCTTCCAGTCTGCGGGAGAAGCGGGAGAGCCCTTCTTCAGCTGGTGCGGCCCACACACGGGGCCCGGGGCTTCAGCATCCCCCAGGCGAGATGCTGCCACGCCAGAGAACCCTGCCCCCCGCCCGCTCACGCCACCGTGGTTAAAAAGAGGGGCTACGACATCACCAGGAATCCCCACCTGAACAAGGTTAGACGAAACTTCTCTGTACGTGCCCAAAGGGGTGGAGAAGCCAGAGAAAGAGCTGCCCCAAGACTTACTGGGTTTCCTGCAGAGTATTTCTTGACCACCCTAACAATTCTCCAAACTGGCTTCGGTTCCGTTCCCCCTACTTTCACCTTGGCCCAGTTCTCCAGGATAAGGCGCTTTTTTTTCTTCAGGTCATGGCTTAATTTTAGATCTGGGACTCCTGTAATTGCTCAGTGACTGTGCACTAGTCAGGTTGCCTATGTGGTACCAGTTTATGGGGAGCAACAACAGAGAGGACTAGCACCTCTGTCTTGTTTGTGGGCTTCCCAGAGGTGTCTGGTTGGCCACTGGGGGAGGACTTGGAGGGTCCTTGATCCAATGCAGCATGATGCTTCTTACTTGAACTGGAATTTGCTATTCCCACATTAGTCATCACACAAGCAGACCCCAAATTAAGTGCAGCAATTTCTACAAACGAGGCTGAACACAGTGTGTTGTTCATTAGGACAAGATTAGGACAAGTTTACACCTACAGCAAATAAGATGTTAGAACTGTTGCTGGGCTCTACTGCTTTAGACTGCAGTTGGAAAAATCACTCTAATACTTTCTCTTGAAACAAACGTACTGTGCATTTAAAATAAAAATTAAAGTCCTAACCTATAGCAGAAAACTAGCCCCAAATCAGCATCCATTTGTATATGGTAAGGTATTTCGTTTCCCAACTGGCATGCGACCTTCCAATCTTCAGTCTGAAGTGGCATAGGTCACAGATTCCTTGCTGTCCATGTGAATTTGGTTTTCATCATCATATTGACCCAATTCAAATCCTTTGTTGTATACATAACACTAACCCATTGTGTGGTGTGTTGAAAACTACTTTCTTTCTGGGTCCAACCCCAATTCCAGAAACAAATCAGTGGTTTGTTAGGCAATGATCAACCACAAATAGAAGCCATGATTCATTGTTGGCTTATGAGATTTTGCCTGTTTAAACCAAGTTTTGTTTTGATATCTGAATCTGGAACCATGGCTTATCATGGATTAGTTTCTGCTACTGTCCGTCTTGAAATAGGGGCTTCTAACCAAACCAACCTTCTGAAAGTTGAAAAAATAGATGGGAGAAAAATAAACAAGAAACAAACTAACTGCTAGTTCATGACTAAAGAACAAACTATGGTTAACATAAATGATGGGTTAGCACTTTGTAGAAATGCTGCCAAATAGTCCAGCCTTATATTTAAGCATTAACCAGCTAGGCATAAGTGACAAAGTATTCTGTGAATAGGATAGTATATGAAGCATATACCAATGAGGCATTCTTTGTCCTCCTTCTGCCAGCCCCCAGCAGGCTAGTAAAACTTTTTGCATGCTAGTAACTTTCGAAGGCGTATTTACAAGGCTGTTAACAATTGATTGCAGGAGGAATAATTTAATGTACTTTGGAATGAACTTCCTTTATCTCCTGGAGAAGTGCTGTTGCAAGCTTTGCAGATACATAGTTGTGTGGTCAGCAAAATTATTTTATTTTTGAAGGAACGTGACAGAATACTGGCCTAATAGTGACTTGTCAGCAGTTTCAAATGGGCCTTTGCTCTGCAGCTTTTCTGAGTCCCCCAGCAGGTATATAGCACAGAGCTGAAAATTAGGAGCATTGTTATGCGACATTCCTATGTGCCTCTGTATATTTATTCATTTCCCACTCAGGGAGGCTGTTAGTCTAAAAGCATCAGCATATAGAATCAAGCCAACAGTGAAGTAAAAAGATACGTTATTGAAGGCTGCTAACACTTCTGCAGCCAGCACTAAAACTCAAGTCACTTCTTATGGTTTTAAAAATTCTCTTGAGTCTCTGCCTGAATGCATGATGGGGAATAAATTATCCACCTTTTCACACTTTGGTTTAGTATGGATGTGCACATCTGCTTGCGAAGGGCCATTATGGGTTCATTATGCATTGGGAGCATTTGAGGGTTTTAATACAGGCTCTGCAGAAAAAGCAACATGAAAATAGAGGATATTTCTCCCCACCAGTCTATATTGACCTTATGGGTCATCGGGGGCACAAACTCACCCATCACTTCTAAATGCAGAAGCTACAAGCTCTGCCAGAAAGAAGAGGGGTCATTTCTCTTTGCAATACATCCTCCCCAACCATTTCCAGAATTTATATCAGCTGTCTGAAAACGTTGGAACATTTATTCATCCATTCTGTGCTTTTCCATAGCTCATTAAAAGGTTGATCTGTCACCTTTTCCCTCCATTTTTCTCACTTGCTTCATGCTGCTCACAAACATGACTGCACAGGGGTTGAAACTTGCCCACACAGGTAGGTTCATTTCTGCATTCATTGTATTTCTTATGATTGTGTCCCACCTTTTTCCTCCTCCAGGGATCCCAAGCTGGTGTCCACAGTCCTCCCATTCCATGTCCTCCTCACAACTCAGTGGCTGATGCAAACTTACCCAGAGAGCTTCATACCTGAATGGGGACTTGAGCCTGGTTTCCCCATCCCTAGTTGGACCTTCGCATCTACTACATCACTAAGCTCTCCGGATAGGGATAGACCAACTGGGTAGTCTTGTACCAAGGCCCACACTCAACCCAGTTTTCCTGGTCACCAGAGGCCACTGTGACTTCTTCTGGGTGTGGTCAGTTGTGATGCGTGTCAGCCCCACTTCTGAATATTCAAGCCATGGCAGGCAGTCACCATGGCTTATTGTATCATGTGAACCCAGCAAGGATGGCTTATGCAAAGGTTAAATAAGCAAGTTTTCAGCATCTTCATTCAGTACATGAAGCCTTGCTGGATCAGACTTTGTTTTCAGTAGTGTCCACTGAGAAGTTTAGAAGACTTCTCAGAAGTACAGTGTCTTCATACATGGAAGTTTGGCTTTATCTGGCACATTTAAGAGTATTTATAAGCCTTCCATACTTAAATTTGGAAGTGTGGTGCAGTGGTTAAGCAAGCGGGACTGGGATTCAGGCAATCTGGGTTCTAGTCCCTGTCCAGCCATGGAGCAAACTGGGTGACTTTGAGCCTGTCACAAATTCTCAGCTCAGCGTATCTCATGAGGTTGTTGTTATGGGGATAAGACTGACAGCAAGAGGAGGAGAATGATGCAAGCTGCTTTCAGTTCTTTAAAAAAGGGAAAAGGCAGAATATAAATCTAATAAATAAATAAATAAAATTTATAACCAGACTGTTTGATGTGAGCATGATACAGTTATTTTACAAAGGTGGTTATCCTCACATATATACAGGCTGCATTCATGCATAACAAGAAGCCAGGTTTATTTTAGTAAATGTAAACCAGGTTTATCCTAGGGTAAATGAGCAATATTTGCTCCCACTTGGTCCTCCCTTCATGCAAATAGGTAAAATTCACGAGAAAGGATGGCTTTTGATTTTGATGACATCTGAACCCAAGATCCTGAATCATTGCTCTGAAACAAGCCAGAGTTTGTAAGCTTGGAAAAGACAAAAAGAGGCAGATCTACATTAGAATCACTAATTTATGAGGCAGCAGAGGTTCAGAATTTATGAAAACTCATTAATCATAATTGGGGCATTTGCTAATGAATACAGCACTGTATTGACAACATGGTCTTGTTTACACACAAACGCAATTGCAGGAAAAGTAGAAAGAGTTGGAAAGATGTGTGCAGGGAAATGACCCTTTAAGTTTTATTTGCTTTTGTGCTTGGTTTCTCTTCTTGTTCTTTCTTTTTATTTAAGCCCAATTAGCTGTGCACATGTTTGCTGAAGGGAGGGGAAGAAACAGAGAGCTTTTGTTTTAAGGAAAAAGAGCACTTTTCTGCCCACTCACCAAAAACCATGTGGAAAGAGAAGGATTGGGAGGGAAGAGGGAGTGGTGCAGCTTGCTGCTATCTTCCCAGCTTCCTTGGGGAGAAGCCGACAGGATCTGTACCTCCATCACAGTCCACCCAAAGCAATTGCAAATAATGTGATTTGCTTCTGAGTAGAAGTGCATTTGCAGGCTTGAAAAGCCATTGCAAACTGTTTTTTCAAAGGACAGGGTAGAAGAAAGGGAAAGTGGCATTGCATTTTTTTTCCAACTTATTGCACAAGCTGCACAGAGAGAGAGAGAGAGAGAGAGAGAGAGAGAGAGAGAGACAGAGAGAGAGAGAGCGAGCGAGCGAGCGAGCGAGCGCAGGAGGTGAGAGGGGGAGCTAGAAAGCAGCTGGAGGTTGTCCTTTGAGTTGCTGCAGTTTGGCTGGTACCCTAGCAGGATACCGTCTCTTCCCCACAATATCCCCTAGAGCACTGAAGCTATACCTCCTGGCCCCGGAGCAGTACCACAAGTTTAGCACACACTGATACACATACACACATATGGGAAAAACACAACACATGAAATCTTGTGATAGAGCTGTTCTGTAGAAATCTGAGATTTGATGGCAGATACAACACCACAATGACAGTTTGGGGTAAGCATCATGGGCCATGCCAGTGAGCCAGGCATGAAAATACTGCTTAAACGGTCTTGTAGAGATTGCACCCCAGGGCTTCGGGTTTGGATGTCACACTGAACTATCTGTTTTAATGTAATTCTAGCAATTTGCCCCAGTCACTGGACTGGAAGAAGTAAACACAGTGCTAGAGATGTACTTGAGCTCAGATCTCTATTTTTAACTTTAAAAACCTCTTTTATTGTTGAAGCCTTTATTTTTAACTAAAAGGACTCAACTAAACAATGCTTCCTATCACCAAAATGAAAAAAATACAATATGTATTAGCAATGGGATCCTATATGGTCCTCCCCAGAAGGAAGTCTCGTTATGTTCAATGGAGTTTATGCCAGGATAGCAACACTGAAGTCCTCCTGAACTAAGTGAACAGATTTACATATAACAATGGCAATCATGGGTATCTTGAGATTTAGCATCTTGAGATGTATGCATGATTTTCAGCAGTGCATGCAGCCTCCATTCGGCATGATCAGAGGTTGCTTGACATCCAGACTTAACTATCCTGAGTTATTACTGAATCAACCTGCAGTTAACATAAAGGTTAGTGGTTAGGTTAATTCTGGGTTGTTTCACACAACCCATAATGCTACAGAACAACCTCCAATCAGGCTAATGGGAAGCTGTTGATGCAAACAGCAGTGGCACGTACTTGGGTTTGTTATTGTTACATTGAAAATACTTCTGCATGCATAATTTTCCACTGTGAGTCTCAGATACTCACCCAGTATGTTGTAATAAGGAAAGCCAAACGCCTCTTAAGCATTATCATTTATCCAAAACCAGAGAGCCAGTGTGGTGCAGTGGTTAAGACCATGGGACTGGGACTCAGACGATCCAGGTTCGAGTCCCTGCTCAGCCATGGAGCCAACTGGGTGACTCTGGGCCAGTCACAGACTCTCAGCCCAACCTACCTCACAGGGTTGTTGTTGTGGGGTTAAGATGGAGGAGGAGAGATGATGTAAGCTGCCTTGAGCTCTTTGTAGGAAAAAAAGCAGGATATAAATCAAAAAATAAATAAAACACGCACTCCCTTGTCCCATACCTCAGCGCTTTAGGAATTATTTACTGTGTGTCATTTATATTTTCTAGTATAGTTAGCATTTTTGCAAGCACCCAATAAGTTCCATTGATGAGCAGCATGTGAAATATATTAGAGAGAGAGAGCAAGCGAGAGAGACTCCATTCAGACCTGCACCAAAAGATGCTGTTTTAGCACTGGATGGTCCACCTGCCCTCCAGGCTCCTTCTGCTGCAGCATTTTGAGAGGTGATAGGCACTCTTAGTTTTCATTGTGCAGGGGTGAAGCTGCGAATAAATGGATTGCAGAAGTTGTTTTAGTGAATCCATGGCTTCGGGAACAGGGGATTTCTCTACATAAGCAAGATCAAAGTGGTGTTTCAGGCTGAACAAGGGCGATATTTTGAAAGGAAAGTGTCTGCTTTCTTTTCCCATTCAATGATATATTACCGGTGGGACTCTCCAAACATGAGCTTGCAACATAGCAGTCACCCAGATGGTTTGAATCTCTCTCGGAAGGCGTTAACTTGAGGACAGGCCCTGAATAAGTACAATATGAGCGACATTAGGGGCTCTGCAAAGGATTGTGGTTGGTAATCGGGAGAGGGCAGTAAGTTAAAAAGGGGTGCCCTGAAACAGAAAGTTCAACCAAGAAATTACACAGAGAGAGAAAGGCTTGTCCCTGGAGTGGATTAGGTATTTGGGTGGGTACAGTCCAGGACACTTGAGGGCTTAAAAATGCACAAATAGGGCTCTTCCGTAGCCAGTATAATATGGTGGTTAGAGTTAGATGGGCTCTAGTCCCGACTTGGTCATAAAACTGGACAAGTCCCTGACTGTCAGCCTACCCTACTTCACATGGCTGTTGTGAAGATACAATGGAGAGGAGGAAGAGGATTGTATAAGGTGCTTTAGGTAAGATAGAAGGCAAAATAGAAAGATTACATATTTGTACGCACGCACTCTAAATTAACTCTAAAAAATAATTTTTCAGCTTTTACTGGCAGCCGGTGCTTGATGCTTCTTTGGATTTTGAGACTGCACCAAACACTGCTGCCTAGTTTTCAAGACTATTTTCAAAACCTTAAGGACTAGTGCCTTTAAGATTGTTTCAATTTTTTCATAGCATCCCAGTGCTAATGGCTCACATGCTATGCAAGTTGATCCTAAGCATGGCTGATAAGAGCTAAAACTGGCCGGAAGAATGATGGAGACTTTTACAGCTTCCTTCTCCTCCATCCTGTGATGTGCATAGACCTGGAGAGATCTTTGAGCCCATGTAGCCCACCTTCCCGGCCAGGGAAAGTAGCAGAGGAAGAAAGACTTGTGGTTCCCTCCATGGCATCTTCAAGGTCACAAGAGAAAGGGAAAGGAGCTGCTGCAACAGCTGGCAGAAGTTAGCTGTGTGGAAAATTGAGCAGCCACGTCCCCCTCCAAAGTCACAGTTCTGCCTAAAGTTCAGGAGGTTCCTGGTGCTCTAGTGATGCTTTAGAGATGTCTCCAGGGGGCGGACAGGCTGGGAAACAGCCCTTCTGCAAACCTACTTAGCTTAGGGAACATCCCAACTGCTCCCAAGGGGTCTCAGAAGGGAGAAACTTTGCTGCTGTGAAAGTCTTCAGGGATTGCCTGGGGCATGCTGGGAATTGTAGGTCATTCTCCTGGCTAAATACATGGAATTGCACTCTCCCATATCTTGGGATCTAAGCTGCCATGATTTGCATCCCATAACAATGAAGTAGATGCGCATTTAATGGGTGTTTTTGCAAAGTGCCTGCAGTGTTCCCTAGGTGACAATTCTGAGCATTTTCATTCTCAACTTACCTGACACAAAAATGATTCCATCACTCAAATTTAAAAATTGGACTAAAAGATCCATAGAGTCCTTTCCTTTCCAAGTTGCTGGAAGTCGTCCTGATGAATGGCTCTTGGCATCTCAGCGAGAACTGCTGTAGCCGCAGATTACATCCCTGAGAAGCATAGATTGAGATCTCACAGATTTCATCTTCTTGCTGGAGAAGAATTCAAGGGTTGGTAAAAAGGTTAGAACAGGGTGGTCACAGACTAGGTAGAAATTTATCAAAGCTTGTTAATCTTACCAAAGTTGAATCAAGGTTTGCTCACAGTTCTATGTGTAAATAGAAAATCTTTTCTAGGTGTAAAAAATAGATATATAGTATCCATTTTAATGCTATGGTTTGAATATCCTGTAACAACTTTATTATGGGCAAGTACGGGCTTTTGTGGAATGATGGGTTTTCTATACATACGAACCTTGCACTATAATTTAACTATGGATTGTTTCCAGGGTTTACTGTTGGGTTGAACTCTGTTTTTGTTTTTTGCTTTTTGGTGCTTAGTAACCCATAGTTAAACCATCATGTAGGGTTCACATGTAATAACAACCTATGATTCGGTGATACCCCATATTCAACTTGTATTCTGGCTTGTCATATATGAAACAGGTCTATATTTTGTGCTGGGGTTGGATGTAATAAACATGAAATATATTATAATCATAATTCATATGTGAACAAAATGGTACTGATTGTTCCTAATTGTACAAGACTGGCATGTTGACTGATATTGTGGCATGGGACAAAATCCTGGTATGGGAAGGCCAATGGGAAATAGTATCCTGCAAAGGAGCGTGTTTGTCTCGCTGGGACTTTGGACAGGCCCATTCCACACTGCAACACTTTGTTGCAGGTCCTGCTTGTTAGCATATATTAATCAGCGTAAGTGCCCTCCTTAATTGCAACATGCCTCTTCCTATATGGCCCCACTTCATTATATAGCCTGACCACCCAGGGAAACCTGGCTGTCCATCAAAATACACTTTTGGCCCACAGCCTGCTCTGCAGAGACAACAAATTCGTGGGCTGATCATGTGCTTGGGGCACCCTGTCCTTCTCATTCCAAGGATGCTTTTGGAAGAGGTTTTATGGTGCTGTTGCCCTGTCCCATTCATGGAATTTTTTCCAGGGTGGGTGGACGCCCAGGCATCATCATCTTCCATCCGCAGCCTTCTCGTGTTTTCCCACAGCTGCTTCCTTTTTTTCCTTCCCATGGAAAATTGGTTAAGGAAAAAATATGTTGCAGCATACAGAATATGAAATATTCTCTGATTGTTAACACTAGACTCCCTCTATCAGGAAACACCTTAAGTGCATGTCTGCTTCCAGGCCCACTAGTTTGGATCTCACACGTCTTGGTGGACCTTCTTCTAACAAGGAAAAGTTGGACCAAACCTAGTCTAGAGAATAGAGCAGTCTTGGGAATGCAGATGTTGGACACCATAATATAAGAACACTCGCAGAGGGTGCAAGTATGTGTTATTCTTATTACAAGAATGCAACTTCTGAGCTACACTGAATCCTGGGCTGTTATTACATGCAAACCCTGTGCTATTGTTTAACTATGGATTGATAACAACCCAGGAAGAGACTCCATGTTTTGTTGCTGGTTGTGAACTCTGGGTTGTTTGTGCTTAACCCATAGTAAAACCATCATGCAGGGTTAGCAACCCATGATTCAACAACAATCTATGGTTCAACAACCCATGATTCAAGGACAACCCATATTCAACCTGTAGGCTGGGTTTGCATTATGTGTGAACTGGGTCTGTATATGGGTTATTTCAGGCCCACACAATTTCTGTTCCACACCGCACATTGAGCAGGCATGACAAGAAACTTAATCAGGCCCCTTAATCAGGCATGGAGATTTTCAAAAATAGTTGCTGCAAACCAGCAAATCAGACTTCTCTAATCTGGTATCCTCCAGATGTCTGGGACAACATCTCACAGCATTCCCAGACAGTAGGGTAACGCCTCTGGCAGGCACCAATGGCCATGCCATCTGGGAATGATGGGACTTGAAGTCTGACACATCAGAATGGTCCTGATGTGTAGAATTGCAGCCAGGTGGTAAACTTGTTTGCAGACATCGTTATGGAGTGGAGGATACCAGGCGTATGAAGCCCATCCCCTGTACTGGCTCAGGGAAGTGCAGAGGGTTCCACTGGAATGGCTGCCACAGAGCAGCTCGCATCTTGCGCCATGTGACAACCTCTCGCCTGCACACTCCCAAGCAGCTGCTCTTCTCCCACTTGATCTGCAACTGATCAATCACTTAGTCCCTTGAGGCTAGGAAGCCACAAGGCCAAACCAGTGGCCGCTTGGCACTGGGAACAGTGGTGTGGCCAGTTCAGCCTTTGGTTGCAACCTTCAGCACCTGTGATGTGAAGAATCCTGGTTTCCCGGTTTCCTGGATGCGGTTTTTTTGTGCAGGATGGGGTTTAGGGTCCGTGCTTTTTTTGTGGTTAACACTCCACGCCGAAACCCATTTTCCTGGAAGCATGCCCTGTGGGTTTCATAGTAACTAAACTCATGTGCTGAGGGTTGCAGCTTGAAGGAGGTTTGTGTTGCAGCTGCATAGGAAGAGGACTTGGCCATGTGTGTGTAATTTAGGAACTGAGAAGTTTTTGTTCAGCCACATGGGCTTTGTCTACACATGCACACATGCAGAGTGATGGTGATTGTTTAGGAACTGGAGACCCCATGCGGTGTGGTGCTGAGAGTGTTGGACTGGGGACCTGCAAGATCCAGATTTTAGTCCTTGCTCAGCCAAGCAGCTCACTAGGTGACTTTGGGCCAGTCGCCCACCTCGCAGGTTTGCTGTTTCATGGATAAAATGCAGCTATGCAAGCCACCTTTTGTGCCCTGCAAGAGGAAAAAAAGGTGACCTATAAATGCCATTTAATCATAATTAAATGAATGCATTTGTTCTGTATTCTTATTGCCTACTTTTCAAGCTAGATCCACTTGCAATTAAACTACACATTCCCTGGCTAGAACAGATTGACCTGGTGTACCTTCATTGACCTGGTACACCTGCAGATGAGCTGGAACTATCATGCCGTTTGGCTGTTGTTTAAGATTTGTTTCATTAGCATGGTCACCCTCTTCTAATCTGTAATAACTGAGTTGCCGTGAGACCTTTAAATGTTGCGCCATGTGAAACATTTACAGGGAGTCTTATGGCTAATGGGGCAGGATAAAAGTCAAGTAAGTCAGTCAGTAGACAGCTTTCTTAAAGGCAGCGTGTGATTCCTTTGTGGGGCAAAGAAACGGTGGAAGGAAATGGCTCGTTCGGAAGGGTGTTTCTCCCAGGATGCAGTCTCAGAGCCTTCGTGGTAGCAGGCACACAGCCCTTTTGGCCTGCAGGCCAGATGGAGTTTCTGGGAAATTTTGGGGGGCCACATTCAAGTGATGGGTGAGGCTGATGGAAGAAGGGGAGGCTGAAAGCAAAACATGACAAACTACCAGCGTGTTGCAGTTTAACGCTCCTCCTACTACTAACTACACCTTAGTGTTGGTGTTTTACCTTTCCACCGGTGTGCAAAAGCCTGCCCAAATTCAGGATGCCACTAAATGCTCAGTGCTTGGGTGAAATCGTCCCCTGAGCCACCTCCTTCCGTCCAGCTCCCTCTGCAGTATGCATCTGCTCGCGCCTGCTTCTTCTATGCTGTCATTAAAAGAATCCTGACAGCGAAAAGTCAGGATTTATGTGCAGCTCTTCTGGCTTTGTAGCATGAGACTCTCAGTGTGTTTTTTTTTACCCATTCTGATTTGGAAGGAAGGGCATTGTCCTCTGCCCTGCGCTCCCGGTGCACACAAGCCTCCAGACACAAAGGCTTACATGCATCCTATGCCTGGTAGGAAGCACGGTGCTGATTGCTGATGCTGCAGTCTTGCTATTATTTATTTTTTCCATCTAAATAGAGTGCCAGGGAGAAGGAAGGAAGGAGATTGTGATGCCAACATGAACTGGCTTAAGTCTTTGGACCCCCCCCCCACCCCACAAGCTGGTGCATCCCTTCCTCCCCCTCTGTGGCCCAGTTACAGCCTCGGGGAGCAACCGGAATGTTTCTTTCCAAGCCTGTTACAAAGGGGGTGGGGTGGTGACTCAGCCTTTGGAGACCCAGCTCTGAGACTACAGGATCTCAGAGCTGAGACTCCATACAATCCTGTGCGCCCCCCTCCCCCCGGCAAAGAAAGGAGGCCATAGGATTCTTTTAAAAGCTAAACATAGTTAGCTTGCATTCCTTTTACTCTGATAAGTAGATAGAAGCAGTCCCCAAGTTACGAGCAAGTTTGGTTCCTGAGAATGTGGAAATTGTCTTTATGATGAATTTGTATATAAGTTGGATCACGCAGAGTTGGCCCCCCACATTCACTGGGGCTAGGGTCTCAGGACCCCCATGAAAGTGAGAAACCTCCCCCCACCCTGGCCCACACTCACCAGTGCCTCCTCTTTGCAGCAAGGCATGCTGGAGAGGTTTCCTTCTCCAAATGGGAGGGGCGGGAAGGCCTGCTTCGGATCACCCCCCCCCCCCGCTTTTGTTTCCTCCCTCTCTATGGTGATGATTTTCAGCAGTGATTTTTTTGAAAATTAATGGGCTTTAGGACAGTTTGTTAGTAAGTACAAGTTGTTCGCAACTCAGGCATTTGTAAATCAGGGACTGCCTGTATAAACATTTTAAGCAAGTGCACCTCTGTGCCAACCCCACGTCTTCAGCCTTGTATAGTGTTTCTGAAACTGTGTTTCCTGGCTTTGGCGTGGATATTTCCCAGTCTACAAGCCAGGAACCACCAGTGGGTCTCAGCTTACTTCCAGCGGGACTTCGGTGCTGCAGCCCACCCTGGACCTCCAGCGGAAGGGAGGCATGCAAGGAATGTCAGGATATAGATGTCAGGAAAAGTTTCCTCACTGTCAAAGCAAAATGACTGTTGAGCTGGTTGGCTAGAAAGGTTATGAGCTCTCCCACACTAGAGACATTCACAGTGAAACTGGACAGCCACCTGTGTGGGATGGTGGAACCTGGTGTCCTGCGTGGGATGGTGGAACCTGGAGTTGGACCTGATGGCCTTCATGGCGCCTTCCAACCCTACTATTCTACGATTCCATGAAACCGGCAGTGTGGCAGAGAGGTTGGGTTATGTGAGAGAGGAGAAGGGGCAAGACATTACAAGAGATAAGTAAGAATCCATCAAGAGGCATGTGAGTTGAAGAAGAAAGCAATATTAAAGAATAGTCCTCCGCTTACGAGTGATTGCATGGTCGCTTGACAAAGGATGCTTCATATTCCCAGGACAGAAAAAAGCTCCGATCTTGGAGCTGGGACTTTCTGTTCAGAACGCCCTCTCCTGCCTGCACCAGTGGCTTCCCCTGCCTCCCTGTCTAGGCAGCCAGTGGAGGGGGGGGGGACTTTTTAAATCTGGATTCCAGGCCTGTGCATACCCTAAAGTAATAATGGGGTGTGGGAAATGGAGTTGCTAGAAACAGAATTAAAGTGGTGTCTTTTGGCCCTGGGGGACTGCAGGTGGCGCAATGGTTTAAACCGCAGTGCTGCTGTGCTGGTTGATCGAACAGTTGCCGGTTTGAATCCACAGATGGGGTGAACTCCCATGCACCGTCTCAGCTCCTGCCAACCTTGCAGTTCGAAAGCATGCAAATGCAAGTAGATAAAAAGTACCACTTCGGTGGGCAGGTAACAGCGTTCCGTGCACTTCGGTGTTTAGTCATGCCGGCCACATGCCCACGGAGACTGTCTGCGGACAAACACTGGCTCCCTCGGCTAGGAAACAGAGATGAGCACCACCCCCTAGAGTCAGGCATGACTGGACGTAATGTCAAGGGGAAACCTTTACCTTTACCTTTTGGCCCTGAGGCATGATAAAAGAGGTCAGCAGTGGAGAGGGGGACCTTGGAGACTTGTTGCTTTCACTGGGAGAGGGGGCTCAAGGGGGCATTTCCTGAGATTTGACTTAGCTGGCTGTGACCTGCTGAAAATTAGCTTTGGGCGGGGGGGAGGGGCTTGGAGCAAACCCAAGGCACAGGTAGTGAGTTGTTTTCCTTCTGGGCTAATTAGGTCTTGAGATGCTGCTTTTTGCGGAGTCCTATCAGGAAAGGGTTTGGGAAGGGAAGCGGTGGGGTGAGGGAGAAGGGCTGACATTTACAGCTCCGCTTAACAGGCAAAAAACAGTCTCACATGTTTCCAGAATGCCCCTGCATCTCATCCTTGGATCCTGCTCTGTACATTGCAAAGTGATTGGCATAAGGGTAGTCGTGGAAGGCTCAGTCCTTCAGCCACCGTGCATGAAATTGATGCATGCAGGTTCACATCTCAACTGTCTGAAGCTGGAATCTGTGCCAGTCAGCGTTACCACATGTCACATTTTGTTCCTTTGGCAGGAATCCAGATGACTTGCCTTTCAGGATCAGTTCAGGGTGCTGAGTCCTTGTTTTTAACTACAAAGTTCTTAAGGAGTTGCTGGGAGTTCCAAGACGTCCCCCTCTATCTACATATGCACTGGATCTCACCCTTAGATCTTGAGGCTTACATTTCTGAGCTATTGCATCTTCTCTTCCACTGTCATCTTCCTTTTGTAGCTGTGCTTGTCCATGGGTTGTGCATACCGAAAATGCCTGTGCCTCTCAGTGTTAATTCTCCCCATGAATCAGAACAGTCATTTTTGCATAACACACTACAGTAATGCTTTCCTAGACTTCTCTAAAAACTGGGTCACACTTCCTGAGCATTATCAATTGCATTCAGGAATCATAGAAGACCACCAGCTTCCATATAGCCTGAAGTGCCTGATGCTGCCTAATCTTGGAAGCTAAGCATGGTCAGACCTGGTTGAAATCTGGATGGGTGACTTCATGTTGTGAATCACAGGAGAGCTTCAGCTATGAGTGGCATAGAAATGTGATGAATAAGAACGAATAATCATCATTATCAGAGGGGCAGGATCAGGTCTCTGCATGTTTGATTGAAAGCCTGGTTTTAGTAAAAGCTTGAGCAGTTGCTGCATGGAGAATGCTGAAAGTTAGAGGCCTTTTTCCTGTCTAAACCTGCCTTGGATTATGTCTGAAATAGCCATATAACTGAGGTTGTACGTGATAGGGTCACGTTTTTGCTGAGAGTTCGCTCATGATCAAGAGCAGTCTTCCCCAACCTAGCCCCCCTCCCCCATGTATTAAACTCCCATTATCCCAAGCCAACCTGGACTTTTCCCAAGTATAAGGATGGGCTTTGTGTGTAAACATTCCTATGCATAATTCTCTTTAATGCAGAAATGAGCATAGATCATCTGTGCCTCGCATGTGACTTCGTGTGCTCTAATGTGCTTCTCAGCGCCTGTACTTTGCACGCAATTTACTTATTTATTTTATTACATTTATTTATTGCATTTGCACAGGATTTTTTTGCACATGCAACAGATGTGTGCAAAATTATGCACGATGTGGAGAGGGGTGTTTTTCTTCCCCTCATAATGATAGCGCTCAGGATCATCCTGTGAAGCTGAATGGCAGGAGATTTAGGACCGAGAAAGGGAAGGAGTCTTTCCTACGGTCCCTAGTTGAAGTGGGAAGTGGAGCCACTTCTCTCAAAGTACAGCATTCCAAGCGAGAAAGCCCAGCCTCTGGAGGTGAACTGGCAGAAAAAGTGGGATTGGACTACATTACTGAAATACCGAGATTAATGGGCGAGATTAGGTAAGGTACAAACCGAACGGCCTGGTAAGAACCAGACTACCTCTGGCTTGGGGGTACAAAAAGGACAGTTAGAGGGGGATGGGTATAAATTCATCAACCCAGTGGTTCATCATCATGACAAATGAGCAGACTAATTATGTCTGGCTTTCCCATTGTCTGATCCACAAGTAATGCAAACCTCCCTGAGGGTGGAGCCAGCCCCTTTTGGAGGTGAAATAGGGTGGGAGGTTCAGTTTGGAATCAGTTCCTTATATGGGCAAGAGCCAGTTCCACCAATCGGAGGGATCGCAACTTTGATACATGCTACTTGTTAGCAACTTTATTCTTACTCATTCTGTATTGCAAAAACCAGCCCTGATCAGCAGGCTTAGCTCAACAAAGGAATGCATTTTAGAAGCTTTTTTCCTTGATCTGCCCAGAAGAGAAAAGGGGAGAGAGATACTAACAACCATTTAATGATGGAATTCGCTCCCACAAGATGCAGTGATAGCCACCAATTTGGATGGCTTTAAAAGGGGCTTGGACAAATTTGTGGAGGAAAAGACTGTCAATAGGTGCTAGTCCTCATGACTATGCTTTCTCCAGTTTCAGACGCAGTAGGCCTAAGTACACCAAATGCTGGGGAATAGGAGCAGGAGGGTTACCTGTGAATGGTCTGTAGTAGCTGGTTGGTTACAATGGACAGATGCTGGACTAAATGATCTGATCCGTCATGGCTTCTCTTTTGTTCTTGGGCAGTAAAAGTTCTTGTGCAAATCTGACATGTTTATCTTGTCACATCTAAATCAGGAAAACTTCTGAAGAAATTTCAATTTTCCCAGCAAGTGTTTGTTTATAGTATTTCTTTGCTGCCTTTCTGAAGCAGGCCAAGTTAATTTACAAAAAATTCAGATGATAAGACAGTCATTAATTGAAGCATAGCAACGGTGCAATCTGCTGCATGTTTGGACAGAAAACTGTTCCAAAGCTCTTAGCATTTCACAGCCGGAAGGGAGTGCTGAGAGTTGCAGGATATTTTTCTATCAAAATAGGCACAGGATTGTGCCCTAAAATACTAAAAGCAACCTTGAAACTCACAATAACAATTTAAAAAGCCAAGCTAAAATGATGCATCCTGACCTCCTTCCTGGATGCAGAAAGGGTTGGGAACAGTCATGACTCCACAAGGAATGCATTCCAGAAAGCCTTTTCCCACATGCCAGACAAGTGGGCTTCTACGACTGAGCGTGTTTTCAAAAGACCCTCTCCTGCTGGTCATACTAACGGGATAGCGTTGTTGAGTGGTCTCCCAGCTGGCCAGGCCCTAAGCTGTGAAGTTCATTAAAGGTTGTGACCAACACAGCAAATTGTGCATGGAACACATTTGGCAACCAGTGCAGGTCATTTAGTATTGGGGAGCAGCCTGGCTCCCACACTTAGTCCAGTTTAACCTTCTGAACGATCTTTAAGTGCACCCCCTGTTGCAATAGTCCAACCATTAGGCAACCAAAGCCTGATGAGACTGCAGGAGTTCTTGCAATGGATGAGAACATGTGATCGTTAGCATCTTTATTTAATTTAACTTCTATGCTACACAATAGCCAAACTGTCTGGGCAGTTTATAGCAGATCCTACCTGAAGGTCCGGACACTGTGTAGGGTCTAGGTTTGGAACCTGGGATTTCGGGGAAGCACAATTCCAGCCAGAATCCCAGGTCTGAGTTGGGCTTACTCAGAACCTGAGCTACGGTCCAGCAGCACATCTGTCTTTCCTGGATTTGATCTCAGTGAATTTACCCTCATTTAGTTTAGAGTCAGGTAACAAAGAACAATAGGGTTGCATTTCAGCACTGTGATGCGCTGGTCAGGAGGACAAATGCCACCCTTGGTTGCATAGCCAGAAGCAAGGCTCCTAGGTGCGCCCGCACCAAGATTCAGTTTGGATGCCAGGAAGGACTTCCTGACAGTCAGGACCCCGAGGGTATAGAATGGGCTTCCACAGGAGGTGGTTGAAGCCCCATTGATGAGGGTGTTCAAGGATAGGCTAGACATGCACATGGTAGGCATGTCATGAATGGAGCCGGCTGGAGTCGGAGGTCAGACTAGATGGTCCAGGAGACCCCTTCTGCCTCACTCTGTTTCTGTGTTTCTATATTTCTATTTCAACAGGCTTTTCCTGGCATCTCCTTCCAAAGTACTGGATATATCTTGCAGCAGTTTTGTGTAGACGCTAAATAACACACGAGACAAGCCCAAGCCCTGTGGGGCACCAAAGACCAATGGCTTCTGGGCTGAGTTGTACTTGCTTATTCCCACTGCTGAATAAGCCCCAGTGGTTTCTTGTCTTCGTGGTCTCTGTGCCTCACACAAATGGGCTTTTGCATTCATCTGTTCATTCGGGGCGCAATCCAATACTCTCTGACAGTGAGGGACAGTGGTAATGAATCCTACCGATACCTTGTACCATGCATTTTATCTAGATGTCCATTTTGGGCTGTCTAGAAGATATTCTAGGGAGGGAGAGGCGAGGGAAGGGAAGGTTGCTGGGATGCTGAGAAGAAATGGTGCAAGCCATTGGACCCAGCCTGCTCCCATCTCCGTCCTCCTGGCATGTCCCTTTTCCTGAGGCCCAGTTCTGTCCTTGGTGGGTGTGGGGAGGGCTCTGTGTTCCGAGTCCCAGATCTAAGATTGCTGGACCTTGAAGCTGGGGCTCCCAGGTAATGCCCTCATTGAATCATTTCTGCCCCATCAGTGCAGCTTCAGTGAGTTTGTAGGACTGCATCCAATCAAATAAAGTGGAACACCAAGAACGCGCCTTTGTCCAGTCCGAGAAAGTTAAATGCACTGAACGGTGAACAATGCAAACATAAAACAGTATCAAGGTACATTGCAAATCACTTCCCAGCTGATCATTGATAAAGATCCAGCTCGAGCCAGAGTCCTGTGATCACATACTTGCCAGACTCTACGCCAGGGAAACGGTGAGCTCAGTAAGTCTCTCCAAAAAACTTACTTCATTGTGCTCTCCGGTTGAAGAAACTATTTGCTTAAATCCAACAGCAGCATAAAATAGCTGGTATCATCCTGCTAGCCTCTGTTATTCTGTGTCTGCAAGACTAAATGTACAATCCTATGTGTGTTCAGACAGAAAAAAATCCCCTACAGCTCCCAGCATGCCCCGTTTGTAGGGCTCAGGCCCCTGCCTTCAGCTGCCACCTTTTGAGCTGTACGTGGGCCACACCTACATCCTTGGGGAAGCAGAAGTTCCAAGATGTGGGTGCCACCACTGAAAAGGCCCTGTCTTGCTTTCCAAAACTAATGATACTGGGCAAAAGCATTGGGCCTGGTCTGTGTGGCCAACAGTAGTATATGCAGGAGGAGTCCTGCGTCAGCACTTTTGGAGAGAAAATCATGGATCCCAGAGGTGTCCCTGGTGCTTGGACCTGCCTGGAATTGTTCAGTGCTGACTTTCTTGGTATCAGTTCCCACCATTGACAAGCATATGCTTGTAAGAATGGTGGGGATGGTTTTGCAGGGCGGAAAGCACGTCTGCATTCTGAGGTCAGAGCTGGACATTCACATGGTGCCGGAGGTCAGACTAGATGGCCCGGGAGGCCCCTCCTGACTCGCTCTGTTTCTATGTTCTATGTTTCCTCATTAAGATGTAAGCTCGCTTGGTGCTATCTCGGCCATCGTTTCAGCACTTGGTTCAGCCTCTTCTCTGCATCTAAAGACATCATTTAGTGGCTTGATGGAAGGTCAGATGTTTCCCAGTTTTATTCTGTATTGCATATTGTTTTTAGCTGTAACATCTTTTATTTTTTAACTTTGTAAACTTCGGAATCACGTTATGGATTATTGTATTGTGGTCTCGCTTTAGGAATAGTCATAAGCTACTAGAGACCTTCAGCTATTGGGGGGTATAGAAATGATCTGAATTGAAATGAATGTCATATAATTATAGAAAAAATAAAATTTAAAGCTAGGGAGTCACCTGTAAGAACTCTCTCCTCCCCTTTTACTTTGCCTCTGTCTGTTCAGCTGTTACTGTTTGGGGGGGGGTCTCAATATTACCATCTGGCTTGAGAGGAGTGGCAAGCAGTACAACTGCTAATAATAAATGGGGTTTTTTTTCCCCTGAAGCTATTTGTGGAGGGAGACAGCAATTAGTAACGAACATAAGACACTGTCCTTTTGCATTTTTACACTTCCTTTAATGCGATGACCCCTTATCAGCATTCTCCTTCTTTGCAGGACTCTTGTGATGTGTCATTCACCTTCCCCCAGCACATCACTTAAGTACAAATAATACAGTTACTTAGAACATCCTGTCCTTTTTCCATTGTTCTATCTTAGTCCTTCCCCCTGCCCTATAAATTTGTGTTGGATAAGTTTCAGATTTCAAGCTATTTTTCTCCTGGCATGGACGTTCACTAGAAGGAGAGCCAGTGTGGGGTAGTGGTTAAGAGCATGGGCCTGGGACTCAGAGGATCTGGGTTCGAGTCCCCTCTCAGCCATGGAGCCAACTGGGTGACTTTGGGCTAGTCACAGACTCTCAGCCCAACCTACCTCACAGGGTTGTTGTTGTGGGGATAAGATGGAGGAGGCGAACGATGTTAGCTGCCTTGAGCCCTTTGCAGGAAAAAGGCAGGATATAAATCGAAAATTAAATAAAATAAATAAATAAATAAAGGTTCTGGCACCATTAAGACATTTCAGAATGTATTAGCTTCCTGTGCATCGGTCACATGGGTGACTGCCACAGATGTTTTGGTGGCATATAGTTGTGGCATACATCTTCTCACCAATGAGACCCATCACAAGAGGCAGTGTGGTGTAGTGGTCAAGTTCTGGATTATGGCCTGATTGAAATCCTTACTTAGCCATGACATTTACTGGGTGACCCCTTTCATGCTCACCTTACCTACCTCACAAGGTTGTTGTGAAGATTAAAGAGGGAGCTGTGTGGTGTTGCCCAGAGTTTCTTGGAAGGCAGGATAAAATTGCAATAAAAGGTATTTACATGTAGAAGAAAACCCACATGTGCCCGTATTACATGCAGTGAACTGACACTCTACTAGTAACCTACTTACTTGTTCCTTACTTGCAAATGATACAGGATTAGAACTGAGGGTTTGAGCCCTGTACACACTCACCTGAGAATAAATCCCACTTGTAGTAGGACTTCTGCACAGACAGAAAAAAGTCCTACAACTCCCAGCCATGTAAGACTTTTGGACTGTCCAAACATCCATGGGATTGTGCCTTTAGCCATTAATCCACAGTGGCATTAATCCTCATTTCCCCAAAACAAAAAACGAGCACTAGTCACATTTGGGGAAATTTTTACTCCAGATGGAAGTGCCTCTGGCAAGAAAAAATGCCAAATCTAAAAAAATCTTTGTTCTGGCTGAAATTTTCCCGCAAGGGGTTGTAAGCAGCAGAAGAATGGCCTTCTGCTCTAAGCAAGTACAGGTAATACAAGGTTTGTTTCTTCCTGAGACTATACAGAACAAGAGAACCTGCATAACAGCCCTTGGCCCACTGATCTTTTCGCTGCATAACAATAGTTTGTCTTACTAACTTTAAAAAAATCATAGCATAGCTTTCTGTCAATAGGTTTTAATTCAGTTTGCTGGATGTTTTAGCTAAGAATCTGAGCTTTAACTAGGCTCTCTAGACAATAGGTGTGTTTCCAATTGGATTTGCCTCCATTATCCAAAAAGATAGAAATCACATCTGTTATTCGGCAGTGGGATAGAACACCAAATTCTGGAATAAGCCTATTTCTTTTGCAATCGGATTCCCTCAAGTTCTTATTCAGTTTGGCTTGCTTTCCTGAGTTAGCACTAAAGACAATTTTTGGTACATCAGTTCTTTCAGGGATTTTTTGAAGACCAGTGCATGAGGGAATCCTAAAATATGCATGACTCAGAGAAACCCTCGGGAGTTTCCTTGTAGCGAGTTTATTGAAAGTGCATCTCAAAAATCTATTTTGCTCTCAGGATGGTTAACGCCATCTATTTAAACTTCATGCAGAAGGCACCCAGGTGTTCAGACTTGTTAAGGGAGGACCTCTAAAGCACAATCCTAGACACAAATAATCATTAAGTCCAAGTGAATTCAGTGTTAAGTGTGTATTTCAGGTCCTAAAAGGCCTTATTGTAACTTTTACATAAAGTAAAGCTGCTCTCTATTTCAGAGTCAAGAAACTTTGGAAAACGAGCGCCAACTTTGACTTAAAGCAGCCTTCCCCAACCTGGTAGCCTTCAGAGCCATTTGGAGTCATGGCTTTCATGGCCCCTTCCAGCTCTACCATTCTATGAAAAGCAACTCTCAGAATTCCCATCTAGCAGGGTCATTGACTGTGAGTTCTGGGTGTTGCAGTCCAAACAGGTCTGGGAGCCACAAGGTTGGGGAAGGCTGACTTAAAGTTGAACAAAATATTGCAGTTTCTTTTCATTGTTTCTGCTAGCCAGCCAGCTGTCCATGGCCCTCTGCAAAATGCTCTATTTCATTCCCCTGGTTTTTCCTTTCTCCTCACAGGAAATACTTGGCTCCATACCAGGTGAACTTGCTCACTCCTCACTGGATTGAGGTGGGGAGGTTGTTGTTGCTGCTGTTGCTTTTGCTTTCTTTTTGCTTTCACTTTTGTTTTTGTTTGGGGGCTTGTCCCTGTACACTGGTTTTTTAAAAAGCACTTTTGCAAGCTGTACGTTCCCCCAAGCCTGCTGAGAGCTTCTTGCAGGTTACAAAATGCAACAACATTCACAGCCTGGAAACTGAGGATAGTGCGACGAAACTACCAGGTTGCCTCTGCGCATGGTTCTTTATATGTACCTGAGATTAGGGGAGAAAGAGATTGGGGGCCTGGCTGCTCCACTCCCTGGCATTTCCCTTATCAGCCCAGAAATTAGCCCCTGCATAAACCCCCAATGATGCTGCCTGCCCCCTTTCCCCCATTCAGGGCTCTTTGCTTTCAGCCACACATTCTAGTCCAGGTAGGAAAGGGTGGCTACCCACCGAATCCCGACCACTGGAACTTGGTTTCCAGCCATAATACACTGGCCAGCCAAAGAATCCACCCAGACTCTTAGCTATGCTTCCCTTTCCCCCAGGATTGGAAAGGAAGTATTTTAAGATGGAAGTAATCCTTTAAAATGAGACACATTTGTTTTGTTCTTCCAACTTTTGAAACTTAATAAATCTCATAGGTGAATGGCCAAAAGTATGTATAGCATGAAGGTTAGAGTTGATGATAATCAAGTTTGATTTACTGAGGGAGGAATTACTCTCAGGGAGCACTGTGAGAGGCAGAGTTCTCTGAAACCTGTGTGTACATGTGCTAGTTCTGTATGCTAAAGATCTGAGGCATACCTCAGCCTTATAAGGCGATGGTTCTGCACACCAGAGTTTTGCTCAATGCTCAATTCCAAGTTACAACGCGCTAGTCCTTGAGAGACCTTTGTCGCTCCCAAACGGGTGGGTGTTGAGAAGATTTCTCTTCACTGAGTTTGTGAGGGGTCTCCTGGGGACTTGGGGTGACGGTGAGAAATGCAGTTATTAAAAGAGAGAGAAGAGATGGGAGATTAGAACAGATTGCAACAACAATGGGGCTATTTGAGTTGGGCAATTCATGTGTGCCCCACTGGTCATGTCTGTCTGTAGCTATATGTAAATCCTCCTAAAGTTTACCACTGAAAGAGCTGATCGTGGACGGACCTTCTGCCTCGCATGTTCTTTGTATTAAGGGAGGCTTCCCTCAAAGCTGTTTCATCCATATGGAAGCTGGAACCCAAGAATTCAACGGCATGGCCTCGCATGTGTGATGCTTGATTGTGTGCCATGTGGGGATTCTTTCCAACTGAAAACTGAGTCATAAGTTCCATAAATAAATGAGAACTGAGGTGCACGTGCTGGAGCCAGAATAAATCTGGTTGCCGAGTGGAGGCCAAGAGAGTCTTCTGCAACCATAAGCTCACCCAGGGTTGATGCCATGGCAACAATGGCCATTTTGCACAACACGGGATGGATGGGCGCAAGGGGGATTGTGCCAGCCCTGGGATTGGGAGGGTCCGTAGGGCAGGCATCACAATGCCCCCTCTCCCTGAGTCTTCCTTCTCACTGGTCTCGCTCCTCATCTCCTTTCTCATCTTGCTTGTTTGAGAGGTAGAGAGCCGGTGAGCAGATAGGCAGAGACCCTTGACAGCGTCCAGCCATCCCTAACGCTAACCCTTGACACTGGGAAGAAACTCACAACAACACAATTCACAATGGCCAAGGCATCGGTTAGCAGCAGTACCTGAAGTGGGCCATAGGCTGTCTTCAGATAAAAGTGTTTCTGTCATGAGCAGGTCCCTTCCTTCCCTCCTTCTCTTCCGGGTTCAAAATTCAAAACAGTCCTTTGAAATGCAGATCTTTTATTGAAAATTCAAGAGATCCAGAACAGTACAGTCTTCTGCCAAAGTTGAGGGAGAAGCCTCTGGCCATGTGAAGAGTTGAATCCAAATGGGACATGTCCCCTTGGCCCCTCCCTTTCAGGAAAGCTTCTGGCGCCACCCTCGGGGTGGTTCTAGCAGCCTGCAAGCAGGATGGCAGGAAAAGCAGAGTCCTTCCAGCTTTCTCATGATGCCTCCTTACCCTCCTTACTGGGTCAAGGACCAGGTCTTGTATAAGCCCCCCATCTCCCCCTGAAAACCCTTCTTTCCTGTCCAAAGCCGGCTGGTTCTCACACTCTGCCTGAGAAGCATCTCTGTGCAATCTTGGGACTTCAGCGCATGCTCCCCTTGCTCCTGCAGCTTCTCCTCCTCAGAATCCAAGGACAAGCTACCTGAACAGTCTCCAGAGCTCTATTTACCTGTTTTATTTCATGTTTATACCACCCAATAGCCAAAAGACTCTCTGTACAGAGAGCTCTGTATTAACTGTACAGAGAGCTATTGGATCACGTAAAAAATATCATCTATTGTGAAGTACTAATGGCATCCCCTTCCCCTACAGGGTTGGGATGAGCAAGGATTGTTTGTGTGTGTGTAGATAAGTCCCCCTGCTGCCCCCAACCTCCCACCTAGCATCACGGTGTACATCCCTTGAGAGTCACAAATGAGAAAGGAAATTTAAGGCTGCTTTAAAAAGAACCTTTCCCCCCACTTGAGTACATCATGTATGTTTAGGTTTGGCAAGAATGCCTTATTCTGTAAGTCCGTTTTACAAGGGTGTCGCAACAGTTTACTGGGTGTAATGTTATTCCCTTACTAAGATCTGGAGCATGGGAAAAAGCGTTGCAGGCCGGCGAAGCTGCTTCTCCGTCTCGTGAGCGCCGGTTCGGCTTGTGAGCGCTGGATGCATGCTCTGGAACCTCACGTGGCGCTCTCTGGCCACATCAATCCATGTGAGGGCTTTGCGAGGGAAGCGGCTCATCCAAGGAGTGCCAGTGTTGCCTGCCAGCCGGAGCGGCTGCCACACCTCTGTGGCCTGGATCTGAAGCCAGCCCAGGGGGGAAAGAAAATAATTTCTTAGGGAAAGTTATGGGTGGAGGAGCTGCACTCCTACCCTTTCCAGAAATGTGGAGGAAAGAATGTCTCTTTTTCCGAACCCTCTTCTCTGACCTCCCTCCAATTGGACCAGGAATATTTTCTTCGTTTTTGTGTTTTGATTTGTTTACAAAATTGATACCGCACCTTTCTACCCGTTAGGCATCTCCGTAGTGGCTTTCCAGACAAACAATCTAAAACTGAATAAAAACAATAATGGAGTACTTTACAGCAGAGCCACTTAATGTCACTGCATCTGGAGAATGAACAATTAAAATATATTTGAATTGCCAGCTGCTAAAAGCTTGGGAGAACCCCAACAGGATTAAGTGGCACCAATAGCTTAAGAGGGTGGTTCGCTGGGGAAGCAGTGTCAAAGCGCAGGACCACAACAGCAACAGAGTGCTGGCTACCTTATTTCCAGACATGGGGGCACCTGCATGAAGCCTCTGCAGCTTACCTTGTATTGGTATTTGTACCCTGCCTCCCAGCCAGAATCCTTGAGAAGGGCTATAAATAGTGCTCGAATAACAGAAGATATATATCTGTCTGTCTTTCAGTGCTGTAGCACCAAGGCATTGAAACTTAGACACCTGGAACTTGGCATGGATATTCAGGGGACCCTGGGGGAGTGCAACTTAAGAGTTATTTTGTTTTTAAAACTCATTAAGTTTTATTAACTTTAATATCCCCTTGTGGTTAGCACCTGTAGTAGCTTCTTTACCCAGCAGGGCCAGTCTTGGTTTTGCAAGCTGTAGAGTTTAAACCAAGGAAGACTTGAAGACTGAAGGACAGTTTTATGTCTTGATCTTCCCCACGTTCCTGATGTAGACCACTCCCTCCCTTGGGGAGAGAGAACGGAAAATCCCCTCCCTTAGGCATATGGGTATGTACCTAGGGCTACCTAGGAGTGCAGGTGGGTATGAGTTCCTTTAGACTGGCCAGGCATCCTGTGTCTGTCCCAGTGATCTATGTAAGATGCTTGAAGGCTTTGCTGCATCCAACTAAGAGCTATTTCCACCCGTGCAAAGCCAGGTCTGTTTGCTCGGTTAATATACCCGTTGAGGGAACAGCTCCAACCAGAGGCAGCTCACTTAGGCCAGAACCGATCTTTAACTTAGAAACGCACATCTTTGGGAGGCCTTCTGCCCCACTACCTCGTTGCCCATGGCCACTTGCTAAAAGGGCGAGGGCCCTTTGCTGCATCAGATCCTCCTGCCTGAGCTGGCCTTTTGCACACATTTCCTCACCTGGAATCTTTCAGCCTGAGTTTCAGATGCCTCCTCTCCCTGTTATGCATCTATTTTGCAAGCAGTTCTGTCCTTAGGAAATAAAGTCCTAGATTACACATTTGCATAGTCAGTGGCGCCCCGACAATGGAATGTGCTCCCTAGAGAGGTCCGCCTGGCGCCGTCATTATATGCTTTTCGGTGCCTGGTCAAGACCTTTTTATTTGACCAATATTTTTAAAGTTAATGAATTTTAATTGTATATTTATTTATTCATTTAATTTATTTTTAACCCATGTCGTTTTATTCTCAGTTGTGGTGTAGCCAATTTATTTTGTTTAGGATTAATAATATATTGTAAGTTGTCCAGAGACGACAGTAATGGACGGGCTATAAATTTCCTAAATAAATAAATATGCATATGCAAATTTGTGGGGGGTCCTCACCACTATGGGCCTGTGCCCCGAATCTCTTTGGTCCCCAGTACTGCCCCATCCAGCCCTTCTGTAGCATTGCTATGGGCCCTCGGCACCATGTGGCAGGCAGCTTGGAGCTCCTGCTCACACGCCCAAGGGGATGTGCTGGTGTCATTGCTGCATGGAACGGATCCAGCCTCGACTCCACCAAAAAGCTTTGCTCATCCGAAATGTGTTTACCCAGCACCTCCTCCTCTTTCGGTCAGTATTTATTTGCCCTCATTGGGCATTTATTTGCATGCCTATTTATCCTTCCAAAGGGCTCCGAGTGACTTGCCAGGGCTTCTCAAAGCAGTTCCCATCCAGCAAGCCAGTGACTTGCCAGGGCTGCCTCGGTGAGCTTTGGACCATCTCCCCTTCCGTGCAGCCCAGCACAGGTGCCTTGCTGGCCTAGTGCAGGTGCTCTCTGGGCATGGGAGGCAAATTGCAAATTTTAGCTCAAGCGGCAAACTTGCTGGTCAGGGCAGGCAAAGGAAATTTGACCATGTTCTCAGGGTGGGTGTGTAGGACGCAGCCAGTGCAGTCTGAGTTGATGGATGGAACATCGTCTGCAGTGTCGCTGTGTTTGAGCAGGACCAGGGGCCTTCTGTCTTATAAAGTCAGGAGACTTGGTCTGAACCAGGGACTACATGCAGGGTCAGCGTGGATGGTAGGCATGATTGGGCTCCTGCCAAGGCCTGGACCCACCCATGCAGCTGTTCCTTCTCCTCCCCTTGCATCCTGCTAGTTTTCCTCCTCCTCACTCTGGCCCAGGCAATGGATGTGGTGAGAAGGAGAAGCAGGCAATGCCAGGGCCTACCTGCTCACTGGCTTCCACCCTGTTCAGCTAGCAAGTGATCACAGTGATGCAAAAGATGAGGAGCAGCAAGAGCAGCTGGGGGCCACAGTGCCAGAAGGGAGACACCTGGGGAGAGAGGCCCATTCAGGGTTGCTTGCCCCAGGGCCCCCCAAGAGCATGGAGTGGGCATTGGCTATATCATATCAGTTTGGAATCAATAAAGAATCTTTTAGTAGACCTGCACAGATGGACCGATAGTGTGATCCTGATTGAACCAGCCAAGATATTGGCTTTCTCTTGACCCCAGCTTAGCCTTCCAGACTATTTTAAGATCCTAACAGCTACTTAACCTTCCAGACTACTGAGCATCTGGAATTTGGGGGGTGGGGGCTTTAGGTTTTGTCCAAAGGTAGTTTGTGCTTCTGCAAACCTTACAGTTTTCCCAAGTATGCTTGACATCTCTCTTGTGCCTAGATGGTGCTGGTTTGGTTGCACGAGGTTAACACCCTGAATAGCATTAATAGAAATGATAATCTCTGAATAAAGGATTATATTGTTTGGGTCTCCCTGTGCAGCTGTGGGTGTTCAGTGGCATGCCCAAGTGAGGTTATTGCAGCTGACTCAATCGTTCATGGACCCTAAAAGAGCTCCATTCTGGTTGAAAAAGTTTTGAAAGAATTTGCCCATTCTTTTCCTATGTTGTCACTGTAACCTTTTCACAAATAATTTCCAGTGATTTTTCTGAGTAATACCCTCCACCCACTCTTCAGAGCATGAGAAGTTTAATATTGGGACTTCTTCATTTCTTCAGCTGTAAAGGAGATTGGAAAAGCACTTGGGAATTATATTACCAACCCCATGAAAATTATATTACCAACTCCCAGCCACCCAGAAACGATCCTTGCCCTTCTGCAGTGTGTCTCTCATTACATTATACTTGTGTATGTGTTGTACTTGTTAGTTTGGGAGCTAATCTCAGTTGTAAGGTAGAGTATAAAGTATAATCAAAGAAGTAAGATTTTCTCCTGCCCTGAATGGCAATGTTGAAAGTAGAGTTGTTAAAAACAGGCTGGAATCCAGCTCTCTTATGCCCACCAGATTTCTTTCCCACGCTTGGTTCATTTGGTAGCTTGGGGCTCTCAGGCCAACCTACTTCACAGGGTTGTTGTTATGAAGATAAGATTTTGAAGAAGAGAAGAATTATGTAAGCCACCTTGAGTCTTGCAAGAAAAAATGTGGCATATAAATATAATAAATAAATAAATGATGTCTGTATTGACCACCCTGATGCAGAGGCAGTATTCTTTCAAATATTTGCTATGGGAGGAGGGGGGCTGTGGTTGCCCGCATATGCATGTAGGCTTCCCAGTATCACCTGGTGAACCACTGTGGGAAACAGGATGTGGACTAGAAATAGACCACCTGTTCCTCCAGTTATACATTTTCACCAGAAAGGCTTTTCCCTCCCCGCTGGAGTGAATCCAGGTGTCTCCCCTCTTCTCCCCTCTCTGCCTGGTGAAATGCCCCTTTTATCTCTCTCTAGGGTTGCCTTCCCAGCCTCAGAGAGCAGCCAATGCGGTTCCTTCCATGCTGGCTCCTGGGGAGTCTCAGAGCTCCGATTCACAGCTCCACAGTGGGAACACTGTCTCCAACTTCCAAAAAATCCTATGGCCCCTTAGATGCTCTCTAAAGGCCATAGGATTGCTCCTTCCATCTTTTTAAGATGAGATATCACAGGTATGGGCAAACTTTTTCTGTCAATGGGGACATTTCCTCACAGGGAATCTGTGGCTGCATGCTAGTAGGTGAATCCTGAGCCAAAGGCAGGGGCTTACCCCTTTTTTCTTCCTGCCACCCCCTTTTCTTTCTTGCTTTTCCTTTCCACACAGCAGGCAGCCGGAGAAGAGACAGATTGCTCTTTTCAGAGGTCTGCATGCAGCAGCCCTTTGAAATTAGGCTAAGGGCCATGTGTTGCTGAGCTCTGGAGTAACAACATGAAGAATGATGGAAACATCAAGCAGGGTGGTTGTACTGGTCTGTCACCGCAGAACCTAGAAAGATTCCTGCTGTCGCACCTTAATCCCCAATAAATGCATCACCGCAAAAGACTTTCTGTTGTGTTCTGGAGATGGAGTCATCAGTTGCATGAAATATGATCCTCATTTGACAAGTACAGATGCTCAAACATCATGAATGCCAAATGGACGATTCTGAGAAGCTAAGGCAGCAGGATGTTTGAGCTTTTAAGGCAAATTCAGTCTACAGAATGGCTGAAGTCTGGAAGCATTTAGCAATACATTTCCCAAAATAGGGGCAGACAGCAGATCTGGGAGCTTTTTATCTGGCAGTAACACCAGATTGGTTTTTTGGTGTCACCTGACACAGACTGGAGGAGTTACTTCAGCACCAGTAGCATGAGGTAACAGAAGCAACCTAGTTGTTGCTAGTTGCGAAGTCATGTCTGACCCTTTGCAGCCCCATGGACAACATTCCTCCAGGCCTTCCTGTCCTCCATCATCTTCCAGAGTCCACTTAAGCTCACACCAACTGCTTCAGTGACTCCATCTGGCCACCTCATCCTCTGCCACCCCTTCTTCTTTTGCCATCTATTGTTCCCAGCATCAGGCTGTTCTCCAGAGTCCTTCCTTCTCATCAGGTGCCCAAAGTATTTGAGCCTCATCTTCAGGATCTGGCCTTCTAAAGAGCAGTCAGGGTTGATCTCCTCTAGGACTGACCGATTTGATCGCCTTGCGGTCCAAGGGACTCGCAGGAGTCTCCTCCAGCACCACAATTCAAAGGCCTCAATCCTTTTGCGCTCGGCCTTCCTAAACAGGAAGGGCCATAAAATATCCAGCATAGGTTCACATGTTGTGACAACTCACCCTGAGGATAAGCTACAAAGGTTGGATTTTTTAAAGCAACACTTAGGCTCACTGCGAGTTGTCCCTCTTCCTTCTTCCCTGGGGTATTCCTGGGGTCTTGGCAGCTAAATCCACCTTGCTGCTTCTCCCCAGCATGATCAAAAGCTCCTTTTCTCTCCCTGTATCCTTTCCTCACTTTTCCTCCTCCTTCAAAGATCACTTTTCACAATGTCTGAATTGACAGCCAGTGCCAGCTACTCCAAAGTGCCCAAGTGGCACATTGGAGAAGTTGTCACTGGTTTGCCACCTTTAAAAATTATTATTCCTAGTTTGGGCCTCCCTAATATAAGCAAATGTTTTGTGGTGTTCTTTGTAAAATTTTGTAGTCAGACTTGAGCAATAGCACACTGCACGCTTGCGGTCTAGACTGGACAGGCTTGTCTGGGCAATGTCACCATAGACATTGAGCCCAAGGGGCTGAAAAGAGGCTTATTTTTAACTTCGCTTTCACCACAACAGCTGTCAAAAGTTGCACTGGCAAAAGTTGAGCTGTCATGCGAAAGCAAAGCCACAAGAGATCTTTGCTTTTGGAAGCAGGGCAGTAGACCACCCTAGTTGCAGTGAGGCCTGCTACTCTCTGGAGCTAACCTTGACATTTGTCAGTTCCCTACATCTTTTCAATCCTTTCTGAGATTTTAGATACTCAGATAGGTGAAACAGAGTGAACCACCCACATTAATGGAGCAGACAGTTTTGACAACTGTCAAAACTCAGACTTTCTTTTAATTCAGGGTTTTTGACAGACCTAATTGGTGCCTTTTCAAAGGACAAATGGGCTCAGACAGCACAGCAACCCATCATGGGCCCAACAACCTCTACAACAAGTCATGGGTTGTCAGGGTGGCTTTTCACCTGGGAAGCATTCCAGGTTCTCACAACAACCCACCATAGCTTTTCACCCACTGTGGGTTATGCTATCATGCAAACCCACACATCACATTATTAAGACAATGTTGCATTATGATAGCTGCCAGAAATCAGGCAGCTCTGCTTGGTGAGAACAGCAAACGAGGCAGAGTAGCACCACTGCAGCTCAGTCTCCAGCCTAGCACAGTAAATCACATTCATTCCAACACTGGATGCTGCCGGCTGGGGAACAGCAAATGGGAGTCCTGCCATATTGGACTCTGGTCAGCATCTTTTGGGGGCTGCTGTTTCTCTCCACGGGAGTGCCTACGCTTTCTTTAAGTTTCACAACCGTTTTTAACTCCTCTCCATGCAGATTCTTGTGGCTGCAGCCACAGAAATGATTAGCTATGCCCCTGGCTGCCTCCCAGGCTGCTCCAGTAACAACTGAAGGGCTGCTTAATGCTGAAAGCCTTTCCCATGCCACAAGTGGACCAGAAGGAGCTGGCCTGGGCAGTGACCATACAATCTTCTTGACCCACACGGTTCATGCCTGCAGACATGACTGAAGTGGTGTGGGACGATCCACTTCCTAGAAGCTGCACCCACACCAGAACAGCCACCCACACCAGAACAGTTATCGGGACTGGATTTTTGTAGGAGTCGGATCACAGCGCAAACATATTGCCGGCTCAAATCACACAACCCCAAAGCAAAGAGGGATGAAGTAGGCAAACAAGCAAGACTGGATGCAGGATGGAGACAAATTCAACCTAGAGGGTGGATGGGGAGCAGAAATAATGGACATAATTCATTTTTCAAACTAACCAAGTATGGTGGAAGTTGTCCTTGTATGAAAGCAGACGCTATGCCCCTTCTGTACAGAAATGCCTGATAGGAAGAAAGCAGCAAGGCTTTTCCGGGCACAGAGAAGTATTAATGTAAAACTACTTCAGCTCTTGGGTTTGTGCCTTTTCATCCAGGTGTTCAAAGCATGCTCTGCCGAGTTCAGTGGGGCTTCCTGCTAGATACAATGGGGACAGGATGGCACTTTGGTCAGGATCCAGTGGTGGTGAGTCGTAGCAGGTACCGTTGCCCATTTGTTCGCTGGCCCTCAGCTGGCCAGACAAGTCCACAGCAGCTGCGATGAGAAAGAGGATGAGACACAAGCACATCTGGTGACAATTGGGAGTCAGAATAAACGACTCATTCTCAGCCTAGCATTCTGCACGTCCGAGTCTGTGGTTGGAGCTGCATTTGTGGTACATGCTCCATGCAGTTTCACATGTGCAGAGACACTGGTGAAGACAATCATGTTAGGGAAAGTCAAAGGCAGACGATGAAAGGAAAGACCAAATGTGAGATGAGCTGATTCCGCAAGGGGAGCCACGGCCTTGAACTTGGAAGAGCTGAACCGAGCTGTCATACACAGGATATTTTGGAAAGCTGTCATTCATACGACCGTCAAAGGTCAACGACAACCTGACAACAAATAACAAACAACAACATTTGCTTATATGACTGCAGAATGCAGCGGGAATTAAGTGGTGGCAAATCTAAATGCAGGCTGTTTTGCCTCCTTTCAGTGCTCCATAAATTACCTTTGCTTGACGTCATTCAGATTGTGAAATAATTTCGGAACGGTTGGGATTGTAGTGTAAATACACGTCTTCCTATACTGTGGTGATGGAAATATGGCTTCTCTGAGAGAAGAAAAGTCCAGCAATGGCATCTGAGGTCTGCTCACTTTTGCTTTGTAGTTTGGGGTGAGCAATGATGCTGGTGCATCAGAGCAGCTCAGGAAGCTGACCCAAGTCAGACGAATGGTCCATCCAGCCCAGGAGTGTGAGCACTGACTGGTAACACCTCTCCAGGGTCTCAGACAGGCCGCTTTCTTCGCACTGCCTGGAGATGCCAGGATTGAACCTCGAACCTTTTGCATTCAGAGCAGGTTTTCTGTTTCGCTGAGTCAGGGCCCTTCCCTGCATGTATTATCTTGGACCACACAATGGGCTCACACCATGCAATGCTAAGAATGGTTACTCCAAATTCAGTCCTGGAGTATTTACTCACAGATACATTTGTACAGGATTTCAGGCACCGTTATGTGTTCAATACAGTTTTTGTAGTATTTTTACTTACTTATTTATTTATTTATTTATTTATTTATTTATTTCGGGACCTTCTATGCCGCCCCATTTGCCGAAGCCTCGGGGCGGCTCACAATCATAAATAAATAATATAAAACAATATAATTTAACAGTATAAATTAAGTTGCCCTGGCCAAAGAATAAAATAAATAAATAATATTAACAATTAAAATAACATTTGAATGAATGAATAAATAAATAAATAAATAACATTTGAGCGAGGTGACTTGTGTCTGTGCTTTACTAGAATCTCTGGAGCACTCGTGCACCGTTTCAGCAGCCAAAAACAGTAAATTGCCTTGTTCACAAATTTTGACAGGAAAATTTAACAAGTTCAGTCATTACCTGCAATTGGAAAGGGAATGGGTTGCAAAGTACAGTTGGCAATGTTACAGGAAACAAACGTAAATAAATAGCAGCATATCTGCCTTAATGTAAGGAAGCAGAGATTAGCAGCTTCCTTTTAGGGGTTTTTTGTTTTTTTTTTCAGGGTGGGTGTATTAAAATAACACTGTTTTTAAAATGCCTGTCAAAGACTGCAGAGAACTGCATGATTCGTGCAAGAAAATGGCAACAGCGGTGCTGCGAACATACCTTGGCCATGGCCTGTATGCCCCTCCGTTCCTCCAACAAGCCCAAGGCCACCGGCCTCATCTTTACTTCTCTCCATGTTATCTTCACAGCTCCCCAGTTCTGAGGTAGGATAGGCTGAGAGTCAGTGACTTGCCAAAGGCCACCCAGCGAACTTCATCCCCGAGTGGGGATGCAAATCCAGATCAGATCTCCGAGGCCCAGCCCGAAACTCTAACTATTACACCACCCTGGAGACCACCTTCTCCAAGTTGATGCCCTCCAAATTTCTTGGGCTACAAGCCCCATAAATGAGGCTGGCTAGAGACAACAGGAGCTACAGCTCAACAAAACCAGAGGGTACCAAGAAGGCTAAGCCACTCATTCAGCAAAATTGTGGCGACGGGGGGTCATTGTTGGGACTGTACCATTTCAGATGACAGAAGAAGGAATCACTTTTTTTAATACCACCCCATTTTAAGACAACAAGGACAAGGACAAGAAGCTATCTGTATGTTGATAACTAGCATGTCAAGGACAAACGGTGCAAGTTTTTTTCACATATGCAACCTTCGAAGTGAAGTCTCAAGTAGCTTCAACGTATGGTGGCCCTATGGATGAAGGCCTTCCAAAATGTCCTGTTTTTCCCAGCCCTGCTCTTTTCTTGACAATTCAAGGCTGTGGCTTCCTTTATAGATTCAATCTATCACAATTTTGGTCTTCCTTTTCTTCTGCCTTTGACTTTGCCTAGCATGTTGGTTTTCTCCAGGGTGGCTCGCCTTCTAAGGATGCACACAAATTACAACAGATTCAATTTTGTCATTTTGCTTCCAGATACAATTCTGGCTTGATTAGATCTGGGATCCACTTGTCCATCTTTCTGGCTGTCCAGGGTATTTGCAAAGCTCTCCTCCAGCAACGTGTTTTGAATGCATCAATTTTCTTCCTGTCAGCCTTTGCTCTGTTTCTGTTTCCCTCATCCACATGGTAGGCATGTCATGAGTAGAGCTGGCTGGAGCTGGGGATCAGACTAAATGGCCCCTTCTGACTCTTTCTATGTTTCCATCTCTGTTCAGCTTTCCCACCTATAAATAGTGATCAAGAATAAAATAATGTAAACGATCTTGATGTTCATCTCCATTGAAACATCCTTACACTCAATTATCTTTTTCATTCCTTCATCGATGCCCTTCAAGTCTCAGTCTTCTTCTAATTTCTTGGCCGCAGGCTCCATTTGAATTGATGACTAAGACAAGGTATGCTTTTTCCTTTTTTCTTTTTGCAATTTCAGGTTCTTCATTGTTGGCAGTAAAGTATATAATCCTTGTCTAGGCATGATTTTTGTTTTCTTAATATTCAGCCGAAGCACTGCTTTTGCCCTTTCTTCTCTCACTGTCTCAGGAGTCATTTCAGTTTAGTGTTGAAGTGCTGCTTTCTGCCAGTGATGTGGCATCATCTACATATCTGAAATGATTGATATAGCTTCTGCCAATTTTAACTCTCACTTCCTCTGATCCTAATCCAGCTTTCCTTATGGTATGTTCTGCATACAGATGGAACTGATAAGAGAATAAAATACATTCTTGTCCAACACTTTTGCCTATAGGAAAAAAGGAAAATCCCCATACAATTTATTCCTGACATCTGTACACAGAAGACGGTTGTTTAAGTGGAGGAGTGGTCAAAAAGAAAGGAAGGAAGTCCTCTTTCCGCAATATGAAGTGACACTGCCCAGGAATATGATACATTTCAAAAAGGTCTATACCATGCGATAGATCTTTGGAAATGTATGCTGTGGAAACGTGAGAATCTGTAGACAAAATCAGCATAAGAACCAGACTTTTAGTGAATGATGGACAGATCAGTTGACAGGTGGGAATTCAAAATGCGCAGTGTTTAATATAACCTTTAAAAGCATTGACAAAAAGTTGCTTTTGCCTATTTATAGGGGAAAGAATCGTACTTTGTCGCTGCCAGATTCATTTACACATGAACATCCAGCTGTGTTTGGAACAACTCTGTGAAGAGCAAATTATAAATACATAAAATGTGTTCGTATATCCTAAGTTTGGAAGGCTTGGAATGGCAGCAATGGCAGAACTAGAAAAGAACATCAAGAATAAGGACATTTCAATGGAGACTAATGCCAATATCATCCATGCTATCATATCCCCGTGGTCACTATGCATGGGTAGAAGAGAGCTGACAGGAAGAAAATCGATGCAGTCAAAAATTGGTGCTGGAAGAGAGCTTTGCATATGGACCGACAAAGAGATGAACAAGTGGATTCTAGGACAAATCAAGTTAGAGCTTTCCCTAGAAGCAAAAATAATAAAACTGAGGCAGAACTTGCTGGAGGAGACAATCATGCTAGGGAAAGTCACAAGAGGCAGAGGAAGGCCAAATAAGAGATGGGCGGACTCCATAAAGGAAGCCACAGCCTGGAATTTACAAGAGCTTAGTGGGACTGTCATGGATGGTACATCATGAAGATCTTTCCTTCATAGGGTCACCATGAGTTGGAGACAACCTGATGGCACATAACAAAATCCTAAGCACAGGCAACATACAGCTGGGATTTAGAACACAAGGTACTGTACATTGAAAGTGGAATGTCTTCTGTTCTTCTCACCTTGCCCCAGATAAATAGTTCAGCACTTGGGTTAAGCCAGTTGACATTTCCAAGCATTTATCACCATCCATTCTTTATATACTCTTTGAAATTGCATAGAATAAGAAGCAACAATTGGAAGACTCTAACCTGGAGAGACCAACCCTTCTTCTACCTGGGGATGAAAGAAGCTCTGCTGGAGTGAGTCAGACATCCAGTCCCTCCGTCCCAGTCTTGTCAACATGACTAGTTTTCAGGATTTTAGGCAAAATCCCTTCCTAGTCCTTTCTGTAACACTAGTCCTAGGAACCTCTGCATGCAAGGTTTGGTTTATCGGCATCGACAGAGGACAAGCTGAGATGTTACGGAGAGGATATTTTCATTCGTAGGGTTGCCATAAGTTGGAGATGACCTGTCAGCACATATCAGCAACAACAACAGTGCAGATAACATTGACTCTGGCATGTTTGTTCTTGCTAAGATTGGCACAGAAGACATGCTAAGGCTAGCAGTTAATAGAGACAAGGCTTTTCAGTAGCAGCTTATAGAACTCTTTCCCAAGGGAGCTGTGGAGGTTTGGATCCTTCCCTGTTTGCTTTTATGTGATACTTATTATTCTAGTCTGCTCTTGGTTAAAGATATGGGCCGGATTTTTAAAACAGCCATTTCTCTTCTGCTTTTCTCCTTAAAAACTTCTACGCAGTTCCTATTGTGTAGGTCTAATAGGAATTGTTTGGTGCTCGATTTGGTGTTGTTACCTAGCTAGAATTGTGTGATGCTGGAATTGATGGATATTGGGTTAAAACCACTGCCAGTGCCTTGTTTAGAAAAGCAGCATATCAGTCCTCATATTGATCGATCGATCGATCGGTCAATCAATAGGAATCGCTCAGTCAGTGCTGCCCTTTCTAGAGCACTGACCATGTTAGCCCATTGTGTTGCACGAAGCCTTAGCAGTCCATTTCCACCCTCTGCATTCCTCGTGGAGAAAAGAGATGTGCTGCTACTTCTTGGGAACCGAGGGCTTCAGGCTGCCCTCCAGGGAGCTGTTTTTCACCAGTTCACTTGCTTTGGAGGCTGTCACCCTTTTCCCCGCAAGGTCAAAACTGCTTTGTTGGAAGACGCCTTTCCAAGCCTCAGCACATGCCGCTCCTCCGTATGGGTCATGTACTAATCTGAATGCCTCTGGCAATGCCTTTGCTTTTGTGGTTTCTGATTCCCATCCGTCACCGCCCCCTTCCCTGCACTAGATTTACCATGGCAAGATTCTTGAGAGTCAAAACAGGCTGAAAGAATGATTAGATCTCCTGGCTGTTTTTGTGGTCCAGTTTTGCTCTGAGCATGGCTCCTCTCCTCCCACGTGCAACTGGCCCAGTCTGCTCTCTGATTTCCACCCGCAACATTTGTGTTAGCCTCACTGAGGAGGGAGAACACAAGTAAATTTTCCTGCTTCTTGCCACACTAGAACTTCTAGGAGACATTTAGATTCTTAAAACTGCATAGCAGGGAAAGTCAAAGATCTCCTCTCCTAGAAAACTGGAACATCCCAGAGCTGCTTTAGAGTTGTTAAAAAGCAAAACGAACCCTGATTTTAGATCTTCAGAGTTGTTTGTGTCTGTTTTGGTTTAAAGACTGATCGAATGATTGATGATGGAGGGGAGGGAAGGGGAGGGAGGGGAGGGAGGGGAGGGAGGAAGATGTCCTCTAGATTGGGCAAGAACATGGCTAAAGCAGACCACAGGTGAGATCTGATGTTTAACTATGGAGGGCCACTTTCCAGTCCCTTGTCTCTGGAACCGCCTTTACTTGGCCACATGCGGGCAATGCTTCCTAGACTCTTGGCTTTAATCCCAAGCACTGATGTCCTAACTCTCTACACCTGTGAACTGTCTCACAAAGCTTTTATGCTTTGCATCCTACTGATTGGCATGTCATTCTTTTAAAAATGTGCCGGCTAAGGAATGTTCCTCGGCTTGATGTGACAGTATTTCCACTGTTTCCCCTTTTTCCCCACGCTTGCCTTATGCAACGGTGGCTTTGATCCGCATGCTCAGTGGAGCAGCGCTCCTCTTTAAAAGCACAATACTTTGCAAGCCTAGACTCGCAAAAACAGCATCCCCAGCCATGCATAGGATTGTGCCTCATGTGACTGTTTTCTTTTGGGGGGGGGGGGCATCATTTTTTAGCAGATCCTTCTGGGATTCCCTAGAAGGCCAGGTCGCTTCCCCTGCCACATCCTTTTCCTTTGACTGCTGATCATTTGGGGCTTCCTGGCTTTTGCAAATGTTCCCCACCATTTTAAGAAGTCAAGATGCCTCTCCTAAGAGCTTTCAGCCAAACTGTGTTGCTGTTTTGGCCCTGCCCCTTTTGGCTTTCACCCCGCCCCATTCTTCTTTTGGCCACACCCACCATGCAATGTAGCCCCAGAGAGCTGCTTTGAATCGCGATGCAGTCCTCTAACCGAAGGCCCTTCTGCACCCCTTAGACCCCTTCCAAAGAGTCTAAGGCAGGCACTCTCATCGGACTGGCTGATGGCACTTCTGGCACACATCCTGCCTTGAGAACTAATTAGTTCCTCATTAAATCTGCACTGGATCAATTTGAAGCAAAGTTGCCATTCAGTTTTTGGGCAGGGGATTGCTTGATGGCTTTCTCTATCCAGCCAAAAAGGTTGCCAGCTTGCCTCACCTGGGATTTAGTTTGATTTGGATAAGAGGAAGAATGGAAGAAACCGGATCAAAGGTGCATCTAACACAGCATCCATCTTCCACAGTCCCTAGTCAGCTCATTCCTTGAACTACACATGCAGTGCCTAAAGATGGCAGCCCAATGCATTTTGCCCTCACTAACTGGTATTCAGTGGCACTTGGGGCTAAAACTACTCTAAGCCCAGCTACCTCTTTTTTTTTTCCCCTGTTCTATTTTTACTGTACAATTGGCTCAGGGCCCTGATCTGGACTGGGACCCTAGCGTGGGCAATGGGGGGACTTTTTAGATGCGGATGGGGGTCCTTACTCCAACTCACGAGTGCAAATCAGGGCGAAATGTAGCTGCTAATCATGGATTTAAACCTTTTGGCTCCCTGCTTCTGAACCCAGAAGTTCCCATTGAGCTGTTGACAAGCTGATTCTCCATGAAATGATTGCCCAGCCCGTGTTATTCAACACTTGGTATTTTGTGTGCTGTCAGCAGAGAATCCATCTGCTGATACTGCATTGACTGGAGGTCTCCTTTGTGAAGCGGAAGCCCTGGTGCCAAATGAATCAACCAGCAGGGGTCCGCAGGAGCCCTGGCCTGCTTTGGTCACCGCCAGATCCTGACACCAGCGAAGAAGAAGGGTGCAGCACATAGATGCGGTTCGATGCTGGGCTTGGCCGGGTGGGGAAACACTCAGTGCTTTGCCTACGTCTATTAGCACAGGCTAGAGAGAAGCCAGTATTCTCAAAGGCCAGGAAAAATCCCATTGTGATTGCGAAGGTGCCGAATGAGCAACAAGCTTGAATTTATGTCTGAGGCCGGCAAAAGGCCAGTAGGTGGTCACTGTAAATGCTCATCTGTCTATGCCTTCGATGGCGTCATTAGCAAACTGAAAATGAAAGGTCCCGAAGAAAGGCTGCAGCAAGAAAAGCACTGAAAGAATCACATTATTGTTTTGGGGGGAAAAAATGAGAAAAGTCGAGTTGTTTTCAGCAACAAACCCGTCATGTAATTCGGCAGGCACAGTGGGAGAAAGAGATCTTTGTCCCAGGACTAACCTGGAATACATTTGCCTTGATCAGAATAGAAAACAGGAACTACATTGGCTCTTTGTCAGGCTGCGACAAAGGTGGAAGTAAAGAGCTTAGCAGGGGTAGAGTGGGCACCCATAGTGGATCCATCCATCTCTAAGGCCGTGTATTCATGTGAGCGGACAAAAGCCTTCCCTTTGGCCCTGCACTGTGGTCTCGGAGATTTAAACCACTTCCCCAAGGAACATTTGAGACAGCTCAGCTCATAAGAACGTAAAAAGGGCCCACCCGATAAGACCGAGGCCCATCTTGGAGCACCAGCAGAGCTGCTGGGTCAGCACAAAGGTCTAACTAGTCTGGCTTCTAAGCACACAGTGGGCAGCCAGAAGAGAAGCCGACAGCAAGTCACAAATGCACCAGCACCCTTCTGCCCATGTTCCCCAGCAACTGGCCTACAGGGGCATAATGGTTCTGGTACTAGAGGCAATACATGGCAACCAGGACTAGTGTCCCTTGATTGCTTTCTCCTCCATGAATAGGTCTGATCCCTTTTTAGAGCAGTCCAGCTCAGTGGTCACCACACCATCTTGGTAATGAAGTCCATACTTTATGCACTGCGTGGAAATGCCGGGTGTTCAGGGCTGAAACTGACATGGCTTTAAACCAGTGTCTCGCACCGATGTCTTTCTCCCCATTTTTATATTATAATTGGTGTAGACCTCCCAATCCCCCACTCGGAATATCGGACAAATCTGCGGTGGATTCAGATATGTTCGAATTTCTAAGAAACTGACTCATGGATTCTGCATCAGGCGGGCTTTTCCTAAGTCGTGCAGATTCACAGACTTGCAGAGGTGGTGGTGCTTGTGCAGTAATATTATGCAAATTTAGTCACAGAAAAAATACCAAATTACGTAAAACCACCAAATGAAAATGTGCATTTCCTCCACAGGCATTTTTGGAGGATTTGAGAGGCTTGGGGCATTTTCAGAAGCGCAAATTTATGTAAATGCATTTAGATTAGCACCTCCAACCCCATCCACCAGTGGATGCAGCTCCAAGAGCGTCTTTCAAATTGAATTTGCCCTTTGTGCTAGAAGAGGTTCTGCAAATGGGAAGTCATAATGTCCTGCATCACTTCCCAGTTGGGAAAAATCATCTATCCAGTGTACAAGGATGCCCTACTGGGAGGTGGCCTTGTTCTTGTCGGTGCTTTTCTTCTGTGGCTTTTCATTGTTGTAATTCTTCCTCAGGAGTTGTCTTGGCGGCCCATGTGGCTTCCTGGGGCATGGGGATAGCTGTGTGGGAGTTGTGGGAAGCAAATCAGTTGTGTCTGCATTGTTTGTCGTTGCTTTTCTGTCGGCCGCAGCAAGCGTCCTAAGAAAATGAAGACAACTTTGTTAAGCTCTTGGGGACCGACACTGTGGTGCGCAGAGCCAACACAGTCATTTTGGGGAGGAAAGGGTGGTACACCACAATAAATGTTCAAGCGGTCGTAGACCCCTGAGAAACAGGGAGGGGAAGGAGTGTTTCAAGTGTGCTTGCGTACATGTGTTTCACACCAGATGCACCAGAACAATGAGAAGCTGTTGGTGATAGAACAAAGATCTTCTTCCACCGCATGGTCCTGTTGTGTAAGTCAGAGAGGCCCTTTGACATCTCCCGCCTCTATCAGAGGTATGGTTTTCTGGCTTTGAGAACGCTGCCTCCTTTGGCACTCAGACTATAGAACTTCTTGCCCTCGAAAACGTACCTGACTTTGTTGGTGACCTTGATGCCAGTTGAGTTCCTTGTTTTGTCGGCACACTTGTGTCCTGGCTAGTTCTTGAATATTATTATTCTTGCTTTTTCACAGAAGTTGATTGTTATCTGCCGCTTCTGTTTGGCTTTGATATACTAACGATGACCTCCATTCTCTTAGTGTGGGTGCTTACGTAGACCAAATGGTATCATGCATATGCAAGAGGGAGGTATCAGGTTTGAGTCACCCCTGGATTTTGTATGGAAAAACACCCCAAAAGTTAGTGGGGGGAAACCCTGTGGAAGCAAAAAAAAAACCCCAGGTGACCCAAATCTACCTTCTAGCTTACATAGAGAACCTCCAAAGAGAGAAGAGGCTCTTTTCTTTAGACAGTTGTCCACAAATAGAGGAAGACAGGCTTAGGGTGTCATGTGGGGCAGCAAGTAGATGTGTGGGATAGATGCATTGGGACCTTGACAACAGGGACTGAGACAAGGCAGAGTCCAACAGTCCACAGTCCAATATTGAATTCAGAAGCAAGTCATAGCCAAGGTATAGGCTGAGGTCAGGAAGTAAGAGCAGGTATTGGGACAAGGAGGTGCTTATGAACACGCCAAGGGTCAAGCACCTGAAAGGCAAACAGAGGAGGGCGCAGGTGCCTGGGTCAAGATAACCAGGCGATGTACAGAGGCAGCAGAAGGTGTGGCAATCATGACTAGCTAGCAAGGCAACAAGGCAGGGCAAGGTGAGGCAAAGGAAAGCGAGGTGAGACAGCAAGGCAAGGAGGCGATATGCAGGAGCTGAATGTGCTGCAGCAAACAGGCCTGTGTTGCTGAGGCAGGATGGAGCGAGGCAGGAACAGAACCCAGTCAGGTGAGGCACAAGAGCTAAAACTGCACCACAGCCAGCAGGAAGACCTGTGTTGCTGAGGCAGCTAATGGAGGGAAGAGCTGGCTCTTACATAGCTCTGCTACCAGGTCTCCCAGATGAGAGTCCCAGCAGGGCCTGGGTCCAATCCTGGAAGTACAGTGGCTTCTAGATCAGGCTACCAGATGGAGCCAAGATCCTGACAACAGGATGTGATGAAGGAGATGGGCAGAGCTTGCCTTCTCCCTCTGATCGCATGTTTAGCCTGTTTGTGTAGAACATTCAAAAAGAGTTTTTGCTATCAGGTTATGGGCGCTGCCTTTGACCCCACGTGCTACTTAGCTCTGTTCCTCTGTTCCATTTAGGTGATACCTGTAGGTAGCTGAGCGCTATTGTCTAGATTCTTGCAGTGTTGTGTATTTTGATGATGAGGTGAAAGGGGATCAAAGTTCACCTTGCAGGCTTGGCTGTTCTGACGCACATCACACTCTGCATCAACATTGTCAGAATTGAAAGGCTTGATTAGGAAACCATCGTAGGAAAAATGGTTCCTTGTGGCCACCCTGTCATTCGTATTTGCTTTGGCATCGGCAGCAGTTCTGGCTCCAGGGTCTACCTTTTTTGGATTCTAAAATGTACTAAAAATGGTCTGATGAGAGTAAAGCAACCGACAGCTAAGGGGTTTCATGCATCATGATCTGGGCTGTTCTGGTGGCCAGAACAAGAGCAAGCACCTCCATATTCTCAGGACTCCTGCCAGGCCCTGCTGGAGCTCTCGGCCTCCTAATGAGTGCCAGCTGGGAGCCTTGGGGGAAGAGCTGAGTACGAGCAAGCTCTTCCCTCCAGAACTGGCCCCACGAGTGGAGCTTTTCCTGCTTGCTGTAGTGCCTGCACTGTGCCGTGCTTGTATTGTGACATGCTTTATGTGGGGCTGCCCTTGAAGACAGTCCAGATGCTTCAGTTGGTCCAGAATAGAGCAGCCAGGATACTAATGGGGACCAGCAGGTATTCGCATATAATGCCAGTTCTTTATCACTTACACTGGCTGCCAATTGAAGTCTGGGTCCAGGGCCAATGTAAGGTGCCGGTGATGACCTATAAAGCCCTAAATGGCTTGGCTCTTAGATACCCAAGGAGTGCCTCCTTCCCTATATACCCTCCTGCCCCTTGAAATCTGAGGTGGAGGTCCTTTTTCAGGAACCTTCCTTGAAAGAGGTTAGGAGACAGAGCACCTGGAGGAGGGCCTTCTTTGCTGTGGCGCCCCGATTATGGAATATACTCCCCAGAGAGGTTCGCCTGGTGCCAACACTTTGTCTTTTCATCCTTTTAATTTTCCCGTTATTTTAATGTTTGATTGGTTTTGATGTGTTTCTACGTTGTTGTATTATCGGATGCTGTGCCATTTTATTTTATTTCTTATTTTACTTGTTTGTTATAAACTGTCCCGAGACGCCAGTGACAGATGGCTTATAAATGCTTTAACTGAACGCTCGAACACACGCTGCCTTGCTGTTGCGCCTGCCTTTGTCCGAGCTGTGTGCCGCCTTGGCGAGTTGCCTCAGCAATACGGGATCGTCTGCCAGCTGAGGTTCGACTCCTGCATCTTGCCGGGCCCTTGAGCATTGGGTTCCTCTGGTTTCCTGCCCTGCACCTCACCAGTTCTTCCGCATCTCTCCATGTAACTTGGCACCGTGCCTGCACCTCGCCTGCTGCTTGCCGTGTCTCCCGCCCTGTCGTGCCTCCTGCCCTGCTATCCTGTCCAAGGTACCTGCACCTCTCCTTGTCCTCCTGGTTCCCAACCCTCGTTCCTGACCATGTCCTTCTTCTGCCCTGAGGCATTCTTCTGCTGCCTGACCTCAGCCTGTACCATGACGACGATTTGGACTTGCCATTAAGCTCTGGGACCCTGTCCTGCCTGAAGTTCTGTTGCCCTCATCCTGCCACCTCTGTCGCTCTTGGCTTGTCTCTGGCTGCCCACACCCCGGACCCTGACATACCTCGTAAGCTTGACAAGCAAACTCTCTGCATCTGGTCCAGACGCTTTTGTCCCAGTCAACACTACAAGTCTGTGTTTGCCGATTGCCCGGCAGCTCCCTAGTAGTATGTCAGCATGTGCTTGGATGTCGCTGGCAGAGCTTTCTCCAAGTCCATGGCTGCTTCCTGATGGTTGCCAGCAAGAGTGAGACTTCTTTTGCCCCCCAGTCAAACTGTAGCAAGCACTGACTCATCATTTCCAAGTTGCTAGTAGGTACTTACAACTACCAGATTCTCCCTCCACCAAGAACTAGGTCCATTCTCCTGGTTTTGATGTCAGCAAATTGGCCATGCTGGTTGGCTGAAAGACATAATGCAGCACAATTGGAAGGTACCGGCTTGGGGATAGGTAGAGAACCAGTGTGGCATAGTGGTTAAGAGCGTGGGACTGGGACTCAGGCCATCTGAACTCAGTGTCTACTCAGCCATGGAGCCAGCTGGGTGACTTTGGGCCAGATACGGACTCTCAGCCCAACCTGCCTCACAGGATGTTGTTGTTGTAAAGATAAGATTGAGAGGAGGAAGAGAATTATATAAACTATCTGGCGTTCCTTGGGAAAAACGGTGGGATCTAAATACAACAAATAAATAAAGTGAATGCTGACCAACCTTCTATAGATGGCTTCTTCTGTAGAAGAAAGATCTTTAGATGGGGCGTGAAGGAGAGACAGTATGTCAGGCATATGCGTTGCCCTCCAACAGTTTTCCAGGGTGGCTTATCTAAGTTATAATCCCATTGTGTTCCTTGAACTGCCTTAGCTCTCCATTCCCTCTTGAGTTCTGGAATTGTAGGCTGATGCATGTACACAGAAGCTTCTGTTCTCTCCAAACACAACTGCAGAAGGGGTTGCTTATTACCCAAATAATAATTTGGGTAATAAGCTTGCAGGGCTTGCAGTGTCTGGATGTTCTAAGGAAGACTGAAGGCAAGGGGTGTGGGCATTTAAACATCACAGCTTGGCCTTGTGTTATGTGCTGGGGTTAGAGATGGGCATTGGGTCGAAAAACCTAGAGGCCTGCTAATCTGCAAGATCGTCCACCATCCGGATACACTGACGCTAACTCTCCTTTATTTTTACTTTATTACCAGATTTTACACAAATTCTGACCCGTGCTAAGTGAATGTTCATGATCCCATTCTACAGTTCTGGCTCACCTTTTGTTACACTTGACATATTTCTGTCATTCTCCGTGACTATCTGTATCTCTCACTGGAGGAAGGAAGCTGCATTGCTTTTGCTGGAGGGTTCAGCCCACACAACCTTCCCTGAGGCCAGCACGTGCCGTGGGGATGCTCAGACAGACTGGGATGGGCAGCAGCCCTGCCAAAATTAATACTGCTTTCATTTAAGTTACTGCATTTGGAGGAATCAAGAAATGAAACATGGATATCATCATCATCATCAGAGCAGTTTGAAGGGTCACTGGGGGATGGCGTTAACTCGTGGCTTCCGCACAACAACAGAACTTTCCGCAATCCTGAACAGAATGTGATCATATATTAGGATGAATTAAACAAAAAACATTTTAATGGAAAGATGGCCCTTGATTTCTGCTCCCTAGAAATGCTTACAAAATGATTTCCAGCACTTGTTTTTTATTCCTCTGTTTTCTCTTCATGTTTCTGATTTTATGGGCCATTATGTATATATCACAATGAGCTGGAAAGGCAATGGTAATTTAATAATTTGATTTTATAAGCAGATGTCAGGGGTGGTAGTAGGTACATCAGCGGCTCAGAGGACAAAAAATGTGCAAGCACTAATGTATATGTTCCCTGAAGCCTAAATGTGTGGATTCAGAGGACCCCGGCTCCTAAAAATGGGGGCATGGACAGCGGAGAAGGCAACTTTGATTTCCAATAACCCCCAAAACCTCAAGAAGAAAGATTCAAGGTGGGGGCAGCGGGAGGTGAAGCGCCTGTGGGCAAGAAGCCGCTTGCTCCAGGGGGATCCAGATCAACCGAGCCCGTTGGAGTTCCTGCATCCGCGTGGGAGCAAGTGTGATGGGCAACAGGAGGGTGCGGCTGATGCCCGCCCAGATGGACGGCTGCAGATGAAAGACTTGGGGCTCCAGCCCCTGTGGACTATCCTCCAGCATTGCCTTGGCAGATGGCCAGGCGTTTCAACTACAACCCCCATCAGCCCCAGCCGGCATGGCCAATTGGTAGGGGAATGTGGGAGCTGTGGGCCCAAGGACCTGGAAGACATCTAGTTGTGTAGCCCAACCAAAGGTTGTCCCGTTCAGCTTTTTGTCCCTGCCTGGCAGAGACCATTCAGCTCTAGCTCTGGATCTACTTCTCAGCATCCCAGGTCTTTTCCCCAGAATTGGAAGTGCCTGTGTGGGCCAATGGAAGCGTCTTGAATCGCCACATGGGGCAGGAGGAGAGGATTTTCAACAGGGACTGCAGCTGGGGAGAGAAGGGTCAGTCCTTACCCTGTGTGACAACACCCCCGTCAAAGAAATCTTCCCCAGTTCGGTGATAAACGCTTGCAAAAACAGGCAGACCACCTTGCTGTTGGTCTGTGATGATTGGAGGAAAATGCACATTATTGAAGAATTAATGTCATTTAAGAGGGTGTGGAGGAACAGTTAATTAACTGGCTTTGCCTTCTGTGGTATCCTAATTTCTAAATATAGATTAGAGCATTTCAACTTTGGTCCTGAATCTTTTAAATTCGTAGCACGGGGTGACTTTCTCACCCCAGGCTCACATATTGTTGTATATCTTGCACATAAGTAGATCCTCCATTCTTCTAGGCTATTGTCAAATGCAGGGCATCAAACAGGGTAGGTCTATGAATCAAATGAAACTGGGTAGGCAAGAAACTTTGGAAGCCCATCGGCCAGTGAATGGCCAGAAATTCTCAGGCTGGTTTTCTCTGGAGTTTTTGTGAGGCTACACAGGGGTTGCACTGGGGAGGGAGGGCCCCAGAAAGATACTCCTCTTCGCCGCATATCCTAAAGCGCGTCCTGCAAAGTGGAAATCTGATTGTGCCTCATTTTATGAAGGGAGCAGATCTCTGCCATTGCTCAAGGCATTCTCCTCTCCCCCTTCCCAGGGAATGGCCTTTACCCTCGAAGAGAGGCTGCAGCTGGGAATTCACGGCCTGCTTCCTCCATGCTTCTTGAGCCAAGACGTGCAAGTTCTCCGTGTCCTGAAAAGCTACGAGACCAAAGCCAACGACCTGGACAAGTAAGCAGATGTGACCCCGAGTGTTTTTTTGGGAGAGCCCCATGGCTACAGCCCTTTGCAGGAGGGCCTATCTGCTCTTCGGTGGTGTGAAATCCCAGCGTAATGCAACCGCATCCTGCTATAAACTTTGCAACAGCTGATGTTGCTTGCATATGGGCAAGACAATGCAGAGAAGCTATTTCCAGTGCCGCCACATAATTCTCTGTATTATCACTGCCCTCCAGCCTGTATTTTTGTTCTCTTGAACTAGAGACCCTTCCCTACCATATCTCCACAATTCCTTGGGCAGTTTCTCACACTTTCCCTGGGTTACACAAACAGTAAACCCTCTTCCAGTCCAGCAACATGCATGTCGACAGCATAGGCCCTTGTCTGTGATAACTGCAACCTGCTTGGGAACAGGATCGGGGCTCAGTGGCGGAGCAGCTGCTTTGCATGTTGAGGGTCCCAGGTCCGATGCCTGGTGTCTCCGGATAGGTCTTGAAAAACCTGTGGCTGAAACCCTGGCTGCCAGTACTGAGCGAGATAGACCAGCGCCCCCGTACTTGTCTTGTTCAGTCTCAAACTCGTGCCCAATTCTTTGTGACCCCATGAACCACAACTCTCCTGTCCTCCACTGCCTCTTGGAACCCACCCAGCCCCACACCCTCTGCCCCAGTGACCCCATCCAGCCACCTCGACCTCTGCCATCCCTTTCTCCTTTTGCCTTCAATTGTTCCCAGCATCAGCATTTGTGGGCCTCCTCTTGTGCTTGCCCTGCTCTTGCAAAGCACGCTGAGCCAAGAGGGAGTCTGCAAATGAAGGCTGCACAACTGGCAGCCTTCTTTCGTGTCAGGTGCAGTGGCACAGAACAGAGATGGCTGCGTCCAGAGGTTGGGTATTTATTTATTTATTTGATTGTTTGTTTGGAATTTTTGTATGCCGTCCCATTCGCATAAGCCTTGGGATGGCTTCCAACATCATAAATAAATACATGTATAAAGGTAAAAGTTTCCCCTTGACGTTATGTCCAGTCATGCCTGACTCCAGGGGGCGGTGCTCATCTCCGTTTCCTAGCCGAGGGAGCCAGTGTTTGTCCGCAGACAGTCTCCATGGGCATGTGGCCGGCATGACTAAATACCGAAGTGCACGGAACGCTGTTACCTGCCCACCGAAGTGGTGCCTTTTTATCTACTTGCATTTGCATGCTTTTGAACTGCAAGGTTCGTAGGAGCTGGGACGGCGCACGGGAGCTCACCCCGTGTGCAGATTCGAACCGGCGACCTTTCGATCTACCAGCCCAGCAGCACAGCGGTTTAAACCACTGTGCCACCTGCAGTCCAAAATACATATATACATACATATATATATGTGTGTGTATATAAAATACATATATAAAATACATATATACATGCATATAAAATCTAGATACATCCTGGCTCAATATTTAAAACCAATAAATAAAATCAACAATTATTAAAATAGCGTTTAAATAAAAAGGTCTTGGCCTGGCGTCGAAAAACAAATAACATCAGTGCCAGGCAGACCTCTCTGAGGAGCGCATTCCACAGATGGGGCACCACCGCAGAGAAGGCCCTCCTCCGGGTACTTGGCCTCCTGATGTCTCTCCCGGAGGGCTCCCGGAGGAGGGCCTCTGCTGCCGATCTCAAGGGGCAGGAGGGCAAATATGGACGCAGGCGTTCCTTTAGGTATCCAGGTTCCAAGCTGTTAAGGGCTTTACAAGTGATAACCAGCACCTTGAATTGGGCCCGGGCTTCGATGGGGAGCCACTGAAGCTGGTAGAGGACTGGGATTATATGAGAATAACGCCCAGTCCTCGTCGGCAACCTGGATGCTCTGTTTTGCACCATCTGAAGTATCCGGACCGTCTTCAAGGGCAGCCCCACATAGAGCACGTTACAGAAGTCCAGTCGGGCTTCAATGAAGTCGGTAGGGCTCCATTCCCCCTGCCAGCAGTGCCCCCCTTCTGCAGCATGTGTCGCAACCAATATCCCTGTTCTTTGGCGTCTCACTGCAGTCCTAAGGGCCAAGCACTCGCTTTTAGAACAAGAAAAGCATGCTGAACTTTGCAGAAAGGGGAGTTCTGTGGTGTCTCCACATTCCTGTGAAATTGCCCTGCACAATCCTCTTGATAATGAGTCTGAGGAGGAGAGGGCTCAAACATTTTGAAACTTTTCGGAGAACTGGCCAAATTGCCTGCAGAACCAGCATAGTTCAGTGTCAGTGTATGGCCTGAGGACCTTAGAGATCTGAATTCTAGTCTCCCCTCAGCCGTGGACCTGGCGATCTTGGGCCAGCCCCTCCCTCTCAGCCCAACCTACCTCACAGGGCTGCTGTTGTGAGGATCAAGTGCAAGAGAGAGGCATCATGGATACTGCCTGGGACACCTAAGGAAAACAGGATGGATCGTAACAAGTCTGTCGTAAGTGCAACTGACTTCTCCATTTCTGTCCTTCCGCACCCCAGGTACATTATCCTCATGACACTGCAAGACCGAAACGAGAAGCTCTTCTACCGAGTTCTCACATCGGACATCGAGCGGTTCATGCCCATAGTTTATACCCCAACTGTCGGCTTGGCTTGCCAGCAGTACGGCCTGGCGTTCAGAAGGCCGCGGTGAGTAGACAGGGCCATTTCCATCTCCTCCAATTGTCCTTCTGCCTCCCGCCACTTCGTTCCCCCTCTCCCACTGCTCCTGTTAATTGGCAATGAATTATCACTGTGTAGGTGGGGCACATCCTCCCATGGGTGGTCTCCAAAAAGATGGAAAGATTGATTTTTGATCAAACGCTTTCGATATCAAGCTCTGTGGCTGAGCGTTCATTGAAGGACGAACTGGAAAGAATTCTTGCTTTCTTCCCCTCAGCAGCAAAACAAGAGTGGTTTTGTTCAAGAACAGTACAGTACAGTATTGTAAAGCTGGCTAAACGTAACCACAAAATGTCACTATAAATTTTCGTTTCAACCCTCCTCCATGAGCTTCATAACCTTTAAAAAGCTTACTGGTTTGCTCGCAACCCTTGGAAAGAATAGCAGTTATGAGGCGCTTCCTCCCTGTGTGTGTCTGATCCTAAACATGCCTTTTTTATAATCAGGAAGCCAAACATTGTCCCACACATTAATCCTCCTGCCAGATTGTTTACGTGGGACTTGCCGGTGAACAGACGTGGCCGGTCTTAGCAGGAGCCGGGGCAGAGCCAGGCAAAGGTGGCCCAAGGAAACAGCAGCAGCTTTGGGACAGCCAAGCAGCCCTAAGCTGGAGGGGCTGAGCAGTCTGCCAGAGCCTCTTCCGCTTTCCCTTTATAGTGGCTGCAGCCTGAGAAAGCAGGAAACCCCAGACAGAGTCAGGACCACCAATATTTTAATCAAGGCCCGTTTTGCGTACAAATTTAGCCGTTTTCCATCAAAACATATTTCCCTCCAGGCCCACAAATACCTTTCTGCATCATTTTTGAAGAGCAGAACAAATGTTTAAAATGCTGCCCATTGTTACTTCTTATGGCTGTGTTCTTCTCCAAGGCACTCCATGGGACACACGCAAGGGCATGCAAGCGGCGTCTTCCACTAAAGGGGCAGTCTTACGCAGCGGTCTTTTCCACGGGAAAAGGTTGCCAGGGCGTGCGCCCTCATTTGCTGAATCCTCGCCTGGGCACCAGGCCCTCCCTGCAACCACCAGCCTCTTTGCTGACCCTCTCACTGGCTGCACTTCTGGGCGCTGCATGGTCCCCACTACTCAGAGATGGTCTTGCGCACCCACCGCTCTTCCATGCAACTGGGAACCTTTGGCCAAGCACCATGCCTGGTCCAAGGGAGAGCCCTGTGTATTGGGGGGGGGGGGGCGTTCTCTGACCTGCGGCTTCTAGGGGAGTGGTGTTGGCTTTCAGCCAGGGAGCACTGTCTCATTGGTCTTCTCCCCATCACGCTTTCTGAATGTGGGCCTGGGAGCAGAAATCGGCCCAGTCCTAGTCCATGGCCCTCTTAGTCTCACGCCAACCCTGTGCTGAGAGAGAGAGATCCTGGTGCGAGGTCTCCCTGTAAACCAAAGGTGGCAATTTTGGGAAGCTGGGGTGACACATTGTCCCCTGGAATCCCCCAGGTGGGTGTACCCCACCACCAGAAGTACCCACAGCAGTGGAAGTATTGGAGAAGGAAGGCCGGTACTTCCGTCGGGCAGCAGGCTGAGCGCTTTCTGGGAGAATCCGCAGCAGCAGCAACTGGGGGCACACGAACGAACCAGTCTTAGTGGACTGCACGTTTCCCACTGCTGCAGTTGAGGGGGATTTGAACCCAGGAGTCCCCACAAAGTCCAGCGCTCCTACCGTGTTGTCACACAGGCTTAGTATGTTTAGATCTCTGAGCATTTTGATGCACGCACACAGATTACAGTGCGAACGGAGAAGCCCAGAAAAGATGCTTGCATTCAAAAGTAATAGCAATAAATATTCTCCTTCAACCCTCATGGGCCATGGACAAGTCATATGCATAATGGTTTGCCTGAAATAGTACTTTCTGGAGGTACATTTAACTTAACTACTGATTATTAGAACATGTCAAAATGCCAAAATCTGCATTGTAAATTATACTTTCTGTTTGTTGTAGCAATGGCCCATGACAACTAAAATTCCATTTGTATGATATCTAGAAAAATAAATCCTAATCAAGTGCATTTTTGCTAAGCTCATTATTTTTCCTCCTACGTAATCCATTCTCTGTCTAAGATTGAGTGCACCGCCATATCCAAACTGAACAGTTGATTAATTCTTTTTACAGCTCTCAGTTGACTTTTAAGAGCAGAATAATAATAGTAACCAACTGGAAAGATTGTCCTATCAGAGCCTGAGTTTTATTTGATCTGTCATACCTTTGTATTCATTAGAAACACGTAGGAATATTTTTTAAAGAAATATTAAGGGAGAGCAGCTGGTCCTCCAGGAGAGTGAGGTTAACTGGGATCCATCCAACACATGTCACTCAATGAACTAGACTTGCCTGGGCAGGATTCCCTGGTGGGATGAAGGAAGGTAGAGGGAAGTATTTAAGCCCTTTCTCCGCTTGTAGCTCAAAATCGACCACTCTAAGCTGCTTTTGCATTTTCAGCAGGGAGGATGAGGCAAAACACAAGGGACCCCATGGAGACATGGGGGTGGAAAAGCAAAGATTGCTTTTCCCAGGAGAGCGTACAAAGGGTGCTAGATTCATTTCCGTGCCCTAGCCAAAGCCTTAAAAGACGCTTGCTCCTGAGGAGGAAAGCTATGGCAAATCTAGACAGCATAGTAAAAAGCAGAGACATCACCCTGCCAACAAAAGTGCGTATAGTCAAGGCTATGGTTTTCCCAGTTGCAATGTATGGCTGTGAAAGCTGGACCATAAGGAAGGCCGAGCGCAAAAGGATTGAGGCCTTTGAATTGTGGTGCTGGAGGAGACTCCTGCGAGTCCCTTGGACCGCAAGGCGATCAAACCAGTCAGTCCTAGAGGAGATCAACCCTGACTGCTCTTTAGAAGGCCAGATAGTGAAGATGAGGCTCAAATACTTTGGCCACCTGATGAGAAGGAAGGACTCTGGAGAACAGCCTGATGCTGGGAGCAATAGATGGCAAAAGAAGAAGGGGTGGCAGAGGATGAGGTGGCTGGATGGAGTCACTGAGGCAGTCAGTGTGAGCTTGCATGGACTCCAGGAGATGGTGGAGGACAGGAAGACCTGGAGGAATGTTGTCCATGGGGTCGTGATGAGTCGGACACGACTTCATGACTAACAACAACAAAGCCAGAGCCAAAGGTACGGCTACTGTTTCCTGTATCCTCTCTCCTGCCCCCTTGGAAACAACCATCTTCCGAGGCCATGAGCAGTCTTGCGGAGGTCTAAAACGGGTGGGGTATGGGAAGGAGCAGCCAGGACGTGACTAATCCTATAGTCCTGGCCATGACAAGCTGAGGTCCCTGGGTGGCCTCAGAGAACTGCCTAACGAAAGAAGGAAAGGACAAAAGGATGAACGAAAGACAGGCAGACAGAGAGGAGAAGTATGGCTTCTTCTGACCTGGTGGGACATGAGATCCATGGAAGCCGCTGACCTCAGGGCTTCCACCTTGTGAAAGGATGGGCCCCCGAAGTGAGTTGATGCTCACCTGAAAAGAGCCCCAGAGGAGGTAGGGTTGAAAACGAGAGGGAATGGTAGAGTAGCCTCTCTCTGCCTGCCCTGCCTGTGCTCAGAGCTGCCCTGGATAAAGAGCAAGCAAACTTGTAGAGGAAAAGGAATCCCAAAGGAGCAGCCTCAGCGTGCGGTTGCAGCCAGAGATTCCCTGAATCTGCCAGGCTTGGCGCAAGAGCCATTCGGTGCATCCCTTCCTCAGAACAGTTTCGACCCGTGGCTTTTCCATGCAGTCATTTATTTATCCATCTTTTGTATTTGCATGCTGCCCATAACTCAGGGCATCTCTGGGCATCTCAACAAAAGCAGAAACAGCAACATAACATAGCTGTAGTAAAATAAAACAATAACATCTACGTAAAACCACTTAAAATCTGACTAATAGAAGGTGCAAAACAGGAGAGTAAGAGAACCAACAGTAAAAACAATGATAAAACCAGCAGAGAAGAGCAAATAAAACCATGATTCTAAAAGCATGTACTAAATAAAAAAGGCTTGGTGGTGCAAACAGAGTAATGAGGGTGCCAGTCACACCTCTTTAGGAAGAGAGTCCCAAGGATGAAGTGCGATAACAGAAAGGGCCCCGTTTCTTGCCAGTCACTTCATTTGGTTGGGGGTTCATGAAAGAGGGCCTCTGCTGAAGATCTGAGTGGTCTAGCAGGGATATATGGAGACAGGTGTTCCTTTAGATATCCCAGTCCCAAGCCACCTGGGGCTTTGTATGTGTGCGTAAGCACTTCGAATTGGGCCTGGCAATGACAGGCAGTCAGTGAGGATGGCGGAGGATCAGTGTGATGTGTTCTCCAGAATCGATCCTTGTTAATAGCCTCACAGCTCTGTTTTGGATTAACTGAAGTGCCCAGATCATCTTCAAAGGCCGCCTCACATAGAGTGATCCAGGCGAGAGGTTACCAGTACATGGATAACTGTGGTGAGGCTCTGCTCATCCAGGTAGGAATGTAGCTGGAAGATCAGCCTAAGCCGATCGAAGGTGCTCCTGGACACCAGATTCACCTGGGAAACAAGCAACAGTTTGGGGGTTTTTATGAAAGCATCTCCATCAGCCTTCATCAGCCAGGCTCCCTTCAATTGTCTTGAATCAAAACTCCCATCGCCCCAGCTGGCAGCACTTGTGGCTATGTGAACTGGGCGTGCTGGGAATTGTAGTTCTGCCCATCTGGAGGGGCACCAGGTTGGGACAGGGCTGATCTTAACGCAGGTCATGGGCTTCAGCTTGTCCTCACTGCTGATCCCATTCCCAGCAATCTTTTGTTTGCTTGCTTTTTGTCTGTTCGATTGTAATTGACACCAAGTGCTTGCAAAGTGAGCACAGAGGCAATTTAATGAGAATTCCAAAGAAATTCATACGCGTTTCAAGCGTGTCTGCTCTTCATCAAAGTATGTTATTAAAGTGCTGTATAAAAATATGAAGGGCCATTTTATACCAACATTTTGAAGTTATTCTCATATGTAGTTTACAGAGGCATGGAGAGCTGTTAGTCATTCGATGGCACAAAATGAAGCACGATAAACTTTCTGCTGCGCAGGGGAGAAAAGAAGATAAAGTCCACAAGAGGTTGTTTTTCTCAAATGATTGCAATGCATTTGGGAAATACTTTTTTGCTTCATTCTATAGGAACATAAAAAGTAGTTTCACAAAGTAGTATTCATATTTTGGATAGACATGGACAATATCAAGATCTCAGGAAAAAATAGTTATGAATGACAAAAACAAAATGTAAACAGTAAATTTGCATCACAGCATTGGGAAAGATGTCTAAGAGCAAACATGATCCTGAAAATTACAGTTCCATAATGTTAGAAACCCATCAATCTCATTATTATAGCATTACATTAATATCCTATTTTTTCCTCTTGCAAGAAATCCTTATCTCCGTTTTTTCCTCACAATAACCTTGTGTAGTTGGTTAGTCTGAGAGTCAGTGACTGATGCAAAGTCATCCAGTGAGCATGACTGAGTAGGAACTAGAACCTGGATTGACTGAGGCCCAGTCTTGTCCTCTAACCCTTATGCCATGGTGGCTCTCTTGGTGAAGGGCAACAAAATTGAACAGCAGACTAGAGTAGCGGCCTTAGGAGCAGCAGCTACAGCAATGGGGACTGTTCAGCTTGGGAAAAAAGGGAGTCCTTCACACAACATATGGTTAAACTGTGGAATTCAGTTGCGCCGGAATTGGTGAGGGCTGCCCATCAGGACGACTTTAAAAAGGGACTGGACAGATTCGGAGGATATCCATGGCTACTCACCTTGCTGGCCATGTGCCACCTCCTTCACCAGAGGCTACATGCCTGGATGCACCAGTTGCTGAGGGGCTTGAGCAGGAGGAGGTCTTGCACCCGTCCTGCTGGAGGGATGCTGTGAGAAGGTGATTTACCTCCATGTGTATGGAGTGCTGGACCGTGTGGCCCTTTGGCCTAGTGGGGAACATGGGTGGGAGGGTGCTGCCGCACTCATTCCCTGCTTGAGGGATCTTCTGGGCAGCTGGTTGCCGCCATTCATATATACTGTACCTACATAAAGAGAAATGGTTAGGTACCTTCGTGGCTGTCGATCAATTCGCCATTACCTCTCATTCCATTTCATTAACTGCAGACTTTCAGACAAGATCATACTGTAATTAGGTAGACAGGTCCACAGGTATCCCATTTTCAGGAGCATCGTCTCAAGAGCAAGCTTACTTGAAACACCCTGGATGTGCATCGTATTCTTGTTCAATTAGCTTTTTACCACTTTGTGTTGGAGCCAGTGGATTGGTTCCAAATGTAGGCCTGCTTAGAGTAGACCCAGTGAAACCTAATTTAGTCTGACTTGATCAACTCCCACCAACTTCACTGGGTCTATTCTAGTTAGAGCCAAGTCCAGATCCAACCAAATGTATCTGAAGGACTACCTGCCTGCTTGCTGAAATTGTCATCAGGGTCTTTTTTAGGCGTCTTTGCCACTGGAGGGTAGATAAGTGGCCATTGAAAGCAAGACCTTTTTGGCTATGGTACACCATGGAAAACCTTCCCCAAAGGAGTGTTCCTGGGGCCTCTGTTCTCCACTTTCAGATTTGTATAGATATATTTATGATAACACAGGTCACTTCTGTACGGATGTTGTTTAACTCCTGCTTTGTGATGGTCTGATGACTGGATGCAAATAAACACATCTGATCTGATCCCTTTCTGGCGCCCGGCTAAAACCAGTTCATGTGGTTGTGCATGCTGGAGGTTTTAATGCTTTTGTTTGGTTTTACTGTTCTTTAGCTGTGTGGTGCTTTTATTTGCTTTATGGTTAGTTTTATGTGCTTCGTACTGTTAATAACACGACTGAACAATTAACTGAACAAGATGGAATGACTGGATCAAAGAGACTTGCTTTCTTGGTGTATTTTAATACACTGTGAAATCTTCTGGGAAGCACCTACATGTTTAATTACTTATGTAGTGACTAGCAGTACTTTTAAGTAAAGAGTATAATTTGCTATCTTCATCCCTTCATTGTGCAGAAGAGAACACTATAAACAGTGCTCTAGCTCAGCTCTGCAGGATCAGGAACACACACATCTCCCAGGTGTGTTAGCAGCTGAAATCAAGTCATACCTAATTCTTTCCACATTGTGCTTGCTTGCCATTTTGTCCCCAGTTTTCTACCTTGAAGAATCACATGACATTCCCCTTCCCTGGATCCAGCTGCAGATGATGCAATCAGACATAATCTTGCTGAGGCTGAGAAAATTAAATTGTGCTGTCCCCCACCATTACCATCTGCTTACTTGTCCAACCCGCCTCTTCACAAAGACTCTCTCCTCTGGAAGTCTGGTGGGGCACTGGCCTTAGTTTTGTCCTGGAGCTTGTGTGCAGGGGCCAAGCTCTGCATCCTCACACTGCAATTGATTTCCTCATGCAACTCTTTTTCTTCGAAAATGTTATGTCAATAGTGGCTGGATTTCACTTCCAGCTGTTTTTGCATTCTCTAGACATATTTTTTAAATTATAAGTCTTTCTTCTCCTTCCTGGAAGCATCCTCCTGTACCTCCATGAAAAGTGACAATCTTCACTTGAGAAATCACATCCTTGTTTATAGTGAACCTTTTTTCCCTCCTTTGAAAAGGTTTTGTTCAGTGGCTGAAGATGGACTTCCCAGACTGGGAGCCACGTTTTTGAAGAGTGCCCTTTCCACTCAACCTCTTGGATTCCTCAAGTAATCCCGCTCCCCATTTGCATTTATTTTATGTATTACATTCTCTACCCCATCCTTCTGCCACGGAGTGCAGGGTGTTGTGCAAGTTTCCCCAGAGAATTCAAGGGCTAGCCTGAGATAAGATGCAACGGCACTCTGAGTGTCAGGCTGTACCTAAGTAAAACCTTCCTGTAACCCAGGAAGTTAACCCCAAAAAACAATCCCTTATTTCCATTACGTAAATTCTTAAGGGAGCTTCTCAAGTGAATGCAGCAAGGTGGGAGCTGTGTAAGTCAAGACACTGACAGAGCAGCAACGGGCGCCCTGGCAAAAGCCATGCCCCTCGGGCTGGCTTCCACTGGCTCCAGGTTCTGGCAGGTTCATAGGCAAAATGGCACAGTTCCTGCTCCTTCCATCTCAGACAGTGTTCCTTTGTACACGTGTTGCTGCAAACATGGACAAGCGGTGCTGTTGCACCCATGTCCTGCTTGTGGTTGTTTGCTGGGCAGTTGGTTGCTCCCTGTGAGAACAGCGTGATAGAGGGACCCCGAGTCTGATCCATCAGTGCTCTTCGCAGGCTCTTCTCTTCCACTGGGCCGACTTCTGTTTCTTTGCCTTGCCTTACCAATGCCAGCATGTGCCTGCGGTGCATAAGGAAAGGGCTGGATTGACGCTTCCATCAGTGTTTTTTCTGGGAAGGAGGAAGTCAAAGAACCTTCTGCATCTTTGTTGTTGTTATGTGCCGTCAAGTCATCTCTGACTTACGGCAACCCGATGATTGAAAGCCCTCCAGAATGTCCTATGCAAGACAGCACTGCTTTGCGGTTCTAAATTCAAGGCTGTGGCTTCCTTGGTGGAGCCACTCCATTTCTTCCTATTTGGGCTTCCACTTTCCCTGGCACACTTGTCTTTTCCAGGGAGTCTTGTCTACTCAGGATGTGTCCAAAGTATGACAACTTCAGTTTTGTGGCTTGTGCTTCTAGGGAAAGCTCTAGCTTGAATGGATGGAGGACGAAATGGCTTATCTTTCTGTCAGTCCAGGATATTCGTAAAGCGCTCCCTTAGCGCAATTTGAATGCATCACTTTTCTTCCTGTCCATTTTCTCCGCTGCCCAGCATTCCCACCCATGGATAGTGAAATGCAATGGCGTGAATGTTCTAGGCTTAGGTCTCCAGTGAGATGTCTCTGCACTTGATGATCTTTTCTAGTTCCTTCATTGCTGCCTTTCCAAGTCTTCTCCGAATGTCTTGGCTGCAGACTCCCTTTGAAATGATGACTGAGCCAGAACATACAAAATCTTTCACAATTTTGGTTTCTTCATCATTGACAGCAAAGTTCTGTCATTCTTCTGTAGCTGTGGATTTTTTATTTTATATTTTTTGTAATATTCAGCTGCAGTCCTGTGCGTGCACTTTCTTCTTCCACTTTTATCAGGATTTTCATCCTAGCTTAGAAGAATACACAAAACCGTGATGCACGGGAAAAGCAAAAGACTTTGCCATGGGGAGGCTCTGTGTACTGAACTGGTGTTCTGTGTGTGTGTGTGTGTGTATGTGTGTGTGTGTTTAAAATGCTTTTACACATCTTTCAGTGCAATATTCTCAATGTGGTTGAGATTTGTTTATTTATTTATTTACAACTTTTCTATACCATCCCATACTTAGATGGTTTACAGCAAATTAACCTAACAATAGAAATAAGAATAACAGTTGGCCAGCATCCAATGTTATAATATAAACCCACTAAATAAAATGAGTTAACAATTAAAATACTGGGAGAATAAAAAGGGTTTTGCCTGACACTGAAAGGAAAGAAGTGTTGGCGCCAGGTGGACCTCTCTGGGGAGCATTTTCCACAATCAGGGCACCACCACAAAGAAGGCCCTCCTTCAGGTAGCCACCCTCCTGCTCTCTTTCGAGGACAGCTCCCGGAGGAGGGCCTCTAACTCAGATCTCAACGGGTGGGAGGGCACACAGGGGAGAAGGCGCTCCTTCAGGTATGCCGGACCCAAGCTGTTTAGGGCTTTATAGGTCATCACCAGCACCTTAAATTGGGCCTGGACTTCAATTGGTAGCCAGTGTAAGTGAAAGAGGATTGGCGTTTTATGTTAATACCTGTTGGTCTCCGTTAGTATCCTGGCAGCCCTGTTCTGAACCAATTGAAGTATGCGGACCATCTTCAAGAGCAGCCCCACGTAGAGCACGTTGCAATAATCCACCCCTTTATTTAAGACATTTAAAATATAGTCATAAATTAATATGGCAACTGAAAGAACATTATTAAAACAACAGTGACTCTTTTTTCGGGAGCTAAAACTATTTTAAAAGCCTTGGAAACAGGAACACTTTTTCCTTAGCATATAAAAGTGATAAGCTTTGGTGCCAGGTAAAAAGACAAAGTTCTGGAGCAGAGGTGCCACCAGTGATAAGACCCTATCCTTCAAACCATCAATCTTGCTTATGATGGTGAGAATGCTGCACACTGAACCACAGATGATGTTGCTCTTAAGGAGGCAGGTTTCTGTGGAAGTTGTAAATGTAAGTGGGGAATCGTCGGGATGGCGGCCAGTGACAAGCGGGGTCCCCCAGGGCTCTGTCCTCGGGCTGATCCTGTTCAATCTTTTAATCAATGACACGGAAGAAGGGGCGAACAGTCTGCTGATCAAATTCGCAGACGACACTAAAACTGGAGCAGTGGCCACAACTGAGAAGCAGATACACCAGATCCAAAAGGATCTGGACAGACTATGGAAGTGGGCAGGAGACAGCAGGATGGCGTTCAGTGTGGAGAAGTGCAAGGTCTTGCACTTGGGGCATAAGAATAGCTGTCACAAGTACAGGTTAGGGGACAAGTGCCTGGAGAGCAGCACTTGTGAAAGGGACCTCGGGGTGCTGGTTGACTGCAGGCTGAACATGAGCCAGCAGTGTGATGTGGCGGCCAAGAGGGCGAACACCACCCTTGGATGCATAGCCAGAAGTGTGGCTTCTAGATTGAGAGAGGTATTTCTACCACTCTATGTGACTCTGGTGCGTCTGCAACTGGAGTATTGTGTTCAGTTTTGGGCCCCTCATTACAGGAAGGATATAGCCAGGTTAGATTCAGTGCAGCGTAGAGCCACAAGGTTGGTGGCCGGTTTGCAGGGGATGCCGTATGAGGTGAGACTGAGGGAACTGGGTCTCTTCAGCCTGGAGAAGAGGAGACTTAGATGGGATATGTTGGCGGCATACAGGTATGTGAGGGGATGTCACACGGAGATGGGTAGAGACCTGTTTTCCCCTGCAGAGGAAGGCAGGACGCGCTCCAATGGAGCAAAGCTCAGGGAGCCAAGGTTCAATTTGGATGCCAGGAAGCACTTCCTGACAGTCAGGACCCCAAGGGTGTAGAATGGGCTTCCATGAGAGGTCGTTGAGGCCCCATCGATGCGGGTGTTCAAGGATAAGCTGGACATGCACATGGTGGGTATGTCGTGAGTGGAGCCGGCTGGAGCCGGGGGTTAGACTAGATGGCCCGGGAGACCCCTTCTGACTTGCTCTTTTTCTATGTTCTATGTTCCATTGGCATGTGAACTCATCTGCACTAGAATAGATAAGATAAGATTGAGAGCAGGAGGAGGAAAATGATGCCAACCACCTTGAGTTCATTAAAAAAGGGAAAAGGTGGGAAATGATCTAATAAAATAAATGGATAAAAATAGGGCAAGGAGGGAAAAAAATAACAAAAGCGCAATCAGGACCTGCTCTTCTGTAAGGTGTTCCCTCAAGGCAACACTATCCATTTCACCAGCTCACTAAGGGCAAATGTTTTTCGCAAATTGAACACAGTAATGGGGATGGAGGGCAGTCATAGGTGGGCTTTGGCAGGAATTCCTGAGCTTCTTGAGAGAAATAACTGTTTCAGTGGCTGGCGATATACAGAAAACAGATGCATATAAAGAAAGGAAGCCATTTTATGAGAGGAAATGAAAAGAAATTTTGGCTCTCTTTTTCTGTAAACATCAAACCACAGTAATTTCTTTAAATGCCCCCTCCTATCTTAGCAGCCCTTTATTTCTGCAACAGTAAAAACCTTTCAAACTTCCTAGAATGCTTTGCCAATGAAGAAGATGGTGAGCTGCAAAATTCTATTTTCCGTCTGTAATTGAAATCAGTTTAATGTGTGTTTCTGATAACAAGTGGCCTTGAGAAGAAAACTGTTGAGAAAGAATGATTTCCTTGTAAAACTGGGGTACAGATATTAACTCTCCAAGCCTCCCAACTGTGTCTATAAGATAGACAGGGGGCAAGAATTCAAGTGCCCCCTCTCATTCCCCCTTGAATCCCTCACCATCTCTTAATGGTTTATGCTAACTCTGATGTGGTATTAAAAGACCAGGTTCAGAAAACATAACTCCCATTCAAGGACTGAGTATGTGTTGAGTGTGGGTTGTTGAACTGTGGATTGTCATTGAATCTGGGTTATCATGTCATCTGAACCCAGCTGCTCTAATAAACCATGGTTTGTTAACCACAAACAATCCATTGAGAGAATCCATGATTTCTTGTTGAATAGTGGACTGTGGATTGTTCCCCATGATGTGTTTGTTATCTTGGCTGGTTTCAAGCAGCACAGAAGGCCACATTACAGGAACAACCCACACTTAACCCATGCACAGCCCTTAAGTGTAGGTTATCTCTTGTCAGAACCAAGCTTGGGCCTTTTTTCTTTTCTTTTTACATGAAGAATACCAAGAACACAGGATGCATGGCGTGATCCCAACATGCTCTGCATTGCCATCCCCGAGAATCACCCGCCAATGGCAGGAGGCAACCCATGGCAAGCTACAGAGATGGCCCATCGCAGATCGAGTTATACTGAAATAGAAAAGGCCCCCTTCTTCTCAAATTACTGCGCCATCCCATCTCTGCAACCCCACTCCTGCCCCAACACCAAACAAATCCAGGAATGCAAAGATGCTTTACACTGTTGAGCACTTGTGGCTTGATACCGTGTGCAGAGATATGTGCACAGAGGCATTTATCGAATCCTGTCATTAGCAAGGAGAACCACACAAGACGCTCCTGAGGTCTCTGAATCTTGCACGGAGGGAATCCCTTTGAGAAGGGAGAAAAGGTTCTTTCCAACTCTTGTGATAGGGCAGAGGAAGGAGGGATTATCCAATACTGAGACCCCATACTGTCTCAATAGCCCAGTACTGTCAACTAGCAGTGGCTGTTCAGGGTTTCAGAGCTAAGGTTTTCCTGCCCTACCTAGAGACGCTGGGGACTGAAGTGGGGCTATTCTGCATGGAGAACTGGGCTCTGCTACTGAGCTGTGGTCCTTCCCAGAGGACCACAGCATGGAGCCCCATTCAAGACCCATGGCCTGCTAGGGGGCCCACTGGAATTGCAGGCCCTGGAGTCTCCTGGCCATCCAGTCACCCACTGCTTCCAAGCAAGTCAGAGGAGAAGGAGAAGACTTCTGCACACCTTGCCCGCTCCTTCTGGGAGGCTGGCAGAGGAGGCTGGTCCACTCCAGGGGGGAGGGTCACTGAAGGCCTCTTGCTGAAAGGCCTCCCAGAACCTAGAACTGAGTGGTCTCCCCACCATCTCCGCATTTCAAAATGCACTGGGAGCCAAGAAGGATCCTTTGAAAAATGTTATTCCAACGTGTTTAAGTTGGTGGCTGCTGAGGGCTGGGGGAAGAGTCTGCTGCTTCTGACTGCTGTGCCTCTCACCCAGCTTCCAGATGTTCTCATCTGCCTGGGGACAGCCTGCCGTGTGGTTTAAGAACAATGGCATTCTTCTTAATCACCTGTGGGTCTTCTGGAAGCCTTCAAGCATCCGCTGAGGATGCTCCAGCCAAGACCAGCAGCAAGGACAGATGCGGCTGGGCACCTGCAGAGGGGGCCCACGGACAAGCGTGCCGCTTTTTGCCCCTGCTGTCTGAGCAGAAGGAGCCATGGGCGTGATCCTGCATGGCAGCAACGGCAGCTGTTTCATAACATTGGTCCTTTTGACTTCTGGCCACCCTTTGGAATTTTTGAGGTTTAAGTCAGTGTTGTTGAAGCAAAATTTTAGAACGATGCCTTGGAAACAACATCATCTGGCTTTCTTTCTAAGGTCTTTTCTAAAATATGTGATGACAATTCCGAATGATTCACTTGGCCAGGAAAGGTAATTCCCTCCTCCTCCTCCTCCTCCTCAACTCCATTCTTCATTTCACTTATGAATTATTTCAAGAGAAATCTCACCCTATAACAAAAACGTTGCAAAGTTAAATTGAATCTTTCAGTGTAAAACCGCATCTTCCATCCCTTTTTATTCCAGGCAAAATGGTTTGGGGTTTTTTTTAACATAAAAATGTCTTTGCAAAAAGAGAGAAAAGATCTTGGCTTTTAAAAAAAAATCTGCAATGATTAACTGAATCTTTGCATGACCCTGCGATAAATGTATAAAGGCAGTGATGAGTCACTGAAGCTATTACAGCCTTTCAGATGGTTAACTATGCTGTGTTTAGAGAAAGTAAGTGCAGACTCCAGCAGAGCACAGATAGCCGCGTTCTTTGTCTGATGATGTGCTTGTTAGCTTAAAGCTTTCCCTAAAGAACTAAACAACTGTGAATGTTTGGTTTGTGAATTTTGGAATCCAACGCATTTGCAATTACCAAAAAACTATCTGCAATCATCACCGAGGGTGGGAGTGACCACTTGAAAAGGCTCTCTGGAGCCCCAAGCCTCATTGCACACAAGTTTGGGTTTCATTTCTGGAAACCAAACATGAAACCCTTATCCAAGGTTATGTTTTCTATATTGCTGAATGGAAAAATCATTAAATCAGATAATCATGTTGTGCAGAGGAGGTGGGACTCTGCAGATTTAACTAGAAGGAAGGCTGCGGTAAAACAGTATTTTAGGTACAACCAGAGCTTTTTATTTATTTGTTTTCTTTTGCAAAGCTCTGCAAGATTTTTCTGTGGGTTCGGGTGCAATGCTCTGCCTGCATAGACAGGGGGAGGAAGCCCAACGGTTCCCACCTGGGGTGTGTGGGGAGGCTGTGGGGCTGTTTTCTGCCTAAACATGCCCAGGATTGCATCCGCAAGGGCCGAACTAGACATGACATGGCTTGCAAGAATGCGATTAAGGTGTATATCTTTTAAAATCTGCACAACAGCCATGGGGGTCGAGGGGGGGGGGCAGTAGCAAACCTGCGGGGAGTCAGGAGAGATATTCTGCCTTCCTCCCCACCACCACAGTGCTGATGTAAACCTCCCCACCCCAAAGCTTGGGGGGGGGGCATTTTTGTTGGGGTGAAAGTGTGGGAGAGGGGTAAAACGCCTCTTGTGGTTCTGCTGCTGCTTTGATTTGTGTATGGCTAGAATTTACATTTTTATAAATATGCAGCTTCAATGTAATTAGTGGATTGATTCTGATCCATCTGTTCATATCCATGACTGGTTTGTCAGACAAGAGGACCACACAAATCCAGCTTCCCTGACTCTGCAGAAGCTCAGCAGCCATTTATTCCATATCTTTTAGCTATCAGAGGCTATTTGAGAGAAAGACCCAGCTTCCTAACCCACTTCATGCATACATGTCAGTATGATTCCATAAGTACGCAAATGTATCATCCAAGCATTGGCATACGTATCTGCTGCAGCTGCAAATCCCCAGGAATCTGCTCTTGGTTTGTTTAAATCCTCATAATTCTTGCCTTCATGGCTGCAGACAAGAGCTTGTAAACGTGTGAATGTCAAATCAAAGCAACAGCGTCTCGGTCTTGGTGCTCCACTACAAGTTTTGGGAAAGAACCGAAATGCACTGCCAAGCGGAGAGAGAACTTGCATTTTGAAGCTTCAGGAACACCCCTGGCCTTGCTTTGCTTTGCTTCTTTTCAGATCAGGTGCTGCACCTGGTCAGCAGATGCCTCCAAGCTGGAATTGTTCTCCCTCCCTGCTGCCTTTTTTAATTTGATGGTGGATATTCTAAAGCTGCAACCACATTTGGCTGGCGCACCCAGTCCATAAATGCAAGTGGATCTGATTTTCCCTGTGCAAAGCATAATTCCCCTTCCTTCGCACCCACATCCCTGACATATATTAACTAGTTTATTAAAATAGACAATCTAATATAAAACCAGAGCACACACACTGGTCAGCCTATTGAACGTCTGCGCGACTAGACCCCTGGGGATCTGTGTGTATGCTCATAAGTGAGCTCCATCTTACGCACTCATGTACAAAACGCAGGGATAGCAGCTGCCCTATACGTCAGTGGGATTCCTTATCCATTGCAGCTTTTATTCTGAGCTTCATAGGAGCTACCTCTGATGCTCCATGCTGGTGAACCTATGTGGGGGATGGAGTTCAACAGCTTGGATAGCTCCTATAATGCTCAAAAGTGACCGCGAACGAAGAACTCTGCCGACATGAGAGTCGCCAGCCTCCTTGCCCAAATGCATTCACTGCCGTCCTGCTGGAAAAGGTATCCCAGGTGAGCTGCAGGAAACAGCACTTTTTTAGGGACAGGAAGAGAATGCAAAGTCTGTAAGGCTTGAGCTGGGAACCTGTGCACACAGAGATGAAGGGAACCCCCCTTGGGATTTTCATCTGAGTAAGCACACATGGGTTTGTGCTGTTACTCTATGAGCAAAATTGATTTGTTCTGATTGACCAGAAGGTGCCTCTGATGAATGGACAGTGAAGCTTACATTTTAAAAACTGATTTTTACAATGAGTACTTATTTTTTTTAAA